>OX439037.1:50930032-51543986 GCA_949317995.1 Acholoe squamosa | reverse complement strand
ATTCTATGAAGGCAAACATAGTATTATACCTTTGCGACGAACTATAGAACTAAGGGGCGTTTTATAGGTGGGGTTTTTATACTATAGAACAGTAGTAAAATCTCAGAAATCCACCCTCAGATCCGCTTTACTTCCTTCTATTAACCTAAACTACCTTATTATGTATACGAGGCACACCTTATGTGCGAGGTATTATTACAACTTACATGCATGTATTCCAAGCAACGCTACATATATCATTGCTATACAACATAATTATTATTATCTTATCACTCAGTTTTTTGGACACACAAACTTCACCCCAAGCCATCAGCCTAAGTAAGAGCTCTGCGGGTTGAATGATAAGTAGCACCAAATCATTCAAAATCAGGCTAACACGTGTCTATAAAGGAAACGTGCCAAGGCTTGTACATATATGTACATTCCAAGTCTAATTGTTCAAGTCAAGCCATGTAATGCCTTTGAAATTCCAGGCCGAATGCTTAGTAGCCAGAAAGGTATAAGATAAAGCATGCATCAGAAAGTTGACTCTTATTCTTTTCGAAAACAGTAAATTGGCTGTGTTGCATTCTAATCTACAAAACAGTCAAAACAATCCGCCTGTGGGCAAGACAAATATAACCTTCTTATAATTATAGAAACCTTACACGACATATAAATGGCTACATGTTTCCTGCATGTATTTCTTTTTCACTGAAACCATTAGGTGGTCACTTTGTAAATCCTAATTAATGTTGTGTATGCGGTAGGGAAGCGGTTTAAAAAGGTAGGGCATTGGGCGGAATTAAACACTTAAAGGTTGCCCGTGCATTGACAGAGAGAAAAGGCGAAGTGAAATAGTAAGGGCCCAAAAAGAGGTCACAAAAAGAAACATCCACATTTGTCTTCTAAAAGGCAATACGCATCCATTTTTAGAAAGGCCAATTGCATATTTACACCAGTAGCAAAAAATATTATGACTGTCATAGACTCATGTGTGGAGAATTACCTACAATCACTCACTACGATTCCGTATAGGTTTCAAATTGCATTCTGTCTGAGGTGCTATTCCCAAAAGGGGATTGATTCTCTGTTATGTTGCCAAAAGGTAATTTGTGAGAGAGTGGTTCAGGAGTGGCCTAGAGATCATTGTGTACTTCCTAAGTAAGAACCCATTCCTGGGGGTTGTTGTGAAAAAATTGGAACCGAATTCTCACTGTTACTATTTGATCTTCCAATTCTCCACTCTTCCCCACCCTGAGAATCGACTTCCCCAGATAATTGGTTCCTACTTAAGAATAACACCCTGACTCTGGACCACTCCTATACCACTCCTATGACCGATTCCCTTTTCGCAATGCACGAGGGAATCTATTCCCTGAGGTGAGTGAGTTCCGTTGGGAATAGCACCTTTGACTGAACCAATGCCAAATCTTTTCGCAATGCTAGACTGCGTGGAAAGTCCCTTTGCGGTCATGGCCACTCCTGAATCACTCTCTCACAAGACAGGCCCATGTAGTGACACTACATAACTAAGTGACAGATGTTAAAGAAACATTGCCTCGGTAAATGTGTAGGGGTGTGCCTTCTCACCTGGCCGATATACCAAATAACACCCTTGCCCCACATTTTGCGCATACTTCATGATGCATCTTAGGTATTGAGAAAGACCAGTGTGTAAGGTTCTCAGGTGGCTGTTTCCAAAACGTTGGAAGTCACCTCTATTTAAGGTGCACTTCCAAAGAAGGAAGTTACTCACCTTTGGTTGTCACTTTTCTCCTTTGTTCCAGAAGTGGTCAGCACTTCTCACGTTACTACCCACTTGCCAGGAAGTCACTTCCTTCACATCTGTGGGCTAAGTAGGTATCCATGTGTATTGTTATATAATAGGAACAGATAAAGGCCACTTCCATGCTGATGTACCTCCTCTGGGAAGGCACTCAGGTGTGACCGAACAAGGAAGCACATCAACCACCTTTTGCCACACAGTCTCATTCATAGAAAGTTACTTCCTTTAAGGCCGAATCCCACTATGCGAAAGATCGGCTTAAAATGTTTATGATTTTGGATATCGGCAGTCTTGGCCTCTTGCCAATATCCTAAATCACAAAGGTTCCCACCCCATATCTAACTTCACCAAATCCCACTGTTAGCCAATATTGGACAGGGAAGGTCTGTGAATTTCATTCTGTAATGATAAACTGTTAGTTTAATTCACAGAGATACATTATTTGATATTAATATCACAGTTGTCTCTGACTAAATCCTCTAACTTCCAGTAGTTTCCAATGCAAAAGTAGTGGCTTTACATGTGTAAATCACAAGCAGAATCTTCTTAAAACAGCAGTGTGTCCTGATTTATCAATGGCTAAACTCTTGGGATTTAGAAGGAAGTCTTGTTTTCCTCTCAACAACAGGAATTTCCAGTATATCACAGAGATATCTGGCCTGTTCTGATAAAAATATCAAAAACTTTTGATGTGGTGCACTCCATAAATAACAAGACTTTGGCAAGGCTCCTTAGCCGTTATAGGCAGTCCTTGGATGATATTACCCCTCCAATATCGACTAAGGAGCCCTGATATCTCTAGACCAACCGATGGCTGTTTCCAAAATGGTTGAGGTGGCCTATCATAGTACGTACCGTCGCCAGAAGGCACTCACTACCCTATACAGTAAAGGAAGTAACTTTCCTATGAATGAGACTGTGTGGCAAAAGGTGGTTGATGTGCTTCCTGGTTGAGGTGGTCTATCATAGTACGTACCGTCGTCAGAAGGCACTCACTACCCTATACTGTAAGAGCCAAATCCCACTATGTGAAAATGTGCTTAAAATCTTTGTGATTCAGGGTAAAGAAAATCATAGTAGCCTACCGTCGTGTGAGGTCTGAATGATGCAGAAATTAGTTGTTTCTGAATATTGCAAATTCCAGTATGACATGTGTTGGAAAATACACCACCCAGCTTCCTTTGCTAAAACCATTGTTGTACTCTATTTAACAGGCTGCTTCTTATAAGTCTCGAATGAATTATTTGTTTCATATGGGCGTGCTTCTTCGTTAAGTTCAAAGCCATTTTACTACATAATTATTTGATTATTCATCTAATAAGATATTTTGTCTGGGCTGCTATTCTGTGTGCTGGAGCTTGAATGCACGTTATTAATTATATAGACATTTAACATGGCTTCATTGAAGGGAGTGGTTTGGGAGTATCAATACCAAGGATTATTTGATATCCTTATGGAGTAGAGAAACTAGATACTTTAAATAGCCTAATGATGAAGACGGTCACACAAGGCCAGAGGCAGATCAATCCTGGTACAAGGAACACAGGGGGCAGAGAGAGGCAGTTATGTGTGAAGTATATACGCCTGATCAGACCACTCCAAAAATATTGTTTCTCATTACTGCAATATCAAACACCTTGTGATTTAGGGTCATTTTCCAACACCTGATGTAAGTGCTATATCGGCCAATAGCTGCCCCACACAACCACCTCCGCCGACGGGGCTCTCATAGGGTTCAATGGTGGGGCATGGTCTCTGTCAGCCGAAAATAGCATCTATTATGAGTCTAGCGGCCGATAGAGGGGCCATATCGGGTGGTGGAAAATGGCCCTTACTGTAGCATATTCACATCATACGTTGAGCGACATTATGAAGTTAAACGACGTAGATCTACTTTTGCAACACGAACTGGGCGGGCAGGTCTCTATCTTGTACTTGTGGGCCCTGTGGTATACACTTTGATGTCCACTCATTCAATCCATTTATATGAAAGCGGTTCAACTTTTCAATGCACACACTATACGTTTGTAATACCGGTAATTTTTGATCTGATGATTATTTGCTAAATCACCGACATGATGGTATAACGGTTATGCAACATCATAGAAATAACAAACAGTATCTAGAATGTAACCATGATAACACAAAAGAGATCGGAGAGGAAAGTCGCATGATTATTGGTCCCCCCATCCTACTAAATAGAGAACATTGCATATTATCTATAGTCCTACCTTTAACTGATATCAATATATCCACATAGAAATGTTCATTTTTCGAATCCTAGTAGATTCAGTGGCGGATCCAGGATCTGGAAAAGTAGGGGGCATTGCCCCGGGCGCGGCCCTAAAGGAGGAGGCGCACCCCTACCTTTGAGCAAATTTTGGGGACCAAACGAGAAGAATAAAAGAGAAGAGGTATGATAAAAGGTATGGAGATAGCTAAACACTACACCCCCACCTCCCCGTCCTTCCAATTAGCCTCATGACCCCAGCAAGGGCTTGAAATCAATTTTCTTAGAAGATTTTGAAGATTTCATGGTCAAATATGCATTCTGGTGACTTCTGGGAATCACTTTATAACTTTGGTTCTAGTGGACATATTTGAAAAATTCTTTCACTGTTAGAAAACCCAGAATCTGAAGATCATTGTCACCACTTTTTGGCTACATGGCGACAAATGCCCAGCCCTGAGTTTGGATTAAGGCCAAATCCCACTACGTGAAAAATGGGTCTGAAATGTCTGTGATTCTGGATATCGGCAACATTGGACTCTTGCCAATTTCCTAAATCACAAGAGTACTCACTGCACTTCTTACCACTCCAAATCCGACTATAGCTGATTGTAGCAGGGGAATCTCTGTGATTTTCATTACTGCACAGATGAGTTGCTAGAATGATTCACAGAGATAGAGTATTTGATATTAAAATCACAGTTGTCTCTGACTATTTTCTGTGGTTTGCAATGGTCTCCTGCATAGCATAAATAAATGTAGCTTGCATAAATCACAAGCAGAACCCCATTATGACTGTAGTATGTGGAACTTGGCTCCTGATTTATCAAAGACACACCTCTTCTGATTTCCTAGAAACTGTTGTTTTCCTCTGAATCACAGGGATTTTGAGTCTATCACAGAGATTTCAAGCCCTTTGTGAAGAAAATATCAAAAACTTTTGATGTACTATACTCCATAAATACCAGCACTTTGACAGGGATTCTTAGCCTTTATAGGTCTTCCATAGACGATATTACCACCCCAATATCGGCTAAGCACCCACATATCCTATTTCACAACGATTTCCTGAACATTTTCACGTTGTGGCCTTTACATGAGAATTTTTTATCCCACGATCAATATGACAGTTGAAGTACCTCCTCGCTCGCCAGTCACTGTCAAAGAATCTGTTTGGAGTGTCCTGTTATTCTAAACACTCTAGAAAGTGTTAAAAACGACGTGCCTTTACTGTTTGCACAGGTGATTGAATTCTAAGTCACATTCTACTTTGATATTAAAAGCGTTCCTATCTATCTCTGTTTATATGAGGAAGTCCCTGAGTCGGGCTAGCATTTTTATAGATTGGTTTTGGTTTATCAACAATTTCAATAAGACTTCTCTTGGATAAAACTAGCAGCCTTATCCATTCTGGCCATTCGTGAAATAGATGACGTTACACAAAATATATATGCAGTTCCATGATCTCAGGCCAAAGTTGCCATATTGGCTGAAGAAAGGGGATACCATAAAATAATGCGCAATTACGTAATCTCTTTTGGGTAACCTTAAGGCCAAATCCCACGATGCGAAAATAGTTAGAAAATCCTTGTAATGTAGAATATATGGTTATTTAGCCGATATTTGGGGTGGTATTATCGTCCAATGAAGTCTAATAACAGCTAAGAACCCTTGCCAAAGTGTTGTTATTTCAGGAGTGGAATAAATCAAAAGTTTTTAATATTTTTCTCACAAGAGGCAAAATATCTCTGTGATATAGGGAAATTCCCTGTGATTTAGAGGAAAACAAGAATCTTTAGTAAATCACAAGAGGTCTGTATATCTTTCATAAATCAGGACCCAAGTTCCACACACTTTAGCCATAAGAATGTTGTACTTGTGAATCAAAGTAGCAACCAGTCAGTACATTGATGAATATCACAGACATTTTCCTTCCAATAGTGGCTAATAGTGGGGTTTGAGAAAGGTAGGGGTGGTATGGGAACCCTTGTGAATTTTGTTTTTGGCAAGACTCCAAGGCTGCCCATATCCAGAATCACAGGCGTTTTAGACGCATTTTTCGCGTAGTGGGAGTTGGCCTTTAGTTTGAGACATGAACTTCTTTCTCCATAAACTACTCCCTAGATCCTAAGTAACATAGATATGGATGGCGATATGGATGTAAAGGTAAGCTCTGCCAGTAGGTCATGGCCGATCTGCCATCAAACCCCCCAGCAAATTGTCGTGACTCCTCGTCAACCTGTGTGAAGTGGCTCACACATGTCGCTAGATGGAACACGACGTCGCTATAGCACAAGATCACCAGGAATAGCAATGGTGGTGATCACATGGCCTCACCTCAGATGGCGAGGATGGTGCTCACTCCGACTCACCAGGGATGGCGACGCAGGTGATCACTCACCTCGCTAGATGAAACACGCACCTCGTCATAGCACATGTTCACCAGGGATGGCGAGGATCGTGATCACTCATCCTCACCAGGGATGGCGACATGAGTGATCACTCACTTCGCTAGATGAGACGCACACCACGTCATAATACACATTCACCACGGATGGCAAGGATTGTGATCAGTCACCTCGCTAGATAAAACGTGTACCTTGTGATAGCACAGGTTCACCACAGAGGGTGAGGATCTTGATCACCCACACTCACCAGGGATGGCGACACGAGTGATCACTCACCTCGCTAGATGAAACGCGCACCACGTCATAGCGCAGGTTCACCATGGATGGCGAGAGTGGTGATCACTCAGACTCACCAGTGATGGCGACGCTGGTGATCACTCACCTTGTTAGATGAAAAGCTCATGATCATCAACATTGGTAATCATGCAGCCTCACATCTGCCAGATCAAAGTATGTTTTGCCAGAGAAGGTATTGCCATATGTATCTTCCCTCTAACCACAGACAAGGTGTTCATGTTGACATTTCCCTATGTATTTTTCCTGTAACCAGAGAAAAGGTGTTTATGGATAGTTGCTTTCATTTTAGAGATACCTCTATCTAAATTCAATTGATATTTTCTCTATATAATCTTGTTTGATTCAACTCTGAAGTATTATATGGAAATCAGTGTGAAACAAAGCACATTTGATATGTATGGGACTTATACTTCATGCCCACACTTCCTAGATAGGCTACATGTTGAACAGTGGTGCTGTCTCAACAACTTTGGCAATGGTGGTGATAAGTTGCCACTGTGAGTGAGAGTGAGTGACAGATGATGCAATCCTCAGAGAGCATTGACTTGGAGTGACACAAATTCACATATTGAGTGAGACCAATGTTGGCAATGGTGGTGATAAGTCGCCATTTTGAGAGAAGATTAACTAGGAGTGATACACACTCACGCAGTGAGTGAGAGCCATGTGGCAATGCAGGTGAGAAGTTGCCATTCTGACTGAGAGTTGACAGGCAGTGGCACATACTCACGCAGTGAGTTAGATCCATGTTGGCGATGGTGGTGATAAGTCACCATGCTTTGTGAGGGATGACAAGGGGTGGCACATACTCACGCAGTGAGTGAGATCATGTTGGCGACTGTTGTGATAAATCGCCATGCCATGTGAGACTGACACACAGTGGCGAAAGATGACGCAGTGAGTTATCACTCAGAAAGGAGTCACCATTGATGACCAATCATGGCGACAGATAACGACAATTTGCTGGGCCTGCACCAGCGGTGCCAAACCGCACGGGGCAGGTTGTTTGGTAATTACGTCTCTCTGTTAGTCCTGGAGGGTGTTGCTCCTATTGTAAAAAGAGCTGTGAGTATGTGCCCTCTTTTCTAAACAAGTCGTGCACTGCTTCACCTAAGTACTTGCAATCACCACATTAGTCTGAAAAGTCACCTGCCTTGTTTAAAATAGAGAGAGCTGCACTACCGGGTACCTACTCATGTCACACACTCTATAGTTTATTATACTGACTGACTTCTCCCAATTAGGTACCTACTCAAATCCCCCTTTTTTAGCACCGTACTTAAATGACCACTTGTGAGCAACAAAAGGGACAAGTTATAGCTACATGAAAAGAAAGGACTGGAAACAAGGGCATTTCTAGCCAGCTCTTCCTTTTACTATAGGAGCAACACCCTCCAGAAATATTGTCTAAGGATGGCCTATAAAGGCTAAGAATCCTTGGCAAAGTGCTGGTATTTGGGGAGTGAAATACATCAAAAGCTTTTGATATTTTCTTCACAATGGGCCCATGTGTATATTTATCGTCTTGATGAAAGGAAGATCAGCACACTATGTCTCCTACGATAGGGAAATTCATAGCTATATCACCATCAAATGTTGTCACTTCCTTTCATGTTTTGTTTTGACGTGGCTTTAGCGTGTTACCTGGATCGTCATTCAGACTTCATGAACATATCTTCTTGTGATTTAGATTATTGACAATAGGTCAAGGCTGCAGATATCCAAAATCACAGACATTTCAAACCCATTTTTCGCGTAGTGGGATTCAACCTTAAATTCACAGCAATAGTTGCTGAACTAGAGTTGTCAGCAAAGGTTTCTGTAAATTTACAGTATATCTATTGTTCATTTGCTGCATGATCACAGTGGTTGTTGCTGTATGATTACAGTGGATTGTGCTATAAAATTACATTGACTGACTTCCTGTAGATTTATAGTAAAACGTACTGGGACTGAGTGACTAGGGTTTAAGATACTGTGTTGATTATTTGTATTTCAGTAAAGAACTCCTGTAGTAATTGATATGTTCATGAAGTCTGAATGACGATCCAGGTAACACGCTAAAGCCACGTCAAAACAAAACATGAAAGGAAGTGACAACATTTGATGGTGATATAGCTATGAATTTCCCTATCGTAGGAGACATAGTGTGCTGATCTTCCTTTCATCAAGACGATAAATATACACATGGGCCCAATGACTAATAGGTCAGTTTTTTTCTTCTCTCCCTCAAAGTGAGGATTCCATCTAATTGTAGGTTCAGAATGCAGGCAGCAGTTAGTAGTTCCCCTGCTAGTAAGTTCCCAGTGGAAAAGGTCGAATCCAACATGGCATCTGTGATTTTTCAACTGTTGTGATTTTGAGGTATTCCCCAAAATCGCAACAGATATGACTACAGCAGCCAGAATACAAGCACTCTTTTGCGATTTTAGCCCAGAAAATGTATAATGCACAGAGATATAAACATTAACAAGGGGAAAATATCCCAAAAGGTACATAAGAAAATGGAAACTGTGTGCTTGTGTTCTATACTTCCCATTGTACTTGCAATGTTGAGGTAGTCCCGAAATCAGGTATAGGCTGTTGACAATCCTAAATTGTACACATGCGATTTAAAATTGCAAACACAAAATTTGGGGTGTCACTTTTAACAACAGGGAGTGTGTTTACCTAAAGTTCTGTTTACATTTACTCAGACTGGAGGGTGTTGCTCCTATAGTAAAAGGAAGAGCTGGCTAGAAATGCCCTTGTTTCCAGTCCTTTCTTTTCATGTAGCTATAACTTGTCCCTTTTGTTGCTCACAAGTGTTCATTCAAGTACGGTGCTAAAAAAGGGGGATTTGATACTATAGAGTGTGTGACATGAGTAGGTACCTGATAGTGCAGCTCTCTCTGTTTTAAACAAGGCAGGTGACTTTTTAGACTAATGTGGTGAGTGCAAGTTGAATGGTGAAGCAGAGCGTGACTTCTTTTGAAAAGAGGGTACCTACTGACAGCTCTTTTTACCATAGGAGCAACATGCTCCTGAGATATCACAATGATCAAGAAGGGACTGGTGGTCAACCCCTTCTGCTGCATAAATAATAACACAGTATTTATATTAACTTCAACACACCCGTCTAAGAACAATTTTAAATTGTAGGTCTTGTTCTGTCAAATTCAAGCCTATCTGCATGATATTGAATTGCAGAGACTACCTAATGTGAATATTTACATAACATCAGCTTGATTTAATAAACAAAAATATCTTTTTGACAACACAAGTATACCTGAGATCGCACACAATGGCATCAGAAGATAAACAAATGGCTTCCTTAACATACACTTTCTAACTTGCAATGATAACACACACTACTCTTTAGTCTGTGTTTGTGTCCCATTTTGTGAGAATAGCTTCGGTTCTCTGCAAAAATCGCGTAGTGGAACCTCACCTTAAGCTCACAGACCAGTCCATTATATTCCGAAGTATACTCCAATATAATATGGAAAATGGTTTATCAGAGAGAACCAGGGAAGCTCAGGGAATTTCAACCTGATATATTTAGCGAGAACATGTGTGACCATATTAAGGTCTAAATTTCCTCTCACTTCACGTCACTGTATCCCCAAATTAGGTAACACTGTCTAGTGCACTGTATCTGAAACTGATCCTTGTCTGTGTAGAGGTCGGCAGAAAACGTCCTGCAGAAACCGGGAGTCGAACCTGGGACCCTCCAACCTGCAGGCGGAAGCTCTACCGCTGAGCTACTTCCCCGTCTGACATTCTCTACCTTCCACCTACATCTGGATCGGTATGATACACAAGGGGGACAGCTTATACCGGCTGACCAGCCCCTGAGGGCTGGTGCAACTGGAACGGGGCAGATGGCCTACCGCCATGGACTTACAGCCAGAGCTGGCCCCTACACTCCTCCCAACCAGCTTCAACCATGGCCAACCAGCACCAAGCATTCCTCCCAACCAGATCAGTTTGGGCTTTATCAAGCAGTGTGAGGCACTCCTGACTTCCCACTTGACCTACCAGTACACAGTACTGCCAGGGTCGAAGTGTATCTGTATTATACCGTTCCAGGCACCTACACCTGGATTGGTATGACACACACGTAGGGGGGAGGTACCACCGGATGCCATCCCCTGGGGGCTTGGATCTCCAGAAACGGGGCTGCTGGCCTTATGACAGAGCTGGCCCCTACACTCCTCCCTACCAGATTCAATATAGGGTTCAGTACCCTATAGGTACCAGATACCCGGGACTAGTACTGAGTTGTGCCCAACCATTAAGTCTCCTCCCAGCACTAGCAAATTGAATCGTCATTCGTGTCACACCAGCCCAGGTTCCAAGTTCTCGTAGTCCCCCCTTGCAGGGCAGGACCAACTCGGTTTCTCCACCAGTGTAGAGGTCGGCAGAAAACGTCCTGCAGAAACTGGGAGTCGAACCCGGGACCCTCCAACCTGCAGGCGGAAGCTCTACCGCTGAGCTACTTCCCCGTCTGACATTCTCTACCTTCCACCTACATCTGGATCTGTATGATACACAAGGGGGGCAGCTTATACCAGCTGACCAGCCCCTGAGGGCTGGTGCAACTGGAACGGGGCAGATGGCCTACCGCCATGGACTTACAGCCAGAGCTGGCCCCTACATCTGTAAAGTTAAAAACCAGCCCGGTATTATTACATTTAGGTACGGAGCCCCTAATAGGACATACCAAAAATAATTTTTTCCCCAAAAAGATATTCTTGCGGGTGCATAAATAATTCTTGCGGGTGCACAAACACTCTTGCGGGTGCACAAATAATTCTTGCGGGTGCACAAACATTCTTGCGGGTACACAGATTATTCTTGCGGGTGCACAAACATTCTTGCGGGTACACAGATTATTCCTGCGGGTGCACAAACATTCTTGCGTGTACACAGATTATTCTTGCGGGTGCACAAACAGTCTTGCGGGTACACAGATTATTCTTGCGGGTGCACAAACATTCTTGCGGGTGCACAAACATTCTTGCGGGTACACAAAAAAACTTGCTGGTGCAGAAATAAATCTTGGGGGTACACAAATAGTACTTTCAGGTACACAAATAGTTCTTGCAGGTGCACAAACATTATTGCACGTACAGAAATGTTTTTTGTAGGGGGCAGTTTTTTTTTGTGGCCACAAGAATATTTCTTGTGTGTGAAAGAAAAAGAATGTTTTGTGCATTCACAAGAATGTTTGCTTACCAGGAATAATTATTTGTGCACCCACAAGAATTATTTGTGCGTCTGTAAGAATGTTTGTGCATCCGCAAGAATTATTTGTGCATTCTCAAGAATGTTTGTGCATCTGCAAGAATATTTGTGTACCCGCCAGAATTATTTGTGCATCCGCAAGAATATTTGTGTAACCGCAAGAATTATTTGTGCATCTGTAAGAATATTTGTGTACCTGCAAGAATTATTTGTGCATCCGCAAAGAATATTTTTTTCTGGGGAAAACTTTTTTTGGTATGTCCTATTAGGGGCTCCGTATTACGGGGCGAATATCTAAGCCAAAATTAAAGTTTAATGCAATCCTCCTAACATTGACTGTGCAGCCGAATTGCTTTGGATACATTCAACTTCATTGTAAAGCGTGGGAACACAGCAATACCTCTTGTTTCAAAGCATTCACAGATGAGTAAATTGATAAGTTTAAATAATTTAGTAAATTTTATCAGGATTTCATTGGTTCAACAATATGAGCATGTTAGACTAAAGGCAATTGAACCCTTTCTATTTATGCATAGTGTCCTCTTCATCTTCATTTTCACTTTGTTAATATGTAGAGAAAACATGTGGGTCCCGATATAATTCATGGCATTTCACTGATCTATGTTAGGAATACATAGTGTTTGGTCACACATGTTTATGCAAGAAATGTACATGTCTTAGAGTAACTAAATGTGTATGTTATTCAGAATAGCCTTTGATGTTTCTTATCCAAAAATCTGTTTGACATAGGCTCATAAGTACAAGCTTGAACAATGTACTTATGATGTTGATCAACCTGTCTTCAACACCTTTTCAATGATTCTATTTCAATGTTGTCAACCAACACCATTTCAACATCCAATCAACAGTTGACATATCAATGTTGAAATATTGTTCTCAATTCAATGTTGACTCAACATTGATTTGTCAATGTTGAATCAACAATATTGATTTCAATGTTGATTCAATGTTGATTCAACATTGACATGTCAACAAAGAATGCCCTAACAAATATCAATGTTGTTTCAACATCATATCAATGTTGTGTCAAAGTTGAATCAACATATAAATACAAACGTTGAATCAGCCCTGATGGTTAGATGTTGAATCACAGTTGATTTTGATTATGTTGTGTTAACTTTCAAATTCAACTATATTTCAACCCTATATCAACCGTTGATATGCAAACATTGCAAACTTTGGGGCTATCAGCACCATACATGCCTTTATTAAAACAACTATAATAATTAGTTGACAATAAGCATAGCCAGTAAAATGCATAATATAATAACAATAGTATAATAACAATAGTACAGAATAACAATATTAATAACAATAGTCCTAACAATAGTAAAATTTAAAATTTCCAGGGAACACCCAGCGTGGTGTTACCTGTCCAGGTGAATCGAGCCAACTGACGGTTACTTTGAAACCACCTCTTTTATACCAGTGGGATGTTGACTGTGACATCATACTATGACATCATTGGTATCCTTACGAGCTGCAAGTAGTCCCTAACCGTCCGCGGCTAATTATATAAATATACACGAGTGTATATAGTACCATAAGTTATCTCGCTACCAGGGAATAATATACCGGTAATTAATAGATAAGATAATAATAAATAACAGGGTATACCGGTAATAAACAGGTACTAATAAATATATACATGTACTAATGACCTATGACAGAACACATGAGTTTGGTGGGTTACTGACCTTGGGGCTATCAGCACCATACATGCCAAAAAACACACAAAAACACGCCAAACACATGTGAAAACACATAATAATCAGCATTGAAAATGGGATTGACACACTCTATCCAACTCCAACAATTCATCTTTGTAATTATGTAAATATTTGAAAACTGAATTGGATTTCCAATTAACCCTCTTTTTGATAGACTCTATACTGAGTCCAGCGTCTTTTAGTAACGTAGCACCACCGTGCCTTAAGGAGTGGGTAGAAACACAGCCTTCGATACCAGATTGAATAGATAAAGATTTTAACTTGGAGTTGACATACTGATACAGCAAAGGTTCAAAAATGTACTCCCTGTTCCTCCTGCCCATGCACAATTTCTTCAAACCTCGGTAAGGACATAGTGATGAATTAACATCCTTTGATAAATAGATAGTAAAAGAATCTTTACCAAGCTGGTCAGTTTTTGAAGTTCTGATACAGATAGACAAATAATCCTGGTGAAAATTAACATCACCAACCCTTAAGGAGTGTGGAGACTTGACCACATGCCCCACTCGTAGAACACCCCTATAGCATGTTAAAATTGCCATCCAAAATTTCCAGTCTGCTCTGTTGGTTAGATCCAAATTTGATCTTAACCTCAACATGTCCTTTAGAGTCAAAGAATAAATTTCTTTAGTAGAACAGGTGGAAAACCTGTCAATGCCCTCTAGGGTCTTTTTTAACATGAAGTTACTACTATAATCAGGAAAACCCTTAAGTTTTTGAAAATACCAGACCGCAGACAAGTAATTTCTTACAGACGATGGCTTCATAAAATCCGATAAATACACAGCATATATAGAACCTTGGGAGGGAGAACAAGGAAAAGTTTGTAAACAAAATTCCTTACAAAATCTTTTATACCTATTAAGTTGTTGGTTCCTTGCCCTCCTTGTATTTTCTGACACACCCTGGGCTAAAAGTAACCTTTTTCTGTTTAGTAATCTCTCCCATTCTGGAATTAAAGCAACACATATTATTATCATGGAGAGAGGCTATACATTTGCTCGGCATACCCTTATAAGCAAGTCTAGATAGTTGGTCGGCCAGGATATTGTCCTCTGACTTAATATAGGTTGCGTATACCTCCACATTGTTTATAAAACAAAGCCAGAAAATTTCTCTTAACCACTCCATACATAACTTATTCCTGGACCTACCAGTATTTATCATCGCTAGTACTTGCATATTATCAGTAATACAGTGGATTCTTTTATTTTTACAACCTGAGATCCAACGTTTCAGACCAACCATGACCGGATATAGCTCATACACATTTATATTCCTATGGTGATTATTAAAACTATCCAATATTGGGGGAGGAGCAAAATGGCCTGTTCCCAGGTTAAACCTATCATATGAGGTCCAGTCACCATATAAATAATCTTTACCCATCCATGCTCCAAAGCCCTTAATAGATGAATCGGAGTACATAGGTGTATCAACCAAATCGTTTAGAATTAACCTCTTACAGTTGAAAACTTTACAAAAATCTAGCCACCACTGCATATCCTGGCGAGTGCAAGCTGATACCCTAATATAACCTCCGGGTCTGGCCCGAGCGCAGAGATAAAAAATTCGTCTGCTAAAGGTCCTACCACCCTTAACCACCTGCGAGCAGAAGGACATTAGTCCACCTATCCTTTCAAGATTCTTTTTGGAAACAAATTTCTTATTAACATTTTCCATTAAAATACCTCTCATCTTAACCACCTTATCCTCAGGCAGGGATAGTTCTAAGTTAACAGAGTCTATCATAATACCAAGAAATTTACACTTTTGTGAAGGTTCCGTTACCTTTTCCCTCGATACCACAAACCCCATATGGTGCATACATTCTATGAGGATATTTCTTTGACGTAGACATTCACCATAAGTATCCGCAATTATGATAAAATCATCTAGATAATTAACCAACCTTTTTACACCATAGCTCTTGGCCACCTCTACAATAAAATCAGATATTCTATTGAATATGTAGGGAGCACACTTAAGTCCAAAAGTTAACCTGTTGCTTACATAGAAACCTTCACCTTGACCAAAATCCCACCTAAATCCGTTATAGGCCTTAGCTTGCCATTAGATTTCTCAACACCACCAAGAGAATGAATGCACTTGGGTTTTATTTCAACTTTGGACACCAGACCGGCCTCTAACTCCTCTAATAATATTCCACAAAATTCTTTGTAAAAATTTCCTTCAAGGATAGATTTATAATTTTTACAGTCGTAAGACGTATTGCAATCAGTATCCACTATCCTGAATCCCTCCACAAACCCCTGCCATAAGAATAATGCTTCTTTATCATCTATATTAATGACACCTCTCTGGGTTAAAAATGGAGCAACTCTGCAAGGCTTAACTTGAGACTTCTTACCATGAATATAATGTACACAATCGCACACACCATTTATACAGCTATCATACACTTCGATGTTAGGTAGATTTTTAATAGCGACAGTAAACAATGGTTTAACCTTGCCCTGTACTGGGCTACTATATAATATATCCAAACCAGCTGAGTTGGAATTAATATTAATATCATTCTCAACATCCATTTGTAGACTTGGCACGCTGATATCACTCAGAGAGACCAAATCTACCTCTCCAGCATTAACTACACCAACACCCCGAGCTGGAGCAGTGGGTGGAGGCGAACTAGGGTCTACCAAACGTACTATACATGACTTTGACATTGACACACTATCACACATAGGACCCTGCTCACCTGTAAAATCCTATTCTGGTTTGTTTACTTGACAGTCCACCTTACTGTGGCCTGATTTGGTACATGAACTGCATACATGTCTATACTTGCAGGGATCCCTGGTACATCCCTCAGCCCTGTTAAAGGCATAGCATGAATTTGTAGAGACTTTAAATTTTCCAGAATTTTTTGACTTAGTTGAATAAGCCTTCTGGGCTTGCACTGTCCCATCATAAGACAAATGCCTTAGGATATCAGAATTTTCAATCATTGCAAAGGCATCCAAACCATCGATATTAGCCCTGTCCCTAACGGACTTGTCATATGCTACCAAGGCTTTTACAGTGAAAATCTTCGTGTCAGACTTTTCCATCAACATCTGAAGGTGCCTAAGCATTCCTACTATATCATCTCCATCTTTGTAACACTCTATGATACACTTGACACTGACCAATACAAGCTTCTCAATGCTATCGACCTTATCATGCTTTTTAATGAACTGTTCGTGATCAAACTCACCAATGTTTTGTTTGGCATGATGGTGAGGCATTGACGAATCCATTGACGACCCTCTTGACGAGCTAGGACTCCTGTGACGAGCGGTATAAGATGATTTCGATCTCGTTTGACCACCTCTACGTACGGCTCTAGTCCACTCGCCGCCATCTTGGTTGCTATAGACGCTGTTGTTGTCAACGTCCCGCTGCAGACCACGCCCCCGTCGCCTTGGTTTCGCGTCTCTCGAATCTTGCACGTTGCACGTGCTCGCGCCGCCCGGCTATCCGCTCCGCTCGAAGGATTCATCTCTTCTTTACGGGCCCCTTGGTTAGCAATGACATCACGCAGCATTTTCTTTATATCCAAAAGGTCTTCCTCCAGTAGGTCCAGTCTCGTCTGGTCAACAATTTCACTCTCTATAGCCTGTGGCGTAGTAGGCTGTAAGGGCTCCAGACCCCTATCCAGAGAAGTAAGACTGCTCGAAGATCTCAAATTGGCCGATTCTCTGTCCGTTTTCGCCGATTTTTTCGACGAATTCTTCTTCTTAGCACCTGTAGTAGTCCTTTTCCCCATACTTGGGCCGATATCTAAGCACCAATCCAGAAAAAACTACTTTAAATTTAAAATTTCCAGGGAACACCCAGCGTGGTGTTACCTGTCCAGGTGAATCGAGCCAATTGACGGTTACTTTGAAACCACCTCTTTTATACCAGTGGGATGTTGACTGTGACGTCATACTATGACATCATTGGTATCCTTACGAGCTGCAAGTAGTCCCTAACCGTCCGTGGCTAATTATATAAATATACACGAGTGTATATAGTACCATATATATATATATATATATATATATATATATATATATATATATATATATATATATACCATGGGTGTGACCCAACAGCTGGAATACATACTTCTGGACATGTGACTATCATATAATAAGGTGATATAAACTTTCTAGGTTGATAAGATTATATCATGCAAGTAGCACATGACATGGACCATATGGAAATCTATATCTTGTATTAGGATTGAATAAACAACAAATTGACATTGTCCTATCATAATAGATATAGTTAGTAATTACCCAGACAGGCACATTACAAGGTCATGGAGAGCAACATTACTGGCACAGAATGGATTTTCCTACATATGATTTACTGAACCTCCATGTTCTTTATGAAACATACTGTTATCAGAAAACAAGTAAAGGGAACTACTGGTTCACCTTACACGTGTTGGGCTCACATGCTTACAGGTTATACAACAGTGTAGGAACCATGTGCTCTGACACATGTATATAGGAAGGGGATGTGTTTCATAAGCCAGTATGCAAGCCATCTCTTGAATTCAGTTATTTATACAATTGTGTACATGTAACTTACACACTTACAAGGGGAAATTAAGGTTAAATGCCTAGACAGAGTAAGAATGTTAGCAGGCGGAGACTCAGAGTTCTATCAACTATTGCGATCACTTAGTGATGTGGGGGGAGGTCATGTTCCTGCTATGGTAACAATGGATCTACCCCCAACCCCAGTCTCTAAAGGCAGACCATGGTGCTATAGGTTAACTAAAGTCTCCTCTCGCGATCCCAATGCCGACAGGAAGGGCAGAGACTCCGTCGTGATGGAAAACATCCTGACGTCGGCCACCTCATCTAAGATGCAACAACACTGAATTTACAGGACTGCACTCAATCATCATGTCTATGCTGCCATGATCATTGTCTCAGATATGATGACCTTCATAGAATTACGCTCTCTATACCTAACACAACTAGATTTTAATTTGGTATTAACAAAGTAAGTGATATTTGTGATATGATAATATAAGTCTAAGTGTTGTTGACACAACAAAACCCAGAACTTATTTAAGTCCGGAACTTATCTAAAGGCCAAATTCCACAACGTGAAAATGGTCAGGAAATCGTTGTGAAATAGGATATGTGGGTGCTTAGCCGATATTGGGGTGGTAATATCATCTAGGGAAGACATATAAAGGCTAAGAATCCCTGTCAAAGTGCTGGTATTTAGGGAGTATAGTTCATCAAAAGTTTTTGATATTTTCTTCACAAAGGGCTTGAAATCTCTGTGATAGACTCAAAACCCCTGTGATTTAGAAGAAAACAAAAGTTTCTAGGAAATCAGAAGAGGTGTGTCTTTGATAAATCAGGAGCTAAGTTCTACATACCACAGACAACTGTGATTTTAATATCAAATACTCTATCTCTGTGAATCATTCTAGTAACTCATCTGTGCAGTAATGAAAATCACAGAGATTCCCCTGCTGCTATCAGCTATAGTTGGATTTGGAGTGGTAAGAAGTGCAGTGAGTACCCTTGTGATTTAGGAAATTGGCAAGAGTCCAATGTTGTGAATATCCAGAATCACAGACATTTCAGACCCATTTTTCACGTAGTGGGATTTGGCCTTAATGTGTAGGCACCTGATTACCCCCTGTTTGTGGGGAGACCATCCTGCCCAGCTAGCACAACCCGTGCAATTTACGTCATTCTTACGTGAAAACTCGTGTAATTTACGTAAAAAAGACATCATTTGGATGAGTAGTGCTAGCAGGGTGTTTACCACCGTCTACGACCATTATGAATGTTGAATTGCATACTAGCGTGTGTAAACAAAGTTATAAGCGTGCATCTCTTTATTAATATAGACACCAAACAATAATAAATTGACTCTGAGCCTGCTATTTCATAATATGGTAACTATATGGTCAGTCCAATATTGAGGCTGAAGTTACATGTATGTACGGTATTATTAGTAAGTTATTTGAAGATTGGATTGAAATGTACAGAATAGGACCGAGTTGGTCATATATGAGTTTGAAAGGTTTTATTTGGAAAAAAAAATCACAGTACAAGGTTATACAGTAAGCAACTAAGATTGTAATTAATAGCCCATGATTATTAGTTTTCTTTTTCCATGTTTTCTTTGGAACAAGGTCTTTGTCAGTGATTGAGTTGATGAATTCATCCACTGTGTCTTTGTTTTGTTGGTCTGTGGTCAAACAGTTCCACAACTAGGCACCATGAGCTAGTGGACTTTTTGAGTACACATCCAGTTTGTTGTGTTCTGATGTTGGTCATATCATGGTTTCGTAGTACTCTCCTAGGTCCTCTACACATAAGATGTTGTACATTTGTATTGGCATCTGTATGTTACATCTCTTAGCAAGGCGTTCTAGACAAGAGTGTTTGTGCATGCAGTTCCTGTACTTCAATGTCACATGGATCCATGATTCCATAGCACACATGCACGCATGTCTTCTCATTTTCTTCATTTCCCATTTTGGGCCACCTTTGTATACTATCAGACAATATTCGCGACATGGTAGCACCATCTGTTTACATAATAATAATGCGGTATTCTCATCTGTTGCATACCACATTTTCTTGAGCTCAGATACTTCGGTTGTACTGTGCCGATGACCTTTTGGCACTGGGGTCCTAGTGTCAGGTATTCGGCAATAAGCACATCTAGGTAGTTGAACTTGTCCACATTCTCTAGGTTTATTCTGTTCATGTGGATTCTGTACTGTGTCAGGTCATGTATATATCTCTGAGGGTGTCTCCATAACAGCTTTGTTTTGTCAGTGTTAACTGTTAATTGGATATCACTGTACCATTACGCAACTCTCATAGGGTCAGTTTGTTGTAACCATAGTGTTCTGTTTGGGTCGTTGCCTGATACGCATACATGTATAATGAGTGGTTTTCAACCACTGCCTTTACATTGTTGATGTAAATTAGGAAGAGGAGCGGACCTAGTACGGAGCCCTGCTGTACTCCACCATGGTGTGGCAGGCAGATGTGATGTCGTTTGCCTTTGTCCATTGTTGCCTCATCCTCAGCTAGCTCTTCACCCCTTGTAGGCTCTCACCTCGTACTTCATAGCATTATAATTTGGTATACAAGATTTTATGGTTTAGCATTTTGAATGCTTTCCGCAAAGCAACCAGGAGGACCACTGTTGACCATCCTTTATTCACAGTGTTGTACAGTTCTTGTGTTAGATTGGAGATTGCATCATTTGTAGATTGTGCGGGTAAGAACCCAATTGATATTTCGACATGTGTCCTTCATGTAGTAAGTGGGTCATCATTTGTGGAGGCATAACACGTTCACAGATCTTTGAGCACATTATGTTAGTTAAGTCACTGCCTTTAGGTAGTGGGATTGTTGTGCCCACTTTCCAGCTGTAATGTTATGTTATAGATATAACGTACACGTATGGGCACAATTAAATCATTTATTTCCATTTGACACACGGAAATCATACTCTGTATCAGTTGCGATACCAAAGGCCTAAGGATTCTTCTTGTGGATATAATTAACAATTAAATCAATCAATTTAGCATGCATGCTGCGTTTATGCCGACAAAGAGAATGGTGTATCATGGTGCATTATTAACCTCTTGAAGAGGTTTAATGACACTTGTAATACTTTTTCGATGAAACTCCCACCACAATTAAGTACTTTATCCTTTGGAGGTCATGATCTAAGACGCCGCTACGACTGCGAATGCCTTTGATATTCAAGGGAATTTCAGTACGACCTAAAAGGTGGTAGTCATGATAGTCATGATAATGACCTACTGACATAAAAGTGAGTAATATTCCACCATTTCAACTGCTAAGGTCATATCTATTGGGAGTCAACTTCATTGATTCAGTTTGATAGGTCACCCTTCCCACAGGGTAAACAATAGGGAGATGATATGTATCCCTCAATTTCTCTATCTATTCCTGTAAATTTCTCTTTTTCTTACGTTTTCAGTTTCTTACACATGCAGGTTATATATATTTTATGATTTAGGTCTAACAATAACATTCTATGAATCCCACCCAGGCACGCCTTCCTCAGAAGAGCCTGATAGTGGCTGGTGCTTAATCAATACCATAAAAGTTATTGGAGATAAATTGATAGAGATTCTGCCAGTAACTGGAGCGCAATATGAACAGATTGTATCAATAAAACGAACCGCCACAGCTCAGAATGATGATGTGAGTTGTCCAGATTCCAATTAATTATCTCTCAAATTGAACACATGATCCATGCTGAAGGAGACACTACGATAGCAATAATCAACTCAACATGTTAGCACGATCTTTATAGGCAGACATTCCATATCTATTGGACGTCATTTACATCCATATAGTATTATTTCCTTGAGTTCTACAATCATAAAGACTCGTGATTGATTTTGCTCGATATGATAGATAATCTATTGTGGAGATGGGCATGTTTTGGGTCATATTAACGCCCTTATGGTATCAGTACTTTAATCCCTTAAGCTTTACCACATCTTATTAACAACTTATTTCATATGCTTTGGCAAATAAGGCTAACGACCTACTTTCCGAAGTCCTATTGGCTGCCCCCGTGCCCCAAACTCGTGCCGCCGTACTCCCACATAATTGTGGGTGATCAGAAGCCGCCATGAAAAAGCACGGCATTGCCTCGGTAATGGGGAATTTCTTGTCCAGGTCAAAGTCCCTCGGGTGGTTTTATGCTATTTTAGGAAATTCTGCCACGAGGCACCGTGTTATCATAACTTTTTGAAAACTGGTCTCTCACGAGTTTAGAAAAAGGATTCCACTTATAAAGCTTCCAAACTTTGATTTCTGGCTTCACAAAGATGAATATGAGAGAGAACATTGTTTTATGGTTATTTTGGGAAGAACAATATTCTATAAAAGTACATGATATTTAGAAAGTTGCTATGGAGCTGTCAAAACACTCATTTTCACAAGAATGATTACAGAAGCGTTCCCCATCCCTATGTGAGATAATTATAGAGTATAGGGTGCACTAAGAGAGAGAAGGGAAGCATGATGCTATGGTGCACTTATTAACCTAACGCATGAAAAGCCTTAAGAGCCCTCAAGGACCCTCAGCAAACACACTACCTCCCCTATATATGTATACAGCAGGCACATTTACTCTTGAGATGAGGAATGTTACCTATAGGTGCTATTGTACTTAGGGGAAACCACCATGCATTTCTTTCGGTACCATCACAGTGGTGGTAAGGCTGGAAAAGGAATAGTGATTGATCCACAGGACTTGCTGTGCCTGACTGAGCTACCACAACTATAATACTTAGGGTAGACTGACTAGGTCTAATAAGATGTGCCCATGCTACCATCGCAGGGATAGTGATGGCACGATCTTTTGAATTAACCACCTGTGCACATGCATTGGCAGACTTACTCCAATAATGTCTAGAGGTTAATTCACTGGAGATTAACAGCACTATTTTATTTTATTGATTATTTTCCTGCCACCAACATTGATGGAAAATGAAGAGTGGAAAATTGATAGGACTTACTATTTTTTCTAGCTACAATTACAATCCAGGGGTGTCGGAAGCAACGTGACTTGGGGGGGGGACGACACGGGTCAGGTGAGGCGCATCGACAATTCTAAGCAAAGCAAGTGAAGCACTTTAATATTTTAGGGGGTTTAGGGGCATGCCCCCAAGGAAAATTTAGAAAATTTAGATATTGATCCTGCTATTTTGGTCATAATTATTGTGAGCAAACGACCAAGTTCACCATAAAGGTGTATGTTGGATTCAATTTTTGAGGGGGCCAAAATATAGTCTGGCCCCCCTTGGTCAGAGATTGGGGGGCCATGGCCCTCCTGGCCCCTCTATTCCGACACCCCTGTCACCAGTGATGGAAGCTGCGGATTGTGGACTGTGACAAGGTCTTATAAAATCCACTAGATTGATCAACACTACCATCGATCGCTCATGGGAGACCGTTTTGTATTAACCTCCTAATAACCAAAAGCTATTCTAATTGAGTGAGGTTTTAAAATTTTGGATTAGAATTCATTTATGCCAGTGTGATGGGGGTACTTCATTACTGTTATTTGTGGTAATGATTTTATTACTGAAAACAAATTACTGGATAATACTGAAATAATACAAGGAAATATTCAACTATATATATACCCAAATGGTGAACGAACCACATGCCAATTTCTTTCGTAGAAAGTGAAGACATGTAGTACAAATTATACACATTTATTGTCCATGCTGGTAATGGTATTGAGATATTGCATTGGCTGGGCAAACATACCATCTCATTAATTTAACAGATAATGTCGAGGTACAACATCAAAGATAAAACGTCAGCCTCTGGTGGTAATTAATATTGTCAGACAATGATGTTTTGAAGACTTCATGTTGTTGACTGATTCAGTAGAAATGAACCAGGAGGGCATATCTCCATAATGTTATTTAACACTATTGAGAAATGCTCTTCAGACATTTATCAATTCCATGCATGGAGACAAGTTTGTACCGTTACCCTTTGTGGCCGGGTTTTGTTGAAAGTTTATACCAATCAAACCAAACTTCGAATTCACTTAAAGAGTCGCTCGTTATTTCGGACAATTACTTAACCTATTTATCAAATCCGGTATACAAAGCAAGTGATGCATGGTTGTCTGGTTGTAGTAATGTGATACCTGTCAGACTCAAGGTAACCAAGTATTGTACTTCAGCTCATCAGATTGTGCAGAATTGCTTGTAGGTCTAAGCACGTTAGAGAGACGTGCAGGTGTTAGGCCAACACTCAGATGGATCAACAGTCCGTCATCTTATCGGAGGATAACACAAGTAAGGCTGTTTACAAATGGATAAGGTGGTTGCAACAGATGGCAAAAGTCCTCGTAATGACAGCATAGATACTTTTATTTAAGGCACATGCGTAATAAAATCTTGTTTAAGGCCCATGCGTAATAAACAGTCAGAGTTACCTTTGACAAGGGATGTTCATTAAAACCCTGCTTAGCATCCTGGGTCCAACCATTGTCCACTATTAGTAGTCTTGTTATGTAGAGAAAATGGATTCTACAAAAGATGTGTCTTGGGTTCATCGGTCTGTCCATGAGACTGACAGAGTCAACTAAATGATATTATTTTAGCAGCTCACTATTCACTACTAATGAAGCTAATCTCCATCGCCTTAGTTATAATAGGAGAGTAGGAAGTTATGGATTCAGATTGAATACCTGTCTATGACTCCTCTCTTCCTATCCGTGCTTTTGTTCTTTGTTACATCTTATTGTTATTGCCAGGTGAGCTAAAACTTAATAATACGAGCCATATAGTTTCAGACAGCCATGATATTTCTGAGCCGTGTCTAATCAGATGTTTGTAATAGCTTTGATTAGGTACGGCTTTGAGATGAAAATATTTATGGTTCTTGAGAAAGAAAGATGACACATTCATGGCCAAACCTGTAGATGAGGACAGTCCCTGAACAACTATGGTCAACACATACAATGGATGCCATGGTCCTTCTGTATGGCGCTACACCTTTAGTAATCCGAGTGCCACAGTTTATGACAAATGACCATTTGCTCCAATAGTCCGCTGGTAGTAGTAATAAAGTGCTATCACCATACTCGGCCCCCATCATCGTGTAAGGTGCAAGCCTACCTGGAGGGTCTTGCCAAAAAGGAAACGAGAACCGAAAAAGAAACCGTGCACGTTTTTGTATTGTTAAATGATTGTTTCTTTACCCCCCAAAAAGAGTTTTCCATACATTCTGTTATAATTGTTTTGTCAATACTAAGAAAAATAGTTTGACCATATACGTTTTTCTCAGCACTCTCTGAAAACTTTTTAGAGAGGTTCTTCCTCGTTATCTTTTGGCAAGACCCTGTAGACCATGTATAACGGTACTGAATTGACTTGGACTGTAAACTTACAGCTCCAGCAGGCTATAAAGACAAAACCGCGTAACATTGCAGTCTGTACACTGCATCCTCTACAATATCATCGGAAGATCTGCATGGCATGCTGTGATCATAGACAGCTATGTAGCGTTTAATGTATGTTATGGGAAAGCACGAGTGGGTTTATGGGTTAAATTTAATCCACGACCGCGCAGCGGGAGTGGATTATTAACCCTAAACCCACACTGTAAAAAAAATTCCGTTGAAAAAACGGAGATTCTCTAGCACCCCGCGGTGCCAGCAAATCTCCGTATTTTTTACGGTCACCGTTTTTCCTAAAGTCACCGTTTTTTAAATGGTACTTCTCCATTACCTAAAAACATTGTTTCACCGTTTTTGACTTTACAATAATTCTCAGTTACCCCAAAAACGGTGATTCACTGGCACCCCGTGGTGCCAGCCATTCTCCGTAATAACTACGGTCACCGTTATTTTGAAATCACTGTTACTATAGCGGAAAATGTCCAGCACGTATGCCTGAGAATCACTGTAATTTCACCTGAATACTTGAAATCATTGTCATTTTGATATGGTATCAAAAGAATGAATTATTATGGTATTTCTATGATTGCTTTCACTTGTGATCCAATACTTTGCTCCATGAAAGCATCATATAATAATTCATTACACTTTGTGATTTCAACCTAGTGGCAAAAAGCACTCTAGGATTGGTACAAAGCTACATGCATGACAGTGTGGACATATATATTTCTTTTCACCACAAAATAGGTGTTTGTCTCATCAAAATATCACACAAAAATAGATTATCTCACCATTAAGCATATTCTAACAGCCCTATATTTAGCCATCAATATTGATACTGCATTTAATTGAGAAGTTTTAAATTAATATTATTTTAGGACATGCAAAAATGTCAATAAAGTAGAATGCCTATAAGAAAATCTCATCATGAAAGAGGGTGCCACCTGGTGTGATCAACCTAAACAATACATAAAACGGTGCTTCCCCGTAAATTGATAAACGGTGTTTCACTGAGGTGGATTACGGATAATCAGCATATAGTTGATGGATATCACAGTACTTGACTGTAATTAATCACTGTGATAATTCCCCGTAAAATCCTCCATAAATGGTTAGAGACACACATATATTGAATCAACACAATTATCTTTTTATATCAATGGGATATTGTTTTCTAAGGCACCACCTACTTTCAATTTGAGAAACTGCAGGATGCTGTGCATTATCATAAGTGTTTTGATACATACCAGCTTTCATAGCATTCAGTTAAAATGTATTTTTCAGAACAGATTTTCTGCATTTCCTTGTTACATGCTCAATTGTCTACTGAGTTTAACCAGAATTATTTGTAAGTCATGCCACACTGTGGTTCAGTGTAAATGATCAGCAGAAAGGTGTTTTTATGTACAGGATTTCCCTGTTATATGGTCAATATATACAGAGTTTTACCTGAATTGAAATTACGGAGATTCATTGTAAGTGTGCCATATTGTGCATCACCGTAAATGCTTTGATATATACATGGTTTCACCGTATTCAGGAAAAAGGTGTTTCTCTGTACTGTTTTACAGGATTTCTGTGTTATATGGTCAATATCTACAGAGTTACACCGGTTTTGAAATTACAGAGATTCATTGCAAAATTAAATGGTGAATCTCCGTCTATTCAACGGAATATTTTTACAGTGCACGAGTGATTTCCCATAACATACATTAAGGCGTTTATCTAAAATTTGTCTGCATTTTGTATTAAGTTCTTACCTTATAACCCAAGAATTAATCCAGGAGAAGACATTTTGTAAGTGCATGCGATCCGCTTGCTTTGCCAAGCCGTCGTGGCCATGTTGTAACTCTGCCCGACATACCTCCACCTTTACACATCAGGTATGTCGGCCAACTTTTTCAAATCCTTGATGTATATTGCTTTGTATCACCGTTCGGCTTGGTATAGTGGACAGCGAGCTCGCCTCCTGCCACAGCGGCTGGGGATTGATTCCCCGTTGAACCCTGAACGGTTTTAACTGGAAACGTATGTAATATGTAGTGTACCAACAGATAAAATAATACATGATATACATAGCCAGTATTGGACGAGCATGATGAGTATTTGCCGTATGGCTCTCGAGCCATACGGCTTTGAGATGGTTATGTGGAATGTTGGTTAACTTTTTAAGCCAAATAAAAAAATCTAAACTTGATACTTAGCTCATTTGAGAGGAGGAAAGCTAAAGCAACTTTCAATTGATGCAGCTCACCTCAAATACCCTTGCCCCCTCCCTGTAGCTGATATCAGTGTTATCTTTCATACATTGGGATGGTAATAGGATACTGATTGCAGTTCGTATATAAGAGTAGGGAGCATCCATCCATTCAAACCATTTTGAGGTTTAGGCCAACGTCTGACATTACGACTAACGGGCTTGGTCCCAATTTTCGCAACCCTAATATAGACGTATCATGTTCTAATTGGATTCTATTGTTCAAAGGTATATGCCCCTTTCTGACTTCCAAGATCATCCAATCACTGATAACCATCTTTAAGATGGGGTTGATTTATGAGCAGTCCTATTTGTGTGCAGCTTGTTTGCGATATGCTGACGTAGGATACATTCAATAGGAGTGTCTTGCCAAAAAAAAGAAGAAAAGAAAACGAGACTGCCCCGGTTTACAAAACGTGTTCATGGCATGTAATCCAACGTATCCCTGTGAAAACGTGCAAACGTGAGCTGGTGATGACGTGCACGCTAGCTTAAAATAAGGGGAGAAAGGGAATTCTCGGCAGGTTTTCCTATTCCGAGTATATGTTTGCTTTTTGGCAAGACCATACAGGGTTCATTAGTTTGTGGGGTATTTATCCGTCAAAAGTCTTCATCGATCTTCCACCTAATCAGATTCAGGACTAACCTGTTTCTTAGTATGCCCTAGGGTTGAATGATAGTTCCTGGATCATGATGTGTACTAAGAACTTAGTACCCTTGTTTTTCTTCAAATTTCTCTTACATTGTTATCGCCACTGTGTGTTAGACTCACGTGGCAGAGCAATTGCTATTCCTGGTGATCTTGTGCTATAACGACGTCGTGTTCCATCTAGCGACATGTGTGAGCCACTTCACACAGGTTGACGAGGACTCACGACAGTTTGCTGGGCTATGTTTTACATATATATACATTTTTTACCAAACTAAAATCGGAATATTTTCTGAGAAATGGCTGTATTTACAATCCTCCCCCCAGTCTTGCTACACTAAAATTGATTTGCTATTTTTTTTATTTAATTTGCTAATAAATATGAACCCACAAGATTAAAGAATAGATAAATGCCTACAAACTGACATTTTCATTTTACCTAAGTGCTGTTTAATAAGGGAGTATGTATCATTTAATGTAAATATAAGTACCAAATGGTGGAGTTGTTTCACCATCCCACCTTTGACCCCAATAATATATGCACAGGTAGGTGTCATGGTCCAGTGACCAGGACTCTGATTGGCCTATACACCTGTAGAGGTGAGTATCATGGTCCAGTGCACGCAAGTAGTATATACATGCAAAGTCAGCGCAATGCTTCAGCTACTAACTAGGTCATGACCTACTGGTAGACCGGAAGTGACCTAGTTTCAGCCAATCAGAGGGCTGGATTTGACAGGAAGTGACGTCATAAGGTCATGACCTAGTTTTTTCGACCAATCAGAGAGCTGGATTCCATTTGACCTAGTGACCTGACCTAGTTGCATAAATTAAAAGAATTGCGCAATACCTAGGGTTGACCTACTTGCAAACCGGAAGTGACCTACTAACCTACTTGCAAAAACGTATGACCTACGTATGAGGGTGCATTGCGCAATGCTTGTAAGAATTTACACAATGTTCTGATGCAATACTTTTATGGATTTACGCAATACTTATGACTCATTTTGTTATGTCTCTTCATTTCATGCATTAAAATAAAACACAACTCATCCATTTCACATAACAGATTATATTTTTATTAGACACAATATTTACAGATGAAGACAGATTTTCCATTTCCGGGGCGTGCACATATACTACAGAAACATTTGTTGTGTGTGAATTTACTTGCTTGATACCAGCTTTGACCAGTGAGACTAGTTTTCCATGTGTTGTGAAAACAATAACTGTTAAGTTTGGCTATGTTAGATATAGCATGCTCGAACAAAGCCTGGGCCAGGAAGTAAGTTTGACTGTTTTTGGGTCCAGGTAAAAGACCAGATAAAAAACCATCCTTAAAGTTTACCTCGAAGGAGAAATGATTTCTTACTCCAGGTATACTTAAGGCATGAAGTTCCAGTGAGACCTGCAGACATGTGAAACAAATAGTTTTAGCAATAGCAGATACTTCCAGTTTACAATTACACTGACAAAACACTCCTACTATGGGATTACATTCGAACTCTTGGAGAGTAAGAGCAAACTTTCTTACACTTCCTAAAGTGTACCTTGTGTAGTGTCTTCTGCAGCCAGGTTCAGTGTGCAATTGATATACTCCTATACACCAATCATGCAATATCAAGTTAACTTTTTTCACTCGACAATAGTACATGCAGTTTCTGTAGGCGTCCCAAAAAGCTGAAGAGAAATATTTGTACATTTTAACACTAGTTATACAGTGGTCAACAGTGTCTGGTTCAGCTCCTCTAAAATAACCAATGTTTTCTGCAGGTATTATTTCCCAAAAGAAATTCTCTGAACATCCACATGCTACAGAACTTATATCATTGTCAGGTGTTATAGAAGAAGCTTGATTATATGAAGCAACACTTTGTAAAACTGGACGCATGTAATAGTCATAAGGTGGAGTTTCTGTGGTTTGCTCCACAAGCATAGCTTCTAAACTTTCCATGTTAAAATGGTTGCTTAAATCTAACCAGATACTAATAATCTGGTGAATGTGACGCTATGAGTCAAGAAATCTGGTACCACTTTTTTCTGTTCCAACTTAATTTCTTCAGCGCCGGATTTTTTTTATTTTTGTGGTGAACATGTACAGCGTTCACTTTTGTGAAAAGTTTTACAGTGATACAGTTCACTTTTTTTTACTTTTTTGTCAGTTTTTTTTCATGATACAGTACACATTTTTTACCTTTGTTGTTTATTTGAAAAATGTTCATTTGAACAAAAAATATTTTCCAGTTTAACACTGTTTTCTATGGAAAAAAATGTTCATTTGAACAAATGTTCCTTTGAACAATTGTTCAAATGAACATTTTCCATTTTAACACTGTTTTCTATGGGAAAAAATGTTCATTTGAACAAATGTTCGTTTGAACAATTGTTCAAATGAACATTTTTCAGTTTAACACTGTTTTCTATGGGGAAAAATGTTCATTTGAACAATTGTTCGTTTGAACAATTGTTCAAATGAACATTTTTCATTTTAACACTGTTTTCTATGGGGAAAAATGTTCATTTAAACAAATGTTCGTTTGAACAATTGTTTAAATGAACATTTTTCATTTTAACACTGTTTTCTATGAAGAAAAATGTTCATTTGAACAATTTGTTTAAAATTTTTTCTTTCAACAAAATGTACAACTGGAAGTGAAACTAGAAAAAGTCTCTTTATGTACTGATAGGTTAGACCTTGTTTCCTTTGAGAGTAAGTCGTAACGCTGTGGTTAACTACTCTAAATCCTTTGTTGACTACCGTGACAACATTTTCACTGTCCAGTACTTCTTTGTACTTGTCAGTGGTCAGGGGGTTTTGTTTTTGAATTACACCTTTGCAACTCATTTTAACGGGCACATTCACTCCTGTGCCTATGTAACATTTGGAGTTCAAGGCAGTCATTTCATCACCTTCCCACTCCACTTTGAATAACCCGGGGGTTTTCTTGTCAAACGCCAGACGGCTCTTACAGCATGGTTGAGGCAGCCACAGCTCACCCAAAACTTTGGTCTGAACATAGGTCTCTCTGTGGTGACTGTTGTCACATGATTCAGAGGGCAACCATTTGTGACGTTCTCTGAAGAAAGCTTCACGTTTTTCAGGAATAATTACGACTTCTATGTTCTCTGCACTTAAAGCAAAGTAAAAACTGTCAGTGTCCATTTCACACATTTCAAAATCTTTCTCGTCTATGTATTCAAGGAGAAAGTCGTAATAGAAAGCCAACATTTTAAGTTTGGCATATTGGTATACCATGAACCCTATTTGAACTGGGAGGTCGTAGGTGATGGAGGTGGGCAAACAGGACAGTTCTACCGTGTTGTCACTTATGTCTTGCACATCTTGCACTGACCAGTGCATGGCCAAACGTCTTGCCTTAGAGGGGTGAAGATACTTTGTTTGAACAAAGTTTTGTTTGTTGCATATGGTTTTTCCGTATGAACCATTTCCCAAAAGTTTGTACAGATCTGACAGAATCTTACAGTCTATGTTTTCATCTCCCTTCCTCCTAGCTTTGGTCACTTCGTCCATGAAGGGTAAAAAAGTCTGTTCTGGTGTGTATTCTATCAGAAGGTGTACTGTCGTAACTACCAAACCTTTCTCCAGGTACCACTTCAAGAGAGGAGTTCCCAACAAAATTCCCTCTGCGTGGTAGCTGCCTATAAGTTGGCGTTGCGGTTGTTTCAGCTTACCTGCTGCTTCCAGGTAACGTTTCATATGTTCACCTACGTCATTTTTTCCTACTAAACAGTTTTTGAAAATAGGTGTCATTTCACTGAATTTTTCTTTCAAAGATTCAGGTGTTTCTATGTCTACCTGGATAAGTCCAAAAGTTGTTCCTCTAGAAACCCCTCTCAGTATTTCATCCTGACTTTTTCTGCCTTGGCACGATGGTCTTTTAATTTCCCATTCACTTTTTGTTTTTCTGCACGAGTTTTCAGTTTTTTCTTTCTGCCACATACACTCATACTTTTCCTCTACTTGGTAACCTAACGACTGAAGATATAGGGTAGTCAAAATGGTATTTTGTTTTTTTTCTTCTAACCATGCCTTTCCATTGGGGTCTCTCAAAACTGATTTAGTGAGGTGACATATGTGACCATGCCAGTAGCACCCGTGAAACTGGTATACTTTTTTTGAAGCTGGATCATAGCCGTCCACTTTTATTTTCCTTGAACCCAATACTACTTCCCCGTAGTTGTATTGGTGTAATATCTTTACTTTGTCTGTCACAGTTTTGTATCGCAACCATTCTGTGGCTGAGTAGCTAATTTGTTGACTGCAGACAGCTTGAAAATCGTTTTCTTTCCTGCGCACCACATAATAACCTGTGCAGTGTTCTTCACCCATGCACTTCAGGTACAAGCTGTTAGCATCTACCCCTACTATGTGTCTGCATACTTTGCTTTGTGGCCCGTATTTTTTTTGTCTTATTCTTGTTTCTCCACTTTTGTGATGTCTGTGAAAAATAATAGAGGGACCCCCTACTAAGTTGCGTCTGAGCAAGGAGTGAACATCCTTTTCTTTCTCACCAAAAAGAATGTAAGGTGTGGCATTAGGTGCAGTGTTGTTGAAAAGAAACTTCAAGGTTAAACCTGGCAAAGTTAAACCGTCTTTGAACATGTCTACCCCACGATCTATAAAAAATTTTGTGTGCTCGTTTATGGCTAAAACAAAGGGTTTAATGTCCAGGTTGTTGTAATATATCAAGTAGTCCTTCATAGTTTTCATTTTGTTTTCTGTCCAGACCTTTTTACATTCAAGATAATCTTCTTTGCTTATTCCACCACCCAACAAAGAACTGTAGAAGCAGTGGCGTGGAGGAAGAGCTTTGTGGTTCAGTTTTCTTATGTTGTCCATCCACTCGTAGGGAAAAAAACCTTTTTCAGCTTTCCCTTTTAGAAAGGCTTTCAGGTAGTTTGCGTAGGAATAACCTGGTACCAAATAGTTAAACATGTCAAGGAAAAGAAGATGGTCTGTGTACACTGCTATGTACTTGTTGCATTTTTTTATGGTTTTCATTTCTGTCTTGTCTGTGTCTATAAAAAAAGAATGAAATTCCTTTTTTATCAAATTAATGTCATACTTTCCAGAGTTGAAACCTAGGACAGGGACTCTTTCTATGTAGGTAAGAAGTTTTTCCTTCACTTCAAGAACATGGGAGATTTTTTTTTTTGGATTTTTTTTGTTCTTTGCTGGAAAAACTTTGCTAGCTTTATGTTCTAGTTCCTTTTGTTTTTCTTCTAGAGAGTCTAGTTCGTCTAAAACATCTCTAAAATTCTCTTTCACCTGTTCTCCTATCAACTGCCCCAAGTTGTTTATGTGTTCCAACACATTTTTAACCAAAGGATCGTCGTCCCTGTTGGAATTTCTGACAAAACACACTGGTTCTGTATGCCCAGGAAAATCAGAAGCTACACTGGCAGAAAGGGGTATGTGAGTTTTTTCTATCACAGTGTTAGCATTTTCTGGGGACGAATTTTCAGGTTGAACGAAATAGCTTTCAAAGTCAAAAACAATTTTATAGGGGTATATTTTTTTCTCAGGTGAACAAACTATTCCCAGTTCCTCTAAAACTTGAAAAACTGTTTTGGATGGATTTTAAGCTCCACCTTTCTACCTGAAGCTGACTTTGGTGCAATCTTTTTTCACCCCATTGTGTTGTTTCAAAAGGAAACTACGAGTGAAAACTTTATGACACTTTTCACAAGGGTTCATTTTACCATACAGTCCCATGTTAGTTATTAAACTTACATGGTTTCTGTGTAAGTTCAAGTTCATGATTCTTTTGGATGAACACATGTTTGACCTTATAATTTTAGGTCGCCCCTTTTTTTTACCAAAAGAGGGAAGGTAAAAAATTCTTATGTTAACTTCAAACATTTTTTCTAACCTGTCTAAATCTTTCATGTCAACACCCTCAAAAGTCTCCTTGTTCACCCCTGGATAGGCTTCAAGGAAAAGCTCTTGAGTTTTTTCTAAAGATCCATACAGGAAGAAAGACAGACATCTAAAGAAACACAAGTTGTCCTTGTATGCCCTTTTGGTTTTAGGGTCTCTGTGAAAGTGTTGCATTCCTCTTTGTCTTAAACCTGGTGGAACAGTTTTCATTTTACCTAAAAGATATTCTCCTCCCGTAGCCCTTATGAGGGTGATGTTGGCGTTCAGTTGCCTATTACACTCCATTTAGTAGAGGGTCTTTGAGTGTCTTCTTTAATGTTGTTTTCTATTAAATCTAAACACTCTGCAAAGTCTTTGTCGTCCCTTATAAAAATGTAAGGGTCTCTATGACTTTCACTGTCATAGAACAAAGACGAATTGTTGGCAGAAGCATGAAAGTACATGACTTTCTCTTCTTCTTCCTCCTTAGAGGAAGACAACAACCTTCCAAAAGAGACAGCCACTTTGTAAGCCATAACTTGATTTCTATGAATAGAGGTAAGCGCCTCTATTACCTGTTTGGCTCCCAAGTCTTTGTTAAAACTTGTCATTCTGACGTTGAAAATGGACTGAAGCTTACCAAGCACAGCCAAACCTGAAGCTATGGACTTGAAGTTGTCACGGTAACTGCTTTTATGCAAAGAATTTATTTCTATTTCTTTTGGAAGTTCTAAGCTGTCGGAAAAAGTTTCTCTTCTACAAGAATCTGAGTTACATAGAGTTTTTCCACTGTTTTCTACAGTAACCAAATGTGGAGGTCTAGGGGTGTTACACATTGGACAGTTGACGGTGTAAAGTTGTTTTACCTTTTTGGGAGGCATTTTTTTTTAAGGTTTCTTTTTCTAGTTTCACTTTATATTCAATATACAAACTTATAACTAAAACCTAACCTAAGTATACATGGAGTACATTTAGAACTTAAACCTACGCTGGGCTATGTTAACTAAAGATGGAGTACATTTAAATCTAACTACGAATTAGCTGATATACATGATAATGTAAAAGCACTAAACAAGGAGCTGTTGACCAGACACTATACAAAGTTGACCACTTACCCAGAGTAGAAATTGGTCGTCTCGTCTAGGAAGGGACCAACTCGTGATTTTATGTCCTCCAGAATGAAGGGGGACACAGTGTGTCCGCAGTGTGTGGCTGAGGGGGGCATCCTGTAGCTGGAAGACACCGAGGCGTTCATCTCCTCCACGTAGCTGGTTGTTCCTATGTGAACTTTAGGAGTTCCCTTGTACAAGTTTACCAGGATCATAGCCCGGCTTTCACTGGGGTCGGTGCAGTCTTGGTTCAAGGACAACAAAAGATTATCCACCTTCCTCTCTCCAAGGGCAGCTAGGCGGTGTAACTCCTTGTACTTTCCAAGGATGCACTCTATCTGGTCCACTAAGTTCCTGAACTCACGCGCCTCTAGGTTTAAGCACCGCTCGTAAGGTTTGTCCAGGTAGGTCCTCAAGCATACTCCCCTGATGCTAGGTTCCCTGTATATTTCTATGCAGGCGTTGTTATCCCCTTCCGGATGAAAAACTTGGTCGGGGGCAGGTGACTTTTCTTGGAAACCAAATCGAGCAGGCCATTTCTTTGCCACCAAAGGCACTGACCTGAAGCCCACAAGCTTGCTGGAAGAACTGGGGGCAGTGCCCTCCCCAAACTTTTGCCTGTGTGACTTGTCTTTAGAAGAAGGAACACCTGGGACAGAACCAATTGGCTCGGCACCATAGGATGAAGTCGCTGAGGAAACTGAAGCAGGGGTAGAGACAGGGGTTTTCTTGTGGTAGGCGCGCTTCTGTCTTTTTTTCTTAGGCTCCCTTTCTCTCTCACCGGAACAGTTTCTTTTTTCCGGCGGGCTTTTAAGAAGCAGCTCCTCTACCGGAACCGGGAGAGAGTACAGGGGAGAAGGGCCGGTCAGATCTATAACCTCTACCTGTGAATACCCCCCGCGGTGAGCAGGTGAAGGTGTCCCTTGTGTTAAGTCCACCACTTCTATGGGGTTGACTGCTGGTGATGAGGTTGTGAGGTCTATGACCTCTATTGGACTGACCTGGGGAGAAGGTTCCTCCAGAGTCACGGGCGAGTAAGAGGCGGACGTAGGTGCTTCAGTGGGGGGTTGGTAGTTCAAAGGTGCCGGGGGATTGATGTATTCCCTGATGTCAAAATCGCCATCGCCAGCTTCCTGAGGAGTGCGATCCCGGACGCGATCCAGGAAATCAGTGATTTCGCCATGAAGAGCTGCAAGAGCGGCTTCCTGTTCTCCTGCATCAGGCACTTCAGTTGGAAGCCGAGCAGGAGTTGCAGGTGGTTTATCAGCTGAGGCTGGAGAGGTAGGAGGAGGGGCGATGCCCGACGTCTTTTCCACTGTCTGTTTAGAAGTAGTAAAAGTCAGTGGAGCCAGTTTTTTAGCTCCTCCTCTCCTGACACTAAGTCCCGTCTTCATGCGACCAGGCATTGTTCTCCTTGAAGATGAAAGGGTGGCAGGGCTGGAAGGTGCAGGAGCAGGACGGCGAACAGCAGACAAACGTCAGAAAAGGTTTGATGAAGATCGAGCAGCTCAAGCCTTCTTTATAGTAACTATCCTGATACGATCCTGGGACGTTCCCTTGTCGTTCAGATAACATACAACCACGTCCATGAGTCGTAGATAACCGTGCTTTTCCATTCATAGTATGTTTAACGCTTAGACAGTGTTGTTTTGGAAAAAAGTAAAAAGCTTAACTCAAATAAAAAAAACGTGATAACGCTCAGTCAACGTTCAGGGTGAGGCTTGTAAAACGAATCTTGTTGTTACCATTCTGTGATTAACGCAGACCATTCGTCATTTATCAGAACTAGCTTCTCTCAAGCAGACGTGGCTAACTTTTGTCCTTTGCCTTTGTCTTTGACCGTAGGTCACAAAAGGCGTCAGGAGGTGTTTATTTCAGACATCAGGAGGGGCGTAGAAGAAGGTAAGGTGTGGGCTGTGTGGAAATTCTGTCCTGAAAATTTGAACAGGGATCTTTACATCCCTCCTAACTGTAACTTTAAACAATGCTTCTTGCACAACCAAACCACTGCATTGGTTCCTAGTGGGCCCTCTGTGAAAAAACTTATCTCAGAAAATGGGGAAAGTTTTTTCTCAGGTGTTCTTTTGGGACATGGTGCCATGGTACACTTGATGTCGAGACATTCCATTTCCTCTGGAAGTTCAAAAAAATTCATCTCAGACAGACAAAAACCCTTTTTTCTAAGGGATCAACCTTTGGGGGGAGGGCCTGGTAATTCAGTTTTCATCGATTCTACTATGGTGAAGGCTTTAATTAAAGCGACTTTACTTCACCCAGACAAAATTACACACTCTCTAGGTTCAAAAATTTTCTATGAAAGAGGATTCAGGACAGAGATTGGACACAATTACCATGGGTGCTGTCATGTTGTGAGAGTTATAACTGAAATAACTACCTCCCATGAAAAAGGTCAGCTGAAGGTGGTAACAGCCTACCCCGTATCTAATTTTTGGTCCTCCTAATAAAACTGAACAAAAATAAACGATGATCCTCCGGGTAAGGCCCCTGGGCTGAACCCACCCTTCCACATGTTTTCCCCTCTTTTCAAAACGCTCAGGCACTTACCCTGACGTTTGTTTCGTCCTTGAGCAATAAATCATTTCAGGAAAGTGCGATAAGGAAAGACTGACAGGTTTCCTATAAAGGTTAAACGGGGACTAAACCATCATTATTTGACACAACAACCTTCGCCCTACCATGTCGCGTTACTCCCTGCAGCGTGTATTAGAACAACGTCACCCCGACGACACTCAAGTTCTGACGTACGTGAGGGAAAGAAAGGAAATTATATGTTGCTCTTCAATTTGTTTCAGGTACGTGTGCAAATACTTGAAAGAATCTGTTCTTCACCGGAAAAAATTATACTTAGTTTTTTCTTCAGTTGAATCAAGTTTTACATCCAAAGACAGAAAAACCTTGAGGAAAATGGTTTTGAGTCATAACTTGTCGAAATTTTCAGCGGTGGAAACCTTGGGTTATGCCCTGAAGCATGGAAGAAAGGGAAAGGGCCCACTGAAAAACCCCTTCCATTTGGAAGCATTGAAAGCGGCAGAAGAGCATCATGCCAAAGAAAATCCCCGCCAACTTAACCAGCGTCTTCATTTCTTCATGTCTATTTTGGAACTTCTAGCTGAGTGCTTAGAAACCAAAACTTTGTTTTCCTCCTGCCCCATATTTCACATCCCATCATCGTCCCTGGATCGTTTCAGTGTAGAGGAGAAAGAAAAAGTTTGGTTTTATCTGGCTATGTGGTGCACCCAGCTTATCTCCCTTACTCACTGTTTTCACCACAATCAGCTCGCTTTACACTCAACATCATAACAAATTTAAACGAACGAAGAACGATGTAACAGGCAGACCTAAAGAGGGGGAAGGGAATGGAAGAGATATATAGAATAGGGTAGGATAATATAGGGTAGGGTAGGGTAGGGTAGGGTAGGGTAGGAATGGGTTGGGGTGGGTTTAAAAAACTATGGGGTGGGGGGGTGGGGGCACCCCTCAAGTATGTGGGGTTTGGGGCTTGTTGGCCCGGGCTGGCCGCCCAAATAACCCACCTAACCCACCCACCCACCCACCTAAACTACCCACCCACCTACCCTACCCTACCCTACCCTATATAAGTTTACTATATGCTTTCTAGCCTGTCATAACCTACCTACCTACCTGCCTACCTACCTGTCTACCTTACTTGCTGAACACCTTTTTTTTGGTTGCTATGGAGTTTCACCTTTCGGACGAGTTGTTATTCAAGATCAGTGAAAAAATATCGGAAAAAGACTACCCTCGATTAGGGGTTTACTTAGGACTTAGACTAAGTTTAATGGATTACATGGAAAAAACACCGTCTCTTTGTTCTATGGGGAGAGAAGTGCTTATTTCATGGAGCAGAAAGAACGTGCGTTGCAAGTGGATGGTATTAAGACATGCATTAAGTGACATAGGTCGTTACGATCTGACTGATTATTGTAGATGGTACATGGGATATTACAACGTAGTGGACCATTGTGAAATACCTCCAGAACAGTGGAAAGTTGATACTTTGTTCGTCAACCTGGCAGACAAGTTAAAAATGCTTGACTGGAGGAAACTGGGAACTCAACTTGGATTGACCGACCACGAACTTGACGTCATATCCACCCCTGTTCCAGGGAAAAAAGGTGTCACAAATCCTGTTTTCGAAGTCCTAATGGTTTGGAAACATAGAGAAATATCTCATCCAAGCTGCCTTATAGCCAGTCTAAACAACATGGGACTTTTTGACGTAGCTCTTTACGTGGAAGGTTTGAACGAGGGTTCTACTGATTTAAAAGAGGACGAGGTTGCTCCTTTGGTCACTTTGGTTTAAGATTTCGTCCAACGTGGATCACAAGGAAAAGGAGATCATTTTTGACCCACGTCTACAAAGCCCCTTCACAATGATTATAGCTGGACCTACTTCTTGTGGAAAAAGTCAACTTGTTTTCAAGTTGATTAAAGGTGTAGACGAGCTTGTAACTCCAAAAATACACGACATATACTACTGCTACAGTCAATGGCAAGATGGATTCGACGAAATGGTAAAGTTGGGGGTTAAGTTCAACAAAGGTCTTCTTTCAGAAGACTTTTTGTTTGAGGATAAAAGAGACGTGACTAAACATGGACTGGTCATAATAGACGATCTCATGGATCCCGAGTACGTTCCCACCATAATGAAACTTTTCACTGTGGGCTCTTACCATCGCAGTTTAAGTGTAATTTTTATTACTCAAAACTTGTTTTTCAACAATCCTGCCTTCAGAACCTTGAGCTTAAATGCACACTACCTAGTTGTTTTTAAAAACCCTAGAGACATGAGTCAAATAGGACACATCAGCAAACAGGCCTTTCCAGGACAGAAATCCTTTTTGACGGAGGTATATAACTCAGAAACCAAAGAGAAACATTCATACATCCTATTGGACTTTAAGCAGAGCACACCTAACGAGCTTAGGGTAAGGAACAGCATAACAACTCCTTGGAATACCTTGGTTTTCATTCCTCAAGCTTCAGCTTTGAAAAAGAAAAGATAGAATGGTGACCAAAAGATCTGCTTCTGGAGGAAAATTTAAAACAATAAGGAAACATTACCACTTGTTGAAACACATATCCAAGTGTTCCTCGGCAGAGTGTTCCCACATTATCAAAGGCCTCAGCGATGAGGTCATTAGGTTGATGAGTCAAATTTGTGTCAACGTGATGAACAAAAACCTGTTGCGTAACGAGTCAGACGCAGTCAAACGTTTATCACCCTACAAGAAAGAACTCAAGTCAGTCACAAGGCACAAGGCTACCGTTAAGCAGAAGAGGAAAACCTTTGAGCAAAAGGGTGGATTTTTGGGAACCATTTTGGGTCTAGCCTTACCCCTGATAACAGGTCTCATAGGAGCACGTCGATAAAAAATCATGTCTTATTCAAGGATGGCCCTCGTAAGGGCGGATCTCGTTCCCCGAGAAAAAAGCCCTTCTTTTGTTAGTCCTTCCTCTCCTCCCCAGCCTGGTCCTAGTGTTCAAGACCAGTACTACAGCACTCAACTTTTAAGAGAAGGTTTAACTCCTGATTCCAGCCTGGTTCAAGTCCTGAACCACCTTCAAAGTAAAGCACACGAGGTGCTTAACTCTCCTAACCTCAAACTGAAGGAAAAGTTAAGACAGTACAATCAACTTATGATAAAGTCGGGAATTTTAACTAAAAAAGCCAAGGCCTTAGGACAACGTAGGGAAGGTCCCTATCCTGGTCGAGCAGTAGGACAAGGCCCTGCAGCAGCAGCAGCAGCAGCTAGGGGTGTGAACAATTCTTTAGAAGACACCGACGACGGCGACGACGATGACGACACTTTCACAGAGACTAGAGACGATCCACCACTTCCTGACGATTCAGACGGAGAGAGTGTAGATGAATTCAAAGGGGAGGAAGGGTTTAAACCTCGTGCAAGAGACAACACAGTGGGTATGGACGCCGACATAAAAGAAAGAATACCCACAACTTACAGAACGACTGCTAAAAATCTCTACAGAGAATTATCTCGTCACGGAAGTCAAATATTGAATTGGAACAGAGACGGAGAAATATATGTTAACAGGGAACGTGTGCCTGGAACTGACATAACAGATTTGTTAGCTTTTGCTGCCCGACCAAAGTCTTTGAAAAAGGACCAACCTAAAGGAAGCCAGGTTTTCATGAGAGCAGTTAAAAGGCTGAACCCCACCTTAAAATTTGTCAAAAACAAGTCGGCTTTTGCAGGGCACAGTCCTTCCTTTGCTGCCAGTCCCTTAAAAAGAGCTTCCCCTATTAAGAAGAGGAAAGTAAGTCAAAAAGGAACTGGACGTAAGTTTATATGGCGCACAAGGCTTTGAAAAGGATGTCCTCAGGTTTTACACAGATCCTGAACAACCTGGAAGTTTCACCAGTGTATCTAAACTTCAACGTCATCACTTCAAGAAAACAAAGAAAAAAAACATAGAACAAGCTTTGGAAGATGTAGACGCTTACACCAGACACAACCCTTACAAGAGAAAATTTCCAAGAAGAAAAACACAAACATGGGGAATAGACAAACAGTGGCAACTTGATCTCATAGACATGCGAGAATTTTCAAAGGAAAACAAAGGATACCAGTACATTCTAGCGGGAATAGACGTTTTTTCAAGGTATGGTTTTGGACAACCTGTGAAAAGTAAGAGAGCTGATGACGTGACAGAGGCTTTCAAAAAAATGAGCAAAGAAAGAAAACCTCAACAAATTCAAACTGACAAAGGCAAAGAGTTTGTCAACAAAATTTTCAAAAAACACTGTGAAGATCAAAACATCAATTTTTTCACAGGAGAGAACGACGACGTGAAGTGTGCCTTAGCCGAAAGGTTCAACTCTACTTTACAAGGAAAAATGTGGAGATGTTTCTCTCATTTCAATAACTACAAATGGGTTGACTTGCTGCCCGACTTGGTTAAGTCCTACAATTTGACTTACCACAAAACCTTAGGAGCTGCCCCTTCAGACATAAATAAAGACAACTCTGAAGTCTTGTTCTACAGGTTGTACGATCAACCTCAAAAGAAAAAAGTTCCTGTCCTTCAGTTGAAGAGAAAAGTTGAAGTGCGAATGTTGAAAACAAAGAAAACATTTAACAGAGGGTACGAACCTAACTGGACTGAGGAAATATACACAGTCGACGATATTTCGCCCAAAGGGTACCACCTGAAAGATCTCCTTGGAGAAGAGATAAAAGGAAGCTTCTACGAACCTGAAGTTCAGAAGGTGCAAGTCTGTCACGGAAGACGCTACAACATAGAAAAAATAGTAAAATACAGAGGAAAAGGCAAGAAAAGAGAAGCCTTGATCAAGTGGAAGGGTTATGGAGACAAGTTTAACTCTTGGGAACCTGTCAAGAACATAAACAAATGGCGTTTACCTTAACTTTACCTAGTAACTCATCTATGAACGTTTTTCCTGACAACACTTTAACTAGTTACAATACAATTTTGGCAGAATACATTAACTCTCCTACTCAGTTAGAGTGTGCTCTTCAAGAAATAACCTGTCCTACCACGTGGTACAACGTCAAAGAAGAACCCATTCTCTTGGCACAGGGAGAAAACGACCTGACAAACAACCTCCGCACTGTAGTAGCTTTATTAAACAAACGCAGAAGAGAATTTTTTCCTCTGGGAAAACCAGGAGCCCATAGTGTCTTCAGTAGAGCTTCAAGCTCTACATCAAATCTATCAGCCCAATCTGCTTTGAAGAGAGGAGTAAAAATAACAAAAAACCTACGTCATGTCAACCCTGTCGGATCGACTGAAACCATTCCTCCTGCTGGTCCTGAAAGTGAAAGTCCACCAACTCCTGCTGCTGCGACTGAGACGCCATCTGGAGGATTCACTCCTAACCAACCCACGCCAGAGAAGGAGGAGAAGGAAGAGGAGGAGGATGAGGGGGAGCGTGACACGGCAGGCAGAGAGAAGAGGGAAATATCGTCGGCTGTGGCTGAAGTGATGTCTATGGATGACAGGGAAAAAAGGTCTGTTTCTTTTTTTGAAGAAAAGGCCGTCTTCACAGAATCTGCTAATGTTTCTCCTCTCTCTCCCAGTCAGTTACAGACTGTGAAAATATGTACACGCTTCAAGGAAATTAGCAGATACCTGTCTAAGTATTACTTCAAGGAAGGTAGTACCTACAATATGTTTGCCTTAGAAGGTGTGAACCTGGAAAGCAACTCAGAGTTGATAGGATACTTGAACAGGACCATAAATAAACTACAGAGCATGTTGGTGAGAAAACTAAGAAACTACAGGAAAAACAACAAAGCCACCGTGTTTCACTACAACAAATACACAATGAAAAGTGTAGTTTCCTTGCCTCCTGGTGTGGTCATGCAACTTCCAGAAAACCTAGGGAAACAATTAGGTTTCGACGGAAGTGTTTTCCTAAGTGGAAAAACACAAAGCCCCTACATGGTAGACCTTCAGTACAAAAGTCGATGTGCTTTCGTGTACTCTGACATAGTCAAGCACAGTCTTGTGGGTGACTCTAAAGCACCCCTTCTGAGGCAAATCAACATAAATCGCTACAACGGTGACATGCAAACCATAAGTTTCCAGAACTTGCTATATCTGCCAGTCACTAAAACCACCTTCAGACAGATAGGGATATACTTAAGAGACAAGACTGGGGAACCGATACCATTTGAAAGCGGATCAGTGTCGGTGGTACTTGCCTTCATACCTCTTCAAGGATAGGAGTATATCACCATGCTTCACTACTATGGAACACCTCCATACCTGGCCCCTAGGGGTCAGTACGCTGAATACTACAGAAAATCACAGTTTGGGAACGGTGCTTTACCAGCGTACGGTGGCAGGGGCAGACAAAGAGGGCACGGACTTGGCTCGTTAATAGGTGGTTTACTGAGAGGAGCTGTTCCCCTCTTAAGTAAAATAGGACGCTCAGCTGCCAAATCTGCAGGCAAAGCCTAGCTTACTACAGGAGCTGGAGTCTTGTCCGACGTGGTATCAGGAAAAGGCTTCAAGAAAAGTGTAGTTAGGAGAAGTAAAGCAACAGGGGAGAACTTACTCAAAAGGGCTGCTTCTTCTGCTCAAGGATACATAAAAGGTACATCTGGACCTCCTCCAGTCAAACGACAAGCAACCGGCAAGCGCGGAGGACGTAAGGGGCAACGCGGCAGAGGAAGAGGACAAGCTAGAGGAAGGACCTTGTTCTAGTCATGAGTCTCCTTCATCCCAAGGGTCAGGTATGTGCAGTAGGTGAACTAGACCTACACGCCTTGCCTGTCACTCAAAAGGACATATTAAAGTGTCAAAAAATAACCAAAACTACCAACAATGCCCTGAATCCACACACTGAATCATTTGACTTCACCTTCGAACCAAGCAACCTGTACACAGACCTCTCAGAAACTGAGTTGTACATGGAACTGGAAGCCGTGGCGGCAGACGGAACAACTCACCTTGCCGTCGGCATAGAAGCTGCTCCAGTCAACAACTTGGCACACGCTCTCTTTGCTTCCTGTCAGTTGCTGATAAATGGGGAGAAAGTCACCGGCAACAATGAAGACTATGGTCTCAAGGCCTACATTTTGGACACAATTTGTTGCAACAAAGAAGACAAAGAGACTCAGCTGAAAGGGTGTCAAAAGTACATGAAAGACACCTGTGGTCACATGGAAGCCAGAGCGGGCGACAATGCAGGATGGACGGCACGGAGAGCAGAGTTCAGTGCCCGCAACAAACATGCCTTAGTAATGAAGCCGCACCTGGATTTAATTAAACAGTGCAAGGTGCTGCCTCCGAACTGTGAAATCAAGTTCATATTCGAAAAAAATCAGCCCAATTACTACATGATGCAAGCAGCCGATCAAAACTACTGGGTCAAAATCACCAAAGCTGAAATGACACTTCTCCAAAAATGTGTCGACGACGACGAGGTGGTGAAAACTCACGTCAGCAGTGTCAGGAATCCACATTGGGGCCCTTTCAACTATCACATAGCCAGGTGTAAAGTAACTAAACACACTTTGGACGGCGGCTCACAAGACTACAGTTGGACTCAACCTGACACTACTCAGATCCCCACCAGGATAGTCTTGTGTATGATAAAGGAAACAGCAGCTGCTGGGACTAAGACAGAAAATCCTTTCAACTTCAGACATTTCAACGTGAAGGAAATATGCGAGAGATATGACGATCAAAAGTTTGAGTTGAAGACCGACTTCGAAACAGGCAACTGCATCAGAGCCTACAGTCAAATGTTCATAGACAGTGGGCTGTCGGCTTTGGGGCAAGACTGTGGCATAACTTTGGAAGATTTCAAAGATGGGTATTCCTTCTTTGTTTTCGACCTCACCCCAGACAGAGCACCTGAAGACAGTCGTATAAATCTCATCAAGCAAGGAAAGCTGGGCATTTCCCTTAGGTTTGCCGCCCCGACTACTCATGCCATATCTGCCGTCTTGTGTTCCTTCTACGACAACAACATCCAACTAACGGCTGACTGTCTTCCTGTCACAGACTACCACATGAACTGAGAAAAAAATGAGAACTTCAGACATAACAGGTGCACTGGGAAACCATCCACACACAAGGCGTTTCTACCTGGGAACTTTTGCCAGTAATCAATGTCCTAAAAAACCAATTCCCTCTACATGTTTCGTCAGTAACACAGATCCAAGCTCTAAACCTGGTCAGCACTGGGTGGCATTTTACGTTTCTCATGACGGGAATGTGTTCTACTTTGATCCCTATGGCTTACCTCCATTTACTATATATCACCAGAGGTTCATGCAGAAGTCGTCAGATGATCACGGGTCGTTCAGCAGAAAACAAGTGCAAAACTTTTACGCTAAAACGTGTGGAGCCCACTGCATTAACTTCCTCATACAGACATGTCGGACCAAGGACCCACACCACACTGTGAAAAGGTTTTCTCAGGTCCCCTTCAACTTAATGGACAAAATAGTCAGGCCCTTGCTGAGGAAAAGAGAGAAGAAGAGGCAATGAATTTCGAGATGAGTCCAGAAGAAGTAGCAGTCAAAGCAGACGTGAGCAATCTTTTGGTGAAAGGGAAAGTTAAACGTGAATTGGACGTGATAGACGGGCTTCAGAGCACGGCGGAAGTAATAGACAAGATTCTCATGATCATGGCCGAGTTAATGGACAAAGTGGTAGCCCTGGAGGAGAACGACATAGGAAGAAAGGCCTTGAAGGATTTAATGGAGAGAATGCGGGCCTTAGAGGACCGTAGTCAAAGTCCTACTCCAGCTAAGACCGGGTGCAGTTGGTACTGCAACAAGAATTCATTTTCCATATAATATCCATGTACTCTGCTTGCAAGCATATCTGATTATAATGATTCATACCTAGCATGTACTCTGATAGGAAGAAATAATAAAAAGATTGAATTAAAAAAAACGAGTTGTGTCTTTGTTGCATTTAATCTCATATCAAAATAATGAGTCATAAGTATTGCGTAAATCCATAGGAACATTGCATCAGAACATGAGTCATGGTTATTGTGTAATTTCTTTCAAGGATTGCACAATACACCCTCATACGTAGGTCATACGTTTTTGCAAGTAGGTTAGTAGGTCACTTCCGGTTTGCAAGTAGGTCAACCCTAGGTATTGCGCAATTCTTTTAATTTATGCAACTAGGTCAGGTCACTAGGTCAAATGGAATCCAGCTCTCTGATTGGTCGAAAAAACTAGGTCATGACCTTATGACGTCACTTCCTGTCAAATCCAGCCCTCTGATTGGTTAAAACTAGGTCACTTCCTGTCTACCAGTAGGTCATGACCTAGTTAGTAGCTAATCCATTGCGCTGACTTTGCATGTATATACTACTCATGCACAAGGGTACTAAGTTCCCAGTACATCCGAAGACTGTGCATGGTATCAGAATCTTAGTTCAGACTAGAATCAGACTGTTGTACTATGATCCTGGTGTGTCTCAACAAGATATCCCCGTCCCCAACCTGCTAATGTCCAAGCTCCACTAGGCGGCATGGTGCGGCAGCGTCACAGGGGGAACAGGTTTGGAGTACCCTTTCTGCCTGCCAATGTAGGAACGCGGCATTTCGCCTGAAAGTCGCGGCAATATCGCCGTGACATTCAGGCCAAAGAGGCATAATCTAGTATAAGAGATCCCACTCCGCCGTATTGGGTGACGAGAGATTGAGCTCCTGAACCGCGTTAATCATAGGAGATGGGGCCAGCTTGCACCAGGGTGTAAACGCGAGGGCTCCCATAGAGCGCAATGTTAAACATCACAACTTGATCGGCAATTTTGAAATGGAAATCTTTGGAATTAAAAATTAAATCCGGTATCTGTAGATAGCTATTGACATGAACTAAATCATTATCGAGATCATTTAAAAGAAAAATTAGATGTGCAGCGATCAGCATTCCCGAAACGAAGGACACTTTTGACAATTTGACCCCTCTGTGCTAGGCCTTTCCTCTCACGAAGCAGAGTGCTCAGATTCGTAACTTCACTTTCCACTGTCAGTGTGGTTAAACTGAGCCAATAAATAAAAATCTAAGTACATACAATTTATATTTAGGTCATTCTCTGTCATATACTATTTTTTTTTTTTTTTTTGAACAAACTTTGAACTTTATTGGTCATAGACATATGAGTTAACGAGCAGATGATACATTATTAGGTAGTACAAAATAATTCATCGTGTATATGGAGACCAATAAGTTCATGGGTCGAGGCGTATCAAGAGATATTATTATGCCTCTCCCCATGGTATGTAACGTTACATATATAGATTCCTGAGAAATAGTTTGACTTTGTGATATGGTACATGGCGGAATATATAATTGTATTTAAACAAAAGTAAATGTATTTTTTTTTTTAAAAAAGAAATTGTTATATCTAGTCTCAATCATAATGTTGCATTGAATTAAACAACCATTCATAAGTACGAATTCTTCACATTTCATTTCATGGGATAGTATCCATTAAATCCAATTTCATCAGGTTTTTGAAAGTACCTATTTCTTTTATGTTTCTAGTATTTGTAGGTAGGATATTCCACAATTGTGCACATTTTACTTCTGGTCCTTTTTCGTATGCTTTACAGTTAATATTGCTATAGGAAAGTACTGGAGCATCATGTAGGCGAGTTAATCTATTTGCAACTCTAGCATTAAGACCTAGTCTAACCATTTTGTGTGCAAACATCTTACAATGATATTGTCTTCTATATATAAGTCTAGGGAGATTTGCTGCATGATGAACTCTATCAGTTGAAGTTAAAATATTCAAACCAAGACATGTTTTAATACATTTGTTTTGCAGTCGTTGGAGTTCTTCAAGTAAAGTCCCATTGGCAGTATCATAGAATATATCTGCATAATCAATAATTGGTAATACATAGGTTTTGTATACACGTAGGAGTACTGTACGTGATAGCATATGTCGTATTTTATACAATAAAAATGATTTGTAGCGAACATTTTTCATTAATGTCTTCACATGTAGATTAAAATTCATTTCCTGGTCAATCAATACTCCCAAATACTTATACGAGTTGACACTCAGTAGTTTCTTTCCATTTATTTCAATGTTAGGTTTCCGTAGATTTTTTAGAGTTTGAGCTGAAGAAAAAGTCATAATTTTTGTTTTGCTCTCGTTAATGGTTAATTTGTTTTTGTTTGACCAGGTTATGAATTTATTTAGAGCATGCTGTAGAGTTGTTTCCAGTATATCGATACTAGGTCCAGACACATATAATACACTATCGTCAGCATATAACATAGTTTTATGTACATCGTCCTTATGTATGCAGTCATTTATATATAGTAAGAAAAATAAAGGACCCAAGATTGATCCTTGGGGTACTCCACAGGTTAAGGGTAATTCTGCTGATTTGATATTATTAGCCATGGTACATTGTTTTCTATTAGTTAAATAATTTCTGATTAATTCCAAGTTTTTTCTCCTTATACCATAGCGCTCAAGTTTCTCTAATAAAATCAAATAATTTACCGAGTCAAAAGCCTTTTTGATATCAATAAATGCAGCCAAAGTAATATATCCTATGTTTCGATTTCTTAGTACATCATTTACAAAGAAGCTTATAGAGTCCGTTGTGGATTTGTCTTTCTGGTACCCTCCTTGGCGTTCAGTTAATATCGAGTTAGCAGCTAGGTGCTGGGAAATAGCATTGTGTATTAATCTTTCAAAAATTTTTCCTGGTACAGGAAGCACACTGATTGGACGATAGTTAGATACATTTGTATTGTCTCCACCTTTCGGTAAGGGGGTGACTACAGCAATTTTCCAACAGTTTGGAATTTTACTAGTTTCTATACATAGTTTAATTATTTTTTCAAATTTTTCAATCATGCACAGAGCAGCTTCTTTAAAAATATTTGTAGGTATATAATTAAGACAAGAAGATTTTGATGTGTCGATATCCTTCAAACACTTGATAATTTCATCCCTAGATACATCTAGGTCAGGCATATCGGTTATACAAGTTGTACCATCAAATGACCATGGGTCAGTGTGTTTACTGGCTAGATTTGGACCTATATTGACAAAAAATTCATTTATAAATGAGGCAGTATCTGGTATTTCCACTGTGTCCTTATTTTCATTTAATAAATTTATTATACTATTTTTTGATTGCTTTGATGGAATAACTTTCTTTATACTTCGCCAAAATGCTTTAGTTTCTTTGATATTATCATCGCATTCTTTTTTAAAGAAATTTTGCATTGCAGTCTCTTTCTCCATGTTGACTTGGTTTCGAATGGTTCTAGCTCTGTGCCAGTCGAGTACAGATCCAGATTTTCTAGCAGTAGTTAGCATTTCATTTTTATCATTGATTCGTTCTAGTAAGTAATTTGTCATCCAAGGCGAGCTTTTGTCCTTAATTCTAAATTCTCTGATAGGACACATGTTATCTAAAGTATCATAAATATTTTTTTCAAAAATATTCCAACAGGCCTCAGAGGTTTGTGAATTTTCAAAGTCGGTCCAATCTAGGTTCTTAATTTTATCTAGAAAAGCAATACTGTTATAATTTTTATAGGACCTTCCAGTGAAGTATCTATGACCAGCTTTAATTGTAGCATTTTTTCGTATAATATAGATAGGAAGATGGTCACTTAAATGAATATTTAGTGGACCATAAGATAAGACATTATTACAGTTTGTGAAAATTAAATCTATGCATGTATTATAGCCTGCAGTAGTAGTAACACAATTTATAAGTTGAGTAAGGTTGAAATTTTCCATCATTTCATATAGCATGGTCTTGTCGTTATCTTCTGTAAGTGTATCGACATTGAAATCACCTATACAAATAATATCGAAGTCATCAAAATTTTCAATCTGTAGCAAGGTTGCAAGCATTGTATCACAGAAAGCAGTTAGATTACCATTTGGAGGTCTGTATACATTACAAACTAAGGTTTTCTTTGCCATGCCCTTTTGTATAAGAAGCCATTGAGTCTCTATATTTGGGTTTCCTCTGTTTAAGTGTTGGTATGCAGTGGCCGAGCATGTAACAGTGTCCAGTATGTGGGCTATCAGGCCACCTCCTCTAAATTCACTTATTCTGTCATGTCTATACATGTTATATCTGGATAATCTATACAATTCATCTTCATCAGTATCATTTAGGAAAGTTTCAGAGAATAATAATACATCAATGTTTCTATTATCTAACTCGTCTTTCAAACCAGCTGGTTTGTTTCTTATGGATCTAGCATTGAGGTGGACTACAGAAAAACCTGATTTAAAATTGGGAGTATTATACAGGTTTATGTTAGGTATTGTAGTTTGACATGTTTGTAATAAGTTTTACCTGTATCGGTTGATACCATGTATACATGTTTGAATGCGACATATATGATGAGAAATAGAAAATAAAAAATAATAATAAAGAAAAGAAAAAAAAAAAAAACCCAACGGGGCATACAGCTCTGGTGGCCGCCCTGGGGTGGGAATAACTACTAGATTAAGGTTGGAGCACTCCAATTATGGTGACGTTAATATATTTACATTATTTTGTACAGATTTTTGCTATGAGGCATTTACAATCAGTTTTTGTGTATTGAGGAGTTTATGGCTATGGTTGAGCAGGTAGCGGGTCGACGTTAGGATGCTGGTCAGCGACTTGCCCTATATCTCGTGTGGGAGTTGTAGGTTGTGTGTTTGTCAAGGTATGCCTAATTCGCATCAGTAGCTTTCCCTGTACATTTTCGCCTCTTAGGTTGTTGATACGGCATAAGTTAGCTTGGCCTAGGTGGTATCCTGTACCATACACTGGATGAAAATTTCCTTCATACAAGTTGAGGTTACCAGTTGAGATCAGGTATTCCTTGAGTTCGGGTGTGGTAAATTTAATGGTATTGAGTCTATACATGATCTTCTCAGCCTCCTTACCCCATTTGGGGGTTTGCTTTAGAGACTTGGTCTCTGACATCATGTCATATGGACTGGATAGTTCCATGATACGAGCTGCTTTCTCTGGGCTGTCGCATAGAATGGCTTTGTGGTATTGAAATCCCTGTTCAACACATGAGAACACATTTTCTCCATCATCTATTTCTACTGGGTAGAGGTTAGACAATTTATGGTGGTTGGATCGATACATAAGTCCATCTGGTGTTCTGGCTTCATTAGCTTTTTCTAGTGTCAATTCGTGTGGTAGATTGTTCAGGTTCTTATGGCCATAGGTTTTCCCCTCAATTATCACTGAGCGCTGTCGTAGTTTGGCGTCTATTTTGTTTGCACGACATAGGAAGAATACCGACCGTAGATCAATGAAGTTTCTAGTTTCCTTCTCATTTAGTTCATCGCCAACTGATACATGGTCCCACGTCCTGTTATGCTTTAGGTGTTTAAGGCCCTTCATGAGTTCAGTTTTACATTGAAAATTGAGAAATGTAAGCCTAACCGGTCGATGTTTACCTTCTTCGACGCCATGTTGGTTTTGTCTCCGTAGTTTCGGACCATCCCGCCTTACTGAGGCTATCATTTCTTGGTTCCATTCTAGTTTCGTATCATGGAATAACTGACCCATCTTCTCGTACAGATTTTCTCCTTCTATTTCTTCAACCCCCTGTATGATGACTACTTTCTGGGACTCTAGTTTGTCCATTTTTTCTAGTTTGTTTTGATGGGTTTGAATGATGCGAGTTGAGGCCGCTGCGTTTGCTGTCAAACTTGACAGTGTGTCCTTGACTCCATTGACTACCGCTGAATTTTCTGCTAATTTGATGTTGACTTCTTCCAGGGTATCATTTACCTTTGTATTTGAAGAGGTACATTCTTTTATGCTGGTCTGGATGTTCATCAGGGTTTGTAATGTGGTTGAAGCTAGTGATTCTTGTGCAGTCATTCGTTTTCCTAATGAATTGACAGCGTGTATAATCTCTCCTAGGGTGGCTTCTTGACTCAGCAATGGCGGGTCGCCTAGCTCTAGGTTTGGCGGTGCGGGTGTTGGATCTTTTTTTCGCCTTCCTTTACCTCTGTTGGAGTCAGTTTGGGCTGCCATGGCTATATCACGTAGTCGATATGTTTAGACGACCAAAAAACATATACCAAGCAATGTACTTAGTTCGACAATGGTGATAAACTCGCAAAGTTGTGGAGCGCTCCAAGTCTAGCGTCTTAACCTGTTGCCGCCATATCTAACTATGATATGGAAGTTGTGGAAGGAATACAAATAATTATTTTGATAGGGTGAACATGGGTTGTTTTCATGTGTTTCGGTAGAAAATGCCCAAAATTGACAAGTTGCGTGGGCTATCCAAGGTTCCCCTGACAAGACAGTTCACATAAATAATATCTAAACCTAAGAATAAACATCTTTGAGTCCTGCCCTTTCACCCAGTGGTCGAATTATTTCATTATTCCAAGGATTAATATTTTTAAATAGGTTTGGAAAATGTGTTGTTTAACATTGCGCTCTATGGGAGGCCCCCGCATCTACACCCTGGCTGCACACTGGGTCCCTGGGCGTGCCGAGAACCCCGTCACAACGTTAAACCTATGGGAGGCAGCGGGAGTACTCCGTCTTACTAACCCCAACATTCATCCGTCGGTCTTTGTTCAGGCGTAACGCCGCATTCCTACATTGGCAGGGAGAAAGGGTACCCTAAACCTGTTCCGCCTGTGATGCTGCCGCACCATGCCGCCTAGTGGAGCTCGGGCAATAGCTTGATCCACTCATTGAACACACAGTTAGTAGAGTGTTAAACTCTCTATGCGATATAGGGTAGAAGCACCCTATTTGGACACTCCTGCACACTCAGAAGCTGATCACTTTTGGTTGTTCAAATTTACACTTGTAAAGGGCATCAATATGTCCTTAAGTCACACCATTGGAAATATCATATCTACATGTACAAGCGTAGATTTTGAGATAGTGCAATACATCCCAGCAAATCTGAGTGAACATGAGTTATGGTGAGTGATGAAGTGTGATAACTTTTGCGTGATAACAAACTGTCATCTTGTGTCATACTGAGTCAACTCTCACTAAGCTTGACAAACCATCACTCACTTCAATAAAGGTGGTAGGAAAGGTTGTGTGAATGTTCGTCAGCATGTGTCAATACTGGTCAAGTCTCACTCAGCTTGATGAACAATCACTCACTGTGATAAAGATGGTAGGGGAGACTGGATGAGTGTGCGTCAGCATGTGTCTACAGTTGTCAACTCTCACTCAGCTTGACGAACAATCACTCACTTCAATAAGATGTGAGGGAAGATTTGGTAAGCATACACCAACATGTGTCAATAGTTGCCCACTCCCACACAGCTTGACAAACAATCACTCACTTCCATAAAGATGCGAGGGACGACTTGGTGAACAATTGTCAGCATGCGTCAATAATTGCTAGCTCTGACTCAGCATGACTCATATTCACAATAAGAGACTATGGAATCTGTACAAACTCTAACTGCTTGTAATTTGCAGAATGGGCCAATTGATTGAATGTCAATATGATAGATTATGTTGCACATAGCAGTTTGCTTTCTTACATGATATGAAATATACATAAATCAGGAACATAATGATACCAAAGAATATAGAATTTGGTGCATATATAAGACAAATAAGATGATTTGTTTTGTCTATGGGACTTAGCACTGAGTTTGACTTATCTGCATTTTATATGTAATCTATGCATCTGTTGGGCCTGGTTTAGCAGAATATAAAAAGTTTAATGTCTAGTGATCAGCTAGGTAACATATGATTAGGGGAAATAGATAGGAATTCTAAATATATTATGATGGTAAAAATGGTCTGTATTGAGTGATAAAAGGGATAGATGTTGTATCCAATATGGGTATAACAGACTGCGTGAGCATGTGTCAACCTGTGTCAACTTCTGTCAACTCTCACTCATCATGACACAACTTCACACAAGGTGACAAACTACATAGTATTCTGTGTTCTCATTGGTCCATTTTAAATTTCCCTCCCATTTCTTTGTTCTCCTCCTGAGTTCAAAACAGACAAGCAGAGACAGCCAAGGAGGACAGATGTTCTGGTAGGTGGTCACACAGTTCTAGATTAATTTGTACTTCAAATCCCAGTTGATAGGTATTTCTACAGCAATATATTATTATTACTGATTATGTCTGAACATGCCTTACTGCTAATTCCAAGCATTAGTGACAATACTCCAAGATAATAGTAGATTTAGAACTATGAATAACGCCTATGGAAATTAAGGGGATTCAGAATGCAAAGTTATAAGTTCTGGTGTCTGGGGACTAAGTGAATGGTCATTCGTTGTCAACTTTAGGGGGAGTGGGTTGGTCTAGATTTAGACTGTTTCTGTTTTGTGTTTATGGTTATTTGTTTTGATTTGAACAGGTATACCCAGGAATACTACAAGGAATCATCCATCAACACCACAACATCCTTTCTCAAGGAGAGTGGGTAAAACATGATATTGTGAGGAAAGATATCTTTACATGGAAACAGGATAATCAGATGAATTGATGTTGACAATAAAGCCACAAAATAAAAATCCACAATCCCCCCCAATTCCTAGCCCCCCCAAGTACAGTGTGTCATTGTGTGTGATACTGCGTCATAACCCATGCGTCATTGTGTGTCATACTACGTCATAACCCATGCGTCATTGTGCATCATACTGTGTCATAACCCATGCGTCATTGTGTGTGAAGATGAGTCATAATGCATGTGTCAGTCTATGTGAAGCTGAGTCAACCCTGGCAATGCTTGACACGAACAAAATTTCCAGGACCGCACTGCGTGAAGGCTCACACACTTTGACTCAACTTCACGAAGATTTGCTGGGATATAATCCTTTGAATATATATTGTTTCCAAAGAACAAACTGCACCTGAAATCAGACACTGTATGTTAGGCAAAAACCAATAGTAGGACACTATGTTTTCTTATTGTTTTTTAGAACAATGGTAGGCCATACATGAAATATATTATGTGTTAAAGTCACCTCAGTAAGGATATCCAATGAATATGTCAATGACATTGGGCCAATGTTATTCGCAGGAGACTCTCGTGTGAATAAGGCCTGCTATTCGCACAGGATTTCATGATATACAGGTAAGATACAGGACATCACAGGGAATAGTAAGATACAGGATGTGTAAGATACAGGACTGCACTAGGACATACCACACAGTGCTACCCTGAGGAATGATAAGATAGAGGAACACCCTGAAGATATCTTGTGCTAAGGGGCAGCCCTGCATAAGTCCTCTATCTTACTATTTTTTCAGTGACATTTGTTTCATCTTTCCTCAGTGTTCCGTATCTTATATGTCTTGTATCTTACCATCCCTGGTGTTTCCTGTATCTAACCCTTCCTGTAGAGTCCTGTATATTATGTGTCTTGTATCTTATGCTTCGTGATGGGGTCCTGTATCTGATATGTCTTGTATCTTACCCTCTTTGGAAAACATGGAAAAAAACCAGAGTTTTAGAGGGGCTCGTACCTGGGTACTCTGGATCTGCAGTCTGACTCCTTAACCATTAGGCCACGAGGCAGGTTGTACAAATGATGTTAGAGAGCCCTATCTATATGTTGCAATCTTAAATGGGTCTTGTATCTTACATGAAATCATTTGCTGAGCATGTCCCATATCTTATAATGAAATGTGTCTCGTATCTAACAAAATATGTCCCGTATCTTACAGAAAATGTCCCGTATCTTACTAATATATGTCCCATGTCTTACAAAGATGTGTCCTATATCTTACATAAATGCATCCTGTATCTTACAAAATCTCGTGCAAATAAGCCCCTTTATTCGCACGAATATCGCTGGCCATGACATTGCTGCATAGAATATGCAAACCTCTGTATATCAATTAACCTAATTCAAAATTGACCAACAATTTCTCTTAGTAATTTTCAGGGATGTTAGGTTAATGCTTAGGTAACATAAAAAAACCATAAAAATTGTAGGTCACAGGGTCCGTGGAGGGCATCAAAGTTTGGTGCTCTTAACTATGGCCACCTATCAGAATTTGTATTTTCCTACATTTAATTCCATAGAAAAAATCTTCCAACAATTTCTCAACCAAACCTGCTGGATATACATCTAAGATCATTAGAAACATTTTGGAATGAAAACGTAAGGGGTCAGAAGCAAAATAATATTTTCCTGATTAAACTGAAAATATTACTGATTCCTTTAGGTTAGGAGTCTATGTGTACAGGAAATATGAAATCCAGTGATAAGAATAAGTAGAATGTTAATGTAGCACACCTTAAATGTTGATAAAGATGGGTTATGTCATATACGTTAGGAATATGTGCAAATATACACTGGAAACCTGCCCACACTCCACCCGCTTCTCTCCTGCTACATATGGACATATGTATAGTTATACGGACGCAGAAACCCAGCATAGTGCAAATATTGTCAGTTCGTCAGTTTCATTTTTCGCCACAAGGTGCTGTTTGAGTAGATCGTGTCTACTACCTTTAAATATGGAATCAGCACATCCAAACTGTTGGTATAGGCACACACGGTATACTCCCTATTTTCCACTGTAGACCTCAATGTATTGATTATAAAAAAAAATATAACACTGGTGCTGGAAGCAACTTATCTTGAGGGGCCTGCTGTGGCTCCGTGATGTCTACATTTGCGGTTCCATGGCCCCGAGCCCCCTTTTTCTGACTTTCCTGTATGATGCTTTGATCAATTAATCTATGAAGTGAGTATAGTCAGCAAGAGCTCTCTGATATTGAGATAATAGTGCCCGGGTGAGGTTGCATTGTTTGACTTTAGATGCAATTTAATGGAGATGGGAATTCACCTCCAATACATTTCTATGGCGATTCATTTATATTTCCTGAGGTTAAATGTCACCAAAGGTATACATATCTTACCATTATCACAATTTCTAATCAGGGTAGTATAAATGCAAGTCAGAACAGACCCAACAAAGAAAGAAAATACCATTTCCAAATTAATCTTGAACCTTTACTTCAAAATATAGTAAAAACACCCTTAGTTCAGAACATCGGAAAACAGTGTGTGTGGTGCCTATTAAGTTATACTTCATTTTCCAGAAGGAGGAACACTTCATTTTTCTTTTTTTGTTGGTAGAATGTGTTAAATACCATTATCAATTATGTAGGTCAGACTCAAAGGTGTCCGATTTAAGGTGTCTGTCAGAAACATTGCACAGGGTACAATGTTAGGCTGTGTATATTACTTTTAAATCTCCACGGCCAATCAAGTACTTGCACCCATGGTCCAAAGGGCCTTCTTAGTGTACTACTTGAAGTCCCAAAAGAAGCCATAGGATTTACCTGGGTGTGGTCAACCACACCTTATTCACATTCACTCTTACAAAGAGACTACTCCATACATACCTAGAGTTATCAGGTACACACCATAATAATGCTCTGAATATAGCGAGGTAATGTATATTCTAAATTCCTAAATTCAGTGATAACTGCAGCAGGCTACCTGAAGTTTCCAGCACATACAGACATACATTATCTGGTTGTCTAGCCCCCACCGACTCAAGGGAACCCTGCTTATTCTAAAAGGGCCATTTGCGGCTACTGCAGCATAATTCAAATGGCCCAGTCCATCATGGACTAGAGCTGCTTCTTTATCATCATATCAATTTTTCTTTTTATTGACTGTATCGAATAGCTAAAACCACATGGAGGAAGGTATAGTCATGAACTAAGCGGCATGAAAGTGTACTGGTATATTTGATAAGACTTGTGGACAATACATCAGAAATTGCTGCTTTTTTTGCAGCCCCTGTCTTTATTTTATGTCCCCGAAGTAAATATTTTCCCTTGGAGACTAATTCCATTGGTTTGAATTTGATTTGAAATATAAGCTTTAAGGTTAAATTCTTAATTTTGGTGCAGTTTTCAGAAATTTAGGTCGCCAGATATTTACCTTTGGTTGTATTTGACAAGCTGGCGAGCCTAACACGTATAGGCCTAAGCTCACCAACAAGAGAGCTTATTGGATATCTTATTCTCCCTCCTGGGGACCTGGGTGAGGGGGGCGGGTCCCCATGTCATATATCGAAAATAAGAAATACTTATGTCAGATGTCACTTATGTCCCATGTGACTCAAAGAATCTTCCACACCCCATGTCAAATCCTCCATGTCATGTTACTTCCCCCCCCCTCATGTCACTAATGGTCATGTCACATATTGATTCAAAGAAACGCTCATGTCACCATATCGAATTTAGTGGTCCAGACATCCCCCACCAACCACATGGCCCACTGAACAGGATTCGAGTTGGGAATGTTCACAACTTGGGCAAGGAGAACGTGATTATCTCCTGAAAATGTAGACACGCCAGAACATCTTATACTCGAGAAAAAAAAATGTCCAGTTCCTGGGAATATCCCTAGTTTTTCCTGGGAATATCACAAGTCTTTCCCAAGAAATTCCCGAGCCATCCTCGAGATCTAGACTAGAGTACTTTCTCGAGTATAAGATGTTTTGGCGTGTCTACACTTTCAGTAATTCCTGAGGAATTCTCGAGATCTTGTTCAGTGGGTGGCCATGTACAAGATCCATCACTGATGGCATGTAGTGATGACATAAGATTATAATTTCTCATATCGCTTCTGAACAGAGCGCTTTGCGATGTTACTCAAAAAGACAAGGGCTTCCCAGGGTTTAAAGATTTCTTTGTGTCACCCAGCCTCATCTTGAGGATTCTTCTGATGAGCATTAAGTATGAATCGCATTGCAGGAAATTTATCAATTTCCTTTAATTTAGCCTGGAGAGAACCACCAACTGTACCCCCATTACTCTGTGTGGGTCTCTCACACATACATTAGTATCACTTCAGCTTACCTGTGCACTACCCTGCAGCGGCGATGGCGTCATATAGGCACCCACCTGCCACACACTGCCACCCCTGATCATTCGCACACCGGCAGCAGCACAGTGAACAGCTCCTTGGTTGAGCTCTACATAGCAGACACACACACATAGTGCACATACATAGTCTACTGAGATCTATATTTTCTTTCACAGTGACTTGGAACGCTCGTGTGTCAGATACAGCCTACACATCATTCATCATGACTGGAAAGGGACGCGGAAGGAGGATCCGGACATGTGACAGCTGGCGGCTGGCCAAGGCGTCCAAGAAGGCAACCCCAGCACAAAACGCTAAGGCTATTGTCGGTATTTATGATAAACTTGACACTATATCAGAGATGTTTAAGCAGGCCCAGCAATTTATAATTGACAAACAGCAGGCAGATACAAATGTAATTAACATGACTCAGCCAAATTTGAACAATTTTCAAGATGGCGCACAAAATGGCATCAGTAATGGCAGCAACAATGGTGGCCAGCGCTGGCGGGCAGCAAGTGCTTCTCAGTTAATTGGAAATAGTCATGCAGCAAATAATACCAACATAGCCCCCAACATTGTTGGCAATAATCCTTACATTTCACAACAAAGACTTATGTCAACCACAAATGATGAACAGGATGTGTTTTAGATACAAGTGCAGCCCAGCAGACATATTGGACAGTGCCAGCACCACGTGGCATACCATATAGCACAAGCGACTTGGAATAATGACGCTCTACAACAACAAGTTACCAAATTCCTCACAGCCCCCATGCTCACCTTACCATCTGCAAACAAAGGTAAGACCAAGTTTGCACATGCTCATATCAGACGAGGCAGACAAAAGAAAAAGACTGACCTAGGGCAATTAAAGTTGGCTGAATATATTTATGGCTTACATCAGATGTTGAAGGAGACAGGGCCTAGTTTAGAAGACAAAAAATGGATCTCCAAGCACATTGTTGAGATTAACTTTGAAACTATGTCGTGTGATTGGGAGAGTGTACGAGATTGAAGTGAGGAGGTATGTTACCAGATATCAGAGGGCAACCTTAAATGGACAAACAAGTACAGGATCAATGCATTGAAAGGGGAGATAGCATATAGACCACCCAAGGTTGGCAGCAATGGGGCTGAAGGTAAAGCACACTACCCAATGTCAGACGAATTGTTGGCAGCCAAGTAAGCCCCTCCATGCAGGCAGTATTCTGAGTTAGCAGGTCGCTCCACGGGCGCTGCCATTACTGGAGCTTGTTACCAGCGAGTTCTACTGATAAGACCTATCAGATGGGTACCAGTCGGCCCCCGAGAGGACCGCAGTGAATCGTTGAGCTTATCTTATTGGCTAATAAATGATCCTGCTAAGTCCGTATAACAATTGTACTTGTAGCCACTCAGGCGACCACGTTGTTAATGGTTACCGCCATCTTCACATTTGCTCAACTTGCATTTATGTGAAGTGCATCTTTGTCGAACATCCTGAGAAAACATGTCGCGTCAAGCAAAGTAGAGACAATAAGAAGAAAGGTAATGATAACAAGGGAGACCAAAAGTCGGGGTTTGGGAACTAGATTGCTCAGAGCTCATTATTGGCCCTGGCTCTATTGAACTGTTTGGAGATAGAGCCCGCGCTATAACCCCTTGTCAACAGACATAAGGCAAGACAGGTGGCCACAATGTAGACAGAAAGGGCAGTGATACTAGCAGCCCTCAAGAATGTAGTGTAGCTATCACAAGCCAATACCTCCAAGACAATGGGGACATATGTGACAAGGACTTTGTGATTGATACTCAGGTCGGATGTGATGACATATCTGGAAAGTTCACTAACATAGTTTCACCTACTCAGTATAAAGACACTATAGACAGGCTTTGGCCAGCCCCTACAGTACATGTTCTTACTAAGGCATATGAACACATGGCCATATACAATAAGCTAAAGGCGCACGGCATATTGAATTACATGGACGTGAGGGTGCTCATGCAGTCCAGCATGAAATGCGACATATGGGACCAGCTACTCTGACAATGTAATAACCCAGTATATAAGGTATGGCTGGCCTTTGAGCTATACAGCCGATGTAGTTCCAACCCCCACTGACAAGAACCATTCATCAGCGTTCGACATTGATCGTTTCCTGTCAAAGGAGTGTAGCCTGGATGCCATGCTGGGGCCTTTCTCCACGCCCCCCTTCAACAGTTGGTGCCATTCCAGCCCCCTCCTCATGAGACCTAAAAAATACTCAACCAAACGAAAAGTCATAATTGACTTATCGTTCCCTAAAGGTCGTAGCGTAAACGATGGTATCATCAAAAACTACTACCTGGGAGAACCTATGGGTTTCACACTCCCATCAGTTCTCGACATGGCCAATTTGGTCCTTGGCCTGAGTAAAGGTTGTTTCCTTTGGAAATGTGACCTAGCCCGGGCCTACCGAGAAGACTAGAGCCACTCGCAAGCAACCACAGAGTCTAGCCGGCCAATTGTCGCACATAAGCCACTGGGTGATGCACGCATGGAAATTCATGTCAAGAATTCTAGACACACTCAGACACTCAGACATTACTTGGTTCTTTGAGTTTGGTAGGAAGTTAGTGGGGGCAGGTGGCTTCTCCCCCACGGGGTTCTACGACTGCGTCTTCCCTGCTGAAATTGCTGAGGATCACCATATATCAAGATTGGAGGCCCTGAACGTGGTCATGGTCATCAAGACGCTCATCCCTACAGACCTTGCCCCAACAAGAGTCATTGTTACCACAGACAACTCGGTGACAGCACACATGTTGATGTCGGGTCGCACAAGAGATCCAGTGATGGCGGCATGCGCACAGGAGGTGGCAATGGTGGCATCACTGAATCAACTGGTTATCGACATACAGCATGCACCGGGAGAGTCGCTGATTCTCGCCGACGCCCTCAGCAGACAATCCAAGTCAGACGAGAAAGACTTCTTGGCAGCACTTCTGACTAGAGAGAAGAAACTGTCCAGAGACTTAATTGACTTATCTATTTTTTACAGAGATCACCCAGTCGAGGCTATATGAGAGGCTTAGCTGGACCTTGGACCGATCCCTATCAGTGGGCGCTACCCAAAACTGGCTAGCACAAACTAGAACGTATATAGCCTTTATGTTGTATTGTTACTTTGCCGTGTTTGCACCTACACTACTCCAGATACTATTGTACATACAATTGTTGGGAAACTCATTTAAATCAGTCAGGTCAGTCCGCAACTACCTATCGGGTGCAAGGTTATTTGTTGAAGTACGTTGTTATAATGTGTCTAGTTTTCACCACAGGTTGGTTACAAACTTGCTTAATGGCCTTGAGAGGGCCTCCACTCATGTGCAGACTTCTGCCGTGACAGTCCCTGTAAGCGTCATCAAACAGGTGGTAGACATATTAAGGACACTCTCAACTAATGGTAGGGTTGCTGCCAACGCCATACTATTTGGCATGGCCACTTTCTTACGTCAATCCAATTTCACTAGATTGGAACAGTACAATCATCATATGGGTACAAGGAAGGACATTGACCTACAAGGCGATACCTTGTGGATCGGAGTCGACTCCACAAAAACAATTAACAGATCCAACCCAGTATCAATTGCAGTTCACACCACACCTAGCTCACCTTACTGTCCTGTAACTGCTGTGTATAACAGCTTATCATTGGTACCCACATCACCAAATCATGCTCTATTTTGTTTCCCGAACACACAACCAATGGCAGCTGCTTATGTTACAAAGCTGTTACGAATTGCCTTGTTAATAATGAAACCTATGTCTTCCACAGCGACTGTGCACTCGACTCGCCATTCGGGTGCTGCCGGGTGCGCCTCAGCCATGGTTACTGAGGATGATGTACGGATACACGGCACCTGGCGAGGAGGTGCCAGCCGTGTGTATGCTCCAAAGAGGTTGTATACAAAAACTTCTCATCTACTTAGTAAACATACATAGAGTACTACCTAGTCTACTCATTACATTGACGTGACTCTTATTGCGGGAAATTTCCTTTAATTTAGCCTGGAGAGAACCACCAACTTTACCCCCATTGGACAGAATTGTAAATTCTGAGGTAATGGTGTGGGGACAGACTGTGGCACCAAACACTCATGCCCCCTGATGCCAGCCTTGGGCATTGCCACTCACGTGATCACCAGCATCCTTTCTTCTTCTACTTCGCCATTACACCGGCTGGATTTTTTCCGGCTTTATTCTAAATTTTACAGTACCTTTTCATTAAACCTACATAAGCTATGCCACCTAAAACTAGGCATACTGCAGCCAAAGTGGACAAGCTAGCCACTCGCTCTAAAGGGAAAAAGACTCCGGCACCGGCCCCTGCAGCTCCGGTGCCGATAGCTCCCTCAGTGAAGTGCTTGACACGAGGGTGACAGACATTGAGAACCGGCTTAGCACAACTGAATCAGGTCAGGACTTTTTACTTGACAAACTCAGAGTCCTATTCCCGGATACAGCTAAATGCTCCCCTCCCACCAAAGCATTGGAGTGGCTGGGTATCTACCTGGATGTAGATCTCATGGTGCTCTCTATTCCAGCTTCCAAGCTTACTGACATTGTACAAGAGTGCACTCTGTGGCTAAAAACGATACATGCCAGTCTCTCTGCGGAAAATTAATCCACGTGGCTAAGTGTATTCCCCGTGCACTCCGCTTTATCTGCAGAATCTTAGACACACTCCACCAAGATACAGACTCGGCCCCTGTACCACTCTCAGTATCCTTCAGGGTGGATGTTAAATGGTTCCAAAAGTATGCAGAACTGTCCAATGGTGTCCATCTCATCCAGACGGATAGGCAAGAATACTATATTGAGTGTGACTCATCCCTCAAGGCTGGGGGTGGAAATACTGACACCTATTACTACACTCTACTGTATTCTGCCCTCCACTGTAGCAGGTACAGTAACATCACTCAGCTGGAGGCAGTAAACCTCGTCACTGCCCACCACACTCTTAGGCCTAACTCTGCAATAGGCCTAGCCATTGTCATCTATACTGACAACCTCTCCTCAGCCCAGTCCCTCCAGTCAGGCAGAACCAAAGACCCGGCCCTTGCTGCCTGCTCTAGACAACTCTGGCTTGAGGCTGCAGTAGGAGATCATGACTTCATCATCAAGAGAGGTGTAGTTATACGGTTAGCAGATGCACTAAGCCCCTACCACCAGCCAGAAAAGTTACTATATGCAGACCAGGAGATAGCCAGGTGAGGTTTGAAGAAGATGAGGCCCTGTCTACCTCACCCATTCTTCACTAAGATATAAAATGTGCCTTGCTCTAATTTCAGAAACCCCTTTTGGGCCCAAGCCCTCTCTTCCTACACAGCTGCGGTATCAAAAGATACACACAAGAACAGACTTACTCATGCAGCAGACTACCTCACATTTCCTGTGCATTATGGGGTAGATGTCCTCCACCCTACAATGTTGGACTCGTGACTCTACCAACAATACTTGGCCAATTCTTTACGCAGTCCTTGTCCAGAAAGTGCTATACACATGGAGCCCGCCTTTGGATATTGGAGAGGGGCGGTGACCCTTCTCACCTCAATGGAAGGGAGGCGCAGGCAGTGGCAAAAGGTGCTGACAAACTCCATCCTCATACACCTAGCCCTGCCCATTATATAACACCTTATGACCTTATACAGATCTGTACCTATCTAGGCCAGGACTATGCCTCACTCCCAGTTAAGGCGGCAATCTGTGTGGGCTGGTTTGCCTTTCTCCGCTCTTCAAACTTACTCTCACCATCAGGCCTACTATGGTCAGGCCTTCTTACCCTCCTCAGAGGGGACATAGTCTATACCCCTACAGCCTTAGTTCTTATCATGAGAACTCCAAAGGCAATAAGGCCTGGAGCTACCAAGGATATCTAACTGCCCAGCCTGCCCAGCCTCTGCCTGGGATGACTATGCATTACTGTACCCAGGTCCTCCCTCGGCACCAGCTTTCACAATCTTCAATGGCACGGCTCTCACAACCCTACAGACAGTCATGAGAGCTGCTCTCACTGCTGCTGGTTGCCCCTATGCTGCTCAAATCTGTCACACTCCCTCAGGGGGGTGGAGCTAGGGCGGCCCAGCTTGCTGGTTCCTCCAGGGCTGATATTGCAGTCCATGGCACCTGGAGGTCAGAGGGAGGCCTGAGATCATACATCCCGTCTCAGTCATCTCACAAGGTTGCAGCTTCACTTGCAACCCTATTTGCACCATACACCAACAAATGACTTGACTCATTATGTATTCTCACATGTTCACTTATATTTCTAGGTACTTGTTCTTACCTATACTATACCAGGTATTTGTTACATGCCCGATTATGTATGTAACTGTTTAACATGTGCTTCACCGTAAAGCTCCGTACTATACAAAACTGAACTTGTCTGTCCATAAATCATTTCTGTGTGTGTGTGTCTCTCATGCATACATTAGTATCACTTCAGCTCACCTGTGCACTACCCTGCAGCGGCGATGACGTCATATAGGCACCCACCTGCCACACTGCCACCCCTGATCATTCGCACACTGACAGCAGTACAGTGAACAGCTCCTTGGTTACCCACCCACCATACCTCAGAGACGATTGACAGGATTCTTCATTGTAAATGATACAGAAAACGGAGTTCAATTGTAATGTCTCATACATGGATATCATATTTTAACAATTGATGTAACTGTTTTTAAATTGTGTGACAAAATACAATTTATTCTCCAAACCGTGGTTCTCTCTTTATTGGCATACTTATGCAATTCATGTAAAGTGATGCCTCCACTGATAATTCTAGACGTTTGTTTATGGTTGGTGATATTGCGCAACAACATGAGTTCAATAACTTTTTTTACTTTAATAGTAAGTAAGATTTACAAGTACGCGTTTCAGGTTAGCTAAACCTATCAGGTACGGTGGAGCTTACAGTTGAATGCGGCTTAGAGCCAGAAATGAATAAGGCAATGATATCTTTTGATGCAGTTCGCAGCACAATTCAAGAATACTATTACACAAACTCCAACATGTTTTCTCACAACTCATGCTATAGCCAATAGACTAACATTTCCAATGAAAATTTATGGCCAGACCTATTAAGGCACACCCGAGCCATATTTCCAATGGGTAGAGTGCATGTCCTCGAATATAAGGTACTCAACCTCACACTGGCTCCATGGCTATAGATCTACATAACAGGAAGGTGTATTAAACCAGTAGCGTGGATGTGTTTCTACAATCTTTGAACTTGGATGGCACCATCCATGTTCCCCAAAGCAAAGCTACAATTTCAGGTTTAAAGTGTTTCCATTTTTTAAAATTGAGTTTTATCAGCAGCTCATGTCTCCATGCAATCCACTAAAGATAGATAGAACAGAACTGTTTTCACCAATAGAGCCCACAGGAATGAAAGTATCATTGACAAACTGTAAAAAAAAACTCATTGAAATAATGGTGCATTCCTCGTCCCAAAGTTGCCAGAAATCTGCTGTTATTTTCACAGAGATTCCTTGTGCATTTGTATACCACCGTACTGCCACCCAGGGCTTCTTGTAAAAAATACATTGGTTTTGTGCTTTTCAACTACGGTGGTCCATTGTTCAGTTTTACGAGGATCCCTGGTAGATTCAACAGTTTTTTTTACAGTACACATATTGCAGATCCAGTTTACACATGTACCATCTCAAGGATGTCATCTTAACTACAACATCTAAATTCATACTTGTTTGATCTATCCAAGGCAAAATTGAAGAGATATGTCACAACACCAGCACCACATGAAAACCCTGATTTAGTTATATTCAAGTCTGCCTAGATGTTATCTGACAATTGGAAACCTTTAATTTTACTGGAAGTGTCATATTTGGGTACACCTTACAGTTTCTTGGAATGCCATAGTCGTCTTCAGTTTGATATTTAAGCTTTTTTTTCCCTAATTTAAGCACATTATGATCCCTTTTAGGGCATTCTTATAAAAGATGGAAATGGGATTTAAAAGAAATGACACACCGTATTTGAATTAGAAAGCACGGATTCTATTGTTATTGACAATTTTTTTCATATTGATGGGAACGCCTTGCATGTGTGATTTGCTTAGGCTTCTATTTGCCATTAACTTATGTTGATTGAAAATTGATGATAGGTTGAACAAAGGTTAGGAACACAACTGTCCTGTTGTTATGAAGTACATATAATCTATGTGGTGTTTGTAGTCAGTGATTTTATGCACGACCATCTTATACATTATGTAAGAATATAATCATGCACAGAATAATGAAATTGTTTTCATAACTCGTTCTAAATTCAGGAGCAATTTTGAAGAAACAATAAAATTACTTTGCCATGTGAACACGATGTGTTTCCCCACGCGGCATTATTTGTGAACTACCTATAGACATCGTGCACTGTGCCTTCTATATTGGGTATGCTAAAATTGTTCGGACGTATTAGTAATTGTATATATAAATGGAAATGGTCGTGTGGTCATATTCTATTACAAAGGCAGTCTAAATATCTTATTGGTAATAGCTCACTAGGCATTGCTGCGAGGTTAATCCAGATCTCATCGAGTTTACTGAGGGTTGGGGATCGAGTTACACACACCTAGATAGCCCGATATCAGCTGGAACAGCCACCAATAGGAGGAGCACTTGAGAAATCTACCAGGAAGTTAATTCAAAACATCCTACCATTAGACCCCCAGCGATGGTAATATTTACAAATCCTGTGGATTGTATAAGACCTAGTCATTCTATACTATCTATTTAACTTGTAGTAGCTCAGTCAGAATCAGCAACTGCTATTGATTTTTCATTTTTGATTTTCCACGGTGCTCATGGCAGGAAATCGATAGTGGATTTCCACAGTAGTAGCTGTTTGTATCATTACCACTCCTCTACTCAAAAGTCACCCATGCGTTACATGAACCATCAAGTGATCCATTCTACCTCCCTGAGGGGGAGCTGGTACACACTAAGAATAGCTCATAGGATAAAGGGGAATTATTGTTTAAGCCCTTTCTGAAAAGCAGTCTTTCCACAGCTATTGATTTATTTTGTCCCTCTTGCCACTGTGCACAGTGTGTTCCACTTGTACGATAGTGTATGCAGGGCTCAATCTACCACCATTTAAATCAATAGCACTGGCTGTGTTAAGGTAATCTTTTTTGGTTCAATGAGTGTATAGAATACTCCTTTATTCAAGAACTTTCACATTCGAGATGCCTTGTATTCTGGATAGTTAACCAAATATAAGTGCTTACAAAGTGCATGTGGCATTTAGCCAATTATCAGACTAGATGAAATACAATAAGGGATGGTGATGAGACAGACATAGAGACAGCAAACAAACAAAATCATATTAAACATGTTACAATAAAGATTTCCTCTGGTGACAATACCATGCAGTGCGTCACTCTCTCATAGTACCATGATGCATTTACTTAGCCATAGATGTGCAACTTCGCTCTTATATCTACAATTTTCGGTAGATTTTTTTTCCATGCAGCTCCTACTCTCACTCTCATCTACCCAATCCGGCTTACAGTTCCACAGAGTCTTACCCCGGTAGGCCGAACGCTTAAAGCACTGAGTTCTTGGCCTATCGAGAGCAAAGCTCCTGCTATCACTACACCACCTCGTCACTACACCAGTCACATACTATTATAAGATACATCAATAGGGCTGGATTATCCTACCATCGCAGGATGTTTTGAATTACCCTCCAGACATATTTCTTAGATTCAACCAATCAAATAAACAAAATGAGCATAAAGGTATTCCTGACATTGTTCGGGGGTGCACAGCGTTTGCCATGGTCCTATCCCGGATCCATGCAGCCCGCCCCACGATTTCAAATTCCTGTGCTCTTCCTATGGGTTTTTGGTACGACCTGAAATACCTGGTCGGAGTGTTATGAAATGACCACCTCATGCAGACTTCCAATATCCGAACAAATCATGATTAAATAAGATAACTGTATAGATTCTATATGTGTGTAGATAAATATAGTAAACCCCGTTATTTCAGACAAAGGAAAAATCAATGTGTACCTTTATGACGATAAGGTGAAAGTCGGTAAAGCAGAAACACCGTATTGTGACACCATGTGAATTTCATATGGCACCAATAAGATGAACGCATTGAATAAAACGTCAGCCGGCTATGAGGAAAGGTGTTTTTTTTATTTGCCTATGGCACGCAAAACTGATTTGAAAATACATGTAATCAATTAGGGCTTATAGAACGTGTACAGCAGATAAAGCCACGTACTTTTACATGATTAGTGGTGATCATTATCAGCTTTGAAATTTTGTAGCTAAATAGTCAAGCCTTGCCAGGATCATGTCCATATACGTTTTCCGATAGCGGCTACATCTTTCATTCACAAATATGTATCAACATTTCGGATTCCATTAGCATTGTCATAAAATAATGATTGAAACTCGAGTAGCAGGCGATGTACCAGGCACTTGACCAAACAAAGGCGAATAAAAAAACTTCTCATCTACCGTAATCTCCCGCGTATAAGGCGCAGCCCGTGTATAAGGCGCACCTAGAGTTTTGGAAAATTCTCAAAAAAATGAAAAATTCATAACTTTGGTTCTACTGAATGAATTTTCAAAATTCAAAAACCTATGGGTAGATTAGGCCACCCTGGACCCTCCTGGGCCCCCTTATGTCCTATAATGACCAAGGGGGCATGTAATATATCAAAAGAAAGGTCTTGGTGTCCCCCTTGTGGATGCAATGAGAACTAAAATATAAGACGCACCTTATACGCGGGAGATTACAGTATTTAGTGAATTGACTTTGTCATATGACATTCAACTTATTCAAAGAGACAGATTCGCATGTTATAAAAATAATAATTTTCCAGGAAATACAATGCAATGTCTTCCTGTTCAGCTCAAACAGTTTGGGCATTGAATCGTCAATAAAATGCAGTGCTAACATTTTAAAATAAATGGAATGAAAATATGGAATACTTTGATTTCTCTTTTTGAAATAAATGGCCGCCATTTTGGTTGATTATTTTCTCAAGAATATCCCAAAGATATCTGCAGTGGCCTCGCTTTACAATCTATACACCTGCGGCAATGTAAATCACAGCCCCTGCATTCCTAGATCACAAGGATTGCTGCTTACCGTCATACCGACAGCCTGTTTTATCTCCCATCTACTGTCCATCTGTACGCAATGCCAGACGATCGTTGGCTCACGAATTAATCAGCGCCATGTCCCCTCTGTCCTCGGCTCACGAGGTCTCCGGCATAATGCACCCAGAAGACAGGCACTCCCCTAGACTTGCCTAGAAGGGGTCACAATGTCATGGTTATGGATAAACCTGGCCAGGAGGTCACCTGGGTGGTGTGTTGTATCATCCCTCAGTCTGACCAAGGGCCAAGGTCACCTGATTGACGGAGGTAGGGTCAATGGTTGCTTATCACCATGGATGCTAGAGCCTCCTTTATAAAGCTTTGTCTTTATTAGCACCGAGGGCCTACCACCCGACATATAGATAATAGAACCACACCCATTATGGGTTCCACAAAAGCCTACATGTTTATGCAGAGGCGTAGGAAGCAATTCTTCATGGGGGGGGGGGCGTGAGGGCGTTCTTGTTCAACTTATATGAATTCTTGGCAAATTTTTTCAGGCCACACCTCCTTTATGATTGGGGGGGGGCGGCCCCCCTGCCCCCCCCTTTTCCTACGCCGCTGAGTTTAAGGACAGCGCTTATATCAGATAAAACCTGCACGCATTTACAATAGGGCTGACCCGGGCTGATCAGGATCACGATGACAACAGAATGGGGCGAATTTGATGGACAAAATCTGATGCAGGTTAGTAGAAATGCATATGTATGATTAAAAGAAAAGTAGGTGGGGGAGGGACAATATCTAAACAGAAAAGACTAAATGCAGCATACACTCTCAGCGCCAATTGTAAATGGGCTATAAAGACCACTGTACTAGGTACAGGGCAACCCACTGTTGGGTCATTGGGTTTGTGTCGACAGCAACTATCACTGTCCAAAAATAGAAGAAATCAACTGTATAAAGCTTGGCCTGGTCTGACAGTGTAGGGGCCTGATAACGTCTATAACAACATAACATTGTGGGTCCGTAAGTGCATGTATATGATGCATATTATGGTCATTATCTCAATGGCACATTACATCTTATAACATGCCATATACACATTAGCAAATTATACCCCCAAGGTCATTAATGCTAAAAGGCATCATTAGGAAATAATGCACTCTTAAAGTGCCCTATGATTACTTCACAGAGTGGCATTTAAGCCAGGGGTAGCTATGGTATATAGCAGGACCTTGCCTGCAGGTTGTCATTCTTACAGCGATTGCCGTGGAGGTAGGAGCTAGGCTCCTTCCCCCTTCACGGCACAAAGCTTGCAGGAGGCCGGCCATACAAGGCGGCCTCAATGGAACCTACACAGCCCTAGGCCGGTAGGGGCTGGGCCCCAGGATTGGGGGGACTATAGGGATTATCCCCATACAACCCTACGACCAAGGGGACCGGCTTCAAAGCGCCTGCAGGCCATAAAACGCCTCCACACACTGTGTGTACACCCAAGCACGACCAACGGCCACCGCTCTGAGCAAACAGAGTGAGTGAGCCCCTCCCTCTAATCCCAGGATCAGAGAAAACTGGGCGAAGGGCCATAAAACTGCCCATCACATCGCCCTGATGCCCCACCCCTCCCCCTACTGATCAGATCAGATAGGAGGATGAGGAACCCAATTAAAACAACGGATGGGGTGGAGAAGATGTATGAAAAGCTGAACACACAGACGCACAGCATCACTTCTCAAAAGTGGAGCACCAAGCTACCACTCTGAGCTCAGACTCCACCATTCCTGGTGGGCAGGGTACCCCCCAGGGGGATCATACCCAAGTTACAGAATCTAGTCAGAGCGTCCTGGAGGACATCATAGCTGTAAACAGGGCATGTACGTCCCAATCCAGCTTTACATCTGACAACAGCACTAACGCTGACACTCAGGGCAACACCCCAACACAACAATTTGACTCAATATCTGAGGATGGGGTGGAACCAGAAACTAAGCAGCCCTGCAGTGCCAGGGGCCCAGGTCGGCCAGAGGCTCACATACAAATCCTCAGGGAATATGGGAGGGAGATGCCCATACTGCAGCCACTGCACATCAGATGGATGGCTACTGGACATGATAAAAGGCTTACCCATAAGTCTACGCTCCATGCCTACACAGCTGAGACAACCTGACTCTAGGTGCTGGACCCAGTGAAAGACAGAATCATGAGTGAACAACTTAAGAAACTGCTATCACAAGGCATAAAAGAACCTGCCTTCCCATCACCTAGAGCCTTTTCCTCTCACACATGTTCCAAAAAGAAAAATCTTACGGAACATACAGGCCCATACTAAACTTGTCAAGCTTGAATGAATACACATCATACAAGCATTTCAAAATGGACCACCTGTCAGTGGTTATGAATACAGTCCCAAAAGACAGCTACCTAACCAGCATAGACATAACCGAGGCTTACTTTTCACTACCGGTAAAACTTAGGGACAGGGAGCTCCTACAACCAATACATCATGGCAATAGATATAGGTTCACCTGCTTCCCCAATGGCTACTCCCCAGGCCCTAGAATCTTCACAAAAATCATGAAGGCACCCATGACACACCTGAGAACAAAGCATGGGGTAAACCTTGTCTTCTACATAGACGATCTATGCAAAAACAAAAGCGGAAGTCAGAACAGCCACAATACACACACTCAGGGTGCTGCAAAATGCAGGCTTCACAATCAACTTTGACAAATCAGCACTCACCCACACTAACACTCACGATACCAGACAAAAAAACAGGCCGATATCTCACAAAAGGTGGAGGGTATCCTTAAGGTACAAATATGTACCATAAGGAAATTCTCGCAGGTTCTAGAAACCCTAGCAGCCACAGAACATGGGAATGACAGAGCAAAGGTACTGACTAAAAAGCCCGTCATTGCAAAGAACCAAGCCTTAATAACGAAACAGGGCAAATTCATTCCCCTTAGAGGGTTCATAAAACCAACCCTGAGATAAAACCTACAGTATCTACCACATGCAAAGAAGACTTACACAGAAAAGTGCCCACAGATAACCCTATACACAGACTCTTCAGACACAGGGTGGGGTGCATACATACCTGAAACCCACTCTGAATATGGGGAAGAATGGTGTGAAGAAATAGAACCCCTCCACATAAACATAAAAGAAATCCTAGCAGTCCACAGGGCACTCCTACACCTCAAAAAGCCGCTAATGGGGAAACACATACATATGTTCATAGACAACACCACAGCCATCAGCTACCTCAACAAAGGGGGATCTAGCCAATCCATTCCATGCAACAAAGCCACTGAAAGTGTATTCAGGTTGGCCTGGGAAATGAACATAACATTTAAAACCACATATTTTCCATCAGAAGACGATGTCGAGGCAGACATGGCCTCAAGAGCCCTCTTCACGGCGGGAGAATGGACACTTAGCCCTGAAAGCCAAGAGAAAATATTCAAATAGTTCCCAAAACCTGACATTGACCTATTTGCCTCACCTTCCAATGCAATATGCAAACACTTTGTATGCCTACACCATTACCCCAATGCATATGCAACCGATGCATTGTACCGGAGTGGAAGGCGCAGCCCTGGTACCCCGACCTCAGGAGACTGCCCACCTTCAAGGACAGATGGACCCTAAGGGTCAACACATCAACGCTGCAATGGCCAGGGGACCAGAAGAAAATCTTCCCCATGGCCAACAGGATGTGGCTCCTATGCCTGCTCCTATGAATGACAGGCACCCCCTGGAAATCATCTGGTGCGATCACATAGGAATATCCAAGGCATCCTGGGAACTCCTCATGGCCTCATGGTCTAAATCTACCATAGCCAGCTATGCAACAGCAGCAAGGAAGTGGCTAAAACACACCAGCAAAAGCAATGTCAGCGTCACCCACCCCACCTTACACCAATGTGTAGATTTCCTAAAAGAAATCAGTAGCCACCACCAGGTCCCTGATGTCATGGGCCATCTACATAGAAGGCAGACCGTTAGGGGAACATGCAATGACCCAAAAACTAGTAAAAGGGGCGAAAGCCCCAAACCCACCACAAGAACCTTATGAATACATTTGAGACCCAGCACCAGTAATACACAAACTGGCACAGTGGGGCGACATGGAAGAGCTAAATCTGGATAAACTAACGAGGAGAACCCTACTACTCTTCATGCTAGCAACAGGTCAGAGCATACAGAGTGCCTATGCCCTTCTAAGAAATGACCTCAGACTATCAGAGGATACCATCAGGATCAAATACTCCACAAAACTGAAGTCCGACCACCCTAAAAAGAACTCACTACTCCTCAGGTTTGAAAACATGAAGACACACGAATATGACTGTGTCTACTCACACCTGAACACCTGAACCTGGACAGGGAGGACACAAAAGGAGAACACCCCACAGTGTTTGGCACCATAACAACGCCTTCCACCCCAGCTAGATAGAACATGAGTCAAAAAGAAAAGGTCACATGTCTAGGCAACAAAATGTTTCATTAAGAACATAAGTCTTTCGTTTCGTATAGCTGAATAAATATATGTTTACCACCATCTAGCAAAAATGTCTAAATGCCCTTCTAATGAATAAATATCACTCAAATGATTTGACATTTGTCCATAACCTTTGACTACGCAGTAATTCCATTTCTATGATTTATGGTTAATGGCTGTAACTTTACCAATTCGCGTTTTGCACTTTGTGATGACCTCTATGAAATGCCAAGTAGTTATCAGACAAGACTCAAATCCTCCTTGGCTTCAAATGCCTGTCGCACATTTTGTCGAGTAGGCCTATTATATGATATTAGCATGTTCTGACATTTGTAATCCAGTGCTTGTTACAGGCAAGCATGATGGGTAAAATATATAAATCTCTGGCAAAATATTGTTTCATTATATGCCCTCATTCACAGCATATCATGTTTCAAGCATTGTCTAGGTAATATGAGGGGTATAATTGTAAGGTAAAAAAGAATGTCAGAGACAATGAGGTCGTACATAGGTGTGTGCCTACTAAAAATAATCTCATTCTGATGAAGATAACCCATATGCGCAGGAACCTGACCAGTAGGCTCAAATCCAATATGGTAGCGACCCACCGTAAGCCATATGTGCCACTTACACTCATCTTCCCAGAAATCAGCAAATCATTTCCTACGTGGATAATAGGTGGAATACCGGGTGGGAAGACATAAAATGGTTAGACTTGGTTACTTATGATGACTGCTTAAATTCCTTTTTGAATTGATGTGATTCTCAACTTGGTGAAACCTAGCCAGATCTGATGAGTATACCTCGTTTTAGGTTCATACCATGCGTAGACTTAGAAGGAGCAAGTTGATACATTAGTTGTGATTCAAATAGTCCTACTGGGTTGACTGTTGTCCCATAATGCAAGAATGCATCTCAGTGCATTATAGGACAACAGGCAGAGGAGATCTCTATACAAGACATACACAGGGATATTAAATTGAATCCTGTCTGATATAGAAAAGCAGTTAAGTGTTCATAATATGAAGATGATATTAACAACAGTGTAGTAACTAGTGGTTTAATTATTATGTCCATAACAGCTACCAGTAAAACCCAGGAATGAAGTCTCATGGTGGGAGTAAACTAGTTGTCATCAAAATGCAGCTTTATTCATCAGGCATCATTGGAAGCTCGATCACAGCCATAATATGGACAGCAAGATCGCAAAGGCTTCTCCACCAGGAGCTTAATTCAAAACATCCTGGGATAGCGACCCCAGCGATCTTAGTGTAAGCACATATCATAAGACCTGGCCGGTCTACCCTATCTAATGCAGTGGTTGCAGGCCTCTCAGGAATAGCAAGTCCTGGGATCAATTCACTATTCCTTTTCCAGCACTAAGATCACTGCGATCTTAGTGAAAGAATTGCATAGTGGTTTCACCTGAGTACAAGAGCACTTACAGGGAACACTCCTGATTGAAAGAGTGAATAGCCTGCTGCATACATGAAGAGGGGAGGGAGGACATTTGCTGAGTGTCCTTGAGGGCTCTTACACTGTTAATTTGGTGTTTAGCAACCAAACACCAGACATTTTTGACCCACTTTTCTAAACACATGTTTAGCTATCAGGTGTTTGATTTTACAAGTGTTTAGTTTTGATAGGTGTTTAGCTTTAAGATGTGCAGCATGAGTAAATGTTTAGATTGGTAGTGTTTAGCTTTAGGAGGTGTTTAGATACATACAAAAGTACTGAGTCGTCGGGAAACTAGGTGATATGCAACTATAAAAACGAGGATACACGGGGATACTATCCTTTTACTCATTTCATACATATTATACTTATCTTATCTGCTTATGATTCTTATTAGATGGCTAAACACCTGATGTTTATCTTTCAAATACAAGTCATGTTTAACACTAAACACATAGAGACTGGATGTGTTTAAAGTCAAACACCTAAACACTGTGGTGTGTAAGTGTTTAAGTGTTTGAGAAGTGGGTGTGTAGTTTTCAGGATAAGTGTTTAGAATCTGATGGTGTTTAGCTGTAAGTGTTTGAATATCATAGATGTGTTGGAATCACACACCATGTAGATAGTGTGGTATGTATAAACACACACCTTTTTTGCAGTGTAGGGCTACCCATGCGTTAAGTGCACTGTAAGGTAATTTTCCCTTCTCTCTCTTTGTCCTGGGGGGAGGGCACAATGCTTCTAATAGGCAAGCATAAATCATACATTCATGGGAAGAACTCTTGAATACTGTACAGGGGTCAACTGCACCCTGTGCTCTTTTGTTAGGCCATATGGGGATGGGGAATGATAGTATAAACACTGTTGTGAAGAAGAGTGGCTCCACAGCTATTCCTTTATTTTGGGACTCTTACCCCTGTGCCCAGTCAGTACTTCTTGGAATAGTGTAGGAGGGCTGAGGCTAAGATCGATGTGATCTTAGTGCTGGCTAGGAAATGTGAACGCAGTCTAATCTTAAGATCACTTAATAGGATAAGGCAGAATAATTCTTAAGATCGCTGATATTGCGATCCCAGGATGTTTTGAATTAACTACCAGGTAGAACTGGTTCTACTATGTGTGCACATAGACCGCAGTGCTCCTGGAGTATAGGGCTACATTACACAGGATATTAGGATTCAATAGAGAACTTTCTCCAGGGGGATAGTTCTTTATGATCCAATATCTCCAACACGTAGGAGAGTGAGACAGACAGCTATGTGCAGCTGCCTTTAACCACCCCAGAGACCCGTTAAATAAAGAATGTTATTTTAGGAGAGGCAGAATGCACTTTCAAGAAGTGATTTACGGTACATTGTAAGGTCTTGTAGCAAAGTGTTAAATAATAATTTTCACACTGTAAGGTATTGTGAGTCTGCACTTACGATACCTCTTTAACAAACACCTTGTTACAAGCTTCTCTTAGCAACCTATTGGAGAAAAGACCAACCTCTCACAATGGAAATACAAGAGGTATATGCTTAGAAGTGTGAGTTAGCTATTTTTCCTCAAATATAAAACACCTTTCTAAAGACTAACCACTAGAATGATAATTTCTTTCTGTCATGCAATTGTAGAATAGTATTTTTGTGTGCTCCATTGAGAAATTATATATTCACATAGATAACTTTTTTCTATCATAAAGGTGCATAATATTTACGAGAACTAACGAGAAACATGAAAATGAACAATAAACCTTAATAATTATTTAACGTAGACTTACGAAGTTTGGTGATGTCCACTAAATATACCACTCACACCCAGTGTTACTTTTGTTTTATATATGAGTTTTTTTTGTGTGTGTTATACATTTTTGGTCGACATAAATCTCCCTTATTTAACACTTTTTAGCCTCTCGTAAGTTCAATAAAGTTACAAAAAGTGGGTATCATATTTCATTATTGAACAATTGGCTAAAAAGGGTCTAGTACAAACTTTACCCTAAACTCAAGAACTGAACTTACGGAGCATTTACAATACCCTATGTACGAGAGGCTGATTAATTAACACTTTCACAGTTTGCCTATCGTAACCAGGAGCGTGCTTCACTGTATTTGAACATATTATGTTACCATTCAACCAAACATTGGTTGAATGGTATATTGGTGAGTGCAGGGGACATATGGGCTTGGCACTGTCACTATACCTGGTGTTATCCCTTGGCACCTCAGGTCACATGTAGTTGTGATGTCACACTGATTCAAGTATGCTGTGAGCGGTTGGGGCTGTTATGCTGTTGGCTGGACATCAATTTTTTCTTTTCTATGTTTCTTTATTTAATGAATAGGCCATGTCTTAGGACAGTGTACCGGAGTCCATTTACTCGTCTGTCACACTCTGTCCCTCCTGGAACCAATAACAAATATGGGACTCAAATACGGACTAAATATGGTGAAATTATTTAAAGATCAAAAAGGTGTTTCAAGTAGGCCACCATATTTAAATACGGGATTTACTATTCAAATACGGTATTTACTATTCAAATACCGGATTCCATATTTGACACCTGGCTTAATTGTAAAAAATGTACATTGTCCAGTCTACATTCCATTAGGCTGTTTTTCCATATAGATACGGGGGTCCATATGTCACATACGGCCCCTAAAAACCGTTTTTGTTCAGATTTCCGTATCCTGTCTGAGTGAATACGGCCTGCCACATCCAGATGCGGACAAAAATGTGTTTTTGTTCAAGATACGGAAATTGAAAATTCCGCATCATGTCCGCTCTAGAGCAGGAGGCTGTTTTTCCGCATACATACGGGGGTCCATATGTCACATATGGCCCCCATATGACTAAAAGCCATTTTTTCTTAGATTTCCGCATCCTGCCTCAGTGGATACGCTCTTCCGCATCCAGATACGGACAAAAAGGTGTTTTTGCTCAAGATACGGAAAATGAAAATCCCACATAAGGTCCATATATGGAGCTCTGAATACCACCTGCCCTAGGGCAGGTGGTTTCCTATATACAGCCTTTTTTCCTCCATATATACCATTTTTTAGGTCCGCATGTGGTTTATAGTATTGGCCTCAAGTTGGAGTGCATCTTATATGCAAGAGACATAGAAAAATTAATTGGGAAATACTGCTGCAAATACCTTTGAATGGGATACTTTTCATCATGCTGCCCCTCAATGGCTAGAGCTCATTAAGGGTTAGAGATAAGACAGTGATGAAATGTACATCTATCCCCCTGCTTGTGTTAACCCTATAAGGGCCTTAGACCTCTCAGGGTGAAATGATGATGTATTCTGCCATGGTGCTGGTCCCCCCCTGTTTTTACCCCCTACTCCCCCCCCACCCAAAGAAAAAAATTCCATATGTGTGCCATACCATTTCCCAACCTGCCTATATAATTTCCGTATGTGTGACGTCATTTAGGGAATTCCCTAGCGGTTTTCCTGGAATATAGACAGGATTCTGTCCATTTTCCTAATTAAGCCTGCCTTCCACTTAAAAAATTCCGTATATATCAATTAATTTTTGTATTTTAAGCTTTTATATACGGACCCTACACGGAGGCCTTTTAAAAACAATTTTTATAATTTGAAATATTTTCTCCATATGTTGATATATAACACCTATGTGGAAAAACGGCCTCCAGGAGGATGTTTCACCTCATAGGTATTGAATTATACATATACGGCCTCCACATGCGGACGTCATGTGGGAGAAAAAATATTTATCTCAAAAAGTGTTTCTCAAAGGTGGCCGTGTCCTGTCCGTATGTGAGACACAGGATACGGACTTTTATCTCTAAATGTGGCCTTTTATTTTAACATACGGCTCCCCACATACGGACAGTCCATATACACATGCGGACCCTCCGTATGTTGGCTCCGCGAAGCTTTTTTTTTCGTAAAAGCCGCGTTCAACTTATGAGAACGGGGGAACCCCTTTCCGGTTTCCCTGTATGACGTCATAACGCAACTTCCGCTTTCTCCTTTATCGCTCATCAAACCGCCGACAAACAATACTAAGATGGGGAAGAAAAAACCCACTAAGGTGAGATACTTAAAGTTCTCTCTTTTTCTTGTCTTAAATATGATACCTCTTTTCTTTGTGGTCTTTATGAGGTCAAAAACAAGGCATGTCTTCACGTTTTTCATTCAAAACTTCGGTCCCCTCTCGACGCTCCCTCCTTCTGAAAGTGTTTTTTGGTTCAAGCAGACGCCTTCCCCCCTTTCTGTTGTTCATGTCGTGACTTAATCCTTTCAATAAAAGGAAGAAGGGATCTCCCTGTTCTTAGAAATATACCCCCCTTTCCACTACCCAGCCTAATTTGACTCTTACTGTCATCTAAGTAACAAAATATTAAATTTTGCATGATGTTAAGCAATGTCCATCAGGTAATTTTCTAGGTTGTACATGTTGCCATGTTTTTACCTTTTCTTGCACCGTAAGCTTTAATCTTATTCCAAATATGCCCCCCTTTTGTTTTTCCTGCGATGTCCAAATTGATAAAGATAACTTCTTCAAATTTTTATTAAGAATAAAGAAATTTTCTAATGCTGTCCCTTCCAAGGCATATGGCCGGTGTACGTTAAAATACAAAGTAAGTTCCATTGGCTTCATATAGAGCTTTTTTTTTTGTTTATCCCTTCTTTTTATTCTAATTTTCAGAATTTCAATGAGTTAATGGAGAATGTGACGAATCTTAAAGCCCTCCTCCGAGAGAACAGAAGGCTTACGGGTCAAGAAAGTGACCCTGACTTAGAGGTATGAGTCTAAAATTACTCCCTGAATACATTTTTTCTCTCTTTTCTCTTATGGCATTGAAAAAAACTAAATTTATTTTTTGTAAACATATTCCTCTTCTTTTTTGAAGTATATATTTAAAGTAGAATAACAAATAGTTCTTCAGCTCTCAGACTATATTTTATTTTCCCTTATACTATATTACAATATGTCTATAAAACTTTATTTCTTTTTTCTTTTCCAGGAATCTGACAAAGACGAGGACGAAGATGAGGGAGTAGAAACTATGTACGAGGACGACGAGTTGAACGATGATGAAGAGCGACCTGAGAACTACCCGGGCGATGCTGGAGAGCAAGCAATAGCATACATGTGCCGCTTGCTTAAGCGGCAGAATCTCAGCATGAAGAGGCAAAAGGGAAAGCCTCCAAGCTCATCCCATCCATCCTTTTCTTCTTCCAAACCCAGCTCCTACAGTCAACGAAAAAAAGACTCTGAAAACCTAGACCCCACATATTTTCCGGTCCCTGAATCCTCTGTTCCTAGAGGTAGAGGTAACAAAAGATCACGAGGCAGGGCTAGAGGATCCACTACTTCTGGCCGGGGGAGGGGACGTGGGTCACCTTCTCCTGACATATCAGGACGCGGTAGATCATCTCTGAACCAAAGTAATCGAAGGGGACGTGGTAGGTCTCCTGGAGTAAGTCTTCCTGCAGCTTCTGTTAGCGGTTCCATGCCTAAAAGTGCCACAAAAGGGGGGGTCCCTACCCCTAAGAAAGGAGAACACTGGAGGGAAGACGAGCTTGATTCCTTGTTGAAGGGTGCTAACCATCTTAAGCCAGTACTTAAAGGGCGCTTCAAACATAGCTCTGACGGAAAGGAACTAAAGAAAATGGCGTGGGAGGAACTAAGAGGTGAGGTTATATTCCTTTAAAATTTGTTTCTTTTTATATATTCCTCTTATGTTCAGTCTGATATGCATGTCGTCTGACATTGGTAGAATACATATTTTGCCTTTCCTTTTTTGGTAGAAATATAACAAATCTGTTGACGTAAAGGTGATATCTTTAACATGTAAGTTCACCTTCCTATATTTCAGACTATGTTAATTCTAATGGAGGAAGGCATAGGACACGTGAGCAGTGTCAGGACAAGCTTGGGTATTTTGTTCAAAAGGCTAAGAAAAAGGTAGGAATACCCTGTCCCTTTTAGATTCTACTGTATCATTATGCTCTATATATCTGTGATTTGTTAGTATCTCTGAAAATAATGAATTATGTTATTTAAAGAATAATATTTCGGAAAAATCTTCAGAGAGATGTATTGTCTGTTATGTGTACCTTTCCACCTTTTTTTTTTAGAGACAGGTAATAGACTCTAAGTATAAAAGCGGGAGTGGTCAGCGTGACGAGGAGGATTATCTGACCTCTTTGGAGCAGCAGGCATGTGACTATGCAGGCCAAGATGTTGTGCTAGGTGAGAACTGAATTTCCGTCTATACATCTGTCTTTATTTCATCTATATTCCACATAATACCATATATGCGACATCTGTTATCCATCACTATGCTGTACTTATGTATGCAGTAGTGCGACACCCTGCTCATGTTCAGGCATTGCCAACAATACCCTTCACCTACATATGACGATATATTGTATGGAACAGATATATATAAATCTTATTTTGGTTCCAGGAATACCCGGACTGAAGCCCCCTGGATTAGACGGTGGTCCTCGGTCGGACCTGAAGTCCTGCTATGACCCAAACCGTTCAGAAAAACCAAATTATGCTGACATCCCAATGCCGAGTTCAGCTATGGCTGCAGTAAGGGAGGGGGATCTACTCGAGGAAGGTATATACTTTTCCATTTTTCCATATACATATAAATATATATATAGACGGTGTATGTAAATATATATATATATATATATATATGTACATATATATGTATAAAAGTATATATATATATATATATATATATATATATACATGTACATACATATGTGGACCACTATCACTTTATTTTTCAAGAAATTTGATACAGAAATAGAAATGTATATCTTAACATATATATATATGGTGAACATATACCTACTATAAAGTAGATATATCTATGTGTCCTTACATGAAGTTAATACAAATCTTTTCAGCGACTGTTCTCGTATGTTGTGATCTATTCAAATTTTTCAGGGGATGACGAGAGCTCTTCACACCCCCCACCAGGCTCCCAGGACGAAAGAGAACTGTACGAGGAAGATCCAGATGAGGTACCCAAGGACGATTACCACAAAACCCTACCAGAGCAGGATATACCTGAGGATGACAACGATCCTGTGACAGTCGAAGACATACAGGAAAAGGTTCCTCTTGAACCCCGCATATCACGGACTGACATGTTAAACATCTGCAAAGGATTTAACAACCTTATTAATGATGCTGATCCACAAAAGAGGGCTGCTGCGTCACTTATTTTTGCCTCAGACCCTCAACGCACAGAAAAGATTTCCATGCTAAGGAGGGCTTTGAAAACTTTGACTTCAGAGGAAAATGCTTCTGAAGCAACATCCGAAGTAGGAACAGCTCAACCTGCTGAATGCAGGACAAAAGCATATACCTCTCAAATGCAAAGTAATTCTCAACCCCAAACCGGTTCAAGTCAGGGACATACGTCTAAACCCCAAGCTAGTCAGCCACATACGTCCCAACACCAAGCCTCTGCCAGTCGGGTGCAGGCTACTTCTAGCAGAAGTCGGGTCAACGATATACCTAAAAAATCTTCCACAAATATATCGCCTTTTCGCAGAATGACCTCCCACATTCCCCAAAATAAAAAAAGGACTGCAGATGACGAAGGTATACAAGAGCAAACCCATAAAAAGCCCCGACATGCCCCCTCCTTCTCCAAGTTGCTCGAGGAGGAAGAGGAATGCTATGCAGAAATAATGGGGTCAGAAGAAATGGAGACTGAATCATATCAGCCTTCTAACAGTACACCTCTCAGTTCTCCTTCCGCTATGAACGTTGTTAACATCTCAGGTTTATCCCGTATCCAACGGGCTTCTGCCTCCAAGAAGAAAGAACTATTTGCTAAACCAAGGGAAGAGGATAAGATAATGAAAGAAATAGCTAAGTTCCAGAGCGATTATGTTAATGGTTTAAAAGACATCAGTCAGAGGATAAATGAGCATATGGACACCACGTCCACTAAAATCAAAGATACCCAGACCAGCTACGCAGAGGGCATACGGGAAATGGCTGAGAAAATGTCTTCCCACATGGCGAGAACTTGTGAACAAGCCGAGAAATGTAGGCGTCAGTGCCTGGAAGCCATTCAGGCAATGACCAATGACCTGCATGAGAAACTGGAGGAGACTAGAAATACTGCAGTAGCGTTCGAATGTCAGCACATAGCCCGCATAAAGGCTACAAATGAGACAATGTCAAATAACCAGTCAGAATTTGTGGAAGGAATAAATCTGGTAGGTACTGCAATACATGCCACATTCAAAAGAATGCAGAAAGGACAAGACTGTTTGGCCACTGGATTGTTAGGTATGACTGAAAGTGCCACAAAGCTATCAAGTAGTCTATCGGTCATCCTGGAAAATCAAAAAAGTTTTTTAGATGCACAGAAACAGTTACATTTGCAAAACTTGAAGTTAAATCAGGAGATTCAGGAAAACCGGAACCTTCAACTGTCAGCCCAAAAAGAGGCGGAGAAAGTTTGGAAAGAAATGACTAAGATGTCTGTGTTCTTTGCTGCTCAGTTAAACGCAAAATCAACTAAAGATATTTCAACATGTACCCCGACAGACAATCAGATAATTTCACAAGAGGATGAACCTCCACATGGGGATCAAATACCCCAACCTGGCCTACCACCCATCCCGGAGAAAAACCCAAAAGCTGACCTACCTCCATGTGCAGATGAGGGTGAGACAGCAGGAGACAAACCTGTTTCCCCCAATGTCCAGGAAGACAATATATCCGTTAAATCTGACAAGGAAGAATGTTTGCCTGATAAGATGACAGTTAAATTAACTCACAACGACCCATCAGAAGGTTCAGCACGTGGTCCCTATTTTTTTTTGGACGCAAAGGACATAGCAGCCATGGAAGTGTCCGACAGCCAAGGTAAAAATGTTGTGTTCCTAAATATATTTCAACTGAAATTAATTCCACCTGTATTCTTTTCTGTACCATTGATATGTCATTCATCTTTTGAACTATAGAATTTCATTCCTTGTGTATCAAATTTGGTTCTCCATGGGTTTTCTGTTTCCATAATGTTTAGTTAATCTTTGTATTTACTTGAAATAAATAAGAACTATGTGTATTAATATGTATTCCTCTTTAAAACAGAGGAGCTGAACACTGGTGAAGGGGAGATACACACAGACGTCCAAGCCATGCAGGGTGCAACGATTGCCATTCCACCCGACACGGAGGTTGTACACGGTTCAGCTGTCTTTGTTCCATGTCAAAATGTACAGGGAGGTGAAGGCCCGTTAATCATCCCTGCATCAGGTATAGGCCTAATATGTGCATTATCTTTTCTAATGAACTTCTTCTGATAAGTAACAAACCAGGATATATGATATTTATCAAACATGCTACATGTTTTAGCAGTTGTTCTTGAAGCCTGAAGTTTAAGACGCCCAAAGGTACCCCCCTTAATGCATGATGTTATATCCTTATAAAAAAATGACATGATAAAGAAACATGTGATTATATTTCCTGTGTGGCCGATTTATAGCGGTTACAGATGTTTTCACCTTCTCCTTTTTTCCAGCTATTGAAGCAATAGACCCAGATTCTAATTCATTGCCAGCCTACAATGTCATGTCAAATGAAGAAGTGGTATTTGTCCGGGAGGAGAACTTATGCGACGACAATCCTGAGCTGGTTTTAAGGAGGTCCCGTCGTGACAAGAAACCTATCAAAAAGGACTAATTTCATTTGTGTGATATATAAGAAATTAAAAACGGTGCTGTAGTTCAAAGTTATATCATATTTTATTGTTAGGCTATTTTGAATGCCTTAGCTTCAAGTATGTTACCTTAGTTAGGAGAATGTAATATACAATTTGAAGATATCACGTTCGAAGTTTCCACCTAGACAACATCATTTCATAGAATTGTACAGTAAAGGTAGAAAATGAAAGACAGAAATCTATAATAGAATCGTATATGGTCGAAGATAAAAAAAAAGTTTAAAGCAAGGCATATTTAAGTTCATGACTTTAACTTTGGAGTCTTCCTTCAGGACTAAATGAAAACTTGTATTCGTTAAGCAGACATGATACATCTATATGCATGGTTGGAGTTATTTTCACTTTAAGGTAAATGGATGCCTCTTTTTGAAAATTTCCTATGTACGCTCGTCATGTATACCATTCAGCAAAGACAGACATTTTTTATGTTAAGTTGAGTGAAATGGTACATGAGCAAAGATACTGGAAAACAAAAGATAAACTGATTTTTGATGTCCCATATACATTATAGTACTCGTTGCAAACTATTGAACAAAGACTTAAGTTCAGGATGAATACATGTATGTATCAAGATATATTGATGCCAAACAGGCATTTTTGTTTCAGCTTCATGACATGTTTTAAAAAAGTCTGTTTCTTGTTATGGAAGTTCTCAGAATTAATATAATACATGGTGCATTCTACGTAACAGATTATTCTCTATACATGCTAGGCAAAGAAAAACATTTCAGCACAGGATGTGGAAATAAAAAAAAGAGGTTATTTTAAATTTTATTCATTAAATTTTCCATGTTAGCTTCATTCATTACATGACATGGTTATGTAACCCATGTTTGTTTTCTTCAAGTCATTAGAATAAAAGTTTGCCATCAGAATTTTTTTCTTGTCCTTCTAATTGTCTTAATATCACATAACAGAATTACACTATTTAGTCAAATTGATTTCATTTAACTTATTCAGCGGGGATGAAACCCTTCCGCATGTTCTCAAACTTAGCCGGGGGCTTACGGGAGACATTCTCTGGCTGGGTGATGCGTGGGAATCTTTGCTTGAACGAGTCCTTTTCCATACTGTCCTTCAATAGGGGATTGCGTGCCACCTTGGCGCAGTTATGTAGTGCCACACAGGACTCGATGACTTTTCCTGCTGTGGTAGGAGGATGGGCCAGATATCCCCCGCTGCTGTCCAGACAACTGAAAACAAAGAGAGAGACAAAATGGGAAAAATTAAAAATTGTACCAAGTGACTGCTTAAAGAGGATGATAGTTTTGACAGGAAAAAAGATATAAAGGATAAATGTAGGAAAATAAATAAATAAATGACTTACCGCCAACGCTGCTTCAACTGGCCTATAGTCCTCTCTACCCGACTCCTAGTCTTTCGGTGCCACTTGTTGTACGCCACATCAGCGTTCGTTGTCTCCACACGGACAGGGGTGAGGAGGTAGTCAGTGAGAGGATATCTGAAGGGAAAATATTTGGTTATTGTATATGGATTTCATATATATTTTTTCCATAAGGATGTATTCCGAAAGGAGTTATGTTCAGCTAAGTTTGGCCAAAAAATATATAAATGACTTACCCGGAATCTCCCAAGAGGTAATATCCCCCGAACTGTTTTCTCTCTCCCAAGATTTTGATGTCAGACCCGTTGAGGCAGTAGATGTCGTTCTGAGACCCAGGATTACTGGCATCTACGTGTGTGATGAGGTACTCAAAGTCGCAGACAATCTGGGAGGAGTAAAAAAGGGACAAAAATCTTAATATATATATGTATAAACTGATAGACATATCAAGAAAGAAATTCAATGAAAAAAAATGTACATAAGATATCCTGGTTCTTAGAAATATATAAGGAAAAGTAATTTACCATGGTATTTATGCTGTAGTATCCTTTGTAACAAAAGAATTGATTTTCGTCTGCCACTACCCCTCGCGGACACTGTATAGGTACATGTGTCCCATCTATGAGTCCGAACAGCTTGGGCATTCTGTGTTTCCGATAGAAGAGCATCGCCTTGCTGTTCTTTTCCTCCCGGGAGTGTGGCCAATGGACATACTCTTGTAGGTGTTCATGGAAATAGTCAGTCACCTTCTCTACAGACCTACACACAGTGGATTTGGAGACGCCGTGAATGTCTCCTATGGAGTTGTAGCTGGCTCCAGTGGCGAAATACCTTAGGGCAATCAGGAACTGAAGAAAGCAAAGAAAAGAATATTGTTTTAACATGCCATAATAAAGTCAAAAGAGGTACAGTAAGGAAAAAATATGAAAATAAAAGGATAAATGAAGGATGGACTCCCACCTTAAGCCTATGTGGAACGGCATGCTTGCCCCTCAGGACCTTCTTTTTCTTCGTAGCGACATAGTTTTTGATGAGAATTCGGGCTACCTCTTTACTAAGACGGTAGCGCTGAAGAAATTTTTTCTCAGTGTAGAAGGACAAAGGATCCTTTCTCTCGTAATACTGCCTAGTAGTGTTCAGGATGTACCCAGGCATTTCTTTCCCTGGTGTAGTACGGCCAAACATAGGTCACATGACTTGGAGTGAAAAGGAAGGTCACGACCTACTTAGGAGATATTCATTGGATGCGGGCTTAAAAAAGGCCGCATGTTACTTATTTCCCCCGTATGTGACATATGGAGGGGTACCTGACCCCTCCACATTCTAACCTGAAAATACGGAAGACATGTGGAAAACAGGTTGTCCGCATCTTGAGGTGAAACACCCAATAAGCCGTATATGAATGCGGCCCTCCGTATGTGAAAAAAATGAATGCGGAAAATAGAACAGAAACGGTTTTTTTATATACGGCCCCCGCATGTCATATACGGCCCCCGTATGTTATGAGGTGAAACATCCTCCAGGTGGTATCCTACATACGGCCTTTTTCCCTCCATATGTGTCATTTTATTGGTCCATATGTGGATTATATGGTGAAGTTGAGTTGGGGTGCACCTTATATGCAAGGTACATGGAAAAAATAACTGGTAAATACTGCATAAAATGGCTTTAAATGGGACACATTTCAGCATGCTGCCCCTGAATGGTTAGAGCTTTTAAAGGGTTAGCGATAAGGGACGTGTAATCTACATCTATCTGGTGCGCCACTAATTGTCCTAACCCTTTAAAAGCTCTAACCCCTCTAGGGGCTTTAGTCCTTTCAGGATGGAACATTATTCTGCCATGGTATTAGTCTCAACCCCCCCTCCCCCCTCAACAAAAAAAGAATGTGTATGCAATATCATTTGTCAGACTGCTTATATAATTTCCTTATGTGTGACGTCATTTTAGGGAATTCCCTAGGTGGTTTCCTGGAATGCAAACTATTTTCATCATTAAGCCTTGAGTCCACTAAAAAATTCTGTATAAAACAATTCATTTCCGTATATCAAGCTTTTATATATGGACACTACACGGAGGTCATTTAAAACAGTTTTATTAATATTAAAAAATAATCCCACATAGGTTTCGCATTTGACCCTTCGCATTTACATATAAAACACCTAAGTGGAAAAACAGCCTCCAGGGAATCCCCTGGCTCAAATGACGTCACAATACGGGATTTATAAGTGAAACATGGTTTATGAGCAGACTAATTAAAGGCCCTGCCCTCAGTACCAACGAGAGAGGAAAGTGGGGTAACAGGATACCAGGTACTTGGTTTATAGAAGAGATAAAGTAAAATGCCACCATGCACCGTGCCAACTATGTATACACATGCAAATTTTGCGAGTTTACAGCCACGGCATGATAAATTTTACAGTCGGGGCCTATTGATTAAAAAAATTGCCTGACCCTCCCCCCCCTTGTTCCTTACCGAAAGGCCTAGGTATTCCATCCCCAAACATAATCCCTTTCTAGATAGTGGCAATCTGGGGGGCCCCAATTTAAGGGGTCCCCTCTGATGTTACAATGGCGCCAAACATGGCCATTTTTTAAAACCGATATGTGACATGAATGACCCCCCACATAGCAATACTGTGCTGAAATATTTTTAGAAAAAGTTGTTTTCTCATGTCACATGTCAGTTTTATAGAGGTACAATGTCAGAATGCCGCTTCGAAACGGCCAAATGTCGGCCTGTTACTTTTTGCCCCCTAGAGACCACAATCTGTTCCCCTCTTAACGGCATGTGCCCCTTTTGGTGGCAATCTGGTGAAATGTAAACATACCAATATGACCAAGGTAAAGGTCATCTGCCAAATACGGACTTTATTTCAAATATGGAACCACATTTTTAGATATGGACACATAATTTGTCAATATATTGCCGAAAATCAAACATATGCTGCCCTTAGCCGGGAAGGTGTTTCGCCATATAAATATGGGGCTCCATATGTCAATTATGGGGCCCATATGTGTATTAGGTGTTTCTGTTTAATTTACCATATTTGAAATATATGCCATATTCAAATATGGCATTCCATATTCAAATATGGCATTTAAGGTGTTTCTGTTCAACATGTGGGAAACTATTTTACCATATTCCCTTTGGCTTCAAATATATGCAGGTTAAGAGCAGCATATTTGACTTTTGGCAATATATTGACAAATTAAGTGCCCATATTTGAAAATATGGTTCCATATTTGAGATAAAGTCTGGGGGCTGTTTTTCCCTATCATGTGGACCTCCGTATGTCATATACGGATGTCCGTATATCATATAATTCAGTTAAGTGTATTTCCTTATATATACGGACTTTTGTGTTCAACATGCGGAGGTCCGTATTTATAAATGGAAAAAACCCTGTATTTCCCTATCTTACGGACTTCGAGAAATCCTTTGAAACGCCGTATGAACAGTCTCAAATACATCATGGTGGGGTACCCCCTCGTATGTTCTTTTACGTCATACGGACCACCGTATGTCACATGCGGACCCGGAGAACGTCCGTATGTGTCTGTAATTTCCCTCTGAGCCCTTTGTGGGGTTATGACCTCTGACCTTGACCCGGAAGTCACCAAGTTTTTATTTGGCCGCCAATTTCAAAACAGCTCTGACCTGCTCGATAACATGGCAATAGGATGGATACAGAGCCAAAAGGGAATACTACAAGAGGCTCGATCCCTTATCTTTCTTCACAGACCGAAAGTTTGTTCAGCGTTACAGACTGACCAAGCCAGTGGTATGGATGCTTACAGAGAAATGGGTTTCCACAAATAAAGTGAAAGAGTTGAGGGGTAAACATGCTGTCCCTTACAGGATATGAGTAAGTTTTAAAGACTTAAGCACGTCCCCCCCTTCTCTCTCTCCTTTTCCCCTCAGCTTTCTCTTTGTGTAATAATATTGGATGTTTACTTTGCTTGAAAACTTGGGCCACATAGAATCAAAGGAAAAACACATGAATAATGTAAAAATGAATGGAGGCCTTGTTTCACGTTAATTAGTTATTAAGTCAGTGGCCTACACCCATCTTTGTCTTTCAATTTGCAGTTCTGCGTTGCCTTAAGGTACTTCTCCACTGGGGCAACATATCAGACAATAGGGGACTGCCATGGCATAAGCAAAAGCGTGGTGGGATGCTCAGTCAAGGACATGGCTGAGTACTTCCGGACTCACATCAGTGAATACGTGGTCTGGCCAGACAGCTTCGACGACAAGAATGCCAAGGCCACTGTTTTCTATAAGAAGACGAAGAAGCCACGTTGCTTTGGTATGGTAGACGGGACCCATATCCCTATTTTGTGTCCGAAAGGTGTGGTGAATGACGAAAACCAGTTCTATTGCTACAAAGGCTATTACAGTATTAATGCTATGGTGAGGATCATTTCAAGTCTTGTTCAGCATTGTTCTGAGTTGTTTTCCACTTCCTTTTCCTCAGAGGAACTTATCCGTAGATACTGTTAAAAACTCTGAAAGACGTGATTAAAACTTTCAGCTAAAGTAATTGAACTATGATTAATTGAACCTAAAAAAGCAAGACAAAGGAATTTTTCTGTCCTTCACCATGGTTAAAATATATTTGCAGATCATCGCAGACTATGATGGGTTCATCTTCCATGTTAATGCAGCAAACCCTGGAAGTTGTAACGATATCTATGTCATGAACGGCTCTCAGGTCAAGTACCTCGGGGAGAGAGGAGACTTCAGGGGATATTACCTTCTAGGAGACTCTGGGTAAGTTTTCTGCTTACCAAACTCTTTCAGTCACTTTTTTTGTAAACAAGTCTTTCATCTGTTGTCCATATGTACCTATTTTTTATATCCTATTGAAACCAATGTGAGCCTTGACTTAACAGAGAAAAAAATTATTTTATTGTTATTTTTCAGCTATGTTCTGACTGATTATGTCTTGACTCCCATTAAATATGAGAAGACTCAATCCGACATCGATTACAACAAATGCCACCGGAAGACAAGGTCTTCTGTGGAGAGGACAATAGGGATATTAAAGCAGAGGTGGAGGTGAGTCCTTAGAGCTCAGATTATTATATTTCTTTGGTTTATAACACCATATATAATTATAAAGAAAGAAAATATACTAAATAAAGTACATTACATGATTTTATTATTAGACTTGAAACAATTGTCAAGGAATCTTGACTGACATTCTTTTCGGTTCTTGCAGGTGTCTCGACAGCAGTGGGGGTTACCTCTACCATGACCCTCCTACAGCAGGAGCCATTATAGAGACTTGTGTGGCTCTGCATAATTGTGCTAAAGCGGCTAAGGTCCATCTTCTGCCCGATTACCTCGCAAGGGACAGCTTCCGCAGGATCAGAAACCCTGTTCCCCAACCTGAACAGAGGAGACCAACAGAGCGTGTGGCCTTCCACAATCTGCGGTCTACCTTCGTCAACAAGTACTTCGTCCAAGAAGATATAGATGAGACAGACGCAGAAGAGGGTCAACCCACTCCCCAGGATGAAGATTTTCCACAGGAGGGACTACAGTTTCCTGACCACAGAGACCCACAAGTGGCACCTCAGGTAGCTCTTTTGTTGGACCAGATGAACGCACTGATAGAGGAATACTATGACGCTAACTATCTGCATTGAAAGTTTAAATGGACCTAGGCAGCTTTCTTGTATATAAATGTATATATTTTTTTTGGATCTCTAATTTATTGTGTAAATAAAGGACTATACTGCAAATGCAGTATTAAAAAATGACGTTTATTTCTAAGAGTGAACAGCATGCATATCAAAATGAACTTCCCCTTTGTAGAACAACACATATAGCAATGGGTGAATAATAATCTTGTTCACACCTAACATTACCTTTACATTGTGTAGCCGTATGTCAGGAAACCTTATGACTAAATGTATCTTAACACATCTTTCCATTTCTTTTTTCATTCAAATGAACATACAGTATCCAGATTCTAACATAAAGAGTGTAATTTTTTCAGTTGTATGTATACAATTAAAAATTGATACTGTTATCCTGAATAATGCAACAATACCTCTTTCGAACAATATGTATGGCTATGGGTGAATAATAATCTTGTTCACACCTTACATTTAACTTTTCCTTGTGTATTCCTATGTCAGGAAACTTTATGACTAAATGTATCTCAAAACATCTTTTCTGTTCTTTTTTAATGAAATCAACATGTACTCCCGTGATTCTAAAATATGCAGTATCATGTTTGCAGTTTTAAGTTGAAAGTTTAACAATGACACTGATATCTTTAACAATGCAACATTAAAAAGTGTACGATGAACTTTACCTAACTTTTAAGACAAGAACAACATGACTAGTCTCTGTTTGTCGTAACATTGACATGAGAGTACTGAGGTATAATAAAACTCGAGATAACAGCCTGTCTTTTATGTCCATTAAAATCTTAATTACCTATTCTAACTGTTAGTCTGTTAACAATTCTTGACAACATAACATTACTCATTTTATTTTTTGGTAGCCTTCCTGCTTCTTGAGGATCTTTTCACAGATACACCTCTCTTTTTGCTTTGCCCTTCATCCTTCTCAGAAGCTTCTGTGTCTGCCTCTGAAGCTGCTTTTGAAGCTGCCCATGAAGCTGCCTCTGAAGCTGCTTCCTTCTGGTGATGGCCTTCCTTCACGATAACCTCAGGGTTTTCCACTTCTCTTTCTACTTCCTCAAGGCCATCTTTAGTCACGATGACAAACTCGTCCTTGTGCAGCACTGAAAAATGGGGGAGGCTGTTGTCTTCAGGATCTATGTAGTTAATAGCTGAAAACAAAATTACCATACAATTTCTCACATAAGCCGGACCTCTTACCAGTATCCAAATCAAAACAGGCTTCTAAAATAAACCAAAAGAAGGCTAGCGGCTGACAGCAGGGTATACTTTACAGGAAAAGAGGACAATTACTACAATTTTCCAGCAAGTGAATAAATTTATCCCTTTCAGATTTAACACTTAAGTTTGGCTTACTTTCTGATACACGTTTCATTTTAAATTTAAGATTTTATCTCTCCCTTTCATTCATGAAAAATGAAATAATGCTTACCTTCGCCGGGAACAGCTAATTTTCTTTGGCCCTCTTCGAGGTCGAAAAGTAACCCGGGGCTTCCCTCGTCCCGTGTCTGATAAGGAGGGGTTGTTCCAACTGTAAGAAGATCCAAAATAATAAGTAAATACTTCATTTCTACATAATGATATACCGTAAAATTTAAGGCTGTAATACTATATAAAAAAAAGGTAAAAATGAGCAAATTATTTTATATGAAAACCCATACAGATATTTCCTTTCATTGAAACTCTTCTCGACTTACCAGGAGGAGGGTTCGGATGAGTAAGGAAGGCAGATATAACGAAAGTATCTACTTCTGAGGTAGGGTTCTCATTTTCTACTGTCTCCAGGGCTTTGTGACAATAAAAGGGAGAGACTAGTGTTACAAACCAAGTTTCTTGTTAGGTTATTTCTCTTCGCCCTGATCTCATATCTCCATATAATTTACTTTGATTTCAAATAAAGTGAAGGGTTAGTTATGTTACACACACATGCTGTACATGCTGGAAAAGGTTATCAAGAAAGCAATTGTCCACATGCTGCCCCGTACATGCTTCTCTGTTGGTAGTGATAGGATATTATTACATTGTAAAGCACAAAGAAACAAAGTAGAAAGTATTTATACCTTTGTCTAAAGCTTTGTCCGGGCAAGCATCCTTCGTACCAGGAGACAATACAATACATTCTGGAACTGGAGATCCTGGAACCACTTCTGCGTCTTCACGGGGCTCCTCCTGTTCCTCCTGTGCCAGAGGTTTAACCAAAGGACGTCCCACTGTTGAACAGAAAGACAAACAGTTTCATTTATTTGTCTAAAATGAAGAAAAGATAAAAAAATTGTTATAATTAACACACATACGGACCCCCCTATCTTGTCTTAAACTGTATATTTATGAGCTGCATTCTTTTGCATTGTCATAACATGTCCACCTCCACTTTTATGAGAAAAACGTTTTTAAATAACTATTACATGCTCCCTATTCGTTTAGCTTTTTATAAGGAAATAAGATGAATGATTTCAGACGCTTGACATTTTAGTTGACTCACTTTCAATAAGAGTTCTGGCCATGGATTCCTTGTTCAGCTTCTCCTGTATATCTGCCAGTTTCTCCAGGTTAGCTACTATTCTATCAAGAGCTCGCTCTGTGTTGTCTACTAGCTTCAAGGAGGAGTTGTTGCACAGGTTTAAAGCCCTCTGGTTGGAGGCCAGCTGGTTCATGTTCTCACTAAGTCTAGCCATACTGTCTGCCACGGACAATACCCCCACACTTATTTTTCCCTGAGCTTCTTCCACTGACTTACAATGCTTGTCTAAAGCATCCGTCATATTATTGACAGACTGTGCAATTTTTGTTTGTCTTTTCACCAGACTTTCAATAACTTTGTCTTGAACTAATTCTAATCCTTCCATAGTTTCCTTTTGTGTCTGTAGGAAGGAAGCAGACAGCTCTCGTACAGTGCCAGTCGATCTGCTTGCAGCCTCATCCAACTTATCTAACACCAACTTGGTGTTTGAATGTATGGCAGTCGCTGATTCTGCCACATGCTTGCAGAAGTTGTCATATGACGATGTCATTTTCTTATTGGATAAAACCAAATCTTGAGTGGAATATCGCATATCTTCTGATATCTTAACGGCGGATTCCGCCAGTGCTTCATGAGTCCTCTTCAGTTCCTCTGTCACACGGTGTGAACTTTCATAGGACGTCTTAATAGAACTGCCCTTACCTGTGTCTATTCCTGCACTTGATGTCACATCTTCTATTTCAGACTGAGCTGGTGAAGAGGGCATTTTCAATTCGGATATGTTTTCCTCATCATGTTGTTTTTTTTGGATCCTGAATCAAACAGTTTTTTGCTAGAAGACACATTCGAAGTAGAAGCTATTTTATCTAAGACTTCCATAGTCTTCATGGCCTGCAGACGGGGGGATGTACGACGTTTAGCTGAAGAGTTAGGTTTATCTTTTTTTTTCCCTCCACAAGTCTTATCAGCAGGAGTTTTTTTTATTTCTCGCGATTTATTAGTCAATGGGGTACTAGTCTTGATGTCCGAATCTTTCTTTGATGCAGCTATAAGTTCCTCGACTTCTTCTTGGGTGTACAGCTTGGCCTTCTTTGCTGGATTTTCTAGTTTTGTTAGACTAGGCCTTTTGTTGTATTCATTCTCTAGTTCTTTATCCAAGTCATCATCGTCATGCTCGAGAACAGGTGGGGTGGCATTTAATATACCAGAAAAGGAATCTGCCCTCCTCCGCCTCCTCCCCTGAAAAACAGGAGAAGGTTCTTCCTCTCCATCGTCTTCTTCTTCTCCTTGGGTGTCTTTTAAAGGTGGGTCAGGTAAGAGATGAGAGGCACAGGGTTGAGAAGAATGAGCTGAAGAGGACTTTGAAGGCCGAGCGGATGAAGAAGGCTTGGAAGCCCCTACTGATGAAAATGCCTTGGAAGAGCCTGCTGATTTAGACGGCTTAGATGTAGAACAAGAGGGCTTTGAAAAAGAGCTTGAAGTTGACGTCTCAGGACGTTGACCAGAGGCGGAGGTCTTCTTCCCCTGATTGTTTTTGTTAGCATTCTTTTTCTTTATGTCCTCTAATCTTTTCTGAAGCTCCTCTCTTTCTCTCTTGACTGATCGGCTGTAACTAGGGTGGACACTTGGACTCCAGGTGAGCCCTTCTTCTCCTTCTCTAAAGACAGTTTTTTGTTGAAGGAATTACATATTTTTAACATATACCCAGTCGATACCCTTGGTTGAAGAATAGAAGACTGGCCAGTCGCAGATGGGCGAGAGACAGGGTCTCTTTTGTTACGCTGAGTCAAGTTGTTGGAAGACTCGCCTTCTTCTTGATCATCTACCTCGCTCTCGGTTTCTCCTCCATGAGTGCTCACAGCCTCCTCTGTCCCTGCATTAGAAGTAGTATCTGGCTCCCCGTCCTCCAGGATAGGAACTGAAAATGAAAAAAAGAAAAGAAAAAAAATGAAGGGCATCAAGGAAATATTCAATCGACAGAAAAACCTTTATTCTCCTTATAACAGACATGTCAGTTCAACATCTGAAGATTATTTTTGGGGGACCCATAAATGGGGTTTATACCCTATGTATCTCAACAAAACACCTAAATATGGACGCCTTGGGATAGGGCACATGTTTAACAATAAAGAAAACTATGAAATAATCATCTGAAATTCTTTATACATTTTTTTCTATACTAAAATATCAACCTCAAACATATGAAATGTTGCAGGCATCTGAAACTCTGACATGTCTGATATAAATTCATATGAAGATGAGAAATGAGGTATTAGAAAGCAGTTATTTTAATAGCTGCTTCATCCATATGGTACCCACCTCCGTCGATGCTGTCCAGCATTTGACCCATCAAAGCAGCGGAGAGTGAATCTGAAGGCATCTTCATCTTCTCATAATCGACACGAGAAGGCCGGTGAGGGTCATAACAAGACCACTGGATGTCTCTCTCAGAAGGGTCCCCCTCTTTCAGATCGGGTGGCTGCATGCCTTTTATCCCTGACAGAAAAAAAAGAGAAAATGACACCAAACAAAATAATTCATGACCATATTATAATAATAGTATATGTGGGAAACGCATAAACTTTACTTGACAATTCCTTAAGTCTGCTCACTGTCTTTCCTTATGTTAGTATGTATTAAAATCATACAGAATAATATCAGATATAGTGTAACAAGTTTAACATATGGATGAACATTTTCATCAGAGAGGTGAGACTCACCAAGAATAACCTCTGTCCCACAGTAGTCACAAGCAGCTTGTTCCAGGTCTGTGAGGTAATCAGAACCGTCCTTTTGGCCGCTCCCTGTTTTGTACCGCACATCTATGTCCTGACGCTGAAAAAAGAAAGGAGGAAAAACTATATTCAAAGAAAAATAACAATAAATTCGATAGAAATAAAAAATAAAAAAAGGAATTTTTTCAAGTCATTAAATTTAATTAATATACTTAAAAACAAACACAGAAGACAAAAAGTGTAAGGAAATGAGGATTTCAAACGTACCTTCCGCTTGGCATCTTGGGAATAATAGGTTAATTTGCTTTTGCACCCCTCGCCGTCCCTTTTTTGTCCCCTGTTAGCATTAATGTAATCTGAAAAGAAAGCAGACATAAACTGTCACAAATTATGAAAATTAAATAAAAAAAAACTACCTGAAAGTAAGATGAAAATACATAAGGAACAGGAACAACAAAGAAATAATATTTGATTTCATATATGGTATTTCGAGCTAAAAAGATAAGGCCAAATGATTATATAAAAAAAAGATAACAAAATAAATTGTATGTTTCAACTTACCAGCGAGTTCTTCTCATGCAAGCTTTTTTAGGGTGACTCCATCAGCATATGACTTAAATTTTCCTTTGAGAACAGGTTTTAGGTGGTTAGCGCCATGGACTAATGCACGAGTTTCATCAGGTTGCCAGTGGAGTGATTTTTTCCTAGGTGACTTGGACTTCCCTTTGCTTTTAGGTTGGGAGGTTGAGGATTCCTCGGATAAGCACTTATCGACTTCTTCTTCCTCTGAGGGGCGAGACTGTGAAGATATGTTCCCTGAGGAGGGAAACTGACCTGTTCCCCCTTGAGAAATAGCCCTCAGTAAAGAGGCTGCTATTGCATCAAAGTCAGTTTTGGTTCCTGCTCCCCCCCCACGTCCCCTCCCTCTGGCCCTGCCCCTACTCCTGCCACGGGTGGCTCCCCTGCTGCCTCTTCCAGAAGAGGCAGGGAAATAAGTGGGATCCTTGTCTGAGTCTTTATCCTGGGAACGTGATAACCGAGGAGCAGGAGCAACAAAGTCGCCATGGGACGGGTGTTCTGAGCTGGGGGCCTTCCCCTTTTGCCTCTTGGCCGAAATGTCTTTTTTGTTCTGATTCATAGCTCTACAAAGGAGGGAAGTCATGTACGATATGGCCTGTTGGCCTCCATCCCCTTCGAACATCTTGGGGGAGAGGAAATCCCCATCTTCCTCTTCTCCCTGAAAAAAAGAGAAAGAATAAACTGTGAGTGATTGTGAAAGAACAGTAACACAGAAATTCCTAAGTTATTTAAATTCCCCTAAGAAGACTGCTTTTTAATTAAATATACGACCTTGGAGACGAGATAACATATGATGTCCAACAAGAACATGAAGACTGACATGCCTGCTGGAAAACTCGTGTGGAATATAAAAAAAATAAAAGCCTTTCCCTCTACTTCAGAACCGGTACAAAAAAAACAAAACAGACAGGAGATAGCAAGATCGTAGTTAGCACAGGCTTTAAAGTAAGAAAGAAACAGATGTGAATGCCCAGGACGAAAAAGAGTTAAGCTCTCCTTCTTCTGTTAGACCTAGCTTGACTTAAAACCCCTGTTTTGAATTAAAATCATCGATTAACTTACCTCGAAAGAAGACATCGTGCTTGGGTAAGGTTTTTTTGCAAATGGCGACCAAAAGGGATTTTCCGCATGTACATGACATCAGACCACGTGACATACGGGAACCCCGAGGATACCCATGGGGTTTCCCCGGTATTTAAGGTATGTGAGACAACATACGGACACATATATTAAGATACGGAGGGAACATACGGACGTCCGTATGTGTACCCCAGTATGTGTCCGTATGTTAGGAAATAAAGCTGAAAATATATGGACGGGTGCCGGAACACTTTTTTGTCATGTATTTATTTATTGTCCGCCATAAATCCCTATTTAAGAGTCCGTATATAACTATATTTTTAAACATAAGGAAAGACAGGCCCCTGTATATATATATATATATATATATATATATATATACACATATATATATATATATATATATATATATATATGCGCCACATATATATGCACCACATATGTTTTTTTGGTTCCGGGAATACCCGGACTGAAGCCCCAACTCCTGCTATGATCCAAAACGTGCTGACAAACCAAATTATGCTGACATCCTAATGCTGAGTTCAGCTATGGCTGCAGTAAGGGAGGGGGATCTACTCGAGGAAGGTATATACATTTCCATTTTTCCAAGCATATACATACATACATATATATGTGGACCACTATAACTTTATTTTTCAAGAAATTGCATACAGAAATATAAATAGACGTACGACAACTCCAATCTAGTTTGGGCGAATATTTTATTGGACCTGGCCAATAAACATACATAACCAGGCCTAAGTAACACAAGAAGAAAGAAAAAAAATCTCCAATGTGAGACCGGTGGTCCTTCCTGGGGCTAGGCAATATGGCCGACTACAAAGGCCACCAGTGAAGGAACCTGTTACATAACAGCTGAATGGAAGTGGTAACATCTGGTAATACATTGGGAACTGCTACTGCCCATTTATCACCACTTATATGCGCGCATATAAGTAGCGTATAAATAGACGTACGACAACTCCAATCTAGTTTGGGTGAATATTTTATTGGACCTGGCCAATAAACATACATAACCAGGCCAACACACCAAACAGAATGGAGAACAAAACAAAAAAAACCCAGATTTTACACGAATAAGGCGCTAACCATACGCCGATCAAGATCGATACGAGCTTGTTTGGATTTTGTCAAATAATGCAACACACTCAATGATTTCCAATCACCAATGTTTTTGATGTCCAATAGACTGAAACCTGCATCTGCCAAGGCCGATGCACCTCCTCTTCGTAACGAGTGTGAAGACAACTTATCGATGCCTGACTTGGCACACAACTTGTGCAATTTGCCTAAGTACCATGAGTAACTGCCACGACACCATTGGCCATTTTTCATGTACGACACTACTTGTGAGTCACTGGATGGGTAGTTCACCATAGATAACAGCAAGGTCAGGTAATAATGAAGGCAGAAGATAGAGTCATTGATGAATGTGAAGGGTATGAACAAGACCCGCTCCTTAAATGAAATAGTCTTTGTACGGCGAAGTCTGACGGAGACCCCCCAGACTTCCCAGGTCAAATCTGACAAGCAGACTGCCAGTCCTTGTTCAACCACATTGGACTTACGTAATAAGCCCCTGAAGCACATGATAACAGTGATCCAAAATGCCACATCTTCAGAACATGACATATCCAATAGTTTATAAATACGCTTTAAGTCCTGCACTGACGCTGGTCGCGCCTGGTCCACATGATCACCTAGGGTCCTTCGAATACCTCTCATAGTGATGTAGAGTTCAAATGTATTAGGGTTGACATGTGAATAACCTAGGACCTTGTGCAACACCCAAAGTCCTCCTAGGTACTGTTTAATAGAGCTGTAGCGCAGTCTCTCAGCCAAGTGTGTAACATATAACAACACAACTTCTATACTAGCGGGGAATGGAACAAGCACACCATATAATATGCAAAATTCCAAATAAGAGTTCCATTGGCTCTTCCTAGTACGCTCCGTGGCTCCAGCCATCCACTGTGACTGGTAGTTCCGTAGTTTGTGAGTCAAGACATCCCCTGCAGCAGAATTCATTTATCAGAAATGAAGGCAATCCTTTTGCACACCTTTTATCTGTACAGCGCGACAAAAAGTCAGGAACAATATTGTCTTTAGATTTAACGCGAGTAGCAACAATATGAAAATTATGTACAACTGATAGCCAAAATAATTCTCTTATCCACCACATACAGCGAACACTCCGCGATCTGCCAGTATTTATCATGCGTTGGACTTGGGTATTGTCGGTTCTGACTACAACTTTTGTATCCGACCAATCATTTCCCCAACGTTGCGCTGCGGCAACCACTGGCCAGACTTCCAGTAGGTTAATGTCAGCTGTCTCATCATATTCACAAGGGGGTTCAACAGTATGATGTAATGGAAAGCGATTATACAACTGATTGTAGGCAGGTAATTTCCATGCACCTACTAACCAATCACCATTATAACATGAGCCAAAACCAGTTAGTGATGAGTCAGTGTCTACGATAGGATGATAATCAAAGGTACGTAGGATTTTGGCAGAACCATTGAATACATAACTGAACCTTTTCCACCAGCGGATGTCATCCATAAACCAATCAGGTAGTTTGACCACCGTGACACTGTCGGCCATGTATTTGAGTAGGTTAATGACTCTACGTGAAAATGTTCTGCCTCCCGAATAACTCTACTAGCGTGTGCCAAATGACCACACAGTTCTTGTAATTCTTTTTTGGTAGCAACAGTTTTACCCAAGAACTTGTCGATCAGTAATAATAAGTTGTCTAACTTTTGTGGGGGTAAGCTGATTTCCATTTTCACTGTGTCAATTACCAGACCCAAATACTGGACTTTTGTAGCAGGGGTTAAGATTTTTTTCCATGCAATATGGAAACCGAGACGTCGGAGCAGATCTACCAATATCGCCTGACGCCTCGCACACTCCTCGTAGCTGTCAGCCACAATGACAAAGTCATCCAGGTAACCGAAAACATTGAAAATACCTCTACGATTCATACACTGGATGACAAACTCGGTTAGTTGAGTAAAGATAAATGGTGCACATCTAAGACCAAACGATAAGGCTTGATCTTCAAAATATTCTGGTGCACCGTCCAGACTCCACACAAAACCTTGCTTGGAACGATCGTCCGGATGAACAGCCACACTGCGATAAGCAGATTGGATGTCCAATACACATAAAAACGAGCCCTCATGTATGACATCACTAACACTATCTACTTGAGTATAATGAAACGGTTGGCAAATTGTGTACATAAAGTCATTGATACTTTTAAGATTATCATCGGGATCACCACGGCTGCAATCTGTTATGGGTCTTAAGCTGCCATCTGGTTTTAAAATAGCCCCCAGTGAATGTACACACTGGGGTCTACTAAGAACCCTTTTGACTTTACCATCAATTAACTCCTTCCTTACCAGATCGTCCATTTGGCATTTTACACCTTCTTTGATTATGGATTGGTAATTTTTTTGAAAATAAGAACCATTATAATCCACATCAACGATTTTGAATCCGTTACGAACACCGTCTAGGATATAAGCATAGTTACCATCAACTTCCTCAAACCCCATGCATTCATCAAAGAAGGCGTGTGGGTTGAGTTGGAGGCACATGCCATCTAAGACATGAACGGAATCACAATCCAAAGGACAAGGTCTAAACCATTCAACACCATCGACAATTCTGGAAGTGTAGATAGTAGGAGTTAATATAATGTCTTCCGTCTTTGGTAATGAGTCTGAAGAAGTGACATGATTTGAACCACAAGGAATTACGAATTTGTTGACATCCCATAATAAACTATATTCAAGTTCACTGGTATTGTCAGAATCGGAAGATTTTATAATTCCACAATCTATGCCAGACTCCTCGGAGTCACTGACCCCTGAATCAGAATCCACTAAGGCCTGATATCAATCATTTGATTTTTTCACAGTGCACTTTAGTTTTGTGTGATTACCCCCACAAGAGCGACATACATGTGGGTGAGGGCAATCTTTGGTGTTACAACCATTATCACCGTTAAATGCATAGCAACAGTGAATTTCATCTGACTTTTTCTTTTTGTTCTTTTTCCTCTTACTACTCGATCCCGCAACAGTACCAGCACCACTTTGAGATGATGGAGGCTGGATACCAAGAACATTACATAAGTGCTCGGCACTAAGATTCTCAAGACCAACACTGTTTGAGAAGATGTCGTGATCGAAATAGCAGAATGTGTGTTCACCAAACGATTCTCCCCTTTCACGCATCGCAAGATCATACTGAATGAGAGCATCCTCATTGTAGAATGCTTTCTTGTCAGTTAGGAATTTAACATGTTTTCCATAGTTTTACATGGGAAGTTTCTAGCCAACATGCTATTCAAGAGACCCATGCTAGCAGAAATAACATCATTCAAGGCGGGTTTTTTTACTTTATCATGCGGCATGTGCTGTTCAATGTCATAGGTCACAAACTTACTGCCACTGGCATTGTTTGGTGAAAATATCACCATTGGGGCGCCTTGAGCCTGATGTTGTAGTTGTTGGTTAGGATACCATGCTGTTGGGTTTTGTAGAATTTGAGGTTGCACAGACTGAACACCAGGAGCCTGGAACAGGGTTTGTTGATTAGGTAGAATTCCTGCAGCCTGGTACTGTTGTTGTGGGTTAGAAATAACGCCAAACTGATATGAAGCTTGCTGCTGATGGGATGTTGGGACTGGAATCCCATACATATGAGAAGTAGTCGGGTTACCATATACCATAGGTGTAGGTGGGAACTTTAGCCTGCCATCTGGTGCCCTAAATTGACCCACACCAGGCCAACTGACAGTCTGACTAACAGGTGTGACAGGTGGGGAATAAGGTGTGCCATCTCTGTAGAACAGCTGAGGAACAGTGTTTCCCATGGAAGGTTGGGATGGAAACAAACCCTGAGTAGCATTAGGACTACCAGAACTGTCAATAACACCAGAAATGCCTGAAGCATTGTTTTTAGGAGCTACACCACCACTTCTCCATTGTTTCCACAGTAGGAATTCCTGATAATCATTGTCTAATTCACCATGGGAATGTCTTTGACCCACTGGATAGTCAGGTTGATTGTCTCTGGGGACTGGGTGATTGTACCGGGAAGGTGGCTTGTTATCGCGGGTGAGCGACTTGTTTACTTGGGTATTCCCCTCTACTGGAGGCAATTTTTTACACAAGTTGGGTAAATCAAACATACCTGAGGTGGTTTCAAGGCCGGGTTGGCCTGCGGAGGGTCCAATAACACTAGAATTAGGCCCTAAAACATTGTTTGCGGCCGAAAACCGGCTTTCCGGAAGTACAGGGCGGCCATTTTGGACTCCGCAGTTAAGGTTAGAGCTGGCTTGTGATTGGCCAGTTTGGAAACCTGGTGTGTTCGAGACACCAATTTTGTTCCTTACCGTATCCAACTCTGAAGGATTCCAACACGTAGCGCTAGCAGTAAGAGAAGTTTGGGCCTCGAACGTACCCATGGCGTTCGAGCCACCACTTTCGTTCCTTACCGCATCCAACTCTGAAGGATTCCAACATGTAGCGCTAGTAGTAAGAGAAGAAGTTTGGGCCTCGAACGCACCCATGGCACCTCACCAAACATGTACGCCTTCATTCATTTGGCGAAGAGATCTGTTATTTTCAGCCCTTAGGCCGGCCAACTCTAGTTCCAACTCTTTGCGTTTACACATTTCATCAATTTTTGATTTCCTGGCCCTTTCAAGTTCAATCTGATGCAATAAATCATTTTGTGTAGAATCCTCCCCAAGGCTGCTAAGCTCACCATGTTGACCGTCCTTCCCCTGGGGTGGCCGGTCGCTCTGCCTGGCCTCCGTGGCCTCCTGCTCGTCACGCTCGGCTGAATCCGCGGAACCAGGTAATTCTTCCGAATCCTCCGGAGAATAACGTTTCCCCGGATTGGTCACCCCACAATTCGGGCACTTGGCCGCGTTACCATGGTAGGAAGTATCACAGGCCACGCATTTAGTCATGATGACTGGGAATTTGAAAAAAAATCTCCAATGTGTGACCGGTGGTCCTTCCTGGGGCTAGGCAATATGGCCGACTACAAAGGCCACCAGTGAAGGAACCTGTTACATAACAGCTGAATGGAAGTGGTGACATCTGGTAATACATTGGGAACTGCTACTGCCCATTTATCACCACTTATATGCGCGCATATAAGTAGCTTTAAAATGTATGACTTAACATATAGATTTTGTGAACATATACCTACTAGTAAGTTGATATATCTAGGTGACCTTCCATAAAGTTAATACAAATCTTTTCAGCCATTGTTCTTGCATGTTGTGATGGATTCATATTTTCAGGGGATAATGAGAGCGCTTCACACCCCCCACCAGGCTCCCAGGATGAAAGAGAACTATACGAGGAAGATCCAGATGAGGTACCCGAGGATGATTACCATAAACCCCTTCCAGAACAGGAGATACCTGAGGATCCTGTGATAGTCGAAGACCTCCAGAAAGAGGTACCTCTTGAACCCCGGATATCACGGACTGACATGTTAAACATTTTCAAAGGATTTAACAACCTTATTAACTGATCCACAAAAGAGGGCTGCTGCATCACTTATTTTGGCCTCAGACCCTTAATACACAGAAAAGATTTCCATGCTATGGAGGGCTTTGAAAACTTTGACATCAGAGGAAAATGCTTCTCAAGCAACATCCAAAGTAGTGAAAGCTCAACCTGTTGAATGCAGGAGGAAAGCATATACCTCACAAAGGCAACCTAAGTCTCAACCCGAACCAGTTCAAGTCAGGCACATACGTCTAAACCCCAAGCTACTACCAGTCAGGCACATACATCTCAACCCCAAGCCTCTACCAGTCGGGTGCAGGCTACTTCTAGCAGCCACAGACCGTGTTCTAACCTTTGAACTCCCACACTCCCCAAAATAAAAAAAGGACAGCAGACGATGAAGGTATACAAGAGCAACCCCATAAAAAGCCCCGACATGTCCCCTCCTTCTCCAAGTTGCTGGAGGAGGAAGATGAATGCTTGCAGAAATAATGGGGTCAGAAGAAATGGAGACTGAATCATATCAGCCTTCTAACAGCATACCTCTCAGTTCTCCTTCCGCTATGAACGTCGGATATATCTCAGGTTTATCCCGTATCCAGTGGGCTTCTGCCTCCAAGAAGAAAGAACTATTTTCTAAACCAAGGGAAGAGGATAAGATCATGAAAGAAATAGCTAAGTTCCAGAGCGATTATGTTTATGGTTTAAAAGACATCAGTCAGAGGATAAATGAGCATATGGACACCACATCCACCAAAATCAAAGATACCCAGACCAGCTACGTAGAGGGCATACGGGAAATGGCAGAAAAAATGTCTTCCTTCATGGTGAGAACTTGTGAACATGCAGAAAAATGTAGGCGTCAGTGCCTGGAAGCCATATAGGCAATGACCAACGACCTTCATGAGAAACTGGAGGAGACAAGAAATACAGCAGTAGCGTTCGAACGTCAGCACATAGCCCGCATTAAGGCTACAAATGAGACAATGTCAAATAACCAGTCTGAATTTGTGGATGGAATAAAACTTGTTGGTACTGCAATACATGACACATTAAAAAAAAATGCAGAAAGGACAAGACCATTTGGCCACTGGAGTATTAGGTATGACTGAAAGTGCCACAAAGCTATCAAATAGTCTATCGGTCATGCTGGAAAATCAAAAAAGTACTTTAAATGCACAGAAACAGTTACGTTTGCAAAACTTGAAGTTGAATCAGGGGATTCAGGAAAACCGGAACCTTCAACTGTCAGCCCAAAAAGAGGCGGAGAAAGTTTGGAAAGAAATGACAAAGATGTCTGTGTTCTTCGCAACTCAGTTAAACGCAAAATCAACAAAAGATAATTCAACATGTACCCAGACGGACCCTCAGACAAGTGCACAAGAGGATGAACCTCCACATGGTGATCAATAGCCCAACCTGGCCACCCACCCGTTGCTGAAAAAATCCAAAAGCTGACCTACCTCCATGTGCAGATGAGGGAGACACAGTAGGAGACAAACCTGTGTCCCCCAATGTCCAGGAAGACAATATATCAGTGTAAGGATTTGTGGCCTTACGGACCTGGGGGGGTTCGGGTCTTACGATTCGGAAAGAAAGAGTAAGACAGTATTCCAAGTGTATGCCAACGGTTAGGTTTATTACTTAATGCACACTCACGGCTGCCGAATGATATCAAAGAGGCAGCTAATATTAAAAGACAGTGGTTTACATAGTGTGGAGGCCAGAAGGGCCTCTGACGTAGCGGCTGAGCCCTGGGCTTTATATACGGACCCAGGTGTTCGTCGTCAGATGTCCCCACAGACCCGGATCGGTGCTGCCACCTATCCGGAACCTGAGGAACGTCCGACGACTCGACTCACCCGCCACGTCAGACGGTACCCAACTCCTATGGTTTAGTAAAGTGTACCTCTACACCACTCCCCCAGACATTTAGGAGGGTGTTATACGTATAATATTACTAGGATAACATTTCTACATGTCTAAACCTTTAGTAATAGAGGTACAACCATAGGTATTAACACTAAATAAATTGTGAACCAGATGTCATATATATATATTCGATAGTGAAATTTAGTTACATATAACGATTAGGATGTTGAAATATTATACGAATTACTTGAAGAAGAGACAGTTATGTGAAACGGAACTGTCTATTTAATTATAATACCACATAATATTGTATTATATTTCAGGTATAATTAATAAGACAAGTAATATGAATCGTATACATGTGATGATGACAGCTATATGTAACGGAACTGTCGATAATAAAACATATCACCAAATAACATCCGTATGTGTGTTTGTAGTCATTGACAACACATTTGAATATGTAGTCTTAAAGAAGACTGTTATAGTAACATCACTATCTAATGACATGTCGTATATTAATATTATACGAATCCGTTAAGGATTCCGTGAGTAGTACGAATATGATTATTTATAACATACACTTGAAAAAAAAAACATCACGGTGTGGTAATGAATATAATAATATATTATCACCGTGTACCTAATAACCTTTATAGCACCAGATCATTATACTTATTATATATTTTGTCTCGCAGGACAATAATATGTGTTATCTGGTGAAGTTTAACGGATCTTATAATATAAATACTAATAGTGATTAGAGATCCGTATCAGGAAATGTCTATGTACCCGTATTATAATATGTATCTAGTGGATATGTACATACATATAATATTATAGAAAAATAGAAATATGACATTATATACAATATACAGGAATTATAAATGCTGCTGGAGTCTTCTGCTGTATCCTCCGGGTACTAGTAGGTAGGTGTGGTCAGCTAACCACGGGATGGACGTGCTAAAGTTTATAGTTTCCTTATATTGAGTGAACACGGTAGTTGATTTGGGGCAGCTACCCACAATCCTCTAGTAGTGCTAAAGTTTATAGTATATCCGAATGGTGTAGATTTGTAGAATATTAGTCCGGATGTGTCAACTGTGTAGAGAACGTAATCCTTTTTAAGTTTTAGTTGACATAAGTAAAATAATAGTCCGATATAGGTTGATCCGGAAGTAATAGTAGTAGAGATATAAGTCCATTCGGGAGTACAGATGAGTTGTAGAGGTAAATCGTAAAGTCCATCCTAGTAATTGGTTAGCACGGGTAACAGCAGGAGTCTGGAACTGGCATCCGGATACGTCTCACAGCAGCAAGTCTACTATCGGATTGTTCATGGATGAAATTATAAATCCGAATAGGCTATTCAAGGTGTAATAAATGTTATACAACCTGAATACTAGACTGGTCAAAGGAACCCAGAACACATAGCATAGGTGTTCATGCACTAGTAAAAGCATTCGCAGACCTTTAGGGTTCCGCAAAGACTATATCTGGTCATTTGGTGTTGGAAAAAAAATTATGGAAGAAATAACCCTAGCATGCTTTAAACGGATTTCTTAGCATGCTTCTTCTTCAGAAGAGCTAAAGCCGACTCGGGAGTGCCGTCCCACTCGTCCAAGTCGACTCCGAACACCCTCATGAACTTAGTGTTCAGGTTGGTGTTCCGAGTGATCTCCTCCTTTACACGCTTTTCCAACACGTGTACATCCATAGCTGCTTTTTCTTGAGCAGCTGAGGCAGCCTCCTCCTGGGCCTTTACATCGTCCCGGATGAGAGTCTCGAGACGTTGCTTTTCAGCGTCGCCCACCTGTTTCATACACAACAGAGTTTCGTTTAGGAGACCCTGATGAAACTCGATCGCTTTCTCCCGAACGGTCTTCTCCCAATGGGTGTAGATGGCCTTCTGGACATCTGCCTCCCCTTGGCGAGACTTCTCAAACCAAACTTCCGCATTACCAGTTTTAATGGTAATGGCGTCCTTCGGTTTCTCAGGTGCCGCGACAGCCTTGGGAGGAGTCGAGGCGGCCTGTGGACCACTTCCGGGTTTAGGACTCCCGGACACACCTGTCGTTGGTACACAGAAGGCAGGTGGTACATTCTGTTTCAGTCCCATTTGCAGGTACATGTTTAACTGCTCCTGGGTAAAGGTAACTGGTGGGGCGGCTGGAGCGGATGCAGATCCGGCGGCAGCAGATGCGGTGGTCTTCTTTGGCATAAGGCGACCATCCTTTCCTACTACCAAGGTCTGGCTCTCAGGTCCAGGTCCCTGGTTTAAGGACGGAAAGTTTCGAGAACTCACTTTCCCAGGTTTAGATACGGCTCCAGCGTATCCGGCAGGTTCAGGCTTCTTGAACACCGGAGTGCCCTGAGCCTGTTCTGCGGGGTGCCTTGTCAGAGGGGACCTGGAACGGTCCTCTGCTCTGACCTTTGGTTTTGTCGTGCTCTGACCATTACCGTTGCCGCCACGGTTCTGGTCTCTCCTGCTCCTTTCACGAGCTCTCTTTGCATCCTTTCCGGATTCCTCGCATTTCTGCCAGAGAGACTCGTGCATGTCCAGTTTACCCTTTCCAGGAGTCAGGACTATCTTTGCTCGGAGTTTCGAATCCTTGGTCTTCGGAACTTCGCAGAGGACTTGGTCCCCTGGTCGGATCTTAGACCAAGCATCCTCGCTCAGGCTATCGAACTCCTTCATGAGTTCCTGATGAAGCTCCATGATGCGCTTCCGGGCCCCGTCCAAACCTTCTGCGTGGCATTTCTTCTGGTGTCTAGCCAGATCACTACGTCGGTTGTATTGCACCTTCGTAGTACACTTCTTGCCCTTCTTACCATAACTCGGATCACAAATGTAAACCGGGTGATGGTGGAAGTGGGCCTCTACCAGATGCCTTTGGAACCGGGCTGGAGTACTCCAGGTCCGGATCGAGACATCACTCGCATCCTGGCAGATAGAGAAGGGACAGGACTTTTGATCGTCACCGTACCACTTCTCTAAAGCCCAACGCAGCTTCCTCCTCTGGGTATAAGTGTAATACCCTTCGGTGTGGTTTAGCATAAGCCACATCTTTCGATAGGCTTTGCTCGGATTGGGGTCCTCGTCCGAAAGGCGCATCCAATCTTCATCATCCGACTCATCGTTCTTATTGATTGAGTCTGGACAGGCATAGAGGGTAGAGCCGTCCTTCTTAACTCCGTACGCACAGTCGGAGAAACACGTCGGGATCCGGGTTTTGAATCCGGATTTGGCGTTAGCCCAACGTTCGGCCTCGGTTTGAGTTGATGGAGTGGCCTTCTCATCATACTCAACCGAGGATTCGTGCACCGACTCCTCGTCAGACGACTCAACCTCCATGGCAGTACTACCAGTGGTTGAGGTGCTGGGTTTCGGCTCGGCTCTCGCAGAATCCGGGAGATTCTTGAGCTTCCGAGCAGCGGATCGTCGGTTCTTACTGACCTTCCAGTCTTCCTCCGGTTCCTGGGTTCCGGATGTGCTGGAGGTCGTGGCTTCTACTGGAGTAGTAGTGCTGCCGGTAGCTGATGTAGCACTGGCGGAGCTTCTGGTGGCAAGCTTCAGGTCGGGGATAGGAGGTGCGGGTGCTTCCGCGGCCCTCTTAGCCTCTTCCTGTGCCTCCTGTTCGGCAGTCATGCGGCGGACAATAACCGTCCGAAGGGCTGCAGCTCGGTCCAATCCGATTAGTGAATTGTTCTGGACATCCACCAATTCCTGTTCGGTTATGTAGTAACCGTCGTCCCACTGCTCGAAGTTAGCAGCGGCCTCCCGGAATTCCTTAGTGGTCCGGCACGGCGTCCGGATAGCACTAGGACGTGGGTAGGTCTGGCCATCGGTATCCCAGACACAGCCTACCCAGTTAATGTTCGTAGCCTTGACGTTCCACAGGGACTTGTCAGGCTTCGGATACGCTCCGAGCTCGAAGGCTCGGTTAGCTGCGTACACGGTTTCACGGAAACCGGCGTCCACCATAAGTCCCCGTTGGAACCACGGCCAGTCTCGAAGCCACTCGGGAGGCATCCTGGTCAGCTGTTCGGGAGCCATGACGCCCTCGATAGCTATCCTGACTTTCGGGTCCATCCTGACTGGTGTCCCGTCCGCGTAGGTCACTTGTGCCTGCAGTTCCGGGTGGACATACAGGTAGCGACCATCATAACTAGCTGGAAAAGGCTCCGCCACTGCTGGCTTCCACTCATCCTTCTGTCCGTCAACTTGGGTAGTTTCGGACTCTGTCGCTGCGGGTTCAGCACTCGCAGTCGCTCCGGATCCCTCTGCTGGGAGTGGAGATAGCAGTTTCTCTGGCTCATTGAGTGAGAATGAAGCCAGCTTCTCCTCGAACGAGCGATCCGTGGGTTCCTCCACGTCCATCATCTCGCTCTCTTCCTGTGTAACAGGCGACAAAGCTTCCGGAAAAGCTTCTGCGGACGGAGTCAGCTTATCCGGGTCACCGGATAGCTTGGCTGCAGCTACGGATTCCTCAGCCATGACTGGGGAATCGACCACGGGAGTAAACTACTCCTTTTTCCGGCTTTTACGGCGCCGGGGCCGGCACAAACGGAGTCTGTCTACCAGGAGACAGACTCTGGAGGAGCAGCGGGGGGTTTGCTTAGCCGGTAAAATCCAAGAAGGGAGCGAGCTCGACCGTCTTGGACGTTACCGAAAACAAATATGGCGACAGGCCAGCTTTCGTGACGTCATTTCCCCGCGGTCCGCGAGGTCACGAGAGGTCAGCCGAGACTGGACACGGTGACGTCATGCGGAAACGCACGTGCTACAGGCGGTACATCAACAAACTGATTGTTTTTAGGTAATTATCGCTCACCCCGATGACTCGACTGGGGATTTAAGTGGAGATTATGGAAAGCTTAAGCAAATCCACCGGATTATCCGTCCACTACCCATTGGTACATCATGCGGGGGCGACAAATAAGCCTTTAAGGTCAGTTGTCATCCGTTCCTCTAAATGTAAACATTACACTCGTTGTGTATACAGGTTAGGTCACTGCAGTCCTCTGGGCAATTCGGGGGCTGCGGCGAACGTATCTCCCCTTCTCGGATAGTTCTTTATCGGACCTGACAGTCTGAAGAGCTTTCTCTAGGTGCTTCTTAGCCTTAGAAACACCTTTCCTCTTCTTTTTGTCTTCACCTGCCGAGACTTTTTTAACTCCCCCACGCTTAATCGGTGTTGGCGTGGGTGTCACTGATTCGGAACACTTTTTGGGTCTACCCTGACCACGCTTCACTGTAGTGTTCTTTACCTGGTCTATTATGCGATTCTGATTCAGGATCCTTTCGGAACCTTCACCATACATTTCTGTGGAGGTCTCCCTCCCAGACCATCTCCTTAATCTAGCCACATTTGACTTATAGAGTCGACCAAGGTCAGATTTAATAATTACGGTACAATCACTGATAATTTGTGTTATAGTAAAGGGACCGTCCCAATTAGACGCTAATTTTATGTGTCTAAGTGGTTCATGTAATCTAAGGACTCTGTCTCCGGATTGGAATTTCCGATGTTTTAGATCGGTATCGTATCCTACTTTCTGCCATTTGGCACTTTTCTCCAAATCAATTCGGACAGACTCATATGCTTTTCTAAATCTGTCTCTTAAACATTCCACAAAAACTACATGGCAAGGTAGTTCAGGGTCCATTCCTACGACTCCAAAAACTAGGTCAGCAGGCATTATCAAATCTTCTCCGAATACTAAAAGGTTCGGAGAACAATTTGTACTTGAATGTACTGTACTATTATAAGCATGTGTCACAAAATGACATTGCTCATCCCAGTCATCCATATGTTCATTAACGAGTGACTTTAGGACTTGGATGAGGGTTCTATTGAACCTTTCCACCAATCCGTCGCTTTGTGGTCTATACGGATTGGTTCTAGTCTTGCAAATAGCCAAGTACTCGCACATACCCTGCCAGAGATTTGATTCGAATTCTCTGCCTTGGTCACTGTGTAACATTAATGGTACACCGAAGCTTAGTACCCAACCTTTTACAAAAGCTTCGGCACAGGTAATTGCTTTGTGGTCCGGTAGTGGAAATACTTTAGTGTATTTCGTATAATAATCACACACTACCATCATACAGGTATTATCATTAGCGGTTGTATTAAATCCACTAATAATATCTACCCCGATTCTTGCGAATCTAACTCCGAAAAGTTCTTGGGATAGGGGAAGTTTGCCCATCCCGGGTCCGGGTTTGTTTTTACAACAATCCGGACAGGTGGTTACCCATCTTTGCAAGTCCCGTGTCATGCCAGGCCAATAGTATTTCTTGGAAAGTCGTGCTAGCGAGCGTTTCCTTCCGAAATGACCACTGCTCCGATGTCCATGACAGAAGTACATAATGTCATGTCTCATGGCATGTGGTATCACCACTTGCATGATTCTACCACCATTATTACATGGCTTCCAACGGTATAACACGCCTTTCCGGACTTCAAGCTCGGTCCATTGAGCAAGAAACCTTCTCATTTCTCGATTTTCCAGAGAGACCTCTGGTCTAACTGGACGTATACCCTTTGGTACTAATTGCAGTAGCTGTGCAGTTATCGAGTCAGCTTCCTGGAAATGTCGTATGTGATCCATAGACCAATCCAGTATACTGGCAACTAGGGGTACGAATGGTCTTCGAATCCCTGCTAACACTGCCTTATGAGCTCCACAATCAGTACAATCCGGATTATCACATTTCCGGATTGGTATTCGAGACAAAGCATCAGCATTTAAATGCTTAACTCCGGGTCTATGCTGAATCTGTTGATGTTCAAGCCCATATTCGGATAAATGGGCTAGCCATCGGCCTAACATGCCTTCAGCATCTCGGAAGTTCAGTAGCCACCTTAAAGAGGAATGATCCGTACGCAAAGTAAAGTTTGTTCCCCATAGAAAATGTTTGAACTTCTTGGTATATACGACTACTGCTAACAACTCTCTTTTGGTTGTGCAGTAATTGCGCTGGGTCTTGCTCAGTGTATTGCTGGCAAAGGCAATTGGCACTTCTCTCCCATTTTGGACTTGCGAGAGAGCTGCACCAATGCTATCATTACTAGCATCAGTATCCAGTATGAAATGATCCGTCTCATTCGGATATTGCAATACGGGAGTACTCGTAAACAGGTCTTTTAGCTTTTGGAAAGCGGTTTCCTGTTCACGCGTCCAAGGAAATTTTTCCTTGGTACTTCCTGGAGTCCAGTTAGCTATTGCTTGTAATGGGTAACTGACTCTAGAATAATTCGGAATAAATTCCCTGTAATAGGAACAGAATCCTAAAAAGGACCTCACTTCTTTGGGTGTTTTAGGTCTATTCCAATTCGTAACTGATTCGATTTTTTCCGGATCAGCCTTTATTCCTTCATCACTGATGATGCGGCCCAAATAATTTATGGACTTTCTAAACATGTGGCATTTCTTAGGTTTCAATTTGAGACCATTTGAAATAATACGTTCTAGTACCATTTTTAGGTTATTAGAACATTCTTCGAATGTTTTTCCGAAGACAATGACATCGTCTAGGTATACAAGACATCTTTTCCACAATAAATCACTTAGAATTGTTTCCATCATTGCTTCAAATGTTGCAGGTGCATTGCACAATCCAAACGGCATTACATTATATTGGAATAATCCAATATGACTTGAAAATGCAGTTTTCTCCATATCTGAAGGGTTCATTCCCACTTGCCAATAGCCTGATTGCAAGTCTAGGGTACAAAACCAACTGTTTCCTCCTAAGGAGTCAATGGTTTCATCTATTCTCGGTAATGGATACGAATTCTTTTTCGTTATTCCATTCAACTTCCTGTAGTCTATGCAGAAACGGATAGTACCGTCTTTTTTTGTTACCATACACACAGGACTACTCCATGGACTATTGGAAGGGACTATTACATCCTGTTCCAGCATCTTATTTATTTCATCCTCAGCTACTCTCTTTTTTGCTAAGGGTAACCGTCTATACGGTATCTTAAAGGGTTCGGCATCCCCAGTATCTATTTTATGTAATACCTTATTTGTCGTACCTAGTTTTTCACCAGGTTTGGCAAAGGCAGTATGATACTGACAGAGCATATCATAGAACTCTTTCCGGTGTTCCGGATCTTCTAATGAAGTTTCTTCATACAACTTAAGTAAGTCTTCCGAAATTTCATCATCTCCTGTTACCTTCTGTAAGCTTAGCTTACTATCCGTTACAGTTTCCGAAAGGGTCACGTTTCCAAAAACTTGTCCCTTTTTCAAGTAGATAGTAGTGTTTCCAGTATTGGAGACAGGTACTACCGACCAGGATGCATTCGCTACTATCGTGTCTACAGAATTTAATCCAATACCTGACAAAGTAACTACATCCGGTTCTATCACTGCAGGTTTGTTACGCATTGCAGGATCACTTCTTACAAGCACATCACAGGCTACTCCCGGAGGGATTCGCACAGTGTGTGCCACACTAGCCATACTGCTCACTTGTCTCAGTGCACATCTAACCTTTACGGGGTACGGGTATCTCACACTCAACACTCCTGTTTGGGGTTCCAATACAGCACCATACAGGGATGCGAAATCCAACCCGAGTATCCCCTCATCTGCTATATCCGCAACGGTGGCGCTCATGACATAGTCATGTATACCATCTAACTGTAGTCTCACACAAGTTCTACCATACGTTTGCAAGGTACTGCCGTCGGCCGTCTGAGCACTTCCTCCCGATTTGAGAGTATCATGTTCATCCGGTATAAGGTCGTAGAACCCCTTGGAGATACAAGAGTGGCTAGCTCCCGTATCCACAAGGAATTCGGCAGACCTTCCGTTAACAGTAAGGCAAACATACCACCGCCTTCCGTTTAGAACAGAGGGCATGTCCGTGACAATCGGAACGTCATTTTTCACACCAGGAGTCAATCCACATCCTTTTAAGAATTCCAGACAAGGATGACCCGGGGGCAGGTGGGCACCACAGACCTTGGCTAACGAATAGCCGCCTGCCTCGTTACTGATATTGGGTTTCCCCTGTGCTCCCATAGCACCTGTTATATCAGCTTCCCTAACCTTCCGGGTGTCTACAACCACCTCGGTGTTAGGCGATCTTGTTACTTCATGTGAACTATCATGACGGATGGTGATATCATGGCAAGATTTGTCACTGGGATCCCCTTCTTTGCCCCTCGGGAGACCCCTCCTTAGTTTTCCTCTGTACTTACTCCAGAGACACTCTCCTGTCTACGAGGGACAGGTTTTTCAGCCATACATTCTGGAGCATAATGCCCCAGTTTCTGGCATCTGAAACATCTCCTCTGGGATTTGTCAACTCTCGGTCTCTTTAGAGCTTCTGTTAATCCGGCTAATAATGTTTCCATCATGTTAGTCGAAGCAACAGTGGCTGCTACAGTTGGGTTCGCCGTAGAGGCTACACTGCCAGGTTGAGTTGATCCGGAAGCTGTTTTACCAGCAACTGATCCTCCTCTCCCTCTCGAATGTACTTTCCTATACCGCTTTTGTCGGTAATATTTTCCAGCTACATGCACTGAACCAATATAATCTCCGTTTTCATCGGAGACATATTCATCATTCTCATCCACTTCATTCGATTCAACCGGAGCTAATTGGGAAGTATCGTATACCGGAGCAGGTGTACCTCCGTATTGGAATGGAGCTGCTCTTATTGGATTAGGTCCGAGACCTACTAGACGTTTCTTCATGTCATGTCCATCGATTGCTATGAACAGATCACTGAAGGAAGTGTCATCTTTCCAAGAGTCCCAGACCACTTGCTTGTGATCCGGATCACGCAATCCACTGTAGAATTGTATAAACAATTCTTGTAGATAACAATCATCATCATGAGCCCAATTTGGACGTGCTTTCGAAAGCAAGTCCTGTAGCTCCAAACCAAAGACTTTGTGTGATTCTTTAGGTTTTTGTGTCCTCTTCTTAAAGCTTACCCACGGATCTTCTCTAACGATTGATCCGAAAAGGTATGCGGCACATTCGACCAATTGATCATAGGTACCATATATTCCATAAGCTGCTCTCCATTGGTTGAGAGCTACTTTTCCGCCTTTATTTAACCAACAAATCAAATATGGCAGAGCTTCTTCTTTTGTCCAGCCACTACAATTGACTTCGTCAACAAAAGCTTGATACCTGTCCTTCCATGGATCATTAGAATCATATGGAGGGGGTATCCGTGCCTGCCTACGTGCCGGATTATTACATCCGCGTAGTCTATCTGCTTCTCGCATGCTCCAGTTCATGACTTCCATGCCGTCTGCTCCCTTTCGGTAGCAGTCAATGCCAAGGTTTTGTATACATTGGCTTCTATCAAAGATGGTTTGCATCCCTGCAGGCATAGAAGTTCTCCTGTTAGGTTTCCTGCCATCTCCTCCTGATCCTGATCCTCCGAATCCGGATCCTCCTGGGCCGCCTGGAGGGTTTCCTCCTGGTGGACCATTATTATTATAGCCTCCAGATGAACCACCAGGGTATCCACTATTGTGACCGGTGTTTCCAGAAGAAGCATATCTAGGGTAAGAATCATTTTGATTCCATCCCTGGTTATAGCTATTACCATTCTGATAATTGCCACTTCCCGATGGATTATAATTATTTCTATATCCATAGGAAGATGTTCTCGGTTGGTACGTACCGCCGTTGATATTGTTTTGTGGCGGATTTGGTCTCGGAAAACGTCCATCAGTAGGACCATTACCAGAACCTGGGGGTGGATTCGGTAATCTTGGTACTGCTGGTGTACTGTGGCCGGGTTGGGGGAAATATGAAGGTGGTGTCAACATATGTCTCATTGGTCCGGGTGCTCTTGGTTGTGCCACGGGTGAATTATTATTATTCCCTGTAGCACCATCGTGAGTCGCTTTGATTTTGTGACTCAAATCTGGTATGGGTGGTGCTGGTCCTATCGTATCCAGCATTGGAACTACTGGTTTAGATGCGGTTCCATTTACTGCGGCATTATCCGGTTTCTTATAGATTCCGGATACCACATTCTTGTCAGCCCCATCATCAACGAATGGGCTGTATCTAATTGGGGTTGCATCTTTAGATGTCTTTCCCAACATTGTAGATACCACAGCTGGGTCTATATTACCTATAGTTAACTGGGCTGCTTCTACATATTTATCTAGAGTTATTGCAGTGGCCTGCAATTCCTGAAGCTCATTCGTGAGTTTCTGTCTATCCTCCTCCAGTTGTTTGTTGTAAGCTATGATGCCTACCCGGATGGTTTCATTATCTTCAGCTTGTTTACTGCACTGAAGTTTCAATTTATCCAACTCCTCCTGATAATGGCGAATTTCGGATTCGAATTTTGTCTTATCAAGGTTTAGTTGGTCGTTCGTATCTATGTATGTTTGGATACGAATGTGCCTATTATCATATTCTTTATTGAATGAATCTCTCATAGATTGAAGTTTTAGTTCTTCACTCTCGAGTTCTTTCATGTACTCGCTCCTTCTGGCTTCGAATTCCTTTCGCATGCCAGTTAGGTCCTCTTCCATTTGAAGTTTTTCATGCAATACTTCATCCTTAGCTTTGACCAAGGTATTTAAATTCTCGTTCAAAGTTACATAAGTTTCATTCAACAACAGGACATCCGGTCGTTTTAATTCTTCACCTTCCGGTACCGCATAGGTTAAGTCGCCATCTATAGCGCTATAATCTAATATTGGTAATTCGGGCCTGGGTAACCTATAAGGTAGTTCTCCGAATGTTACCCTTTTTCGCATTGGTGCCGGATGTTCTGGGTTAGTACTACCACCGACTTCGAACATCGAATCACATAATTCGTCAACAATTGAATGCTGGCCTATTAAGTTACTATGTCTCTGTATGGACTGTTCGCGTCGTACAGAGTCTGGCAGATTCTCTTCACTATCATTATAGTGGGGTCCGGGATCTCTCCAGGATGCTGATTCTGCATCTTGTGAGTCCGAATGGGCTTGGAGCATTAGCGATCCATTTCCATTCTCTTGGGCAAGTGATTGCCCTGCTGGGTTAGCTTCCCTAAGGGTGTCTAACCCATGTACTAGCCGTTCGGACGTTATAACGTCCGGGCTATACACCAGAATTAACTGGTCACGGCACCAGTGTAAGGATTTGTGGCCTTACGGACCTGGGGGGGTTCGGGTCTTACGATTCGGAAAGAAAGAGTAAGACAGTATTCCAAGTGTATGCCAACGGTTAGGTTTATTACTTAATGCACACTCACGGCTGCCGAATGATATCAAAGAGGCAGCTAATATTAAAAGACAGTGGTTTACATAGTGTGGAGGCCAGAAGGGCCTCTGACGTAGCGGCTGAGCCCTGGGCTTTATATACGGACCCAGGTGTTCGTCGTCAGATGTCCCCACAGACCCGGATCGGTGCTGCCACCTATCCGGAACCTGAGGAACGTCCGACGACTCGACTCACCCGCCACGTCAGACGGTACCCAACTCCTATGGTTTAGTAAAGTGTACCTCTACATCAGTTAAATCTGACATGGAAGAATGTTTGCCTGATAAGATGACAGTTAAACTTACTCACAACGACCTATCTGAAGGTTCAGCACATGGTCCCTATTTTTTTTTGGACGCAAAGGACATAGCGGGCATGGACGTGTCAGACAGCCAAGGTAAAACATGTTGAATTTCTTTATATATTTAAAAAAAAAAATTAATTCCACCTGTATACCTCCTATACCCTTGATATGTCATTCATCATTTGAACTATAGAATTTTATTCCTTGTATATCAAATTTTGTTCCCCATTGGTTTTCTGTTTCAATTAAGTTTAGTTTATCTTTGTATTTACTTGAAATAAATCAGAGCTATTTATATTAATATGTGTTCTTCATTTTAACAGAGGAGGTGAACACCGGTGAAGGGGACACACACACAGACGTCCAAGCCGGGCAGGGTGCAATGATTGGCATTCCACCCGACACAGAGGTTGTACACGGTTCAGCTCTCTTCCTTCCACATCAAAATCTACAGGGAGGTGACGGCCCGTTCCTTGTCCCTGCATCAGGTATAGGCCAAATATATGCATTCTGTTTTCTAATGAAATACTTTTGATAAGTAACCAACCGGGATATATGATATTTATCAAACATACTACAGGTATTTGCAGTTGTTCTTGAAGCTTGAAGTTTAAGAAATGAAAGACGCCCAATGGTACCCCTTTAATGCATGATGTTATAACCTGATTAAAAAAAAGATAATAAAGAAACATACGCTTCTATTTCCTATGTGACAGATTTGTAGCGGTTACAGATGTTTTCACCTACTCCTTTTTTCCAGCTATTGAAGCGATAGATCCGGATTCGAATTCATTGCTGGCCTACAATGTTATGTCAAATGAAGAAGTGGTATTTGTCCTGGAGGATAATACAAGCGAGGACCATGCTGAGCTGGTATTAAGGAGGTCCCGGCGTGACAAGAAACCTACCAAAAAGGGCTAATTTCATTTGTGTTATATAGACCAAATTAAACACGGTGCTGTAGTAAACAGTTATATAATATTTTATTGTTAGGCGATTTTGAATACCTTAGCTTCAAGTATGTTACCTTTGTAAGGAAACTGTCATATACAATATGAAAATATTAGGTTTGAAGTTTCCACAAAAACAATGTGATTTTTCTAGAATCATACACTCAAGGTAGAAAATGAAAGATTGAAGTCTATCATAGAATCACATATGGTCCAAGATAAAAAACAGTTTTAAGCAAGGCCTCTTAAAGTTTATTATTTTAACTTTGGAGTCTTCCTTCAGGACTTAATGAAAACGGGTATTTGTTAAGAATATATAATACATCTATATGCATAGTTCAAGTTATTTTTACGTTAAGATAAATGCGTGCCTGTTTTAAAAATTTGCTATGGACGCTCGTCATGTATACCATTCAGCGAGGACAGACCTATGTGAGACATATTTGATGTCAGTTGTGTAAAATGGTACATGAGTAAAGATACTGGTATACAAAAGATGCACTGAAGTTTGATGTCCCAAATACATGATAGTACTCCTTACATCCTAAGGAACAAAGCCTAAGGTTCAGGATGAATACATGTATATATGAAGATATCTTGACGCCAAATAGCCATTTTTGTTTTCGCTTCATGACATATTCATAAAAGTCAGTTTCTTGTTATGGAAGTTCTCTGCATTAAAATAATGCATGGTACATTCAAAGTAACTGAGAATTCTCTATACATGCTAGGCAAATAAAACATTTAAGCACAGGATGTGGAAATAAACAAGAGGTTCTTTTAAACTTAATTCATACAATTTTGCATGTTAGCTTTCATCATTACATGACATGGTTATGTAACCCAGGTTCATTTTATTCAAGTCGTTGGAATAAAAGTTTATCATCAGAAATCTTTTCTTATCCATTAGATTGTCTTAATATTACATTATAAAATTTCACCACTAAGTACAATTAATTTCATTCAACTTGGTTCTTGGGAGTCGGAAAAGCAGGGATTGCAGTTATCCTTCATGAAGCCCTTCTGCAGGTTTTCAAACTTAGCCGGGGGCTTACGGGAGAGATTGTCTGGCTGGGTGATGCGTGGGAATCTCAGCTTGAACGAGTCCTTTCCCAAACTGTCCTTCAGGAGGGGATTGCGTGCCACCTTGGCGCAGTTATGTAGCGCCACACAGGACTCAATGACTTTTCCTGATGTGGTAGGAGGATGGGCCAGATATCACCCGCTGCTGTCCAGACAACTGAAAACAAAGACAGAGATAAAATGGGAAATATGAAAAATTGTATCAAGTAACTGCTTTAAGAGGATCATAGTTTTGACAGGGAAAAAGAAATATTGGATAATTACAGGAATATAAGAAAAAAAAGTGACTTACCGCCAACGCTACTTTAACTGGCCTATAGTCCTCTCTACCCGACTCCTAGTCTTTCGGTGCCACTTGTTGTATGCCACATCAGCGTTGTCTCCATGCGGACAGGGGTGAGGAGGTAGTCAGTGAGAGGATATCTGAAGGGTAAGAATTAGGTCATTATATATGGATTTCATCGATATGTTTTCCATGAGGATGTATTTCGAAAGGAGTTATATGTAGCTAAGTGTGCCAAAAAAATATATAAATGACTTACCCGGAATCTCCCAAGAGGTAATATCCCCCGAACTGTTTTCTCTCTCCCAAGATTTTGATGTCAGACCCGTTAAGGCAGTAGATGTCGTTCTGAGACCCAGGATTACTGGCATCTACGTGTGTTATGAGGTACTGAAAGTCGCAGACAATCTGGGAGGAGTACAAAAAGGGATAGAAATATGTTTATATATATATATATATATATATATATATATATATATATATATATATATATATATATATATATAGGTAAGAAATTCAAGGAAAACATGCTAGTTGTGTTAGAAAAAAAGTTACATTTGATATCCTGCTTCTTAGAAACACATAAAGAAATGTAATTTACCGTGGTATTTATACTGTAGTATCCTTTATAACAAAAGAATTGATTTTCGTCTGCCACAACCCCTCGCGGACACTGTATAGGTACATGTGTTCCATCTATGAGTCCAAACAGCTTTCTGTGTTTGCGGAAGAAGAGCATCACCTTGCAATTCTTTTCGTCCCGGGAGTGTGGCCAATGGACATAGTCTTGTAGGTGTTCATGGAAATAGTCGGTCACCTTCTCCACAGACCTACGTATACACACAGTGGATTTGAAGACGCCGTGAATGTCGCCTATGGAGTTGTAGCTGGCACCGGTGGCAAAATACCTCAGGGCAATCAGGAACTAAAGAAAGGAAAGAAAAGGATATTGTATTTACATGCCACGATAAAGTCAACTAAGGTAGGGGAGGGAAAATATATGACATTAAAAGGATACATGAAGAATACACACTGTTACCAAGAGGGGTTCCCTTACCTTAAGCTTATGTGGAATGGCGTGCTTGCCCCTCAGGGCCTTCTTTTTCTTGGTAGCGACATAGTTTTTGATGAGAATTTGGGCTACCTGTTTACTTATCCGGTAGCGCTGGAGAAATTTTTTCTCTGTATAGAAGGACAAAGGATCCTTTCTCTCGTAGTACTGCCTAGCAGTGTTCAGAATGTACCCCGGCATTTTTATGTCTGGTGTAGTACGGCCAAAGATAGGTCACATCACTTGGGGTCAAAAGGGAGGTCACGGCCTACTTAGGAGATATTCATTGAATGCAGCCATACAAAGGGTCGCATGTTACTTTTTTGAGGGGTACCTGACCCCTCCACATTCTAACCTGAAAATACGAAAGACATGCGGAAAACAGGTACTCCGCATCTTGAGATGAAACGCCCAAAAAGCTGTAAATCAATGCGGCCCCCCCATATGTAAAAAAAATGAATGCCGAAAATTGAACAGAAACGTTTTTTTTTCAGATACGGCCCCCACATGTCATATACGGACCCCGTATGTTATGAGGTGAAACATCCTCCAGGACGCTGTTTTTCCACATAGATATTATATAAGCACATATGGAGGGTCAAATGCGGGACCTATATGGGATTTTTTTTTATATTGATAAAACTGTTTTCAACTGACCTCTGTGTAGTGTCTGTATATAAAAGCTTAACATACGGAAATTAATTGATGAATATGGGATTTTTCCAGGTGGACTCAAGGCTTAATGACGAAAATAGTCTACATTCCAGGAACCCCCCTAGGAAATTCCCTGAATGATATCACACAGAAATTATATAAGCAGTCTTGAATACATACGGAAACGTTTCTTTTTTTGGGGTGGGGGTTGAGACTAACACCATGGCAGAATATATATTCCACCCTTAGTGGGTTAAGAGAGGGAGCGGTGGATGGAGGTGGATGTATGTAGATTTCATCTCTAGTCACTAACCCTTTAAGAGCTTAAGCCATTCAGGGTCAGCATGATGTAATGTGTCCCATTTGAAGCTGTTTAGACCAGCATTTAACCAATGGTTATTTCCATGCACTGGGCATAATTATAAGGTGCACTCCCAACTCAGCCTGATCATATAATCTACATAAGTACATCCCTTGAAGAGGGACTGGGGTAGAGGTATACGGGACTAGCCCATTGCTAGTGATGAGGAAATCAGCCAGGTGGCTCAGGTAGTCCGGGGCTAAACCAACAATTAGCCTCTTTGTGTAGTTTACTTTGATGGTTTCTTCCTCATTCACTATGTGTAACTATTCTGTAAAATTTGTATCTATGGATAGCAAATGCTGTCAACTTTAACTAGAAAAGTTCGGTATAAATCTAATACTTAAAATACAAGAGAAATATAGCTTTAAGATTCAAAAAGAGACTACATGTCACTCAGATTGAATACACTCAGACTATTGTCTCATTATTAGGCTAATCCACTCTCCTAACACCTCAAACAATGAGGAGGTACTTAGGGTGATTAAGATAAGGGCAGTGCAGCTTATCTCCCCTATCAGTCTTATCAATGGCCATTGTTCTGTGGTGGGTGAGAGTGAAGATAAGAGATTACCCACAATTTTCTGACAAAATCCAAAATGGCGTTGGGGGCTAAGAACAAAGATGGCGTCTTCCAGGCAGGGATAGCTATGTGCCCTATAATGAAAGACTGGCACTAGTCTTAATTCATTGTACTATATAGATACCCTCGCCATTACTCCCTCTGTATGGTAAGGCCACCCTACGATGAGGGTGCACCTTATATGCAGACATATGGGGTCGTATGTGACATATGGACCCCTGTATGTATGAGGGAAAAACGGCCTCCAGGCGTTATTTAACGGGTCTCAGATGTGACAAGGGGGACACCAGTGAGCTGTCTGGTTTCTACTCAGAGCGGACCCTATTTATATAGTTCCTCCATGACCACAGTGCCACCTAGTTGCGCAAGGGTTTTGGGCTGGATATGTGGGCAGAAACGTGGTTATCACGGAGTTATATCCAGAGTTATATATAGGGTCCTCCACCCAGCCCGACTGCCTTCTAAGCCTAAATGAAGTTTTCGGACCCGAAATGACAGGGCTTCCAGGGCAAAGTGGCTCCTCAGTCCAAGATGGAGCTGATTGAGAATGAGGCTCTACTTCTCAGGCTGGAGTCACTAGTGCTCAGCAGTGTTCACCTTGTACTTATACCAGCGCCTTCAGCGCTGGGATACACTGTTAAAAATCTTCCGTAGAAAAAACGAAGAATCATTGGCAACAACGGGTGCCAATCTTTCATCTTTTTTTAAAGTCACCGTTTTTTTAAAGTCACCATATTTCTAAACAATGACTCACCGTATTTTTGACAGACTTTCAACGTTATTTCTAAACAATGACTAAAGGTAATTAATTACACATTGTTTTGGCACATTGTTTTGTCATCCAAAATTGGCTTTTCATATGAATATTCACCATATGATATGCCATTCTAAGGATTTCACTATAAATCCACAACGGATTTTATTATCTTCATATATGTTTTGGCTCCACATTCAATTCATCAGGATATCTTAGTGCCAGGACAACAGAATCACTATGATCATGAATGAGTCTTTGGAAGACACATCATTTCATTGATAGAGTCACAATCTAAGAACATAGATTACCTCTGACCTGTGATATAGTTTAAGAACTGCAGTGGTATGCCTATGTATCTTTTTCTATTCTCACTAAATGGGTGTCTAAGATACCTCTGCTACTCCCCTTTGCACCATTTAGATAGATTGTAGTTTCACAGATTTCTCATAATGAAAATAATGAAATATACTTGCAGTTTAATAAACATGGTGCATGAATCAAAGTGAAAGCTCTTTGAATTTTGTGACAGTTTGGTCTGTTTAGTATCTATGACATTGTAGAGAGTCTCAAAGTGAGACTGAAGCCACCTAGTGGGAAGATATGAAACTTCCGAAATAATGGTACTGTCCTGTAGTGTTTTACACAGATTCACTGCACCATCACTCAATCTAAGGGTTTTTAATTGTAATAGAAATAACAGTGAAAACCCGTAAAATTTAACAATGATTCTCTGTAAAATCTACGGAATTTTTTAACAGTGTCGTGTAAACAGTGCACATAGTGTAAACGGCCCTCAAACACAGGACACCAATTCCAATCTATCTTGATGGGATCATATTTTTTTGGACCATCTATCTTTCTGGACGAGATCCTATCCCCCACTTTTCATCCCCAAACTGTCAGTCCTTCCACTTTCACTCTTGTATGCTCTGCCCACCACTAAATCTGACTAATACTCCCTCTACCCAACCTCCTATACACTCTGCATCTGTGTGTTTCACTCCTACACCTTCTATACACCCTGTGTCCTCACTCCAAAACCCTCCCCCCTACCCAGCGTCTCACTTTTGTGTCCTTCCACAGACCCTGTGTCTGACTCCGCCACCCTCCTGCCACCCCGCGTCTCACTTTTACGCCTTCCACAGAACCTGATTTAGTAAGGAATCAATTCCAAAAAAGGCTCTCCAAAATGGTTCTAGAGGCGTTTAAGAATAATGTTTAATGAGTCACAATTTTTAGAACCAGTTTCTTGTGTAGATTCCAGAAGCCGGGAAATGATTAATAAGGGGTCTAACCCCCCCCCCCTTGAACTTGAATTCCTGTCAGAAAAGATGTCAATTACCATTTATTATTATACATGGTCATACAATACCTTAAATGAAAGGGCTTGGCTGAGGCATTTTAAGAAAATGATTGCCATGATAACCATGGTTACCATGGATACCAATGATACAGATCAGAGACCTTTATGTCCAATAGATATTAATGGGAGAAACCATCTATACATTTGCTTTTCCCTTCAATCATTACTTTAATCTTTATGTTTTATCCATGATGTATTGATACAGCACTAGTGATTGACTCCCTATTATGTTGATTAATTGTGGTTTTGTACGATACAAAAATGCATGCCTGTAGACCTATATATCAGAGCTCCATCAATGTGTCCATCAATATAGATCAATCACTCTGATTTTGTCAAGTGACATACATGCCTCCCCCCTCTCCCCATTGATTCATCCTATTGAGAACTACCTAGTGGTACATATAAAGAGAGGTGACTGTAGTTATACCCCATTGAGCACAGCTTACACTATACAGCACAGATCAGGAATCTGCTGATAAGTTCCAAATGTTAGTCAAATACGAGTCTAACTTTCTAGCAATACTTAGTCAAAACGCTGTGCCTAAACTTCCCTCTTTTTCTTAGTCAAATATGACAAAACATTAGACAAAGTGGCCAACTTGCCTTGGCTTGCCTGATTTTGACTAGGATTCCTTGGTTGTTTTGACTAAGTACACTAACTGATATTTTTAATTCAATTCAAATGGTGATTGTGTTAAGCTCTATGTAGGATTCAAAACCCACAGATCAGAGTCTCCTCATTTAGGAAGCATTTGAAATGCCTCACATCATATTCATTTAGAACCCCTAGCCAAGTTACTCTGGGTTTGCCAAAGAAGCAAATTCAAATGTGGATATTATATTTTTATAGAATACCACATAAAAGGTGTTTCTATATAACTACCCATTTCATTTGACAAGGCATCAACCTATTTGGTACTTTTGCCAAAGTATAATGTTAGATTAAAATTTGAAAGCCTCAAATATATGTTGTTCCTGAATATCATCATAATTTTAACATCCATGAAACCATTTATGCTACACATCCACCAGAAAAATCCTGTTACAAACCACACTGCCATCTGGTGTGTAAATGCAACAGCATGTGTCTATCCCTTAGTCAAATTTATTAATGGATCTTGGTCAAAATGACTAAGATCTCTTAATGAAAGTGACCAAGATATGTTAGCTTTGCTGAAACTCCCAGCAGATACCCTGTTCAAGATTGTGCTCGGAGAGTGAAACTGATTTGGGTAGTCAATGTGACTAAGAAAACTTAGACCTCCTTGGTCATTTTTTAGTCATAAGTACTAACTAATGATAATAAGTCACTTTGACTAAGGTACATTTTTTTGAGTGTCAAGGTTTAAATGCATGTGATGGGCTAAAGGGTAATTCAGTAAAGTTGGGGCCCTGAATTTGGAGATAATCATGGACCATGAGCTGATGACAGTTCCTCTGTCCCTTGCTGAAGCTAATGGACGAATGAGAAGAGGAGATAAGTCACTTCTAATGCAAAGCCTAACAAAGGGCATTGCCTGCACATCTTCCATTCAGACAACAGATGATTCAACCATCATTGTTGATGTTTGGGTGACCATACATGCTTTGGGCAAACCTGAAGATGCTGCAGATTTTGGTGATCTTGCAGCCATCTTTGTGAATAGCATTCTGAAAGCAGGAGAAAACTATCATAGAATCGATTTGGTCTCTGATCAATACAGAGATATCAGCATCAAAGCTGTAACCCAAATGCAACGTAAGAAAGACAAAGTCCCTATTCGCAAGTTAATTTGAAATGACAATGTACCTCTACCTGTTGACTGGGGAAATTTCCTAGCCCATCCCGACAACAAGAGGGAACTCTCAGTCTTCCTCATGGAACATGTTCTGAGAAGAGCAGAGCATAAATGTAAATTTGTAATATGTGGAGGATTTGGTAATCAAGAAGAGGTGAGGACGACAATTCCACGTGATACTTCTGACTTGAGAGCGGACCATGAAGAGGAAGACACATGTGTAGTCTTACATGCACTGCACTGCTCCTCAGACATCATAGTAGTGCAAGCCAGAGACACAGACATACTGGTCCTCCTCCTTGCACACTTTGAGCATATTGGTTATACAAACCTGTGGCTTCAGGCAGGAACAAGCAAAAACCCTAAGTGCATTCCTGTGCATGATGTTTTCAGAAACCTTCCCAATGGGTCTCATTCATCACTTCCTGCTTTCCATGCACTGACGGGGTCAACATCCTTTATTGCTCAGCATTCCATGCAGACAACATTTGAAAAATAAAGAAATAAGGTATTATTGATTCCCATATTGCATATACTTATGGTATGTCCCAATCACAGTTATCACCTAAATTATCACTTCATTATAATTATTAAAGAATTGATTGCTATTCCAGGGGGGGAAATAATGTAAATTTCAAAAAGGGGGGTGTTTGGCCCCCTTTTACGCCTTCCACAGACCCTGCTTCTCACTTCGACACCCTCCCTCCAACCCGCGTCTCAGGTTTACACCTTCCACAGACCCTGCATCTCACTCTGACACCCTCCCGCCACCCTGTGTCATACTCCCTTAAAATAGTGTTTGTCATCTTCACATCAGAATGACCACCCCCATTGGATTGACACACTGAAAGTTTAGTGAAGATTTATGAGTGCCATTAATTATTTAAGAAAGTCGGGGAAATGAATCCAAGCTGGCTTGACATTTTGGTTAAGTTGTGCAATCACTGTGGGGATAGTGATGTCCATAAAGTGCTTTACGGATATTGATTCTGTTGAGTGATGTTGGGTCCTCCTATACTTTAGCATTGCAACTGATGTACCGTAAAGCATATCTGTGATGTACAATAAAGCAAAAGGCTATTTTACTGATGATCTCTGTGAAGCGGTCATATTGTCCAAGGTTTTACCTGCACATTCCAGGAACAGAGGCTACAGGTCTACCAGGAGAGGAGGATTTTGTTGAATTTCCCCTTTTACTATGTGCATCATGTATTGTTAACTTTCATGACATTTATATCTAGACCAAGTAGTAATGATTCCCATGTCATTAAATTGTCATATATATGCTTAGAGCAATAAATGCATGTATTGTCTTTTCACGTACCGTATTGATGTACCTCTGGCTTGCACTACTATGATGTCTGAGGAGCAGTGCAGTGCATGTAAGACTACACATGTGTCTGCCTCTTCATGGTCCGCTCAGAAGTATCACGTGAAAACTATATTGCTTTCAGGTGATCTCTGTACAGCATCAGAAGCTTGTAACTAGGTTAGGGCTTTGTAAAGATCCTTTCTATTTGTTGGATATACATCACTGAATAAAGTCATATACAATGTATTATGGATTGTTGTAGAAATCCAACTGACTTTTACGTGATTTTGTATTTCCCTTACACTTTGTAAAACAATAACATTGAAATTATTTATCACTGTAAGCATACATATATAGGTATGGTGTAAATAGCTATTTGTAAAGGGGTTCCATAGTGCATTTAAAAGGTTCTAAGTCTTGTCTTTTCTGTCCCCTCTATGTGTGTGGTACAAACCTGTGGAATCATGTAATATAATCAACATGAATATGACTTTGCCTGTCAAAATGGCATTAAGCATCTATTACTCACTCAACCACCATTTGTAAAATATATCTCGACTGACTTTTTCTGTCATAGGCATGGCAGCAAATAGATGCTATTACTGTAAAGAGCATATCAGTAGCTGTGGTTCCCATCACCAGAATCCCTTCTTATAGCAGAGAGATAATATATTACATGAAACTATGAGTGGGGCCTACATATGCATGTGTTCATGCATGCCCTTTACGGAGATCACTTTACTGAGTAGGGTATTTTCATTTTTTCAATCAATGCATCAATATGACAACAAAAACGGTTCCCACAGTGTTTACATGTTGTTTCAAACAACAAAATTTTCAATTTGAAGGTGTAGAAAAGGAGTTATAGCAAATTTATCACTAAGTTGTGTCAAAGATGGTACAGTATATACCTCTCACCTTGTGTTCTTTCTAACTAACTTTAAGTATATGTCTTATGAAACAACCATTTCAGGGATATGCATAGCAAACATGAGTGACATGTAGAATGGAGGATAGGCACAATGGGGGATAGGTATATTTCACAAGGCATAGACCTAGAGATAGGTGGAAAGAACACAATCTGAAATATATATAGAGAGAGCTGGCTAGATGGACTGAGCTCATATAGGTAAGAAAGCCATATGGAGAGCATGAGGGATATAGGTATTCAAAAGGATGGCTAGCAAGGGGGATATGTAGTATGAGCAATAAGCAGTTTGAGGTATAGGCACAGACAGTACCTTGTAAGATGAGCAAACATAAAAGAAAGAAAACATGGGTGCTGGTGACAGATATGCAACTTAAATATGAAGGATGTGCACAGTTGGGGGATAGGCACAATGAGGGGTAGGTAGGCTTTATGAGAAGTATTATGAAGGATAGGTAAGATCAAAATAAGTAGACATTATAAGCAATGTACTGTTAACCATTGAGGCTTAAATAAACCGATAGACAATGCAGTTTAGACATGAGGGTCTGAGCAATAGTCACCATGAGAGATAGGTAAAATGAATGATATGCAGATTGAGGATAGGTAAACTATGGGAAAGTGACCACAGAGAAGATAAGGTAAGGTAAGGAGTAAGCTTTAGTATTTAGGCTTTTTGGGAGATAGCCTTATATGGCGCAAGATGCTTTGAATTTAAGAGATAGGGGGTATGAGTGATAGGTAGACTAAGGGATAGGCAGTATGTGGGATAGGCAGAGCAATGCACAGTTAGAGTATTTGTCAGATTGAGAGATAGGCAGACATTTGGATATGTACACCAAGGTACTTACTCTGAATTTCATATATCTATCTATGAAGACTTCTAATCATTTCAATATTATTTTTGTACAAATTGTTTTATCGTACATCAGTTGCAAAGTATAGGAGGTCCAAAGTCGCTCAACTGAATCGAGATCCGTAAAGCGCTTTACAGACATCGCTATCCTCACAGTGTATATTTCAAATCACCACAACAGCCACAACTGTTAACCTATTACAGGTCTGTCAGATCCTCTTGGCAAGCCCATGTACGTTTCCGGGATAAGACCCTTATAACCAGATATTGCTGAAAAGGACAGAAAGGACTGTCAATCTGTTGCAGTACAAGTAACCTACATTTGTTTATAGTCCCATCACTGCAACTACATCTATGTGTATCTTCAGGGAATGTAAACTATCAATAATCCAAATCTAGCTCCTTTTCGGTGACATGGGCTAATTGTTCTGTCTCAATGGTACCTTTAGTCATGATGAATAGCTTGGCTGGAGGGCCTCCACCAAAATTAAATGCAAATAGAACGGGGATAAAAACGCACTAAACGTCACCACTAGGGCATTGAAAACATTCCCCCCCAAAAAAAAAAAAAAAAAAGAAAAAAAAAACAAAAAAAAAAACACCCTTTTGCAATCCAGCGAATGCATAGTTGTAGGCACAATGTTTATCACCTTGCTGTAGAGGTTTCTGTATGTTATAGTCCACCTTGCTATGCACCCCATTGTTCCTACTGTAGTTTTTTTTCCACATTCTACAGTCAGTAAGGTTTTATGAATTGGGTCAGTTCTGAGAGAAGGTTTTATGAATCAGGTGAGGTCTGGAAGGAGGTTTTGTGAAATAGGTCAAGCGTAGTAGGGGGTTTATGAATTAGGTCATTTTTGAACAGCAGGTGGAATTCTTGGGAAAATACTGTCCCATATGGGATCCGTACCCACACATCAGATAGTGCTGGGATCCAGAGTCCCATGTGCTAACCATTACACCATGATTCCTCAGCTGATACTCTGGGTGTTAGAACATCTACTGAATGGAGATATGTTACTACTATGCCTGAGTAATCAATTATCGATAAAGAGGGTAATTTCACTTCGAAAGTATGACTGGTCATTGTAGTGTAGTGGTTAGGGCCTGGGACTAGAAATCTAGACCACACAGGTTCAAACCCCTGGTGTGATTTTATTTTTATTCTCTGTTGGTCACTGTCATTTTTTGCAACACATTCTAAAAATGATGTATTATAATCAATATTCCCTTCATTGCCAATAGTATAAAAGGGGCTTCAGAGGCGGCTTTTACAAAGACCCCATTAGCCTTGTATATGTCTTGAACCCAACTTCAGTGGATGGAGTATAAGTCAGAAAACCCCCTTAGAGCTAGAGGTTTTGCCATAAAACCTCCTCAGCTTCGCCTCAGAGGTTTTTTTTGCAAAACCTCCAGCTCTGCAGAGGTTTTTCATTACTTAGCCTACTGGGCAGCAGTGGCCTCTATTCGAGAATCAAATGAGCTTTGTTTCGGGTGCTCTTCTTTCACATTCTGAGGCTTTCAGTCTGCCCTTTAGCTCAAATTCTAAAGGACGATTGGTTACATAGAAATGATTCATGAAACCTTGCTGCTAATGATAATGTAACTGCAGGGTGATTCATAAAAACTGACGACCTTTCTAAACGATGAATTTAGAAACGATCCTTCTTGAACGATATTTCTGGAATCATTTGAGTAGAATACATCTATTTTTACAACCATTCAAGCCCAAAAGAATATATTGATGAAGTTCATAGTTATTGTGAATGACATAGTGTGTTTAAGAAATTATAATTCCATTATTTCTTGGAACTATCAATGTTGACGAAAACCATGATTCTGTGGTCGTCTTCCCCAACTGATATCATGAGTTTTTAGGAATCACACTCCAGGGGCGGTAATGGATATAATCTTACACCAGACTTGTCTTCTGCAGAATATGTGCAAAAGTCCCTTGAACACATTTGTGGTGTGTTTTCACAAAAGGAGGCACATGTCGGCCTAAATGCACATTGGGATTATTGTCTATCTGTGCATAGAAAATCTTTAGCAACAATCTGCTTTTTGATTCAATCAAATATCTTAATTCTGTGATTTTTTATAAATTTTTGAATGTTCAAATACCTTAAACCTGGAAATTAGCATGTATAGTCGGGAACCTTTTTGGTCATGTTACATCCCCTAAAAATGTTCTTGGGATTAGATTGCTATTTTTCACCATGCATGTGGTACCAAAGTGAAGGGAAATGTTGGGTTTTAAGTGAATATCGGTCTAAGGATTTGTTGCTGACATTCTGTTCAAATTATGAAGGCCGATGATTAGTGGCATTTATCCAAACTTCCAATTTTACTGACCTCCACTCATTTCTATTACTGATAACTTTGATCTTGTATAGACAACACCCTAATAAGTCTAGATAGCTAAAAAAAGTGAAATTCTTGAAAATTAGTTTTCAGCCTTTATGGCTAATTATCAGCTTCTAAAAATGCGACATGTGCCTCATTTTGTGAAAACACGTCACATTTACCTGTACAGGTGCCTTAAAAGGTGAAAGACACTAAGATTCCCAACTTACCGCATTAACCCAGCAAATTGTTGTGACTCCTCGTCAACCTGTGTGAAGTGGCTCACACATGTCGCTAGATGGAACACGACGTCGCTATAGCACAAGATCACCAGGAATAGCAATGGTGGTGATCACATGGCCTCACCTCAGATGGCGAGGATGGTGATCACTCAGACTCACCAGGGATGGCGACGCGGGTGATCACTCACCTCGCTAGATGAAACACGCACCTCGTCATAGCACATGTTCACCAGGGATGGCGAGGATCGTGATCACTCATCCTCACCAGGGATGGCGACATGAGTGATCACTCATCCTCACCAGGGATGGCGACATGAGTGATCACTCACTTCGCTAGATGAGACGCACACCACGTCATAATGCACATTCACCACGGATGGCAAGGATTGTGATCAGTCACCTCGCTAGATAAAACGCGTACCTCGTGATAGCACAGGTTCACCACAGATGGTGAGGATCTTGATCACCCACACTCACCAGGGATGGCGACACGAGTGATCACTCACCTCGCTAGATGAAACGCACACCATGCCATAGCGCATGTTCACCACGGTTGGCGAGGATCGTGATGACTCACACTCACCAGGGATGGCAAGGCGTTTGATCACTCACCTCGCTAGATGAAACACACACCACGTCATAGCACAGGTTCACCATGGATGGCGAGAGTGGTGATCACTCAGACTCACCAGTGATGGCGACGCTGGTGATCACTCACCTTGTTAGATGAAAAGCTCATGATCAACGACATTGGTAATCATGCAGCCTCACATCTGCCAGATCAAAGTATGTTTTGCAAGAGAAGGTATTGCCATATGTATCTTCCCTCTAACCACAGACAAGGTGTTCATGTTGATATTTCCCTATGTATTTTTCCTGTAACCAGAGAAAAGGTGTTTATGGATAGTTGCTTTCATTTTAGAGATACCTCTATCTAAATTCAATTGATATTCTCTCTATATAATCTTGTTTGATTCAACTCTGAAGTATTACATGGAAATCAGTGTGAAACAAAGCACATTTGATACGTATGGGACTTATACTTCATGCCCACACTTCCTAGATAGGCTACATGTGGAACAGTGGTGCTGTCTCAACACCTTTGGCAATGGTGGTGATAAGTTGCCACTGTGAGTGAGAGTGAGTGACAGATGATGCAATCCTCAGAGAGCATTGACTTGGAGTGACACAAATTCACGCATTGAGTGAGACAAAGGTGAGTGAGACAAAGGCTGGCAATGGTGGTGATAAGTTGCCATTCTGAGTGAGAGTGAGTGACAGATGATGCAATCCTTAGAGAGCATTGACATGGAGTGACACAAGTTCACGCATTGAGTGAGACCAATGTTGGCAATGATAGTGATAAGTCGCCATTATGTGTGAGAGTTGATGCCAGTGGCACGGGAGTGGTACATAATCACACAATGAGTCAGATCCATGTTGGCGATGCTTGTGATAAGCCGCCATTCTGAGTGAGAGTTGACAGGCAGTGGCACATACTCACGCAGTGAGTTAGATCCATGTTGGCGATGGTGGTGATAAGTCACCATGCTTTGTGAGGGATGACAAGGGGTGGCACATACTCACGCAGTGAGTGAGATCATGTTGGTGACTGTTGTGATAAATTGCCATGCCATGTGAGACTGACACACAGTGGCGAAAGATGACGCAGTGAGTTATCACTCAGAAAGGAGTCACCATTGATGACCAATCATGGCGACAGTTAACGACAATTTGCTGGGAAGGTTTAAGATATTTCAGGAACTGTTATTTGGGTGATAAAAGTGTAAAAGATGATGTGTCATGACTTACGTTCTAGCAATAACCGTAACCCCGACTTTGGAGAGAGCTGTCAGCCGCACCCAGTGGCTGAAAATTACCTATTTAGTACAGCCAATTAAAACCTGTTGGGCCAACTACCTATGGCACACATATTCCTGTTAATCCTTGAAGGTCGCGAATCACTCCTATTGAAGGTTCCAGGATGACCCTACAGGAGTAAAATACTCCTATAGGTACGACATGATTGATGGACCAAATAACAAAACAGTGCTGACGAGTAAGGACTCGAAAGTGCTACAAATTGCAAACATCATATAACCTTAAAGGATTAATTTGGGGAAAACATTTTATCATCTGCGTCTTAAGCTTAACTGCAAATCTAAAAAGATGGGCGAGTCATAAAAAAAATGCTGGTCAAATAATGAAATGCATTCAGAAACAAACATTTTTGAAATGGAATGGTCATAATAATTTTGGATTTCCCAAGGTATATGACTTCTTGACATTAGACGGGATACATGTACAAATATCGATTAACTTAGATAACTTAGATCAGCTTCAAATCTGTTACAGTATACTTCCCAGTTGTATCTGTTTGTAGCAATTCATATTTAGCCATTTTGTTGTAAAAATAAAACGTTGTGGCGAATGAATGAATATGAGGTCAGATTTTGAACTGACTGCGAATTGTGGTCATAAGGGACAGATATTAATACCTAATAGGGTTGTTTGGAAACAATGGCACATAATGAAATATAATGAAGCGCTTCGTAGACATTTGAATTAATACAAGTACTTTAAGTGAGAAGTGATTCCCCATTGAAGCTAGAATGCATAGATAACTACATACTGGATCTTAACTCACTCTGGGATTCAGTGTAAGTTGAACAGTCCATGCGATCTATGTGTGTCGTTACTTTAGGAAACATCAAGGAACATAAATCTGGTGAAGTTGAATCGGCAAAATCTGTTTTGACTATCATAAAAAAGGATGTTGATACAAACCTATGGCAGAGTCGAAATTGAGCCTGTTCTGACATAGTCCTAATCATACCCAGCCCTCTGGCCGGGGGATACTAAAATGTGCTATGGAAACATATCTGTCTGTTGCCATATCCCTTAGCAGCATGTGAACAAGGCCATTCGTAGCCTTCATGTGCACTTAGTAAGGATAGGTATCCCAGAAATAGTGCTAGGTAAATGTGTGTTGCTAAGGAAATAACCCATAGTAATGGCTGTTGCTAGGCAAACATGCACCTTAGCAACAGGGGGAGAGAGCATTGGTGTCCATTTAGTGGGGGGGGGGGGGCTAGGAATCATTGGAATTGAGCTAGGGACAACTAAAATATGTGTTGCTAGGGGAGTAATCCATTGGAATTGCTGTTGCTAGGCAACTAGGTGGCTTAGCAGCAAATATATGTCAGCAATATAACCCTTGTTATCCATTTAGTGGGGGTAGGCATCATTGAACTTGAGGTAGGACCAAGTTAAATGTGTGTTGCTAAGGAAATAAGCCTTTATAACAGCCGTTCCTATGCAATTCTTCATCATAGCAACAATTTAAGTGAACCAGTATTTTTCTGAGGGTGACTTTGGTGGGTACACATGTTATCATTTTTCTAAATGTCAATGTTTTTGCTTATCATTAAGCATATTTGTTGTGTTATTGGGTTGCTTAGGAAAATGGTTTTAAATGGTAACAAAGAATTTCTTTTGGCAATACGAGCCAATTTTAAGAGATAGTCACAAAGACTCTCTATACCAACTTTCACGCTTGTATCACAATTTGAACAATTCTTATGAAAATGGCCTATTATCTGCCCCACTACATGCCCTAGGGCTAGGAATGATCTAGGACCATGCCCTGCAAACCATGTTCAAGTTCGGGTGAAAAAATATGAATGATGATATTTCTTTTCATGGATGATCAGCCATTCACAACAAAGGTTGCAGCCAAACACATTTACCAACCCCCGTATCTGAATTATCTGCAAAACATATATAGTTTTGCGTAACCAGTAACTCTGTTAAAGATAACTGTTGAATCTAGCAGGGATCCTCATAAAACTGTTCAGTAAACCACCATAACTGTTTGCAGTGAATCAGTGTAGTTTTTACACGAAGCCCCAGGTGGCAGTATGGTGGTACAAGTAATCTCTGTGAAAATAATGTAGGGGAACCGAATTTCCCGTGCCCAGTTGGCTGACCTGCAGGGGCAGGTCTTCAGGCAATCACATGTCCCATATCGGTAACATATACCAGTCCAGTTGTGGGTGGAAGGTAGGAAACGTCAGATGGGGAAGTAGCTCAGCAGTAGAGCTTGCAAGTTGGAGGGTCCCGGTTTCTCCAGAAACATTTTCGCCGACCCCTACAATGGTGGAGAAACTGAGTGGTCCTGACCAGCATGAGGGGGGGCTACGGAACTCGGTGCCTGGTCTGGTGTGATATGGCAAGCGCTTTGTAGGTAAACGTGATTTCCCGTACCCTGTTGGCTGACCCACAGGGGCGTGTCTCCGGCCAATCACATGTAGGTGTCATACCAGTCCAGGTATGGGTGGAAGGTAGAAAGTGGCTTTGCGGTAGAGCTTCCGCTTGCAAGTTGGAGGGTCCCAGGTTTGACTCCCGGTTTCTCCAGAAACGTTTTCGCAGACCCCTACAATAACGATGAATCTCTGGCAACCTCGGGACAGGGATCGTGCTGATATTTCAATGACATTTCTTTTACAGTGTATGCAGATAGCACTTCGAAAATAGGTAACCATCATGCATGTCTGAACCTTTTTACCTTCACAGCTCCAATGAAAAAAGAAACACACCAAAAGAAAAAAACACGAATGAACTTGCTTTGATATAAACGTGTGTCACAAAGCAGAAACAAAATTTCTTAGTTATTGTAATAGGATGATTAAGTTTGTCAACTGTTGAAGTCCAAAGTGGGCATCACTGACAAAGTGAGATCCCTGAGGGACCACCCCAGCTTTAAATATATAAAAAAAATAAATGGAAATTGAGTCAATCAAAGAAGAACATGTTCTTTTTTGAGGAATAACACAAGTTATAGACACATGACTTGTGATTCTCACAAGAGTCCACTGATACATAAGAATGTTCTATTCCTGGGGATAACCCAAGATACAAACTTTTGTTATCACTTGTGATCCACATGAGAATGCACTTGTTCAATTCCCAAGAATAACTTGAGATGTTTACTTATGTTTTTTTTTTCCACAAGTATCCACCGTGGCATCAAAACATTTGATTCTCGGGTTTTGTTCAGAAGGAAGATATCTAATTCCTGTGAATAGCTCGGGATGTAAACTTGTGTCAGTAGATGTGGTTGCCACAAGAATCTAACCAGTTAGTTCCCAGGGATAACTCAAGATGTGAACTTGTGTCATGACTTGTGATCCCCACAAGAATGTGCTGGTTCATGAGAACATGTCCAGCTCTATGGAATAACTTGAGATCTAAACTTGTGTCAGGACTTGTCATTGCTACGAGAATTAACTCATTTAATTCAGAGGAATAACTCAAGATGTCAACATGTGTCATGACTTGTAATCCCCACAGGAATCCACTGGTTCATGAGAACATGTTTAGTTTGGAGAAATAACTTGAAATGTAAACTTGTGTCATGATTCGTGAATGTCCCGAGAATCCAATCAGTTCATTCTCACCCAGCTAGCACTACTCATACAGTTTACATCATTTTTATGAGAAAACCCATCTTATTTACGTAAAAAAGACATCATTTGGATGAGTTGTGCTAGCAGGGCAGGAATAACTAAAGAAATCTACATGTGTCATGACATGTGATCCCACCAAGAACTTACTGGTTCATGAGAACGTTCAAATCTCAAGTTGTGTTTGGAGGGAACACTACACGGTGCAGCTGGTTCTTTACTTTGAGAACTTAAGTTCTGTTTTAGAAGGCAGAAAAGGTGCACCTCCAGCTTTAGATAGTACTGCAAGACACACTAGGGGTAAATACTCATAATCTGTGTGGTATGTGGGGTATTATCATTATCTGATAGAATTATCGATAACAATAAACCTATGAGTCTGGCTATGATTAGTCATCAAACAACTTATTCTGTCCTCAGGCACTGCCACTCTTATCATCCTCATCATCCTAGTCCTTGGTGTAAACAAAATAGGGAACAATCTATTCCTGAAATGCAGCAGCCACTGTTGTATGTGTCTTGCAAAAAGGCTAGTACATCATCTCTTTGAGTAGACCCACTGCAGCCAATACACATGAAATCATTTTAAATCAGTGTATGCCATAACATCTGTCACTTCTTCATCTTGTACAGACTATTGTTGAGTGGTTGTATCTTGGGGAGTTTGACTTCTATTTCTTGTGTTCTACTGGGAACTTCCACTTTTTGAGAAACATTTCATATTTAAAGTTGGCAAAAGTTAATCTGTCCATCTCTGTGTAACACTTTGACCCTGTTTAAGTTCACGGGTGAAGGTTTCATGTCCAATGAGCTGGGGCCTGTTGGTAAACTGGTAGCATTAGCTAACCTTGTTTGTATGTCAAATATCATAGGCATGGAAAGTAGGGGACAGGGGAAAGGGGGATCTGTCACTTTGGACCTATCCCCCTCTGAAACTGATTTAGACCCTCAATATATTATTGTGTCCTTGCTTTTGTCCTAAATCGCATGAGTTTTCACCTAAGAATGATGTAAATTGCACGAGTTGTGCTAGCTGGGAAAGTGTGCCTGTCTACTCCAGATGTCTTGATTATTCCTGTCATTTCTTTTCCACGATGAGGTGATCTATTCCAAGTGTGAAGTGGGATTCAGAAATTTGAGTATTGCAAATGGTATGATTTGTTCCGATGGCAGTACCAGGTAGAATGTTTCTGTGGCCATACAATCTTTTTTGATAGCCTTTATCTCTGCTCACTTGTTTTGAACTACTATACAATATGCCCTGGTATATGTTCCATGAACATAGATCATATCTCATATAAGTGGATCAACACGGTAAAAGGTACACCCGGGTAATGCAGACGTTATTTTACTGTGTTAATCTACTAAGTCAGATTTCCAGCAGCAAAGAAGCATTTGGCTTGTACTCTCCAGAACTTTTATTATCCATGCAATGCAGGTTTAATATGTTGATCAAAGACCGAATGGGGTCTTCCTTGATGCTTGGAGAACTCACACATTTAATTTTCCCTTAGCATTCAGGTTTTTATTTTGCCAGCAATATTTACATTCTAGAGATGCATCAATCAAAGGTAAAAGGTAAATGATATGATTATAGTTATAAGAAGTGATGTCAGCAAGCTGTGGCCTGCAAAGACATTGCACTAAAATGGTAAAGACTTTCGGCTTATAGACCTAGGGCGGCTAGTTCCAGCCAAAAGAGGGATGTTAGATAGGTTTAGGTCAGAAATCCAATATAGAAGCCAAATAGCTTCTCAAAAGTAGCAGGAATGCATTCCATGACCTCAAATACATACTTTTCGAAACTTAGTCTGTGTCTCCAATTTTAACAGAACTGCAGATTTCAAGTGTTCATTACCATTCATACATACTTAACCAGTAATATCTACATCTGGAGATGAATCAACCAAAGCTGAATGGTATAGGTGGCTTGCAATCCTATAAACAGGATATATTTTCAATGCAAGCGTCAACTGAAAAAGGTGTGAGTGTTAAGTTCAGTCCTGACTCGGCTGAATTAAATGCTCCAGATGGTACTCGGTTTGAAATAGAGAAACATGGTAGATTTTATTTTCTCAACAAAACTGGTAAATCTAGCACTCGATCCCACACAGTGGATGAGTGGCATAAAATCCTTGGTCACTGTAAAGATTGCATTAATCTAGAATCAGTTGTTGATGGTATGAAAATCACCGATAAGAACAAGCTCGATTGTGATACCTGTTTTAAAGGTAAAATGTCTCAGTTCAGTAATGTGGCTTATAGTATTATCTAGTGCTTGAGGTGCACCTCTTAGGCATTCTAAAAAAAGTACTTAAGTTCTCAAAATAAAGACCCAGCTGCACCCTGTAGTGTTTCCCTTCAACTCAGGTTAAATGCCCTATACATTTGGTGCACCTTATATGCAAGGTATTACAATAGGTCAGGAATCTGGCATATGTGTCTTAAAGCTCAACAGAACTGTAGCATTTAGGATTTTACTTATCCAGTATTATTACATGACTTCTGTGATTTTAGGTGCTCTTTTCTGGATATTCCCATGCACATACGTGTCGATATTGCACACCATGATGCATGCATCATGACTTTTGTAAGGCAAGTGATTATCCAAGGATAACAGGGACCCCGTGTGGTTATCCATGGATAATCAGCACACCTTAGATGTGGAGGAACATATTCAAAACCGTTCTACCCTAGCCAGGAATAGAACCCGGATCGCCATATTGAAAAGTGAGAGTCTTACCTCTAGACCAAGCTGGCAATGGTAAAGAGAAGGTTAAAATCAGTACTCACCCAGAATAGCGTGTTGACCTCCATGTTTGACGAAATTTCTTATGATTTGGAGAAGAAATAGAAGGAATCCATTTCACAAAAGACATATTAGATATCTATTTTGATGATAGCATAGTCCTTAACCTTTTCCATTACGAAATTAATTAAATAATCCATCATATCCAACATGAAACGATATCAATCCATGCGCCATTCTCCTCCGTTGAAAGTAAAGCGGAAGTCGCCGTGTGACTTATATATTTTTGTACCTCCCCGAGCACACATCTTTGACTTCTTCACGCACGGCTACAAATCAAAATGGCGTGGAGGGCAAAATTCGAGAAAGGCAACTTTGTAGAGGTTCTACATGAGTGAGTGAGTGAGTAATAGAGGTTTATAGATATTTCGACAATTAAGGTCATATTCATGGCGAGAAATACATTACACAATTTCACAAGAGGAATGTGTCAGTGCCTGCACATGTGCACCACACACATCCGAGTGGATAGGAAAGAGGAGATATAGACCCTTTTCAGTGGGCTAGGGAAGCCCCGGTTCTACATGAAGACCGTTGGACAGAAGGATTTGTAGTTAAAGTAAATGAAAAAGGATATAGAGAATATGACGTACTGTACTGTGTGTTTACTCTATTAATTTGATGTTATTTTAACCTTGCTTTCTAATCGCTGCATATAGATGTAGTAAAGTGCATTTTGGGTTTGAGCTAGCTCCTTATAAATGGTAGAGTGTGCCACTACCTCAGCCCAGTACACATATCAAGCTGTGCAGTGATCCTACTCAAACAAAACCAGTGAGAGATACCTCCTGACTGAAGACTTTTATTGATTCCTCTCCTCGGCTACTAACACGTCAAGCACAACAAGAGTACAATAGTTCATCAAATACTCCGGCACTTTTCGATGATCAACACTCCGTCATATCCTCTAGTTCATACAATGATAACACAATAACCTTTATCTCCTCTTCATATCAAGTCTCACCAGCGATAACTCCCACTTACTAAGATCACATATTATCATACAGTAGGCAAGGCAGCAGGCAAGTTTGGCCCAATTCAACTCCTAATTAAGCAATGCAGCGTACTCACATGGAGAGTCTTAATTGTTGTTATGATAATCCAACTTTAATGTGGATCCTAAGTCCACACAGGGAGGATCCCTGCATGGAGAGGGAGAGGCCCTTCCCAGGCCTGGAGTCCGTCGATGTTAATTACTGCTATTAATTTCTATCTCCATTTTGTATTAAGTTCATAAGTTGAAACACTATCATTCCCAGGCAGTGTTGTTATAAGTCCCAACTGCTTATCTCTGAGTAACTTCTAGATGTACTCAGCTTGTGAAAGGTGAGGATGTTGCCACTAACAAGTGCATGTTGAATCTCCACTACTATAATGCTCCTTTCCTTAACATGTGTAGGCTACTCCCTGTTGTGATCTAATGGTATCTAGCTGTTAACAGTTAGCTTAGATATGAGTGCCCAACTTTCAATGCTGTCTCCATGCTCCCTCTGAACGAACTCCCCGTCTCCCACTCTGAATTCCACAAATATGTTATTCGAGGATTATTGTTATCCCGGTGCGCCTGTGCAGAGACATGTATTTGTCTCATGACATCACCATCTCATTTATTTCCCTTTTTATTACTCAACTTTGTAAAGTAGTTATGTCCTAATCTAATATTCTTCTTCCCATTATTCATCATTAATCCCTCCAGTTCTACTGGTCCTAAACTAATTATCTCTTTCATTTTCAGATGGGATTTCGGAAGTTTATCTCCTTCATCTCTCGACTGGAGCCATCAAGCCTTCCGTCTCAAATCTCATTATGGACCTGAACATCACAATTTATACCTTAATTCCTGTAGAACACGCCATCAACTCATTTTGTTTGTCAATAAACATTAATCACTTTGTCTTGCCTTACTGCCTTTTTCTTCGCCTCTCTATTAAATTATTTTACATATCCCATCATTGTCAGCACTGCTGGTCACACATCACTATCCATTATGGATTTCTCTTACACCATCGTACACCACAGCTCCTCACGAATGGAACAATCATCTTAAAACAGCGAGAGCCATGAAGAAATCCAAGATTTGTTGGGTGGAGATGATTTCAAAGAAGTCCCGCCAGCTGCAGACCCAAACCATAACAAAGAGAAAGGTTTGGAGAAACAGACCTAAATACCTTATGCCACCTCAAAATGGCTTTCAAAGCAGACAATACACACAAACAAACCTCCTGGGGCATTAAGATATTCCGAGGTAATTCAATTTCATTTACTTTAATATAAAAATCACTTTGACATAATGTAAATATTGCATTATACATGGTACTTGGCCCCCCCACCTTTCCCGGAGTCCGTGGGATGGAACATGTATAAGAAAGCACAGATGGCACTGCGCAGGGAGCATATATTATTTTTTTCATCAAACGATATAACTCAGTCAGTATGTCGACTGCTATAGCCTAGCATAAATAAAGCAAAATGTGAAGAAACATGAAAACATGAAGAAAATTGTGATTTTTCATATTAAATTGGGTTTAGTATTACTCAACATGTATATGACTAATTAGTTTTAAGAGTAAATGTGGTAGATGTATCCACGCTATACGCGTCTATGCGCAAGGGTTAAAATTGTTCATTTAAATGTGCCCATGCATTTGCTTATTATCATAAATTTTCATACATGATTAGTTGTAAGTTATTAAAATATTCTTTATTAAACTTATTTGCTCTGTTTTCTACTACTGTCTTAGCGTTATTCCTTTTCAACCCTTAGAGACATGACTTTAAACTTTAAAATTTTATAATCTATTATAGACACACAAAAAATCAATATATGCTCCCTGCGTTCACCCTACTCCGGGAAGCAGCGTCTTTCTAGGTCAGCCTCGTTTTTATTTGCCAAGACGAAGAAGACGACAGACATGCTTCTCCTCTATATCTACTGCTGGATTATTGGATTTTACGTTGAAATTAAGAAATGGCAAGCTTATTTATGGACATTATCATCAAATATGGAATATCTGTACCAATCTTAAAGATGGCTACTGGAAATGTATATATGCTTCACAATCCAATGACTTTCATGATGATTCATCATGCACAGCTAAAGTAGCGACTGCGGCTGTCGCTTGGGCTTGGTCAAGGAGACTGTAACATGGATATCTTGTAAATTTTTTACTTTGAGGGGGGTTTCGTGTAATAAAAAAAAGTAGTTAATGGATAATTCATGACTTGTGTGTGTTACACGAGGGCAAGTGTAATTATCCTTGGATAACACACACATGTCATGAATTATCCATTAGTTACTTGTTCAATATCTCTAGATGCAGGTCTATTAACCAAGCTAAATACAATGATAACTGGGGATAGTAAGTTACTTGAGCAAGTCATGGCTTGCAAAAACATTGCTTCAAATGGTTAAAACACATTTGGCTGACAGTTCTACCGTGATCCAGGATTAAAATGATTTTTGGCCAAAATTAGGATCGTTAGGCAGGTAATTAGGTCAAAAGTCCAAGATGGAGACCAGATATCTTCTCAGAAATAGCAGGAATGAATGTGTTTCTAAATTGATTAGAATCAGAGATAGATAGATTTCAAGTTTTCAATAGCATTTTGGTGGCCATCTTGAATATCTCAAATTGCTCAAGGGTGAGAGCTCCACATCTGCCTGGCTAATAACTGTACATGTAATTCAGCCTTCTATATCTATAACAACAGAGACAACTACCTGATGTAATCCTTATAGTAATTGTCCATTGAAGGGGGCTAAGCGGAGGGACCACAATACGTGGACACTAGGTATAAATACCAAATACTTTTGTACTGTATTTTTTTCCAATAAAACAATTAAAATGTCTAAATATGAATTTACCCTGCCTCACTGTGGTTTTATTGACCTTTAATTATCATCCCCTTATCGATTCTGATATACTTATGAGCACATCTGCTGTTATAAGTGTATGGAAGAAGCTTCCCCGATACAGTCTATGACGTCACAATAGGCCAAAATGTACCCCATTGGTGACTGTATATGTCACTGTTTTTTTCCGCAAATAAATGCCCCTAAAAGATTTTGACATAGCATGCACATTTCTATTGGTTATCAGCACTAAATAGCCCAACTGATTTAGCCTAGATGAAATGATGATGTTGTGCACGGTGCATTTACAATTACAAATTTGTTTTGAAACAGCTCCCGTATTTGAGCAATGCGACACCCAGTGCATTTGGTCTATTGTGACGTCATAGGTTGCATCAGAGAAGCTTGCTCCATCCCCTTACAATAAACACACTCTCATAATTATGTCCGAATCCCATTGTGGTCTTGTCCTTAAGGAGCTGCACAGGTCTTCATGAGGGTGTTGCTTTTATATTATGGGAAAAGGTCGTCGCCTCAGTGCAACAAGGTTTTTGAGTTTTCTTCTGTTGTAACATATACTGACCCTTATCTACCTCCTATGAATGTACTGAAGCCCTATCTATAATATTTGTGTCTACAGGCCCCAATGCAAGCAGGTTGTGTCAACTTTGTTGTATCGTAATTGCAACACAATTCTTTTGCCTCACCTGCAAAACTTCAAATATGCAGATACAACCGTGTTGCACTGAGGCAACGAGGTCGTTTTCCCTAAAAAGTGCCTCACCTATACAGTACTTTCTTTCCTTTTAGCCTTTTATGTTGTGTTGCACACAAACTTTTGGTCATGCCAGTCCAGTCCTAGAAAAGGGTGTCAGTGCCTCTGCCTGTCAAGCAGTGGTTAATTATAGAATAGAGGCATCCAAAGTCCTAGAGTGGGACACAATTGTTAAGTTGTTTTAATGTAATGTAAAATTACTGTAATCATTATCAGAGTATCCTATCGACCACCGACATGGATTGGCTTAGAGAAACAGGTCAGGTACAGTAAGATTATCATCATACTTTAACATGATTCAAGTTTTAATTTCGCTGGTGACTTAGTGGTGGGTAGAGTGTTTTTGGCACGAGGGTTGGGCCAACCCACGTCAGTGGTCGATAGTCATCACGATATGTAGACAAAACATATATAATAGGTCAGAAACTTTATGTTCAGAGTAAACAGGCAAAATGTTATACATTGTGTAGACCTTGTATGACATAACAGTGTTATTTCAATGACTGTAGGCGTAATGTACCTCCCCTCCCCTTTTTCCTTAAGGGAAAATAGTTTACAGCTATCTTGCTGTAAAAAGCCTCAGCACTTATCGTGCCTGTAGCTGTCTTAGAAGCTGAAAGTCACCAAACCTTTCCGCATGTATAGGATATAAACTGATACACACCATAGCTTAAGCTAATATTTCTACCCTATAATAAATTCATCTGCAGATGAAATTGTTCGCAACACAAATACATGAGGGTTTACGCATCATAGATCCAGCAAAAATGGGATAAAGTCTGTAGGTTGCAGAACCAGTGGTACATATAAGGGTCTATTATAGAACCGAGCAAAGGTGGTTTCATCTGACCACCCTGCTGATCTGAGAATCTCATGCACCGGGACTTGTTTTCTTGCAGCAGCTGATGTTGACGCATGGCGAGCAGAGTAAGCTGTATACTGCTCATGTACTCCAGCATCCTTCAGTGCTGATTTTACTTGTCGAGGTGGGCAGTTTTACTGTCAAAAAGACAAGCCGCATCGCAGAGTGTGACCTTTGGTCCGCAATGTATACCCTAAGATGGGAAAACACACACAACCTTTCATTTTCTCTCCTTTGAAAGTACATAATCAGTGGCTTGTCAGTTGGATTGTTCGTTTTTGTGCAAACTGAATATGTAATCTTGACTGAGTGGTCAGTCCACTCACAGTCTCCTCTGAGCATGAGATGCAGTGCCTGTAGTCTTTGTCCAGTGGCTAGTGAGACCAGTAACATAGTATGTCTGGTAAGCTTCTCATAGTCTAGTCCCTATATGTATCCCCAGTTCTGAATTGTTAATAATGCTGGCTGTGGGTCCCAAACAAATTCCATTGACTTTGTTGGGGGTTTCTGAACCTTTGTCCCTTTGACAAACCTCGATATGGTAGGCTCTTCTCCAGCTGGTTTCCCGTTGAATGTTATAAAACATGATAGAAACGACCTGGATGTATTGATGGCACTGTGACCTACCTCAGTATCAAGATATTCACTGAGGAACTGTATGCAGTCCCTGACTGATGGTTGTGGGGTGCACATCCCTTAGGCTTGTGAATGTCATCCATCGCTTTGCACATCCCTCATAGATCGCCGCAGTATTAGGGCTCCATGCCATGGCCATGACCTTCCATGCAGTAAATGAGTAGTCCAGCAGATCACACCATATAGTTCTCATATAGGGATAATCAGTAGGTGTGATCTGCCTGCCAATGGGAATTTCTTGGTGGGGTCCCCTGGCCACAACAGGGTCGAAGAGGTAATGGGGATTTGCAGGTGCTCGCTGTACCTCCTGAGTCTGGTGAGGCTGGTGAACCATGGCTGTAGGATTCTGAGAGTGTGTTTTACAGATTGTTCCACTCATTCTAGAGTGTCTCTAAAAATGAGCGTGTCATCAATGTAAAACACCAAGTTTACACCATAATGTACTCTCAGATGTGAAAGCAGTGCCTTCATGATAAACAGAGATTAACTGGATTAATAGATGCAGAATCTGGGATCTCTGACTTTACAGGGATAGTGTGTAGATCAATGGTCAAGCCTTTCACCATATCCAGCACCCATCTGTAGTGGTTCTGTTTGGTCTGCTTGCTCCACTTGCCACCCCTGGGGGTGTTGCTGATGGACTGGTAGTCCTGCTGGCAGTTCGACACACCCTGGTGGCGGCTGCGGTCTTGATTGTAGTTGGTGCGACCCGTTGTGTGTTTGCAGCTGGACCCACTCTTGTTGTGGCGACTGTGGGCCTGGCCGCCCCTGTAGTTTCCCTGGCGGCGGTTCCATGACCTGGGGGCAGCTACTACATCGCGTAAGGCTTCTTCCTCTTTCTGTCTAACCACAATCTGCTCTCTGGCATCTTCCCCGAGCAGATATTTAAAGCTTTTGTGGTTTTCTGGCTTCTGTGCTACCTCCAGCCCCACACCCTTTAAGCCTGCATACACATTATTTCGCCTAATGTCATTGGTTTTCCATGAGGACTTGGCTTATGACCAGTTGTTTGTGATTAAGCGTGTTATCGCTGCCCAGGTGGTCCAGTGCATGTACTAAAGGTCTGGCTGCAAACTGCAAGCACTACTACAGAGACCTGAAGGTGTCATTCCTCTGTACCACAACTTCCCTGTTTCTTTTCACAAGTTGCCTAGATACATCCTCATTAAGTCTTGTTTTATGAAGAACCTCTAGGTTGGAGGGTCTAGGGTAGGTATTGTAGAGTGTTTTTAGTTGATCCTTAGTGGCTGGGTTCAGGTAAATGGCGTCCACCAAGGTTTTAACCTTTTCTGGTGTTTTATTAGTTTCAGCATCTTGTGGTTCTATGAATGGCAGCTCTACTGCGGCTAGAGGGCAATCAAATGCCTGTGATCCATATACAGGTAGTGGCTGCTGATCACTCTGCAAGCCTATCAGTGCTGGATATTCATACTGCTCTGGTATCATCAACTCTGGTTGGCGCCGTCTGTGTCGTACCTCTATGTTTGCAGCATGGGTAGCTGCAGGGTGCGCATTAATACGCGCGGCATCTGCGGCTACCCAAGCCGTTGTCGTGTCCTGCCATGCAGGATGACGCTGAGTGGGCGTTGGCTGTGTGGCGCGTCCTAAATTTGTGGGAGGGTGATCTCCCCTTGATCTCGTCTGAGTATGGGTCTGGTCATGAATCTGTTTAATTCAGATCTGTAGTTGTCAGAATACCCCCTTGAGCTACCAGATTCCTGGGAATAGATCACTGTGCTTTGACTCATAGCACTATGATCACTGTATTGGCTGGTTCCCATCAACATGGTGTGAGCTGCTCGTCTAGGAGCCTGTTGAGCAGTTTGGAACACCTGCTCCACCTCGCAATCCTCTGCTGATCTGTAGCTTTCCCCGTCCATTAGGGTGTGGTCAGGTTGGTCGGCATACAGGGTTATGGCCAGTGGCAGTTCACCCCTGCCCCTTCTGTGCCTAGGCTGGTGATCTCTGTCTTGAGAATGTACCGCTCTAGGGTCTGAAGTCGGGCTGGTGAAAATGTAATTGTCATATAGACCACCTTGTTGGGATGGTCCATTCTGTACCGTTACCGGTATCAGCTGTCTGGGTTTCAGCCTCTTGGCTGAGTGACTGGGCATGTCTGCCTTCCTCTTCATTGGTGCTAGTGGGGCAGTGCTGTGGAGACTTATGCACCATTGGTGTAGGGTGATAGACCACTTCTAATGAGCTGCTCTCATTCACTGCACCTGAGGTAGAGGGATCATTTGTGTGAACTATTGGCCCATTCATATCAAGTCTAGTAGGCGAGTACTGTGTGATGAAAGGTGGGTCTGATGAGGGTGAGTAGCGGTTCAGTGGTTCACTCCTAGCTGCCCATCTTGGGTAGAACCATCATCATAATGTGTATCACCCTGCGTGAAAAGGTCTCTGATGGTGCTTGGGGCGTCGCTGGGGGCGCACCCCTCCACCTGTGCTAGTTGTATGGCTTTGTTCAGAATGTCGCCCCTAGGAGGTGTGGAGGGTGATGCTGGTCTCAGGTCAGGAGTATCCATGTCTGTCATGAGCAGCTCAGCAGTGTGTAGACAACAGACACCTGTTGCTACTTAAGTAGGCCCCTGCGGTCAAGCCCTCAGGCATGGGGTGAAGTGGATTCAGCTAATTAGAATGCTGATGAAACTCAATTAGGGCGTGGTCAAACAGTAGGCCCTTCTGTGATTGACAGGTAGGTGTTAGTGTCCCCCACGCGGCATGTCAATTAAAAGACACCTACTTACCTCATCGCGTGGGGACACCTTCACTTGTCACCAGATGTCCTTATTGGGACACTGTGACATTATCTGTCTTAAGAATCCGACATATGTCGGACGTTGCCACCTGGTGGGGGCAGCCGAGCTGCTTATGGTTCCCTATGTGTTGCTCAGGCGCGCACGTGGGCGGGTGACCCCGGCCCCCTGTCGGGAGCGTCGGCATCTGGCCCTGCCAGCATGCCCGCGTCCCGGTATCTTGATAAGCCCAGCGTGCTCCCGTTGAGACATCCGTCTCCAACGAGAGACCTGGTTCAAGTAATGATAAGCTCACGTACGTGACCTCTCTCTCTAAGCCGACCCACAAGGTCGGTGGCTGATTACGGATAACTACTGGTAATAATTAGGTACCTACAGAGTAGTGCAGTGCAAACTATTTCTAAGCAAGGCAGGTGTCTTTTCGGACTAATGTGGTGAGTGGAAGTTAGCAGGTGAAGCAGAGCTTGATCTTTTATGGAAAGAGGGCACATATTCTCAGCTGTATTTAGAATAAAAGCAACATGCTTCAACAGCCTATAATAAGACGATCGGCTAAAACAAGCTATACACATCACGTATGTGGGGAATTCAATGAGAGGCGCACCATGTAATGTCTTATTTAGATAAGTGCATAGATTACTCCATTAGCATGAACACCCCAGCCAACGCTTACACGCCATTATGTTTCTAGTGCACACCATGGACGGGTAGGTATACAATAGGATTCTGGGGCATATTCCTGTTGTTACTATTAATCGTCTACCTAGGGCATTCTTACCTAACTCAGATTAATACAGGTACACAGTTACCTCACCACCCAAACGCCTAGAAACAATAGACTTATGGAAAAGTATGGTAAGTCATCAATATATGACTGCACGAGCTGACACCAATTATCTCCTCATCAACTAATCAGCCAGCCCACACATGTGACACTCTTTCCATTGTTGTTGTTATTTCAATTGTCTCTTATAGCAGGTGCATAAACATGTAATATATTTCGACGTAACAAACTACATTGTCATTATTAGAAATGTACTTGGTGTACAGGTAGGCATGTGCGTTGAACACTGCTGGCTTATACAGTGTGCAGCGGGTGTCACACTATCAAGTGAATGTACCAATAGACAACCCCATTTTATATTTACGCTGTTTAACTTGAGATGTAACTGTTTCCCTGGGTAAACTGGAATGCATTCAGCATATCACATTAGTTAACAACTGTTTGATATGTGTTGATAGTGTTGATCAACCCGTCTTCAACACATTTATAATCATTCCATTTTAATTTTGTCAACCATCACCATTTCAAGAGCAGATCAACGTTGAAATATTGTTCTCAAATTCAACATTGAGTCAACATATGCAAAACATTGCAAACGTTGATTCAATGTTGACCACTGGGTGACATTTGCACCAAAGGAATGGGACCCACAATTATTTGAAGAACTGAAATGAATATCCGTTCTGAAATAACCTCCACGCTGATGAATGGGATCCAAATGATTTAACACTCTCCATCTAATGTGCATTTGGCTTAAAGAAAAAGTGGGGGGGGGAGGTCAAATCAGAACAAAAAGATACAGATTTCTTATAGGAATACATTGATACTGGCATCGTACACTTGTGTCGGATCCCCTTCCCATTCTCCACCAGATTTGCTTCCTACGCCTCTGAAATAGACAAAGGCTTTAAGGGGATGTTTGCTTTATCTCTCTCAGTTGGAAGAGACCCACAATGTCGTGTCATAAAACAACTTAATTTTTAGAGCGCTTTAGCTGGCATCAGGCAATTTAACACAATCCCGTCCAAACCACAGCCTCACGAACACAGCTGGCAGTCCCATAACATCCTGTTTAGAAAGCCATCTATTAGACAGCAGTGACACTACAGTTGATATTTCAACAGGCTCACTTCCTGCTCCCTGCGGTTCCTAGGTTGAGTACGTATCGATGCATGGAGCCCCAGCAGGAACTACGTCTTGAGATGCACACTTCACATCATAACCATGCCCACTTCCGATGAGAAGCATGCTGGGTGGCTGGTATCACCTTAATTAAAGAGGCAGGTGCAGATCTCGTTACCTCCTGTTGAGTGCTCTTTAAATAATTTCCTGATGGGCCGTCATGTTTGTTTCCTCCCCCGTTTCCACTTCCTCCTTTCCTTGGTTTGCACTCTTCATCCAAATCTCAACTTATCGACTGTACTACAACCTCTGAAAATATGTACAACGGATTCATCCTGAGCTGACAAACATATACAGTTTCTCAACAACAATATTAGCTAAACTTTAGGATGAAATCACGATGTGGCTACAACCAGTCCTTTTTTTGGTTTGAATTTACTTTATTAGCTCGGATTTCAGGTTTACATAACGATAACAATTTGCCAGAATTTAGTACATTGACCAAGAAATCATATAATCCACAATGTCATAGTAGTGATCAATATGTGTATGTAAATTGTATATTCCATACCAAAAGTGTACATAATCAAGGATCTGTAGGTATATAATAAGTAGTTCGGTTGCGTTGATCAAGAATACATATAAGTTAAATAAAGTTTCTTAGAATCAATGTATCATAACTTTAACATAGAGCCAAAGAAGGAAGAGAACCTCATCCCCACTTTTACTAGTGTATGGGTTGATACTTCTGGTTCTACCTTTCTTCATAAAGAATTTTGAAACATTGGACACGGGGTCACTTATAGATATAAAAGAGGGATTAGGAGTCTGTGGGAAATATATAAAACAATCATAATCATAATCAAAGAATGGTTTACAGAATGTAGGTACCAATGATTTAATTTAGACATAATAATATTGTGTTGGGCAGATAAATGTGTGGCGCTATGGCCTACCATAAGGAAAAAGAGATGCCATGTAGGTCCTGGAGTCAGTCTTAAACTTCTCCAGGGTAGGGGCATTTCTCCTTCCTGCAGGCATGGCATTCCAGCAAGTGGCACCATAGTATTCTACACTTTGTGCATAGGCTCCTCCCTTGGGAGTTATAACCCTAACAGTAGGTGCATCATGAAGCCTAGTTCTTAAATTTTGCATATCACTATAATCAGTACGTCTCGATCTATTGTACATGTAGTTTACAAGATGAATATATCTTCTATCAGACAATAAATTAGTTTTTGTAATATTGTGGATGTCCTTAGTATTGGTTAAATGAGGAACCTTTAAACAGATCTTAATACAACGATTTTGTGTATATAGTAAAGGATCTAATTAGTTATCAAAGGTGGTACAGAAACAGATATCCTCATAATCCATATACGGTAAAATGGTGGTTTTATATATTTGTAACGATAATTTTACATCAAGAAATTTTCGAAGTAAGCAAAGTTTGTATGTCTTGTAAGCTATGGTTTTTACCTGGTTAGAAAGATGTAAATTGTAGTTCAATAAAGGATCTAGTGTCACACCAAGATACTTATAGCTAGGAACTACTTGTAACAGTTGGTTATTCATTTATATAGCAGCAGACAAGGTAATAAGTTTCTTTGAACTAGAGGAAAAAATCATTACCTTAGTTTTCAGGTTGGAGACGGGGATATCTTGTTAGGACACACCAGGATCATAGAACAAGAGTCTGATTTTAGTCTGTACTAAGATTCTGATACCATGCACAGTCTCAGGATGTACTGGGATCTTAGTACACTTGTGTGTGCACTGGACCATGACACTCACCTCTGCAGGTGTATGGGCCAATCAGAGCCTTGGTCAGTGGACCATGACACCTACCTGTGCATACATTATTGGGGTCAAAGGTGGGATGGTGAAACCACTCCACTATTTTGTACTTACATTTACATTAAATGATACATTTACTCCCTTATTAAACAACACTTGGCTAAAATGAAAATGTCATTTTGTAGGCATTTATCTATTCTTTAATCTTGTGGGTTCATATTTATTAGCAAATTTAACAAAAGATTAGCAAATAGATTTTACTATACCAGGACTAAGGGGAAATTTATACATATAGCCATTTCTCAGAGAATATTCTGGTTTTAGTTCTGTAAAAAAGTGCATATATGAAATATAGTCCCCATGTACTTCAGGTGACTTTAGAATGATGTATTTTGATGAAGAAGTTAGAGAAATATGATGATAAAACAGTGTACTAAGTTCTTAGTACACCCCACGATCCAGGGACTATCATTCAATCTTAGGGTGTACTAAGAAACAGGTTAGTTCTGAACCTGGTTTTTGCAACATTTATGGAAAGCTTGTTTTGTACACACCAGGTTTCATAATTTTCAAGTTCATGTTGTAGTACTATTTTAGCTACTCTAAAGTCTGTATGAAATGAATAGATTACAGTATCATCAGCATATAGCTTCACTTTACATTCTTTTATACATTTTATTACATCGTTAACATAGATCAAAAAAAGAAGAGGACCCAAAATTGAGCCTTGAGGGACACCACAAACCACTCTCTCACTAGCTGAGAGAATATTATTAGCATAAGTAGTCTGATATCTGTCAGATAGATAGTTCTCAAACCAATGATAGTTAGCGGACCTGATACCATAATGTTGAATTTTTGTGAGTAAAACTGAGTGGTCTACGGTGTCAAAAGCTTTTCTCAGGTCAATAAATGCAGCCACAGTAAAATTACCTATGTTAAAGTTTCTTTTAATATCATCAGTGAACTTAGCTAAAGTATCCACTGTACTGAAACCAGATCTGAAACCTCCTTGATGGGGTGTTAGGATATTCTCTTTAACCAAAAAACTATATATTCTGTTGTGAACAATTTTTTCAATGGTAGAGGAAGTAAAGAGATGGGCCTATAATTATTGACTAATTTAGTATCACCTGCTTTAGGTATCGGTGTTACTTTGGATGTTTTCCAACTAATAGGTACAGAGTTGGTGGTAAAAGATAAGTTAAATATTTGTACTAATTTACTGGGGTCATGCTGGGCTATCACAGGCGGAGGGGAAAGAGGGGCTTGATGTTCTAAAGTTGGGTTTTGGGTTATCTAAAGGGAAGCTATAATACAATCCACTCTCTACTCACTGTTTAAACTGTATATTTGGGGAATGTTCTCAAGCTAGCGTCAAGTAGTAGAACCCGACACAAAACCTTTACAAATTTCATCATCATTAAAGGCCCGGCCCTTCAAACATTGATAAACTCCATAATGCTCATGTATCTCCAAATCACAGATTCACACATGTCGTCGAATGTCATAACATAATCACAAGTGGTTATCAAATACACAATCATAGACTGTTGGTGTCTTCAAATTCCATCATGGCATAACTCCAAGTTAAATCAATAACTCCATGGCGAGATGTTAAGTGAGCATTGAGAATATAATAATGAGTAGTGAGAGACCAAGTGAAAAGCTAATCAAAGCTAAATCCTTCTGATGTGTGGTTCCTCTATGTAATAATCAGATCCTCTATTGTATGCCTAGACCTCCAATTGAATGAAGTTAACACTTCAGAAAGCACTCTAGACAGTGGCCAAAACTCCTGTAAATGCTATTCAGAATTTCAATCGATTCCTATTTGTGGGCTGCCGAATATAAATATCTTCCCCTCTAATTCCAGGACAAACTGTGGATCCCTGAAGTACCGAGCACAATCCGCGCCCCGGCCCTTCAGTTCCAGCCTTATATACCCCCAGACTACTGGTGGTTTCGATCTTTTGCCACCCGACACCTTTTGGACTTTAAGCCTGGTGGGATTCTAAAAGATCCATCTATAGAGGACACACCCATCCACTCATAAGGACATAATCTCCACTGCCGCCACGGGGACCCCCAAGACCTACATGGACAAAGTCCAACACACTGACTCAGCTGCGCCCGGCATCCTATAGAACCATAACATGCCGCGCCCACTCTAGACTTCATCGGGTCTAAGGACTTATAGTGACATTCTTTAACTGTTCCCGGTGACATATCGCATTCAGAAGTTCTATTTCTTTATGACATATACTTTATAACAAACATTCATGCATTCTACTGGGATATACCTACAGACACTTAGTATGGAGGAACTCCACGTCTTTATATTATTTCCAGGATTACTATTGTAAATCCTCAAACAATAGCGACCGAATTGTCGCCCCTCTTAATTCCCTATAACTCAATGCATAAAAACTTTCTTTAATATGGTAGTGGATATGTTGCTGATAGCTGAAGATTTAATTGTATTTATGTCATGAATCAGCTGGAGGACCTCCTGAGTATTGGTAATAAAGGGATCAATATTATTTATAGTACATTCGTCATATGGTTTCCATGGTATATAGAGATCTTTAGCCAGGGTAGGACCAATATTAGCAAAATACTGATTAATAAAGTCTGGGATCTCTTCTTTATCTATGGTTACATTGTGGTTATCAAGGTCTACAAGTACAATGTTATTCTTTCGCGATGGCTGACCTGGAATCTGGTTGTTAATAATTCTCCAAAATTTCCTGTGATCATTTTTGTAGGCATCAACTTGTTCTTTGAAAAAGGACCTACGTGCTTTACTTATAACCTTATTAGCCTTATTCCTTGCAGTATCAGATTCAATCCAGTCAATGTCCTTACTAGTACGTCTTGCCTTCCACAATTTTCTATTTTTATCTCTAATAATTTCATATACATTTTGTGTTATCCATGGGTCTCTGTATTTATCAAAAAGAAATCGGTGAACAGGACAATGTTTATCTAGTATTTTCCTTACTGCGTTTTCATATAGAGACCACGCAAGATTAACATCTTCAGTATTATTAAAGGTATTCCAATCAAGTTTATTAAATTCATTATATAAGACAGTTACATTGTGGCTAGAACCAGCCCCATACTGCAGTCACATTGTGGCTACAACCAGTTACATTGTGGCTACCACCAGCCCTGTGCTGCAGTCACATTGTGGCTAGAACCAGCCCCATACTGCAGTCATATTGTGGCTACAACCAGTCACATTGTGGCTACCACCAGCCCTGTGATGTAGTCACATTGTGGCTACAACAAGCCCCATTCTGCAGTCACATTGTGGCTACAACCAGTTACATTGTGGCTACCACCAGCCCTGTGCTGCAGTCACATTGTGGCTAGAACCAGCCCCATACTGCAGTCCCATTATGGCTAGAACCAGCTCCATGCTGCAGTCACATTTTGGATACAACCAGTTACATTGTGGCTAGAAGCAGCCCTGTGCTGCAGTCACATTGTGGCTAGAAGCAGCCCTATGCTGCAGTCACATTATGACTACAACCAGCCCCATGCTGCAGTCATATTGTGGCTACCACCAGCTCTGTGCTGCAGTCATATTATGGCTAGAACCAGCCCCATACTGCAGTCACATTGTAGCTACAACCTGTTACATTGTGGCTACCACCAGCCCTGTGCTGCAGTTACATTGTGGCTACCACCAGCCCCATACGGCAGTCACATTGTGGCTACAACCAGCCCCGTGCTGCAGTCACATTGTGGCTACAGCAGCTAAGATACAAATACAGCAAGTTGTTGTTTGGAGAATGGCTACCTCTAGCCTCTAGATCACCAGAAAAACAAACAATGTGGCAATGTGACGTCGCTGTGTCCATTTGCCTGTGGGTAGGATCTTTGTAAGTTGTGTGTTAGGAACACCCATATAACTCATAGATGTGTCATCCTTTTTCCCCGTCTCTAGTCCTCCTACAATCTTGACCCACCCACCGCTACAAAATGGGGATGTATTAACGGTGGGTAGTTAGGGGTTGTGGGAGCCAGACAAGAAAATTCTAGTAGGAGGCAGCCTCGATAATCCAGGCCCATACTTACGGCCTGGACCGGTCTTTACTTGTGAGTTTTGATGCTATAAAATGGGCAGCCTTGGATGCCCATTTTCAGCAGAGGGAAGCCAAGGGCCAAGTAAGGGTTCTTGGGTTCTTGGGCACCCTCTCAGCAATAAACAACTCCCATGTACAGTGCTTAATATAGGGAAGTTATTTAGCCAAGCAGGGGTGTAGGAAGCAAGTTTTTATTGGGGGGGGCAGGGGTCTTGGTTGGGGGGGCCTGCTATATTTTTATATAGGCTTATATAGGGAATGCCCCCCCCCCTTTTCCTACGCCCCTGCCAAGTAAGATTCTTGGGTTCTTGGGCAATAAACAACTTCCATGTACAGTGTTTGATAGAGGGAAGTTATTTAGCCAAAATGAGAAACAAAATCATATAATACAGGGAATGTTCAACAATTACATCACTGCTAATGGGGTGGGGGGGGGGCTCTTTTGGTACCAGTGACAAACAGTGACATTGGGTCGGGGGTCCTAAAAACTGCCAAAAGCAGTGACATAATAACTATTGTTGAACATTCCCTAAGATTTTAGTCTATATATACTACTTAAAGAAGCTATATAGCCTACTAAAGGTCTGATCTATTGAAATGGGAAGGGGACAGTTTGGGGTGAATCTAACTAGTTAATAATCGTTCCCAAACCTCGGATGAGCAGCGACCACCTCCGGGGAGGCAGCCGCTACAGGATGACAAAACACAGCGACTTTGATCTCAATAAAAAGTGTATTCCACAGTGGAAACAGGGTACAAAATATATATCAAAATGACCAGCACACCCTACCTGACTATATGAGTGATATAATATGAAGTGGCGGAGCCAGCAGATCCGATGGTAGTCCGGCCAAGGCGAGGTAGTTACCTGCTGTGACTGGACTGGGAGGAAGAAATCTGCAAACTGAAGAAGACGATGTCCTCCTGTGACGTCATGAGAGGACGCCCCGCTACCTCCCGCGAGATATCGGACCAGCGCGAGACTTGGGTTTTCGCGCCCTGGCCGATCCCATTACACCCTCCCCTCTTTAATCTCTTGCTCGCCCCCAAGCAATGTATGTATAGTCTTATGAGGGGGGAGGCTTTCCTCTTCTCCTTGGTGCAAACCCCCCTCCCCCAAAGGGTTACCCAGCATGGCCTGGCCTGACCCGCAAGGATCAGGCCAGAGGTTCACTGAAGTCCCAGCAGGCTGTCCATACTTGATCTTGTCTCGCCTTGGCTCGGGTGCTGACTTGTCTTGGCTGGTTGACTTGTTGACTAACTAAGTTAGACTAAGTTAGACTAAGTTATGCAATTGGTATCGATCTGCAATTCTGGACTGGTTACTACATATTATAATTCTGGAAGGAAAACCAATGTATTAAACAGGTTCAAACAGTTTGACTTTTGATAGTTATCTCTTTAACATTTTACCTGTACCACCGAATGACAATACAATTCATATACAATTACAACCCTGAGATCAATTTTTAAGTTAGAACAGTAACTCTCTTTAAAACAACTTTGAAAATTGACTAATTAACCAGTATTAACATGGTGAACCACCTTTAGTATAACCCTGATTTACTACCGGAAGAATAGTATCATAAGTACAAAGTTAAATTTGGAAGATTGACTTATTTGACCCATAACAACCCACTTTACCTTTGTTTACCCCCCCCCCATATACACTCTAATAGTCCCAGGATAACATGAAGCTAATCAGATATAACCGGAGGTGGGAATGTCCTTTTTACTGGACATTCCACCCAGATATACACTATAACATATACACAGGGATAACGGTAACTCTACCACTAAATCTTTGGCATGTAATACACCCAGAACACATTTATCAAACAAGCATGTATAACCGGTAGGAAACATACATCGACATGGACAACAGTAGCAAAATGAGGGGGGGTCTCTGTAGCTATTTTTTTTTTTTGGGGTGGGTGGTGGGGTCTGCTGGCTCTCTGGTAGGGTGGAAGGGCCTGGTGCTGGGGCCACGACCCGGCTACCTGGAGGGGTGGCTGGGGATGACCTGGCCCTGCTTTCTGGTTTTTGGGTGGCGGCCAGGGGGAGCAGAACCCGGCGCTCTGGTGGGGTTGCTGGGGTACCCACGCCCTGGCGTGCTGGCTTGGATGCCGGGGTGGAGCCCGCTGTCCTTTAACGGGGCAGGAAGTGGCAGCAGCTGCCGCATCTTCCCGCTCGAACCTCTCCTCGGGCGCTTTGATCCTGACCAGCCACTGCGCATATTCTTCCTCCTCCGTGAGGTTTCTATTGGGGGTGGCCGCCGGAGGGGTCGGCCTGGCGGTGATGGCAGGCTCAGGGCTGGTGACTGCAGATGTAGGGGCCTGTCCAGCGGTGGCGGACGTCCCCTCAAGGGCCTCGATCTGAAGAGGTTGCCGCTTCCCGGGAGGCAGCAGCAACATCGGAGGAGCCACTTGGGGCATGGATGCTTGACCGGTAGGCCGTGCCAATCAGTGGCAGGTGTAACACCATAGTTACGCTGGGCAGGGCTGAGGACCCGACTCCATAGTATATGACCCTCTCTACCCCATCCTGCATCCACCGCCAATTCCACAGTTGCTTGCATCCGTGTCAAGGATTTTTTTGAGGTTTGAAAATTAATTTTATTGTCCGACACAATTTAACAAAAGTGGATAATGACAATAAAGGTGATTCCTCATCCAATTCATCTGTTTCAAATCTAGTTATTTTCACATTATGACATATATGAATGTACATGATGAAATGAGGTCAAACAGGTAAAGAAAATATGTATTATGTACACAAAAAATACAAGACTACCATAGGACTTAATGGTCACACAACAGTGACACAGCAGATAACAAGGTATAAACGGGCTCGAACACATGCTTCATTACGTATTACATTTAGTATAGAGTACGAGAATAAGACAATGCAAAATTTGAAGTATGTAGTTATTAAGTGACTCCAGCAAATAAGCAATAAAGATTGTCAGTGGGTGTAGTTGTTAAAACAGCTCCCACAAACAATGACATTGCAGCACACGATAACCATACGACAACCATTACTAGATTTCCAAGATTAGGCAACATACTCAGTGTCCAGTAAGAGTAGTCATTACAACAGCTCCTACTTTACACAAGGGGGGTAGTCATTACAACAGGATGAACGGGTCCTGAGCTCGAGGGTATCCAAGGTGCTGGCAGTGACAAGAAGGGCCTTGAGCTGCTTGAAGGCCACTTCCTGCTCCTCTCCCCAAAGGAAGGCTGTGTCTACCCCGGTCATTTGATGCAAAGGGGCAGCCATGGTACCATAGTTTCTCATGAACTTACAATAATAGCTTGTCAGCCTGACAAACGCCCGAAACTCTTTCTTGCTCCGGGGGGTGGGCCAACTCCTCACTTTCTCGATCTTTTCCTCATCCATCCTGATGCCTGCTTCTGAGACCACATGTCCCAGGAAGGTCACTTCCTTTCAGAAGAGGTGACATTTTTTTGGCTTTAGTTTGAGCCCAGCCTCTTGAAGGCGAGCAAACACCCGCTCCAGCCTGCCATACAAGTCCTCAAAGATAGCCCCAAAGACGATGATGTAGTCGAGGTAGAGGAGCACTCCGTCATGGTGCTCCTCTCGCAGGATGTGCTCCACGAGTCGCTCAAATGTCAAGGGGGCATTACATAGGCCCATAGGCATTGCTGTGAACTCATACACGCCGATGGGGGTGACAAAGGCGGTCTTTGCCCTATCCTCGTCTCTCATCTTGACTTGCAAGTAACCAGTGGCAAGGTCCATGGTGGCAAACCAAGACCCCCACCAAGCCGGGCCAAGCTATCTTCTATGTTCGGCATGGGGTAGGCGTCCTTTTCCGTAATCCACGCATACTCGCCTCGACCCTTCCTTCTTCTCCACCAGGACCAGGGGAGCGCACCATGGACTCTCCAGCATTTTCCCCACCTCCTCCCAGACCATCTGGTCCATATGGATGGGGATCTGGCGGGGTCTGGTCTTGACAGGGCGTCCCTCCCCCGTCCGGATCTCGTGCTCAACCAGTGTGGTGTGCCCCATTTGCTCTCCTGTGCACACAAACGCCCCCCTACTCTCTGTGAGGAGGTGCATAACCTGACAGGCTTGTTCCGCTGTCAGGCCTCCTGTGGCTCGTTTGTGCAGGTCCAAGACCTCTGGGTGGAGAGGACATTTCTCCATTAGGGTGCGTCAGAAGCTGCAGACTTCTGGGGAGCCCAGATCCTCCGGGTCTACCCTGGTGAGAAGTACCACCAAGGAGCCATGGCAGACATCTACCTCAACCCATGTTAGGTTGGATAGGTGGAGGGGGATCTGTGCTCCCATTGCGGTCACTATGGCCTCTGCGACTGAGGCTGCCATCTTGTCCTGTATTTCCGGGTGGCTAGAGGTCATTCCCACCTCAAACCCTGGTCGCTCCAGGAGCACCGCTGCTGTCGAGACCTCATGAAAGACCTCATGGTGAAGACTTTGAGGTTGGCCCGCCTCATGTTAAGGTTGACCCCTTTCTACTAACTACATCTTGTCCGATTAGGGAGATTTCTGCCCCAGTGTCTAATAATGCAGCCAGCTCCTCCTCACCCTGGGGAGTTCCAACACAGACCATGGCCCGCATCTCTCTCATCCCAGGGATTGGAACATAGGAACCTCCGCTGCAGGCCAAAGCTTGGTGCCCAGGTCTCATTGGGGCGGTGGTTAAAGGGCGAGGACTGGAGCTACGAGAGGCCAGAGCCACATTAGTGGGTGGACCAGCATACCGCAGGTGTGGGCTGTCACCCCTAGGTGTAGGCCGGTCTGTAGGACCAGACTGGCCAGGGGATCGGGACAGGCCATACCAGTCAGCCCTTCCTTGGCCACTGTTAGGCCCTGGATATCCTTGGTTAGCGGAATCTCTTCCAGAGCTCCGGGGTTGGGGGCAGTCTCACTGCATATGCTTAGGGTTGCCACAATTATAGCTAGTGCGACCTGGGGATGGCCCTCTTTGACCATTCGGGCCCGGGCTTGGAGGACGGGGACACTCCCATTGATAGTGCCCACCCCCTCCACAGTTGTAGCAAGTTTGGGGGCGGCAGAGGCTTGGATTCCGGGCTTGGGGGCAGTTCTGACGCCAGTGCCCAGGGTTACCACAATTGTAGCAACCCCCAGGGCTTTGTGGGCGAGGGGCTTGGGATGCTGTGGACTGGGCCATATTGGTGGCAGTTCTCTCGGCCCTCATGGCGGCCATCTCTGCTGTCAGGTCCGCCAACCTCTCTTCCATCTGTCTCTGAGAATTCCGCGTGCTATCCACTGGACTGAGGGCCCAGAAACGCCCCTGGCTATGGGCTGCCTTGTTCTCAGCCAGCCAGGCCTCCTCCCAGGCGGCGGCCTTAATTGCCTTGTCAAGGGATGCAGGCTATGCATTATACACAGCCTTTCCCAGGTCTCGGCAGCCCAGGCTGTGGATAAACTGCTCGATTGCCATGACCTCGGCAGCTTCAGAGGGGAACCCAGGGTACGCCAGCTTGACAAGATAGCAGATATCTTGACCAAGGGCTTGTAGGGTCTCCCCTTCCCTGCGGGTGCGGCTTCTTAATGCCGCCTGGTGGACAGCGGCCTGCTGCTGTGCCCCAAACCGATGTTCCAGGGCATCATCTATACTCTGGAACGTTGTAATCGTTCCAGAGGAGCTGGCATAGATGTACCGCTGGGCCTCGCCAGTAAGCTGGACCAGCAGCATGTCTCGCCGTTCCTCAGACGCCCATTCATTGATCTGAGACACCTGCAGGAAGTAGTTCCAGTACTCTTTCCACGGGATTGACCCATCATAGGGCCTAGCCTTAACCTGTTGCCGAAGGCGCCGGCCACGATCAGCGTCACCTCCATAGGAATATCCCGGAGATGGTGACCGGTGATGCACCCGCCTACGTGGACGCGGGGACCCCTCATACCCTGAAGAATCTGGGGTGATACCCCGGGCCCCCTCTCCGGGATGGGCTTGACCCGCCCTAGGTGGTGCGCTAGGAGGAAGGCTTCCGTTGGATGCATTATCTCGGCAAGGGGCAGGGTCTGTAGGTATGGGAGGGTCCCTAAGCGTTCCCTCCCTCGGTCCAGGTTGGACGGGGTGGACTGCCCCGTCTCCCCTGTGGTGACAATCAGGCTGGGGATATGGTCTCCTAGCAGGAGACCGAGGATGGCCTTGACAACCAAGGTCTCTGGACTGGTGCCCACCACGGACTTGCGGGCTCTGCTGATAGTCTGGGCAATGAAGGGCCACCTGGGAAGGATACACAGCCTGGCCCGAAGGAGTAGTTGGACAAGTTATGGCGTGATGGATTCGGGTGCCAACCATCCCTTGCGAGGTTTGCGGGTCAGTAAACTCCAGAGTCCACTCGACCATGTTGATTGGAGGAGCGGTGCGGGTCAGGCCTAGGGCTAGGGGTGCATGACGCCCTGCGTTTTGGACGGGTGGACCCAGATGAGTGGGTTAAATGCCCATTGGGTAGGGGTGGCGCCGAAGGGTTAGCCTGAGCCAACCTAGGAGATTGCACCACAGGCCAGGTAGGTTGTGGTGACCTAGGCCCATTGAGATTGGTCCATGGGCTAGGTAGGTCCTAGACCTAGCAGATCGGCTAGGACTGGGCCAGGTAGGCCTTGGTGACCTTGGACGCCCAGACGCCTGGTCAGGGTTGTGGTGGGGAGATTGACGTGTGGGCCAATTGGGTCTTGGCGACCTAGGCGCCTGGATGGCTGGCTAGGGCTGCCTCTAGGTGACTGGACGGTAGGCCAGTTAGATGGTGAGGAATCAACGGGTCTGCTCATAGGCTGCCATGTTGAGGGTTGGTGGGAGGCGGACCCACCGGGTGGGTGGGACCCGCCAGAGCCGCCATGTGGATATGTCCCTCCAGAGCCATCATGTGGGTTCGGCCCGGGGGACCGACCTCTAGACTGGGCAGTCGGCCACTGTGGCTGGGATGAGCGCGACCCCAGCTCCTCCCGCAACTGACATAACTCCTCACGGAGTTGTCTAATTTGGTCAGCTGCGTCATCTGGGTGAGCGGTACGACCATGGTCATGTGCTCGTGGGGTACGGGGACTCCGTGTGGGGGATGGGCTGCTAGACGGGGTTCGCCCTGAACCGCGTCGGTCAGGTGACCCCTCCGGAGTCAACGAGGAACTTGCATTTCGAGCGGCTGAGGAACCCCGAGGAGCGCCTAGGGCAGCATTGCCCGCGTCTAGAGTGTGGTGTACCCATCCATCGCTCTGGGAGCCCTGTGGTCCGTAGCCGCCCCAACCTATCATTCTATTTTGAAGGGTAGGGCAAGGGGACCAGGGTACCCACTGACCTCATAATAGGACGGGGGCAATTGCTGTCGGTAGGGGTCAGCGGAGTCACCCCTATCAAAGGTATATGGTGGTGGAATACTGAGTTCCACCACAGAATCTCCCTGACTGTAGTCGGGCTGCTTACCAGGGATGGTGCGGTCAGAACTCACTGTGGAGGTCCAACCCTGCGATGCATCTTGTCCTGACATGTGGTCGTGCCAGTCGTCGTGGACCACATATGCTGGGCGGTCAAAATTTCGGTCTGGACTCGCCGCCTGCAACGAGTCACCGCCCTCAACGTCACGGTTCGCCATGTCTGCAGTACTGCACTAGCAGGTAGAGGGGAAAGGGCAATACCAGGACAAATACAAGCGAACACCAGGACAATGATCCTTGACTTTCACAATATATATATATTTTTTTCCCAACGTACAATATGCATGCAAGGTCCTAGGCCGATGATGTTCCGCTTCACTGAGCAGCGTCCAGACTATACTGTCCCCCTCGGCACTAGCCTTAATAATGTCTACTCCTGCAATCAAGGAATAGCACAACACGTATCGGGCCAGGGGGTAGGGCTTCCCTATCTCTATAGTATTTATAGTGCAAGAATGACAATGTAACAATCTGACAGGGACAGGTAATCACAAATCAATATGCAAACAGGCAAATCAATCAATAGGCAGAGACTGGTGAATTATTCTTCACTGACTATAGAATTTACTGCACTAGAGTTTACTACCACTAGCAGTATTGATATGAGCCTACCAGCTCCACAGGTGGGTACTCACTGGTAGATATTATATATAATGTGGCTGTCAGCTCCAAGTGGGACTACTCACTGACATACCACAAAATTGATTAAATTAAAGTAGAAAGCCTATGGCCGCAGACTTTTGGTCTGCCGCTCCCCACTTCACACATATCAGGTCTGAGCCGAGGCTGAGAAGTAACCCCAAACTTTAAAGATACCCTGTGCTCAAAAGTATCAACATGCACATATCTATCCACAGGCTTAGAAGTATACCCAGTACCATTTCTAACCCTGCTTACCTGTGATCACTGAACCATGACCACCCTCTACTGCAGTGGAGTCAAGCAGAACATGAGTTGATATCACTGTGTGTGTGGTACTGAGGTGTGAGTGCAACCCCCATCCACCTATCCTTACCTACTGTACTCTTAGGGAAGCCACATTTACTCATGTTTTATTTCAGAAAACCTTCAATTTCTTGATTTTTTTTAGATGTGGAAAGTCTTTATTGCCAAGTCACAAATTATACATGAGTGATAAAATCTGACAATAGAGGTGATATTCTTAGGTTCACAAGGTTCTCAGTTTGCAACACATAGATAATGAGATTAATGATTCATGTAAGATGATGAAGGATGAGAAAACAGTAAATATAAGGGTAACAGAAAAACGGTATATACAAAAGAAGAGAAAAATGTACAAGGTGAAATTGATCCATGTTGAGAAAAATACCATGAAAGCAGATTCGTAATCTGCACACTTGAAATTCACAATCACAAATTTAATAATTGGGCTTGATAAAGAGACAAGGGGAAGATTTAGAAAAAAAAGCTCACAAAATACTAAAACTGACATTAGTATATCCAAAGAGGCAACCTGACTAATTTTTTACTGATTTAACGAAGTACATTTGATTATATCAATTTTGTGTATATGTACCAGCCATCTATACACAGCAGCACGTTCATAATGTGAATCAATACACCCATGTATCCAGCTACAATTATATCAGATATAACAGTTGCAGGAAGAAGGCAGTAGGTTAAGTCATTACAACCCATCCCCCACACCTTCTTAAATAGTCCAGCAGTCCAGAACAACAAAGTGAGGTCACTACAACCCATCCCTGTCTCCTGGCTGACATTTGACCCAGACACAATGAAGTGAAGTGCAGGTGAGGTCATTACAACCCATCCCCACATCGACTACACCATAAATAGATCAAAAGGTTAGACACTTGTTTAGGCTATAAACAACGCTACATTTCATATGTAGCACCTTCTGGTGGTGTTGCTCCTTTGGTCAAATTAGCTATTCTCTGCTTAAAAACGAATTTGTTTGGGCTACGCTGATGCCAGGCACTTAGACAATTCCACAGCGTTGCTCCTCTGCTCAGTGGGGAGTTCAAATATCCACCATTTCTGGCTCTAAGAACTCTAAAACGAATTTGGTCCTCCGACCTCAACCCCTCGTGCCTAGGAGCATCATCTATCATTTCAGGATGTTTTGACAACTTGAACATATATGACAATGTTAATTGTTGCCTTCTCCTATATAACTTACAAACATCAGCAGTTTTATACATATCATCTTCAGTCATATTTTTGCCACGAAAACAAATCTTTAAACCTCTTAATTGTAGCCTCTCCAATTTTTTTCAGAAAGATTTCATTCGCTCCATCATGCACAAAACTTGCATAGTCAAATAAACTGAGCACAGTTGACTTATAAACCTGTATACATACATTCTCTGTTAGTAGATGGCGCAATTTACTTAGGGTAAATAGACGATCATTCACTTTAGCAATTAGTTTGTTCATCGCTTGACCAAAACTTAGAGCAGAATCAATTTTCAATCCCAGGTAAGGGTAACAGTTTACTTCCTCTAATTTTTCATTATACAAGTAGAAGTTTTATTTAAGAAAACCTTTAATTTCTTGATATGGAGGGTTCATATCTTAGACATGTTAATATTTTCTTGTGGAAAAGGCTCTGAGCTTTGAAATGGGCTTAGTGTTTTCCTTTAGGAGATTTAACACAAAAATCGGTAATAGGTTCTAGTGGTACCTCCAAGTAGATTTTTATGGACATCTGGTGACAAAATCCATGATTTACTTCACATATAGGCCTATATTGAATCTGTACCTGGATAAATATATGTTCCTCTTTTATGTAGTGCTATCAATTAAGTCATAAAGTTAACAGAAAATGGTGAAAAATACACTTTTTGTCACTTTGATATAGCACTAAGATCTGACCATTCAGGGCTAGAAATGGCCACAGCCCTACATCTATGACTGGGGCCATATGGAGTGCGGTCTTCAACCTGCATATAACAGTAGGGGTACTTCACACATATAACAGTAGGGGTACTTCACACATATAACAGTAGGGGTACTGGTCAAGATAAATGCACCCTGTCCACAAATTTGCCTCAATATATTCTGACTGATATTGTGGAGTATAAGCAGGGGAGGATAGATGCTCTACCTCCCTCCCCTCCTTTAAAAAATTACTTGGGATCCAACCTAGCCAGGAGGCCATTTCACCGCGTTTATTTTATTAAATGTGGATATCCGTTTTTAATATACGGAGTCCGTGTTTAAAAAAAAACGTTTCACCGCGTTTAAAAATATTTTTTTTCCCCCGAACGCGGACCTCCGTCTTTGACCGTTTCTGCTCAGAACGCGGACCCTATTAAAGTCCGTCATAACTCCGCGTTTAATACCATGAATGCGGTGGGGTAGGGGACCACTAGGTGTTCGAACACGGACCCTTTTTGGCTGTCTTTTAATGGTTTTAAGGGTCCGTGTTTGATTTTACCCCTCCGCGTTTATTTTCTTCCAGGTTGACCTAGTGACCTTGACCCTTCTCCCTCACTAGTGACCCGCCATATTCAAGACAGAAGTAAACATGGGTCGGTACTACATTCTGTGCACCAAGAGGGAATACTATCGCAGGAGGGATCCCCTGTCATTTTACACAGACAAGAAGTTCTTGCAGCGCTACAGACTCACCAAGGGAGTCACACGAAAACTTATTAAGAACTACGTGGCTTATCTTCCACCTAAAAGGCGTGTTCTGAGGGGAGTACATGCTGTCCCTCACAGGATCAGAGTGAGTACACTGTGTGTTTATCTCTGTTCTCTTCCCCTGCCTTCTATCTGAGACCCTCATGCCAGTAACCCCGGATGGAAAACAGACTCTCAAAGCATTCTTAGATCCCCCTGTCCTATAATTTTTCTCCTTAATTTCCCTGTGACCTCCACGTATGTAAAAATGAAATAATGTCTAATTATTATTTTCTCTTTCTTTTTTTTTCAGTTCTGCATTGCTGTGAGATACTTTGCCACTGGTGCAAGCTACTCCACCATAGCAGACTGTCATGGGGTCTCAATATCTACGGTGTGCAGGTCTGTGGGAGAAATAAGCGACTATTTTCACCACCGCCTGGAAGATTATGTCATTTGGCCAGACTCTGACATCGAGAAAAACAACAAGTCAGTCTTGTTCTTGAGGGAGAAGAGGAAGCGGGGGGTTTTCGGGCTGATAGACGGTACCCACATCCCCATAGCCTGTTCTAAAGGAGTGGTGGCTGATGAAAATCAGTATTACTGCTACAAGGGGTACTACTCCATTAACACCATGGTGAGTCTAGAGTTATTCTGTTACACTAAGAAGCACCCATGCTCAGTTTTATTAATTAATTTATTTCTTTTCAGGTACAAGACAGCTGGATGTTTATTTTACTGTATTCTAATGCCTAAGGTTATTTTTTCAGATCATCTGTGACTGGGATATGCTGATATTCCATGTGAACGCCAGCAACCCCGGGTCGTGTAACGACGTGTATGTGATGAACGGGAGCCAGGTGAAATTCCTAGGAGAGAGGGGGGACTTCTCTGGATTCTTCCTGCTTGGAGACGGGGGGTAAGATAGCTAAATAAATAAATATTGCTCTGTTATAAAAGTTCTATTTATCTATGTGTCATTGTACCTTTCTCCACCTTTTTTTAAACATGAAGCAAAGTAAGGTCCCTTTTAAATGCCCCTCTCCTTCAAGTTTTTGTTCTATTTGTTTTAAGATATGGAATATTTTTTTTGTTGGTCCAGGTACACTCTCACTGACTACCTCTACACCCCAGTCAACCCCGAAGTAACTGATGAGGATGCCAAATACAATAAGTGGCATAAAAAGACGAGGTCGAAGGTGGAAAGGGCCATCGGTGTCCTCAAACAGAGATGGCGGTAAGTTTCCATATTTTCACATTAATTTTTGGGAAAGAATTAATTTATATATCACTAAAAACTCATTTATGTCAATAGCAAAGACCAGAAAATATGTCCTCCTTACAAAATTAATTTATTTTTGGTTCTTTTCTTTTGCTTCAGGTGTCTGGATGCCAGTGGAGGATACCTCCTGCATGAACCCCGTAGAGCTGGATGCATTATTGAGTCGTGCGTGTGTCTGCACAATGTGGCGCGGATAGCCAAGATACAGCTTCTGCGCGACTTTCCCTCCAAGGACAGCTTCAAAAGAAAGTACCCACCGATCGTGCAACCAGACAATCTTGGTCCCAAGCCCCGTGTGGCTTTCAAGAATTTGCGGGAGGAATATATATCCAAGCCAAGTTTGGTTCCCATGCCCGTCGTTAACTACACAACTCGAAATTGACTTGGAGCTTTGTTTTCTTTTATTCCCTATGACATAATAATAATTCTCTGACATTTAAGTTTAAATCAAATATATTTAGCTGAACAAAAATGAACTTTTATTAAGAAATATTTGTTAAAACCGACATGTTATAATCAGACAAAGGACAAGTCATCGGCTGTAGTATGGGCTTAACCCAGTCTTAAAATAAAGTGAAATGTTACACCTATTTCATCTTTTTCCCACTGTGGAAACAGCTTAAGATGAAAAGTATACCATGAGATAAAACTTTGTTGAAAAAGTCATCATGAAACAGAATAAAAATTAGTGGACATGCCGTATCCCTTATATTAAAAAGAGTGCATGTATGTACCTCAGTAAAATAAAGATATCATAGAGAGAACTCTTCTTACATCTGTGTACTTTGGATGATGCAGCATATAACTGAGAGGTACTACTTATTAATACCCACTTCTTCTTTACGTGTACAAACAAGAAGGTATAACAACTAATAAATGCCCCAAGTTTTATGTATTTTTACACTGTTATTATCGTCTGTGATCACTTACAGTTTCTGCTTGTAACATAGCACCTTAAATGATTTTATGGTTAAACACAATAAAAAGCAGAACCTGTCTTTAACATGAACCTTAAACAACAAGTGTTTCCTTTTCATTTATACACCTTTTACACGATATAGCCCTTGAAGATAACTTTCTTACGAAGCCTTTCTGACCGCTTAGGCATGTCATCTCTGTCAGACACGGAGCCTGCCTCAGACCCTGCACCATGGTCATCTCCTGTACACTTAGCGTCGTCCTCGTCTTGTTCTGGCTCCGTATGTTGTGCTTCCTCATTCTCTTGTGGTGCCTGAGTCTCTCGTGGCGCCTCAGTCTCTTGTGCTGCCACACTGTCAACTACTACTTCTCCTAGGGCACAGTTCTCCGCCACCCCCTGATAACCTAATCCTTCTGTATTTGCCTGAGATAATTGGTTATGACCTGTGCCAGGTATGGGTCCATCAGGTACCTCCCCTGTGTTCTGGACTATGGTGAATTCGTCTTTGTGTCTGACCAAGTACGAAGGCAAACCTGTTCCATCGTTACTTTCACTGGCCTCTCGACAAATAGCTGTTAAAAACCAAAAAAAGTTTACTAAGTTAACTTGCTTTCTTCTATTTTACCCGCTGGAGTCGATACGTCCAACTTTTTAATGTTTAATTAAACCAGCAGCAGACATGGGTTCCTTTTCTGACATATTAAATCCGATTTAGTGTCAAAATAGTCTCACTCAACAGATAGTATGCCAAAGGAATTATATGAAATAAATTTTCCATGAAAGCAGTTTATTTTTTATGAGAGCTTTTTATATTTACCAGATCCCGGGATAAGCAAAGTATTGCCCCCTCCAACGTCATTGAACGGCTGCTCTGTGGTGTGGTATGTGGAACCAATATCTACAAAAGAAAGATGACAATATTATATAAAGATTTTTTTTATGAAGAATCGTGTCAAATTTTGGTTCATTATGTACCAAGGAATAACACAGATAGGTTTTTAGTGACATACATATTCTGTCCAAAGTTAAAAACGAAAACAAAAAATCCTGAAATTATGTACCTCCGTGAGTTTCTGGGTGAGTGAGGAAAGCGGCCACGTTAGAAGGATGGAGGGTCAAGACTGCAGGCTTGTACCTGTCCTCTTTCGCTTTTTTATCGTCCGTGTCTCGTTGATCTGGTGCATGTAGGGTAGGTTCAGGAGTGTCTGGTTCAGCTGTCTCTGATGGCGGGTGTGGTTCAGGTGTTCCGGCTTGTCGTTGATCATGGTTAACTTCTTGGACAGGCGGTGCAGTCTGCATGCCTACAAATACAAGGTTTCTACCTATTTGAATATATTTAAATAAACATTGAAATAATTAATATTATCAGCTGCACGAAACATACCATTTCCTTTTAGTGTGTTTTCCTCCTCTAGGGTCCATGTTCGAGGTCCGTCTTTAATAGCTTTATAATAAACGCGGTGAAATGGCTGGACTTAGGTTTTTAAGTACAGCACTTTCATAGACAGATAATTGACAGAACACAGAGGTCCGTTTTTATTAACTGTGAGCTAAGGATATACAGGTAAAATAAATGTTATTGGAAGCCTGATGACCATAGTACACCTTTATATTAAATTGGTGATATCTTTTAAAAAGAAAAGAAAAGAAAATATTTCCATATTTACTCACGATTTGATATGTATAGGTCGACAGAGTGTGTCACGGCCTCATTCAGCTTTTCCATTGTTTCAACTATTTTTTGGAGAATGTTGTCAGCAGTGGCTGCAGTTTGGAGACCAGTGTCACACCGCTTTTGTAGATGGTCAGCATTGATAATCATAGCATTAAATGACTTGGACAAAGATAAGACACAATCCTGCATCCCTATGAAACCCACATTCATCTTAGTTTGGGCATCTGTCAATTTTTGACTGTTCTCAGTCATTATGCCACTCAACTTATCTAGCGCTTTTACTGTCTGCACTTGTTTCCCCACTATCTGGTTTGTCAATTCTGTGTGGACGTTTGCAAGCGCTACACTATCTTCCTCAGCTTCTTCCTTACGTAGGTCTAATGCTTTCCTTTGTAGCTCAAGCATTGTGTCCCTCTGAGACATTAGGCACTGTTGTGTTTCATTTAAATGTTCACTTAAAGACTTTGTCAACCCTTGGGTCACCCCTTTCAGAGCCTTGACCATTATAGACGCGATCTCCTGAGTATTTTGAGCAAGTTCGTCTTGATGTTTTTGAAGAGAGTCACATATTTTTTTATTTTGCTCCAATATTATTTCTTTGTTCTGCTCCAGCAAAGACCGAGTAGCAGCTTCCATTTCTGCCTTCCACCCGTCACCTAGTCCATCAAACAGTTTCCTCCTTTTACTGTGAGAACTATCACGATCTGAAAGAAGGGAGGTATTCTTTTCAACTGTCCGCTTACTGTTAGCTGCTGTCTCCTGCACCTTTTTATTTAATACAGAAGCAGGTGTACTGGTAATAAAAACAGAAGATTCATCGTTCTCCTCTACTCCTGAAATGTTAAAGTCGTCTATAATACTTGAAAAAGATGGAGCTCGGGTTCTCTTTCGCTTGGTGGCAGGTTCAGTGTCCAGAACGTCCTCTGTGATATGTTTAGATGGGCCAGCTTTAATGTCAGGTAAAGTATCAGGAAGTTCATGCTCAGGGACCTTCTCTTTGACCACAGGTTTCGCCGTTACAACTTTCTTTCTTTTCAAAGAGGTGGTAGCCTTCTCTATAACAGGAGGCTGAGGCTGAGGAAAAGGTTTTTTTGCGGGGGTTTTTTTGGGAGTGTTCCTTTCTACCACCTTTCTTGCTGCCTCTAAAAGCAACTTCTTCCTCTCGGCCCTCTCTCTGGCGCGAGGAGACAAAGCCTCGTCCTCCTTGTTCTCCTTCTTTTTATGGGCTATTCCCAACTTTTTATCATTTTCACGTTTGTTAAATTTTAACATGGTCACCTTGGTTACACTTTTATGAGGTGGACTACGGAGATCATTGTCATCTGGAAGAGATTTGTTGGCCTTGCCAGGAAGACTCTCTGGTTCTTTCCCCCCCCCTCCTCCTCCTCCTCCTGCTGATGCATGTAGTGGTCTACTGCGTTGGTGGGATCGTGCTCTTCCTCGACGTCGGCCTGGTCAGGCAGCTCATTGTACTCGGCCTCATCCATCATAGGATCTGAAAAAATAAAAAAAATATTTATTGTTGATATTCTTGTCCTATTAAGAAAGACAAAGTGAAGAAAACATTCATGTGATATATATATTGGCATAGTCCAAAACTAACATTGCACCAGATTATTTTACGCTTTTATTTCTCTAGGCATTCTCCTTTTTCCTTTGGGTTTAATATGGAAATTCCTCTTGATTAAATAATGTAAAAATTTATTTGAGACATAGGGGACAGTTCGCTTACCTCCGTCTTCATCGACCGCAAGTAAATTCCCATCTACAACTGCTTTCATGGCGTCGCTGGGCATTTCCAAAGCAGCATAATTCTCCCGCTCTGGTCTGTCAGGGTTATAGCACGACCATGGTTCCTCTGTCCTGCCTCCTCCCTTGAGGTTAGGGGGCTGCATGCCAGGTATTCCTGCAATATATATTAATACCAAAAAATGATTCTGATTATTTTATTGAAAGGAGGGATACAGAGATATATATTAGCTGAAAGGAGCTGTGAGATGAAATAAAAAGAACTGCCATTGTATGAAGAAAATTGAACTTCATTGAACTCTGCATGTGGTTTTGAAAGCAGTCGGCCATTAAAAAAGGAAATTATACAATATCACCATTTTTTTTTAAAAACTCACCCAAGACGACGTCCTCTCCACACCAATCCAGTATACCTTGCTCTAGATCTGTGAGATAATCCTCTGGCTTCCTCTGTCCACTCCCTGACCTGTATTTGCTGTCTATATATTGCCTCTGGAAAAGTTTAAACACAAGTCTTTATTACACTTAACATAATGAAAAAAGGGAAAAAAAATCCAAGTCGGACACAAAAAATAAAAGAATGGACCACAAGAAGGTAGGGGATATGGTATTTCACCACTTTAAAAACAAATAACATGGGAGCCCGTATATGTTGACCTACTTCTGCATTCTTTTACCACTATGAGCAATGTGTGGAAAAATAGAAAGCTAGCTATGTAACCTACCTTTTTCTTTGCGTCTTGTCCGAAGTATAATAACTTGTCCTTACACTGCTTAGACGACCATTCTCTCTTACCCATTGACTCCACATATTCTGTGAAAGATGAGAAAAGTTTTATTTATCTTCATTTTATTATATTATATAATTATTAAATAACAGGGACAACAAGGACAAGAGACGTGGAGTAAAGTTATTTTTGTTATAGTAGAAGTATTTTGATATCATCTCAACGTTTCAAAATTTGGGGTTATTCATGATCATATAATGTTTTCCTTTAATATTTTAAAGACAGTACAGTTCTTATTTTTGAATAAAGCATATATAAATTTTAGGAAGGAAATCCTTGTTTCGAGACAATGAGTTGACATGCAGAATACAGTTAAAATAAACATAAAGACTTACCTGACAACTCCTCCCACCCTAATTTCTTCATGACAGTACCGTCGCTGCTTGACTTAAATTTGCCTTTCAGTACAAACTTAAGGTGGTTGGCACCATATATAAGTGCCTTCAGTTCAGCCTTATTCCAATGTTTCAACTGCACGTCAGAAGAGGATGAAATGGATGTGTTTCTAGATGTGTTACCCCCACGTCCTCGGACAGAACCCCGGGCTCCACGGGCTCCCCGGGCTCCCCTGGCTCCCCGGGCTCCACGGGCTCCACGGGCTCCACGGGAGGTACCTCGAGAGGCACCCCTTCCACCAATACCAGATCCTCGGGGCCTCCCCCTAGGCCTGCTGGCACCTGATCCACGGCTTCCTCTTTCCCCCCTGCCTCGACCCCTTGGGCTAAATGGAGCAGTGAATTCTTCGTCAGGAACGTAAGAAGGATCTCTTGAAAGGTCATCTTCAGGAGGAGGTGGAAAGGCAGACCTCCTAATGGGTATGCCATAATGCATAGGATGTTCCCTGCTTGGGGGCTTGCCACGCTGTCTTTTTTTTTATAGTTCTTCATCATGTAACCTCTTTTCTAGAGAATTTCTATATAAGTACACCATATAGTTAATGTCTTGGGTGCCACCGCCAGCTCCGTGAAAATCAGAAGGTTTCAATGATTCATTGTATTCCTCCTCCTCCGGAACATATTCCTCATACTCCAAGTCTTCTTCTTCATAGTAGCCCTCGTTTTCGTCATATTCTTCCCCTTCACGGGCTTTCTGGGTAAGAGGATATGAAAGAACAATAACGTAAGTGACACAGTTAAGAGGGGAAGTTTCATCGACTCTGTTAACTTGGTCATTTGACAACGAGAATGAAATCACTCAACTGACACTGACCTAAACACCTTGCTTTTTCGTCGACAAAGACTATCAAACTTCGAATTACATCCTAATTTTTATGCTACGTGACCTACTTCGTAAGACAGAAACATCTTTTCATGGTTAAGCTTACCTTATCCATCGCTTTAGGCATTTTTGGACCTTTTTCACTCCCTCGTCGACAAAGAAATCCGCATTCCGGAAGGTGACAGCGGCCATAGATATCCCATAACTCATGACGTCACAGGGGAAAGCCCGGGGTTCCCCGAAAGTAAAACACGGATTTGCCGCTAAATTTAAAAAAAATTAAATAAAGGCAGAGGGTAGAACACGGACGTCCGTGTTCCCAGGTCCGTGTTTAAAATAAAGGATCCGCGTTTATTAGAAAGGGTCCGCGTTTATTATGAAAACCCGGAGGGCATAACGGAATGACAAAAGAAACGTTTTGAAGAAAAAAAAAATTACAGTCCATGGTTGGGTCCATGTTAGAGGTCCATGTTTAATAGCTTTATAATAAACGCGGTGAAATGGCCTCCAGGGTACCTATATCATCTGGCCAAGTCAATCCCACACAGATTATACACAGTATCCACAGGTATCAGAATTAAAATATCACTGTACACAGATGGGATTGTTTGCAACACAGTATAGTGAGTCTAGGGTGGGGGGGGGGGTGGATCAGCTGACTGACCACCACCACCCAGACGGTGTGACCCACTTTCAGTTTCAGACTGTCTGGCTTTTTGTCATTCACAACAACACCAATCTGATGATGACAAGATAACCACAATATAACTCTTACACAGCTGTGTAAGAATAAATATTTCAGAGCAGATAAGAACTTTGTATAAAATTCTAAGTGGGGGGTGTGGATGGGGGGTCCCCCATGTCACATGTCAATTTTAAGAAATGGTTATGTCACATGTCACTTAAATGCCCATGTCCCATGTCACCTCTAAGAACCTCTCATGTCACATGTCGATTTTAAGAAATGGTTATGTCACATGTCACTTAAATGCCCATGTCCCATGTCACCTCTAAGAACCTCTCATGTCACATGTCGATTTTAAGAAATTGCCATGTCACCATGTCAAATGTAGTGGTCCACACCCATTAAGTGGGCAAGTATCACTCTGTCACTAGTTGAAAACAATTTCCACCAGCGAAATTGTCAATACTTTTTGGCAATGTTTTTAGGACTCTCAGGGCCTACTCGACCTTCTAAGAGTGATCCAGATTCTAGCTAATGTCACTCAGACAAGTAGAGATGCAATGTCAATGATTTGGGACCAATTTAGGGATAATTTAGAGCAGGTATTTGAGGTTGAAAAATGTAGAAAGTGACGGCCGTTTCCGTAGGTCGAATTTCCGTCACTTTTCTCAATAATTTGACAACTCCCCAGGCCTTTCTGATACTTCTAAATTACCAGAAATTGATATCCCAATATAGCCAAGCTTCCCAAAAACAGATATAACGCAAAATTGGGTAATTTAAGATTGTTCCAGCTGAGTATATAAGTCTTGTTTACAACGACAAGTGGCGGCCGATTTCGGCGAAGAGTTCATGTAACTTTGGGAAATATTCTGACAACTTGTCCGGCCTTTGAAGCCATCCTGAACCACTTTAAAATAGAATCTGAACCTACCAGACCTCAGCCCGGACTACGTCATGACATATTTTGGGTAGTTTATGGGTATGGACTGTGGAGGTTGCTGAAGATTAATCAAGAACGAATAGAAACATGTGCTTATTGGTTTCTCCTCATACCGGAAGTCTGTCTATTTCCGGAAAAGTTGTCTAACTTACAAATGGGTTACAACCGCGTACACAGAGGTCGCTACTACGATGATTTCCCGCGCGAGGACACTACATCCCTCCCCTTGTTATTTGTTGAAACCATACATGAGATAAAACAGTTTTACTGTTTGATATGAATAAACATGATATGATAATACAACCACTTAGGGTTGAGTCTTTTTGATCAGATATATAACTTGAAATATGAAATACACTTTCAACTCAAATTCACTTTGTCAGTTCTCTCAATGTTCAATATGATCAGATAACAACAAGTCACTTGTCACAAATATAGTATAGTTTCTCACTTAGTCACAAAATCAGTCATCCAGTTTGGAGTGTGTCTCTCACGTGTGGGTCTCGGAGATTGTGGAGGCACAACTTTGGAAACAGTGGGGTTTGGTGTGTTAACAGATAACTCTGTTGGTACATAAATAGATACAGGACTAGCTTTCATAGGACTAGTAGGCACAGAAGTTGGTTCAGGTGGAATAAACCTTTTCATGTGTGCAGTATTTCTCATACGGGCAGGTCCACCTGGACTTTGCACTACTACTGCATTTCCTCTTTTCTCAATAACCTCATGGGGAGTTGGATTAAATGGTGGAGTAATTTTGTCAGTTTTGTGAAGTTCTTTCACTAGCACTTTGTCTCCAACTTCAAGATCACTGTCTTTAGCTAGATTTCGGGTGTCAGCATACTCCTTCCCCTTTAGCTTTCTAAGAGAGTCTCGCTCCTTCATAGCATCAAGTCCATCTTGTAGATGTAGATCAGAATCAGTCATTTTGACTTCAGGTAACTTGGTTCTGAGCTTTCTTCTATACATGAGCTCAGCAGGGCTAATGTTAGTCACTGTATGCGGAGTGGATCGGTAATGGAACAAGAACTCTTTGAGATTCTCGAACCAGTCTTTCTTTTCCACTCGGGCGATTCGGATGATTTTTAGAAGCGTGGAATTTAGCCTCTCGACTTCGCCATTATTCTGTGGCCAATATGGAACACCTTTTAGATGTTCGATGTTGCGCTCTGACAGAAACTCTTCAAACTCTGTCGACGCGAATGGTTGTCCATTATCACTTCACAGTGTCTCAGGGTATCCATGATTGAAGAACATGTGATCTAGACACTTTTTCATATTTTCAGCTGTAGTCTTCTTGAGACACACTACCTCAGGCCAGCGCGAGAAGTAGTCTACGACAACAAGTAGGTGGTATTCGCCTGGAATATCTAGTAAATCAACAGCAATGTCAACTCAAGGACCAGTCGGGAGTTCTGTTGACTTTATTGGTTCAGGTCTCATACCTCTTCCAACTATCTGACATGGACCGCAGGACTTGACATATTTCTCCACTTGTGAGTCCATACCAGGCCACCAACACTTCTCTCTGAGTCTACTTTTGGTGCGCACAATGCCTTGATGTCCTTCATGCACCAATTCGACCGTGCAGGCCCACAATGCTTCAGGTAACACGATTCGGTTACCTCGCATAACTACTTGGCCTGCTATCCATAGGTCATTTTGCAGAGCTTTACATATAGTACCATTGAGCTTTGTCCAGTCTCCTGACTGAATCGCTTCTCTCACTAACTTTAGTGTTTCATCATCTTCTGACAGTTTCTCAACATCTTTTGGCACAAGTGCGACAGGTACAGCATCTCGCACTACAGAATATGCATAGTCACTAGTTGAGATTCCAGATCTGTTGTCACTTACAGTACTGTCAGGTATTGGCAGTCTACTCAATACATCGGCTTTGTTTTCCTTACCAGGAATATGTGTTATACGGTACTTGTACTGCTGCTAATATCCATCGCTCAATCCTTGCAGATGGAGGCTTTGAGTTGGGCTCAAGACTGACACTAGGGGCTTATGATCGGTTTGCACTTCAAAGTCAATTCCAATCAGATACAGATAAAACTTCCTACACGCCCAATACACACGTAGTGCTTCTCGTTCAAACTGAGAATAACGTCTCTCTACGCTGGTTAGCTTCCGGCTAGCGTAGTATACAGGCCGGTACGTGCCGTCTTCCTGTTCCTGCTCTAGGATAGCACCTAAACCCACTGGTGACGCATCTGTAGTAATGCGGGTTGGTGCGCCCGGTGTGAAATACGCCATCACTGGGGCTCTTGTGAGGCACTCTTTAACATCATTAAATGGCTTCTCCTCTTGGGATGTCCACTTCCACTCTGCCTTATCTCGGGTTAGTTCCCAGAGTGGTGCTGTGATGGTCGCAAAATGGGGAATAAACTTGGCACAGAACTGAGCGAGACCGAGGAAACTCCTCGTCTCCGCCGCATCCTTTGGATATGGTGCTTCTACTACTGCTTTGACTTTATCACTAGCAACTTGCAACCCATCCTTTGTGATCACATGTCCCATGTATTTTATTTCTGACATGTTGATTTGACACTTTGACGCATTTAAGGTGAGTCCATGCTCATCGAGCTTTCTGATGACCTGCTCCAGGCGCTTGTCATGTTCCGCCTGATCAGCTCCGACTAAGATGATATCATCAGACATATTATAAGCTCCGGGACAGTCTCTGATTACCTGACTTATCAGCTGCTGAAACTTCTCAGTTGCCATATTCACACCAAATACGAGTCGCTTGTATTGATAAAGACCATGCGGACCAGCAAACGTAGTGATTGGTCTCGACTCGGGATGGAGTTCAACTTAATGATATACCATATTTAGGTCAAGTTTGGAGAACACCTTACCACCACTCAACTCCTGTAGTGTGCCGTAGAAAGAAAATGGCCAATAAATTTGAGGAGTTGGAGAAACTGGACGTAATTGAAAAAGTAAAAGGTCCCACACATTGGGTTAGTCCCCTAGTTTCTGTAGAGAAGCCGAATGGTGATGTCCGTCTGTGTCTCGATATGCGGAGACTGAACGAGGCAATCATCCGTGAGCGGCACCCGGTTCCAACCGTAGAGGAATGAATGGTATTTTACGGGGCGGTTGGATAACTGTTGGGACAGTTTCGTCAATACGCAGTTTTAACTGAAAATCCTTGAGTTTACCCAAACCTTTGAACACTCTTGGGTATTGGACCTTAAGCTGATCCCACTGACTAACATACGGTGTTTTCACATTGCAACTATTAACACTAATTTTCAGAATACCCAGATTTTCCGAGATTTCATGTCCGATCAGTGTAGGGTGATCATCAGTAACAATGTAGAACTCAGTTTCTTTTGATACACCAGTCTCGGGGACACTCACAGTACTTACAATTTTACCAACAAGTTTTAGAGGTGTATTTGACCCATACGGATAGACTTTTTAAGTACACTCAGACCTCGGCTTTTGGCTGCAAAAAGAATCAAGTACATTTTCAGACATCAAATTACAGTTTGCACCGGAATCAATAATGACATCATTCAAAGTACCATCAATCAACAGTTTCAAAGTGTTTGATTTCTTTTTTTCTCTAGTACTAAACACATGAAAGTCATCATTTTCAGTTGGTTGAGCACTATTATCGTCATCGGTCACATTGCGCACACTTTGAGATCCACCTCGACTACGACCTCTGTTTTGTCCACGGCCTCGGCCGTGTCCATGGTTTTGTCCACCTTGACTACGCTCCGGCTTGGTGCGACAGACTGACTCAAAATGACCGGTGAAGCCACATTTTTTGCACACATGATTCTTCGACTTACGACAGTCCTTTGCCAGGTGACCTTTTTGACCACACCAGTAACAACTGCCTGTAAACTTTTTGTCGCCTCCAGTCGCACCGCCTCGGTTGGAGGATTTACCCCGGGATGAATGACCTTCTCCACTAACATGATTGACCTGCTTATTTGTGGATGACGGTACGATCACTAGCGCCGCTTTGTCATGGTACTCGCCGATCACTCTTATCATGCTTTCTAAGGTGAAGTCTTTTTCCCTATACAGTTTACTTTTCAGGCCAGTGTCTTTTATGTGTGACAGAACTCGGTCTCTAACCTGGTTGCTGCTGTCATCTTTGTAGTCACAATGCTTCACTATAGCTTTCAGCCTAATTATGTAGTTATTTACTGTTTCACCGGGTTCAGGTTGTGTGTCGAGGAATTTCTGACTGGCTTTTGGGATACAGATTTTCAACTTGAAATACCCATCAAATAGTCCAGAGGTTACTTTGTAGATATTGGTATTGGCACCCACAGTTTTCTCGGCATCGGAAAAATTATTGTATACCTCCCGCAGGCCAGGACCCCTGAATAGTAACATACAGGCTTGTGAAACTTTGGCATCTTTAACCTCAGCTGCGGTCAAATAAATGTCGAAATCGGACTTCCATTGGGTCCATCTTTGATTCAGGGTCTCAGGTTCACCCACTATTTCAAACTGTGGAATTGGACACATGCCACTAGTAGTACCCATAGCAAACTCCATGATTGAAATAGTCGCACAAATTTAATTTGACAGGTGTAAACAGCAGATTGAACTTGTCAGGGCAACAGATTTAACTTGGCAGGGTAGCAGATTAAACTAGGCACAAATTGAATTTTAGCCAGGCCAGACTTCCAGAATGTTCTACTTTGGGCAGTTCAGTTTTCACTTTGACAAACCTCAGATTTGCATTCCAATTAAACTGGGCATCAGATTAAACACTGCCTGATTCAACAGTTGTGTCGCAGATTCGATGATCCCATCCTCGTCGCCAAATGTGGAGTTTGCTGAAGATTAATCAAGAACGAATAGAAACACGTACTTATTGGTTTCTCCTCATACCGGAAGTCTGTCTATTTCCGTAAAAAGTTGTCTAACTTACAAATGGGTTACAACCGCGTACACAGAGGTCGCTACTACGACGATTTCCTGCGCGAGGACACTACATGGACCACTAAATTCGACATGGTGACATGGCCATTTCTTAAAATCGACATTTGACATGGGCCTTAGTGACATGAGGCAAAACAATTAGTGACATGACATAGGTGCTTTCTTAAATTCGACATGGGACATGATAGGCTCTTAGAGGTGACATGGGACATGGGGATTTAAGTGACAAGTGCCATCGCCCATTTTTTAAAATCGACATGTGACATGGGGGCCCCCCATCCACACCCCCTAGTTTGGGCCAGGATTCGAGTGGAAATTTTGGATGTGTAACACCCTGTCCCGACAGCCAGAATGACGAACGAGTTTGGCGAAACGTTTACGTAACTTTGACAAGGTTTAGCCTACTCTCAGTCTTTTTAGCCCCTACAAACGCTATCAATTCTAGCCAACTTCCAACCCTAATACGACCAGGACCCTTACCAATAGCCTATGAGTAATTTGCAGTCGTTTTAGATGTGGGTTAAGCTGGTGTTTGAGATTGAAAGTGATCGAAAGTGACGGCCGATTTCGGGAATGAATTTCCGTCACTTTTCACAAAGTCTCACGTCCTTTCTAACTGCGCTAAATCACTAAAATACGCTGTCACACTTCTACCAAGGACTCATACAACAAATAGACGATAAATTCCAGTAATATACAGTGCCCGGGGGGGCACTCCCTATGTTGGACATACACATATGTGCGGCTGGCAAGGGTACTTTTTCAGCCAAATGTCCCTACCAAACCTCTGGTTTCAGACCAAAATGTCCCTAGCAAGAGTCAACTTTCAGCAAAATACCCCATTTTAAGTGGAAAATTTAGAAATTTTCATGAATATTTTCCCAGTTTTCATGAAAATAGCATGAACAAAATTCAAATCTTCTCCCAAACAAGGTCAATTTAAGATATTTTGAGCAAAATCTAAGACTGTTATGTCAAAAGTTCCTTAGCAAGGGTAGGGTTTTGAAGAAAAAACCTGCGATTGAGGGCCCTAGCAAGGGTAAGGTTAGTCGGGGGTTCAGCCACACACCCGTATAAAAAGAAAAAGAAGTGCCCCCCCGGGATACAGTGGTTAAATCAGTGGCGGATCCAGGATTTGGAGAAAGGGGGGGCGCACATTTTGGCCATGGAATCTGCAGGGGTGGATCCAGGAGTTTGTAAAGAGGGGGGGGTGTGCAAAATATGGTGGTGAGGCTTAATGTAGGGGCACAGTGCAGATTGTCACAAGCGCAGTGCAGCGATACACCTAGGGGGGTTTGGAGGCATGTCCCCCAAGAAAATTTTGAAATCTAGACCTTACTCAATAGGCTAGTTTAGTCTTATAAATTAAGATATTTTGAAAGAAATATAAACATAATTATCATGAAAAATGTCTCTGCATCTCCAGTCCAAACATTAATTCCTCCTCTCTCAGCCTTATCTGTCCTGATCTAAACCCAATCCAACCATTCCTCCAACCTCAGTCTTATCCTGACCTCACCCCAGTCCAACCATTCCTCCAACCTCAGTCTTATCCTGACCTCACAGAGGCGTAGGAAGCAAATCTTCATTGGGGGGGCCCGGCGAGGGCACCATCGCGACCACCTTGAATTGTCAGCTGATGCGTGATGGCGTCTATATATGCGTATTTAGAATTCATAAAGAAAAGTGATTTTTGGTAAATTTTGGATCTGACTTTAGGCTCAGACACCCATTCTCCCTATGACATCACCATGATAATCTAATTTGAGATGTAAAGTTTTAGCTTCTTTTCCATTGTGCTTATGAGTTCTTGGAAAATATTGGGAGGGCCCAGACATACTCAGGCCCCACCTCCTTCATGATTGGGGGGCCCAGGCCCCCTGGCCCCCCCTTTTCCTACGCCCCTGCCTCATCCCAGTCCAAACATTGCTCCTACCTGAGTCCTATCCTGCCTTTACCCCAGATGCCATCATATTCTGAATATATATATATGCCCTTAGGGGATTATAGCCTAATGGGTAGAACTATGCAAAGGGGCCGGAAGGTAAACCTAAATGCCCCCCCCCCTTCCTCCTGGGCTCATCAATATTTTAAATCCAATACCATCAGAATTTCTCAGGAAAGTAACCCTAAATGGACCGGTCCCCCTCCCCTTGGGCCCCTGTCAGAGCTATCAGCAACCTGCACACATGCTACATATGTAATTCTTTCCCTCTTTCTTTTTTTTTCATCTCCTCTGCTCTTCCTTTTATTGGGAAAGGGTGAGGGGGCCATTTTGGACCTGTCACCCTACACTGTCTAGCACAGTGCCACCATTCAGTAACTGCCACAAAGGTATCTCAAAATGGACCCCCTCCCTGCACAGTCTAGTGCAGTGCCATCAGGAACTCCCTGGAAGGTATACTAAACAGGAAAATTTAGGAAGCTAGGAGACTGGCAGTAGGACAAAGGTAGTAGGGAGTATTAGGCAGGATGAAACATATTCAGCATAGTAGGGGATCCCCCTGTGGAGTGGGGACCTTCATGAGAGGGCATGATGGAGCAGAATAGCATCACTCAGAAAGTTCTGAATTCCAGAAAATGGCATCTCTGCATGTTTGACTGGGCCAAAAAAACTTCTACCCATCCTTCCTGTCTCTTCACCTGTCTATCCCTCTCAGAACCTCTCTTTCCAACTCTACCTTTCATGCTTATTCTCTACCTGTCCATCCATCTACCTATCCCTCTCAATGCCACTCCATTTGCTGCCAATGCCTCTGCCAAGCACTGCCCTGCCTACCTCACCCCTCTTCTTCTACCTACCTCCTGCCAATCTTTCTCCTATCTTCTTCCTATCTTCTCCCTACAGATCACTTTCCCTGGGCTACCTATCCCTCATCTATATGTCCCTTGTAGCTACCCATCCCACCCATTCCTATCCCCTGCAAAGTGGGATGGCACAGTGGGGAGAGAGAGGCACAGGCAGTTCAATGTTCTGAAAAAAAATTGAAATTTTCAATGTGCATTCTGCTGACTTGGGGGGAATAACTTTGGTTCTATTAGGAATATTTGAAAAATTCTTTCGCCATTAGAATGCTTAGGAAGTGGGCATTTTATTCAACCTATTTGGCAGAAAAATAGGGGGGGGGGCAGTGGGCTTTAGAGCAGTACTGAGGTTGTTTTTGCTATTGAAAGTGGCGGCCGATTTCGGCGAAGAATTCGCGTAACTTTGGCAATATTTCAGCAAGCCTCCTACGGGGCAGCAGGGCCGTTGGTCAGCTTTCTGTGTCCCTGAAGGATACAAGCCCTTGTGTCCTTCAGAGATACAAGGAATTGACCAATCAGGAGCCAGTCTCTGCAGCAGCAGATGGCAGCTGCTAAAACCAAGATGGTGGACCTTCTTCAGCCTGCATTCAAAGCACAAACACACTGATTTCTGAATAAATAGGCAGAATTTTTCTTTGTTATAGAATTTGACAGATCAAAATAGTGATAAAAAGAAACTGAAATGCTCATTTATTGTGTCCATGGATGATGATCCTGGATTCAAAGCTTTGTTGACACAGTGTATGGGTGGGCAAGGTTTGTGTCCCTGAAGGACACAACACCAATTCTTTGTTGACACATTGGGGTGGGCTAGTCTAGTGTCCCTCAAGGACACAACAGCTGGCAGGTCTAAAGGAGTGGTCATCATTTATCAACAGGGGGTGGTGGGTTTTCGCATGAACGCGCAACATTTTTTTACACTCCCTCCTTGACTGTAATTTTTTTGTGCCCTCCCCCCCAATGTGCCGGAGGTGCTGAGAATTTTCGCACCCCTCTTTGATCTATAGTAGTGCTTTTGGGCTAAAAAGAAGGTCAATTCTTTTAGCCCCCCCCCCTCAAGAGGGGTCAACATTTGGTTAGGGAGTGGTTATTTTTTATCAACAGGGGTGTGTGGGCGGTTTAGGGGGGGGGCATAAAGATTTCAGACCCCTCCCAAGGGGGGCTAATAAAATTTTGACCCCAAAAAATTTAGCCTCTTTTTAGCAAAAAAACCTGCGTACTACTATAGATCAAAGAGGGGTGCATAAACTCCCGCGCCTCTGGCCCAGGGGGCACAAAAAATTTTGACTGCTGTTAAGGGGGGATGTAAAAAATTATTGTGTGTCCACGTGAAATCCCACCATTCCCCCTGTTGATAAATAATGGCCACTCCCTTAGCCCCCCCACTTGGGAGGGGTCTGAAATTTTTACGTTGACTGCCTGCATAAACTTAGAACCTAAAATGATCACGCCCCTCAGGGGGTGATTGTAATGTATGTGAATTTTCTAAGAACAGGGGAGCTGGTTTGTTGGGGGGGGGGCAAAAGAAATCACCCCATTTAAGCTTTAACCAAAAAAGCCAGCGCGCTGCTTAAAGGGGGGCTAGCACGGCTAAGACGTACTTGCCATAGCAAGTCACACGACAACCCCTTAACCAATCAGGGTGCTCCAAATTTTCCGTGGATTTATGAGCACTCTTTGTGCAGGTACTCATAGTGATAATTTTCATGATAGCCCTCCTTTAATAAAAAGGGGGACTGGAATTTTAGCAGACCGCTGTGTCCTTAAAGGATAAAACAAGACCACTGCATCCTTGAAGGATACAAGCAGCCCACTGTGTCCTCCAAGGACACAAGCAGCCCACTGCATCCTTGAAGGATACAAGCAGACCACTGCATCCTTGAAGGATACAAGCAGCCCACTGTGTCCTCCAAGGACACAAGCAGCCCACCGCATCCTTGAAGGATACAAGCAGACCACTGTGTCATTGAGGGATACAACGAGACCATTGTGTCCTTAAAGGATACATTTATATGTGAGTAATCGAAATAAAAAAAAAGACTGCTATGATATTCTTCTATTTATCACTGCTCATTATTTGCTCACTTAGGGAGTGGTCATTCTTTATGAACAGGGGGTTGTGGGTTTGAGGGCATACAAATTTAAGACCCCTCCCAAGGGGGGGGATAAATATATTCTCCTCGGCTCCGGCTTGTTGGGGCACAACAAATTTTGACTATCATCGAGGGGGGGGGGAACCCCACCACTGCGTCCCTGAAGGATACAAGCTAACTATTGCGTCCTTGAAGGACACTGGTAGACCGCTGCATCTTTGAAGGATACAAGTAGGCCAGTGTGTCCTCCAAGGACACAAGCAGCCCACTGCATCCTTGAAGGCTATAAGCAGCCCACTGTGTCCTTGAAGGATACGAGCAGACCACTGCATCCTTGAAGGAAACAAGGAGATCACTGTTTCCTTAAAAGATACAACGAGACTATTGTGTCCTTGAAGGACACAAGAAGAACAATGTGTCCTTGAAGGATACAAGCAGAAGTTGACACTGTGTCCTTGAAGGATACAAGCAGAACACTGTGTCCTTGAAGGATACAAGCAGAACACTGTGTCTTTGAGGGATACAACCAGAACACTGTGTCCTTGAAGTACACAAGCAGGCCAATGTGTCATTAAGGGATACAATGAGACCATTGTGTCCTTAAAGGATACATTTATATGTGAGTAATCGACAATTTTCTATGGACATGTACATGTTTGTTTGTTTGTTTGTTTAGTTTTACGTCCGGGGGCCATCGAGAAACTCAGACATTCAAGGTTTCTCGGACATTAAGTCCTTTCTTTTCTTTTTGGACAGGTATTTATATGCTGCTTGCCCGACACAGCAGTGACCGAATCTATGAATGACCGAATCTATGAGATGAATGACCGAATCTATGAGGAGGGTCAAGGGGGAAAACCGCTACCGGGGCTTCATTCCCCTACTCTTTTCGAAGGATAGCATGTGTTCTTTTATTTGCTTGGTCCCATAGGCAGGGCCAGACAAACCACGGCCTTTGATCACTCAGACGTGGTTCACTGAGGGGGAATCCCATGGCAAAAAACAAGCATGTAAGCCCAGGCCCGCGCATATGGACACCAGCTGCCCACATGCTCACCCCAAGACACAAGAAACCCCAAGTTTGTCGCCTTTTACGAATCTGGTATGCCCACTGTTAGTATGGAAGGAGATTTCTCCTTGTGGACTCCCAATGAAGTTATTCTGCTCCTTCATGCCCTCACATGAAGGTCCCCACTCCACAGGGGGAGACATGTACATGTGTGCTTGAAGGATACAAGCAGCCCACTGCATCTTTGAAGGATACAAACAGACCACTGTGTCTTTGAAGGATACAAGCAGACCAGTGCATCTGTGGAGGATATAGAAGACCAGCATGTCCTTCAAGACACTAGCACACCACTGTGTACCGGTATCTAAGGGACACAAGGAGACAATTGTGTCCTTGAAGGATACAAGCTTGCCCCTGCAGCATGTGTTCTAGAAGCAGGGGTAGATACTAACATTTTGGACCTTTGGCCACCCGGGCCAGCAGTCTAGTATTTAGCAATGTATTTTCAAATATTCTACTGGCCAAATGGCCAGTTTCAAAGGATTTTTAGGAAAAATCACTGGCCCGCAGCCCAAACTACTGGCCATTGGCCACTGGGCCAGTGTTAATGTCTGCCCCTGAGAAGTATAGCGAGGTTCGATGTTGAAAAGTCAGTGGTTACTGACAATGTCTTTGGCATGTTTTGTGCAGCATGTGTAAATGTGCACTAATCCTAGGGATGTTATTGACAAGCGTTTGTTAGTGATTCTGGTAATCACAAATTTTGGTCTCAAATTTTGTTCAATTGCCCTCAGAACATCCGGTAACAGAACATGTGTGGGTCAACACAGTAAAAGGTATGCCAGCACACCCCCTCGAGGGTGTAGGATACGGTGGTCTGCTTGTATCTTTCAAAGACACAGTGGTCTGCTTGTATCATTCAATGACACAGTGGTCTGCTTGTACCCAGTGAACAAAAAGACGTTTTCTGACGTTTTTCAACATAATTTGAAAGTTTAGAAACGTTTGTTTTGAATGTTATTCTAACGTTAAAACGTTGACTCATTCTGACGTTTTTCAACGTTCATACAAACATTTTTTTCTAACATTTTAAAACGTTTTCTAACATAATTTTCAACATTCGAGAACATTCTTAAACGTTTCTACTAGCATAACCGCTAGGGTATTTTGACTTTGTATTTTGTATAGGTACCTATTGCCCAAACTATTATTCCTGCCAAATTAATGACAGAACATATAATCATTTGTTGTGCACATAGAAGTATCTTCATATAGAATTCTCCTGAAGCACATTATACCTGTAATCCCTGAGCAAAAATCTCTAGGACTGGTGCAAGAGCACATTGTCCTCAGAGGGAATATGTATATTTCTTGGTAACAAGCAATGGGTGTCTTCATCAGGATTATTTCATTTAAACCAATAGAATATGATAATACCAGTCATATATTATCAGGCATGACTTGGAATTAAAGTTTTGATCAAAGGATATATGAAGTAAGCAAAAAGAAGATAATGTATACATTTAAAGCAACTTTAGATTACAGAACATACAGGGAAAATCTCCTCATCGATTGGCCTGCCACCTTGTGGGGAAGATATGTATAACACAAACGTATAAAAATGTTAGAAAACGTTCTATAAACATTTGTTGAATGTTTTATTACGTTTTAAAATGTTTGGAATGAATGTTCACATTCTAAATTACTGTTGATGTTAACAAACGTTTGTTAAATGTTTGTTTGATGTTATAAAACATTATATATGAACGTTTGTTTTAAAGCCTTTATGGACATTAGTAAACGTTTGCTGAACATTTCATTCATGTTGGAAAACATCAAAACCTAACGTTCACTTTCTAGCTTTAAAATGACGTTCACAAACGTTCTCTAAACGTTTGCTGTTCACTGGGTATCCTTTAAGGATACAGTGGTCTTCTTGTGTCCTTTAAGGACACAGTGGTCTGCTTGTGTCCTTTAAGGATGCAGTGGTCTTCTTGTATCCTTCAAGGACACAGTGGTCTCCTTGTATCCTTTAAGGATGCAGTGGTGTGCTTGTATCCTTCAAGGACACAGTGGTCTGCTTGTGTCCTTTAAGGACACAGTGGTCTGCTTGTATCTTTCAAGGACACAATGATCTGCTTGTGTCCTTGGAGGACACAGTGGGCTGCTTGTGTCCTTCAAGGACAGATTGGTGAAAAAAATATTTGCACCTCAGGAGGGGGGGACCCCCAAAAAATATGACCATTCTCACCACTACCCCTGTTAATAATTGATAAGCATTCTCTAACACGCTAGCTTCATCTCTATGTGGGCCGAGTCATTATTGCCAGCTGGAAAGGCTTTGGTAGATTAAAATTTAAAGTTATCATAAACCCTCACTAAGGAATGACTGGGCAAAATACCCCTCCCTAGAAAAAAATTTGATATGCAACTGGAATCATGTGCCACAATGAGTATTGAATCTGCATTTAATTTTGACCCCAGAGTGTAAATGTTTGTTGGGTTTCAGCTCACAAGCAAGGAGCAGAGGAGATATTTCCTTTAAAAAGGCCCCCTGCCCTATATTCAACAAGCCCCCCACCTTTCAATAAATGACTCGGCCTTATTATAAAGGGAGTCGTAATTTTTCATCAACAGGAGGGGTGCGTCAGTAGTTTGGGGGGGGGCAAAGAATTCCGGACGCCTCTATGGGGAACGCGAAAAATTCCCCCCACCCCCTTTTTAGCGTAAAAACCTGCATGCTACCATCTAACAGAAGGGCTGGTGCATGGGGTGGTGGCATTTTTTTCCATGGAGGCGTGACAATCCACCAACCCCCCTGTTGTTAAAAAGCGGAGGGGTAGATATTTTGCCCACCCCTTCATAGGGGCCTGAAATGTTTTTTCCCTGTCCCCCCCCTATAATCCTCCATCCTCCCTTATTAAGCTTATACAATGCATGCACTCCCAAAGTACATGTATGTAGCTCACAGATCCATGTATCCTCTAAGGATACAATATTGACTCAAGCTCCCATGTGCAGCTGCTGAAGCAGAAGCCAGCTTCTGATTGGTCAGTTGCTTGTATCCTTCAAGGAGACTATGTAATGAGCTGTGCTGTGTCCTTCAGAGACACAGAAAGCTGACCATCGGCCCTGCTGCTCCTACGGGCTCAAAGACTTCCCAGAAGCTGTGCAGAAGCCAACAGATGTTTTAGCAATATTTTGACAACAGTATGGGGTGATATACAATTAACGAGGACAAGTATTTACATTGGGTTGGTGGACGAAAGTGATGGTCGTCAACCTGACCTGCCGCGGTGACAATGTTTATCCGGGGAGGGCTGGGGCTCAGCCTCCCCCAAATTAACCACAACTTGACAATCTATCCGGAATTGGCCTGACTCTTGACGGACAACCACTGGTATTGATGTATGTTGTGGAATGTGGGTTTGACGAAGAATCTAAAGTGGGAAACGTCGTTTTTTTAGGATCCAACACAACGTCTCACCCTGACCCACCCTCCAGCAGTCGCCGACAAAGAGTGGGCGATTTCGGGTTGGGTTTCGATCAAATTTCCTGAGACGCTGATCTAAAATTTAAATTTCCTCTCGTACTACACAGCCAACATTGATGATACTTTCACAACTAGCCTAAAACATATTTCCCTCGATGCGAGTGGTGGTTAGATGGTCGGAAATACCGGGGAAATGACTTTTATTGAGGATGGAACTCAGCGTCCCCAAATCCGGCCTGGGCCGGGCCACCCCCAACTGTCACAAGCCGGGTGGGATGGAGTTGGGCTCTTCGTGAAAACTTTTTGAGACGCTGGTCTTAGAATTTAGATAGTTGGCAAACCAGACGGTCACATTCAATGAAACCTTCGCAACTAGCCCACAACCCCGGGGGGGACACTCACATTTATTCTGACACAGGTGTGTGGCTGGAGCTACAACAACCCTTACCCTTGTTAGGGGGATTTTACCTCAAAAACTGTACCCTTCTTAGGGCACTTTAAAAAAAAAAAACAATGTTTTTAAAGAAATAATTCACTCATAAACCATTAGAATTCCCTAGATGTGAAAATATCTCCTGAAAACTAGGAAATTATGGTCAAAATGTGGGTATTTTTAGGGGATATTTCACACCCAAGTCAAAAGTAAACCCTTGTTAGGGGGATTTTGGTCAAAGTTGACCCTTGTTAGGGGGATTTTGGCCTAGAATTCGGACCCTTGTTAGGGGGATTTTGATGAAATAGCAGTCAAAATTTTTTGCGCCCCCCCCCCCCGCGCCGGAGGCGCGGGGAGTTTTCGTGCCCCTCTTTGATCTATAGTAGCATGCGGGCTTTTTTGCTAAAAGGAGGGTGAATTTTTTTAGCCCCCCCCTCAAGAGCGGTCAAAATTTTTTTAGCCCCCCCCTCGGGAGGGGTCTGAAAATTTTACGCCCCCCCTCAAACCCACCCTCCCCCCCCTGTTGATAAATAATGACCACTCCCTTGGGTCTTTATGGGTCTAGATCCCTAAATTCGACAGGGTGACATGGCCATTTCTTAAAATCGACATGTGACATGGAGCTTAGTGACAAGGACATGGAGAATGAAAAAGATAGTGACATGAGACATGACCTTTCCTTAAAATCGACATGTGACATGGAGCTTAGTGACAGGGACATGGGGAAATAGAAATTTAGTGACATGTGACATGGCCTTTTCTTAAAATCGACATGTGACATGGGGACCCCCCATCTAGACCCCCGTCTTTCGCAATGGCGAAAATCACATTTCTAACTCTCCCCTTCTAAAATGAAATGGCAGTGGATTCAATGTCGGCACTTCTGACACCACTGAAATGGGAAGGGGACAGTTCGGGGTGGATCTAACTAGTTAATAATCGTTCCCAAACCTCGGATGGGCGGCCGCTACAGGATGACAAAACACAACGACTTTGATCTCAATAAAAAGTGTATTTCACAGTGGAAACAGGGTACAAAATATATAGGGCCTATCAAAATGACCAGCACACCCTACCTGACTATATGAACCCCGGGGGGGCACTCTCTATGTAAGGTATACACATATGTGCGGCTGGCAAGGGTACTTTTTCAAGGAAAAGTCCCTAGCAAACCTCCTGTTTCAGCCACAAATGTCCCTAGCAAGGGTCTACTTTTCAGCAAAATGTCCCTAGCAAGGGTCAACTTTCAGCAAAATACCCCGATTTACGCAGGAAATTTCGAAATTTTCTTGGACATAAGCACAATTTTCATGAAAATAGCTTGAACCAAATTCAATTTTCTCCCCAGTTAGTGTAAATTTAAGACATTTTGAAACAAATCTAGGATTATTGAGTCAAAAGTGCCCTAGCAAGGGTAGGCTTTCGAAGAAAAACCCCGCGAATGAGTGCCCTAGCAAGGGTAAGGGTTGTCGTGGGTTCAGCCACACACCTGTATCAAAAAAAATTGAAGTGCCCCCCCCCGGGATATGAACGCTATAATATGAAGTGGCGGAGCCGGCAGATCCGATGGTAGTCCGGCCAAGGCGAGGTAGTTAGGGGCTGTATACAAATGACGTCATGCAGGAAGGGGGGAGGGGGGGTCCCACTTGCCATGACCAAGCATGACAAGGGGGGAGGGGGGTCATGGGCTGCATGTCATCATGTCATCAAGAAATCACAATATGCTTTGGTTTTGGCAAGAACAAAAACTTTTGTAAAAAGATTTTTAAAGGTAGGGAAGTTTAATGCATTCATCTGACATAAATTTATTACCTATAGGCCCTACATGCATGCATTCCTCAAACTTCTCACTTAATAAGTGTCACTGCCATCAATGTCAGTGTAAAATCAAGGTGATGTCCAGGCCACTATAAGGGGGGCACTACTACTCCATCCTACCTATACCAATTTAACCCTTTTTGAAAAGGGCCACTGCTGCCCTCAGGATCTAAATGATGCATCTAAAATACCCCTGAACTGCTCCTCTTGCCTCAGGGCAGCATCCATAGTCATCCACAGGCTTCTTTTTGAAAAGGTGTGATATCCCCCCCCCTCCTTCTTGAGGTGTCAAGGGAGATGTAAAGGGGTCCTCCCCCCAAGCTTACTCTCCACATCTTTGTCTGAATGGAACTCTATCGGACTCAACTTATTTGCAGATTCTAGAGTAAAATGCTGAGGTGACTTGATTGCTTTGTAAGGTCACAAATTGGAACTATGATTGCAATCGATGGTCTCGTGAGAATTTGTGATGCTTTCTGAGGTTTTTTTTCTATTAGATGGGTCTAGACCCCTAAAATCGACAGTGTGACATGGGCTTTTCTTAAAATCGACATGTGACATGGAGTTTAGTGACAAGGACAGGGGAAATTGCAAATTTAGTGACATGTGACATGGGCTTTTCTTAAAATCGACAAGTGACATGGGGACCCCCCATCTAGACCCCCTATTAGGCCACTCACTAAGTTCAGAGTGTTCTCCCTGAAACCTATTTCTAGTACACTTGTATATGGTTAAAGTTACAGATTAAATCAATACATTCAATATATCAATACATTCAAGCTCTTATAAAGAAGGCAGACTATTAACTGTATTGGACTATTGATCTAGACAGTTTTAAGCCCTTTTGTGACAGGAAATACTTGTGTATGATCACTACAATAGTACTCCGTGTATAACTATGTAATGGTTCGAGTTCTTATATAACTTCGGTTCAATTTGAGATATGTCAATATCAAGTAAAACCAGACAAGTTAGCTCGGGTTAGTGCAACCGGCACATAGCGGCCAGAGATCGAAGCGACCTCTGGTCCTACCGGTGGTAACCGCACCGATCGACCCACCCTCTCGAATAGGGAGCTAACACTATATATAACGCTCCATGAGCCCCTACAACTACAAGGCATGGAAATGGTACATCCTGCATATAGGGACCCATACATTATATAAGCTGACAGTGTTTGGCATGTTTCTCTGTTCATTTGTTGATCAGTGCTAGTTCTTTTTTCACTTTGCATGCATGTTATCCTTTATTGGCAATTCACACCCACTATATGTCCCTTTGAACCATTTTAATTTGTTTATAGCCTATAGGCCTTCACTATTCATGCACTTTAGGGGGGGGGTATCTCTCTGCATGACGTCATGCTGAGGGGGGGTCGAATGTTGTATGACGAAACATGACAAGGGGGGAGGGGGGGTCAAAAATGGTCAAAAAATGCATGACGTCATTTGTACACAGCCCCTTACCTGCTGTGACTGGACTGGGAGGAAGAAATCTGCAAACTGAAGAAGACGACGTCTCCCGTGACGTCATGAGAGGACACCCAGCTACCTCCCGCGAGATATCAGACCAACGTGGGAGTTGGGTTTTCGCGCCCTGGCCGATCCCGCTACACTATGCATGGGCCTTGTGTATGTGTCACCTACAAGGTTATGTATGAAATATACTCCATGGGGTCAGAAGGCAATATCATATATAGGAGCCAAGGGCAATATATGCTACTACTTCCTTCGGTGTCTTAGCAAAGTCATATATAGGCCCTAGGTATCAGAGTGACATAATGAATTGCCTTTGGTAGTGCACAGTGCAGCCCTTTCATTTGGCTCTTGGAGTATTGCGCACTCAGCTGTGACCAGGCCCTTTACTGCAATGCACAGGTAGTTAGTAGGGTGGCAGCAGTGGGGGCATGGTGATCAAAAGTACAGGGCTGGCCCAGGCGGTATATTCCAATACCGCCTGGGGGTCAGAGGCTGAGTAGGAGGGAGAGAAAAGTTAAACAAACAAAAAAAGTCACCACCATCTGTTTAGGTGTTACTTCACCAGCACTCAGTGTCAGAACAACTCCCCAGGTCATCCCCCGGACATCTCCCCCTACCATTAACCCATAGACATCATGACCCCCTCCCACTCTGCAATCATAGTAAACCATACTACACAGACAAAAATCCAAGCTAGTAAAATCTAATTTAACTGAGACAAAACAGCTAATTAGGCTAAATACCCAACATGTTAGTAAAATCTTATGAGCATCTTAGTAGTTAGTATTCACTAACCTATTCAGACAAGCTGTCTTGACTCAGCCAAGAGCGTTGCAATTCGTATTTCTCTCGCCAGATTGGCGAAAAACTTTCATTTTTCTTTCACCAGTCCACCAGTTATTCAGCCAAATACCTGACCTTAATACCTAAGATTATTTGACAGCAAAAATCCGCATTTTGAAGTGCTGCTGCTAGAATAAAGATATGCTGTTTCATCGAAAATCTTCCCATGTGATGTTGTATATGTAAGATACATTTTGTGCCTATTTCCTAAGGGATTGAGGTGCTATTATGGCTACTAAGTGTGCAAAAATGCTCATGCGGAAAGGTGACCCTGTGAGTCAAAGATCCTCAGGCTACCCAGGTGATAGGGTTACAATTGGAACTAACTAAAGCAGACATACTATTGTAACACTGTAATAAACATTATTATAAAGCCAAATTAACTTAAAGGTTGCGATAAATACAATTGTATTTATGTAAAGAATGGTGGTATCCATGATGGTTGCATCAGAAGACATTACATTTGATCATCTCCCTCAGAAACTTATCTTTCTAATGGTATATTACATTACCATGTGCAGCCAATCTGGCGAAAATTGAGTGTATTTTTTTCAATATCTTTTTCACCAGATTAAGATTATTATCGCCGAACTGGCGAATGCATAGCGCAAGCCTAGTTATGTGATTAGAGAAAAAGTTTAAGGCAAGTTAGGAGAAATCAGCTAAGTTGGGCATTTTTCCTGAGGGTTAGTCATTAACTCCTAACTTGGCTTAGCAAATCCAACAAATGTTAGACAAAATGCCTAATATATTCAGATATAAAAAGGTGATGGCATACATATGAAAAGTGATAGCTCTCAGAATATCTTAGCTTCAGTATCAAAACTGTGTGGTTATCCTTTGCTAATGCACAGGTGGAAGCAGTGGGGGCATTATCAAAAAAGTTATCAAAAAGGTGATGTCATACATATGAAAAGTGATAGCTGTCAGAATATCTTAGCTTCAGTATCAAAACTGTGTGGTTATCCTTTGCTAATGCACAGGTGGATATCCAAAAATGGCACTGGAAATGCTCATACAAATCGTGGTAAAAGATAGTATATAATATCCACCTGTATCCCGTGCCAACCTTCGCCGTGGACCTCTTTATAATGAGTATAGATTTACCGGGTCCTCCCCATACCAAATCAACGACTGACCTCTCCATCAATGAATGACTCGTCTCGGGAGGGTGTTAGCAAAAAGCAAACCTGCTCGGAATATATAAACGTGCAGAGAATCGTTTTGCTAAACACCTTGTCTCCTGAAAGTGATGCAGAACTGAGGGCGAAATCTGACACAGGGTTATTTTTTTTTCTTGGTAGTAGAACATAGATATTTTGCATGTGCATACCTTCCATATATGGGGTAGACCTTGTATAGTTCATTTTTCTTAAATGTAGATGTGAGTTAGCAATGATGACCAATGAAAGTTGCATGTCAGTTTTTCGCCCATTATGTCATTTTTTTCGCCCATCATTTCAGATTTTTGCCCTAAAATACTTTTGATGGAATTACAGGACCTAAAACCTGGTAACACTGTAGAAATTCACTCTAGGATAAAGTACTGATGGGTAAAGTAAATGCATAGGGAGTCTATAATTAGTTTTCAGGGTTAAAGATAGAGAGGCGCTTTTCACCCTGTGTCAGTTTTTTGCCTAGCATGTCAGTTTTTCGTCCACTGCGTCAGTTTTTCGCCCCTAAAGTTTCCCAATCACATTCAAAGTAAAAAAGAAATGCATCAGACAAATATTTAAGAAGAAATATGGGTATGGGAGGAAGGTGAAGTATAGGCTATTCATTTGAGCATATGAGCTAGAATCAAATGTATAGCACCTTGAAAAAAATAAGAAACAACTATCCATGTCAGTTTTTCGGCCAGCATGTCAGTTTTTCGCCCTCAAACACTTTTAATGTAACTACAGCTAGCAAAAATAATGTTAGGATAGTAGAAATTCACCATAGAGTAATGCACTAGTGGGCAAAGTAAATGTACAAGTAGTTTAGAAATTTATCTCAGAGGTAGAAAAGAAAGAAACATTTTGTCCCTGTGTCAGTTTTTCGCCTAGTGTGTTAGTTTTTCACCTAGTGTGTCAGTTTTTCGCCCCTAAAGTTTCCCAATCACATTCAAAGTAAAAAAATAATGCATTAGACAAATAAGTAAGAAGAAATATGAGTATGGGAGGAAGGTAAAGTATAGGCTATTCTTTTGAGCATATGAGCTAGAATTAAATGTATAGCACCTTGAAAAAGATAAGAAACAACTATCGATGTCAGTTTTTCGAACTATCCATGTCAGTTTTTCGCCCCTGTGTCAGTTTTTCGCCCATTTGTTATAAAAGGTGGCATTAAATGCACTTTAAGATAGTCTACAATGTTGTTCCTTTACCTGGGGATAAGGGTTAATAGCCATAACCTTATGAATGTATCATATTGTCTTTAACTATTCACATCCTATGAAAATAGAGATAAGGCTCAATACCATGTCAGTTTTTTGCCTAAGGAGTGTGTCAGATTTCGCCATTCAGTTCTGCGCCACTTTGGGGAGACAAGGGCTAACACGTCGATTTTCGTCCAGCGAGAAGGTCATCCAGACTGTCAATTGTAGTTTTTTTCCTAAATACTAAAAGGTACAATTGTATTCATCTAGTGGAGCTTTTAAATAATTCCCTTTGCCCTTTTCCTCCCTTCTGTCTCTCATTGTTATCTCACACCGTCCCCATTGAAGGACTGCTTCATGGATACGAAACACAAGTAAATCCCTTAAAGCAATTCATTTCTAGGAGAAATTGAATGTAGTGTTCCACCACACATAGATTCTCTTTAAAGGTAAAAACTTACCAAGGCCACTTTTTCATTTTTTTCATTGTTTATTCAAGATGTCAAGAACACGGGCATATTTAACAAAAAGAAATCAAATTGATTGCGTATTGCAGTTATTTCAAAGTAATTCAGCTGAATTTAACTTTAGAGGCCCAACGAACTGATAGGCCCAAATAAGGTCGAATCACACAATGCAATCTACCACACAACAGACCTTGCAATTGTAGGGGCTCGTTGATCGTGATATAGTGTGAGCGTCTCCCCCGAGAGGGCGTTTCGAGTGGTGCGCCCATCACCGGTAGTCACTAGAGGTCTCCTCGACCCCTGGTCTCTGCAGGGTGGTGGCAGCACTGTTCGCCTCGTCCCAGCTCCTACCTGGGGCTGGGGAAGGCGTTAGTCTGGCTCTAGCTGCCAACGGAGTCGGACCATTTTCACCTGAGCTTACACTACAGTTAAAGGGGCTCTGAGCTGACTGAAAAGTAAGTTCCACAACCTAACACTAGGAGGCTACTTGGAGAGCACCACCACAGTGACCTCTACAGTGGCAAAAGGCAACTAGCATTCATGTGACTTGTACCAGGTCATATGACCTATTCCTATCCATACAAAAATCATGACTAGCAAATCTGAGAGTTTAGAGAAGAAACTTATTAAAGAAGCCTAAAGAGGAACAGGTGATCTGAAAATTCTCTATGATACTTTCTCTAGACAACTTGGGTGCACACTTTTGGATAAGTATAGCAAAAATATATAACAACACTGGATTAAGGACAAGGGAGCGGGAGATTTTTTCCATAATTCGGGGCTTAGGGGCCAGCCCCCCCAGGAAAATATAAAAATTCTCTCAGATACTTTGTGTAGACAACTTGGGTGCACGCTTTTGGATAAGTCTAGCAGAAATAACACCAGATTTTATAGGGCGAGGGAATTGAAGACTTTTTTCCTAATTTGTGGTTAGGAGACAGACTCCCCAGCCACCCCCCAAAAAAAATATGAAAATTCTCTCAGATACTTTCTGTAGACAAGTTGGGTGCACACTTTTGGATAAGTCTAGCAGAAATATCTATCAACACTGGATTAAGGACAAGGGAATGGGAAATTTTTTCCATAATTCGAGGGTAAGGGGCCAACCCCCCCCCAGAATATATGAAAATTCTCTCAGATACTTTCTGTAGATAACTTGGATGCACACTTTTGGATATGTCTAGCAGAAATAAGAACACCAGATTTAGGATAAGGGAATTGGAGATTTATTTTCCATAATTTCGGGTTAGGGGCCAGCCTCCCCACCCCACCCCCCCAGAAAATCTGAAAATTCTCTCAGATTACATTCTGTAGACAACTTGGGTGCACACTTTTGGATAAGTCTAGCAGTAATAACAACACCGGATTTAGGACGACGGAATGGGAGGTTTTTTCGATAATTTGGGGTTAGGGGCCAGCCTCCCAAGACCCCCCCCCCAAAAAAAATCATATTTTATATCACTTTGTGCAGACAACTCGGTCTAGGGGGAAAACCTTGGGTTAAATTTACAGCAGAAATAACAGCTACAGTTTTAGGGGAAGAAGGAGATTTTCCCATAATTTGGGGCTAGGGACCAGACCCCCCCTAGAAAATCTGAAAATTCTCTCAGATACTTTCTCTAGACAACTTGGGTGCACACTTTGGATAAGTATAGCAGAAATATATAACAACACTGGGTTAAGGGACAAGGGAGTGGGAGATTTTTCCATAATTCGGGGCTTAGGGGCCAGCCCCCCAGGAAAATATGAAAATTCTCTCAGATACTTTGTGTAGACAACTTGGGTGCACGCTTTTGGATAAGTCTAGCAGAAATAACTAGACCTGATTTAGAATGAGGTAATTGGATTTTTTTTCCATAATTTGGGGTTAGGGGCCAGCCTCCCCCTCCCCCCAAAAATCTAAAAATTCTCTCTGATACTATCTGTAGACAACTTGGGTGCACACTTTTGGATAAGTCTAGCAGAAATGTGGGCAGATGAGGGGAAAGGGCCCTCCCTGCGGGATTTCTAGTACTGGGTAGGTCCACTAGGGGGAGTACAATGGTCAGAAATTTGAAAAATAAGCAAAAAATTGTTCAAATGTACTTTTTCACATAGAAAAATGTGGTTCCCTCAAAAAATGTTTTCTTGCATTTCTCTGGGGGGCGGGTTCTGGGGAAAATGGCCCCAACTTCAAAATTATGGATAACTCCCTAAATCTGTAGTTTTTTTACTTGTGCTCTAAGAAAGATAGCAGCTTACATTAAGTTGTCTATAGAAGGACTCTGTGTGAAGATTTCTGGACGGGGGCTCTGGGGTGAATGGCCCTGATCCCTAGAATTATATAAAAGAAATCTCCTGCCAACCACACTTTGAATATGTATTTCTCATGTGTGCTCTAGAAAGGTTTGCAACTTAGATCTTTAAACCCTTTGGTAAAAATTTTCTTGGAGGGGGGCTCTGGGGTGAATGGCCCCAAGCCCAGAATTATGGGGAAAACATCTTCTGCCCCAACACCTTAAATCTGTAGTTCTTATTTATGCTCCAGTAAGGTTTGGAACTAGATTTAAAGCTTTTGGTGAAAATTGTAAATTTTCTGGTGGGGGGGGGGGTTCTGGGCTGAATGCCCCTGATCCCTAGAATAATATAAAAGAAATCTGCCACCTACACCATATATATGTAGTTCTCATTTATGCTCTAGAAAGGTTAACAACCTAGATCTATAAAGCCTTGGGTAAAAATTGCAAATTTTCAAGGGGGGGCTTTGGGGTTAATGGCCTCAAGCCCAGAATTATTGGGGAAACATCTTCTGCCCCCACACCTTAACTCTCTAGTTCTTATTTGTGCTCCAGTAAGGTTTATAACCTAGATCTATAAAGACTTGGTTAAAAATTACAAATTTTCAGGGGGGGCTCTGGGGTGAATGGCCCCAAGCCCAGAATTATGAGGAGAACATCTTCTGCCCCCACACCTTAAATCTGCAGTTCTTATTTGTGCTCCGGAAAGGTTTGCAACCTAGTTCTATAAAGCCTTGGGTAAAAATTGCAAATTTTCAGGGGGGGGCTCTGAGGTGAATGGCCCCAAGCCCAGAATTATGGGGAAAACATCTTCTGCCCCCACACCTTAAATCTGTAGTTCTTATTTATGCTCCAGTAAGGTTTGCAACCTAGTTCTCTAAAGCCTTGGGTAAAAATTGCAAATTTTCAGGGGGGGCTCTCGGGTGAATGGCCCCAAGTCCTAGAAATATACCAGAAAATCTCCTACCACCCACACCATAGATATGTAGTTCTCATTTGTGCTCTAGAAAGGTTTGCAACCTAGATCTATAAACCCTTTGGTAAAAATTGCAAATTTTCTTGGAGGGGGGCTCTGGGGTGAATGGCCCCAAGCCCAAAATAATGGGGAAAACATCTTCTGCCCCCACATCTTAAATCTGTAGTTCTTATTTTTGCTCCAGTATGGCTTGCAACTATAGTTCTAAAGCTTTTGGTGAAAATTGCAAATTTTCTGGTAGGAGGGGTCTGGGGTAAATGGCCCCAACCCCCAAAAAATCTTCTGCCCCCCTCCACCCACAGACACATCCTATAGTATTTCTCACTTGTGCTCTACAAAAGTTTGAAACCTAGATGTAAATGCACCCAAGCCCAGTCCAATGTAACATCCATCAGCTGGGTTGGCTGGGTGGGTTGATTGATTGATTTGTGTTTTACAGCACTTTAGCGGCACTAAGTGGCTATCGCATGCTTCACAGGTTGATAATTTAACAGAGGAATGTGTCAGTGCCCGCGCATATGTGCACCACACACATCCTGAGGGGATAGGAAAGAGGAGATATAGACCCTTTTAAGTGGGCTGACGAAACGAAAGATAGCTCTTGATACATACGTGTCGGGAATAGAGAACAGCGATCAAACTGCCAGAACAGGCCCCGAGGAAGAAGAAGACAAATCTTTCGAAACAGACACGAGTGTATCTGTAACACAACTAGATATACTTTACCACCAAGGATTGTCCAATAATGACATACCTTCCGACGCTACTTTCGTAAAAGGAACTACACCTTTGGCGACATCGACGCCAGCCGAGGCTTTAAAGAAGCCAGATTGATATGATCCATTCATAAACGATAATGCCGGCGCCCATGTTTGAAACGATGGTGTCTATGACCCCACACACAAACCCAGGCCGACTGAACCTGAAAAACGGAGGATAAGATTCAGTGTCACCACTGCCTTACGGCATAAAGAGACCGAACATACCACCGCAGGTGGGCAGGAGGGCCACTTCGAGTTATCATATGATGACAATTCTGTAGATGATCCCGAACCTTTGGGCACCGGGAACCAAGGTGCGGTAGGGGGTAGTGCATCAGGTTCTACCCAAGGGCCGACTGCACCCCCTCCAGGGGCTGGGGGCGCCACTGGGGGAACTTCGAGGCGCCGATCCCGAAGCAGTGTGCTAGAAGACATGCTGAATCAATCAGCAAACACTTCGAACACTGCACACAGTGAAGAGACCATTCGAGAATGGAGCGTCAACCAATGCCAAAAATTGGTACGGACAAATAACGCAGCTAGGCGGCAGGCCATTCTACCTAAGATTTATGAGGGTGTAAAAACTTGGAAAGAATGGTTCTCGAACTTCACTGATGACATGAGGTGCAATGCATGGACTCCCGAAGAGGCTTTACCTCACCTGATCAGATGTCTGAAACATGGCCCCGGCCGGATAGCCGTTGAAAAGTGGAACGAAGTATACTTTGAACGGGGTACCTTCCAACAGCTAGTCGAGATTGCCAGCATTCTGCTGTACAATTTGGTGAGTGAAGACCCTTTCATGCTCTTCAAAAGCGAACGCAGAAACCACAAGAATCATTTCGAGCCTATGGGTACGAGTTACAATCCCTGCTACAGAGGGCGCGGCCAGGGACCAATCCTTCCGACAAATTTTTCCTGAACGACTTGTTACCACAATTCGTAAGTGGACTTATGAAGAGATGAAGATCAACAGCAAGCAGCCCTAGATGCTTGGAAAGGGAGAAATCCTACCTTGATGGACCTTTTCGAAGGGATTGAGTGCTGGACCCTCATGGCGGGAAAAGTAGAATTGAAAACCTCGAATACCAAGGTTTGTGCGAGTACTAATACTAGTACGGCTTCTATGTCGGGAATACACCAACCGACATACGCTGAAACAACAAGACAATGACTTCGAGATCATAGAGATCGAGGAGGAGGACGGCAGCATCTCTGCAGTACAGGTAAAGAAAGACTTCAAGCGCAAGTATATCCCTCGCTGGATATATAACCGAAGGGCTAATGAATCTCGAGGGGAAACAAGGCCCAACTCAGACAGTCGAACCACTACCACTGAAATGGCCGTTACCCGGCCCCCAGGATTACCTCCATCGAGGACCACTGCTCCACCCGAACCTCTGGATATGAAGAAAATGATGGAGGATTTTATGAAAACTTTCGCTGAGACTATGTATACTAGACCCGAACGACGGAGAGTAGACCGGAGCAGACTACGCTGCTACTGTTGTCAAGAAATGGGGCATTACGCTCATGAGTGTACAGCCCCGAAGCCTGTGCTATCCCGAGTTAATTATGTAGAAGAGAAGGAGGAGGAAAACTAAAGAGGGTCGCATCTGTGGCAAAGGATGTGATCCGTGATTCGAAAATCTGCCAAAAAGCCACCACTGGTGAGCTAGTACAGGAGTCAATACCCGCCGGGGGACTGGTATGTGAGAAGGATCCTCTCACCCCAGTCCGAGCCGGGGGCTTCGACGGGGTAGGGACAGAGGTATGTCGGAACCCGAGGGAGCAATCCTACGTCGAAGAAGAGGGAGGTTGGGTTGAAGAGTTGACGCGTGTGAGTGCGGCACACCTTCCCCCGAACCATCCGTGTGTAACCTTCCTGAAGGGTTTCGGATGGGAGATCGGTGACTCCAAGGAACAACTCCGATTCGCGCAGAACTCCTCACCTCTGGGGGGGAAACGATGGTACATCGCTGTATCGGTGAAGGGGCGGACTGGGGAATTTTTGATTGACACAGGTGCCAGCCATTTGTGTGTCTCGAGAAAATTTTTCAGTCTGGTGTCCGGCAACCATGAAACACTACCTGTTGGTGTTAATGCTTGCACGGCCGATGGTAGCCAGATGCAGACTTTTGGTAAGACGTTCATACAGATTGGAATGGGGGGCTACGAGTAATGAGCCCTACCATAGCTGACATAAGTGATGGTGGAATAATCGGCTTGGATTTTGCATGTTTGTACGGCGCTGTGTTGGACCCCCGATTCGGGATGCTGAAGATCCGGCAACCATACAATTGCGAGATCCCTTGCATATTGAGACATGTATCCTCGGTAGCCACCATGGTACAGACTGTGAAAATTCCATCTGGAATGACTTGTATTGTTTTGTGTTCCTCGAACAATGCTTTTCGAGGCTCGAACGCTGTCTTTGAACCTAATTCTGAAGCGTTATCTAGTTTATAGCTAGATTTTGTTGACACTCTGGTGGGAAATGGATCGTGGACTGTAGTCCCTTTCATGAACAGAGGGCTAAAACCTGTGTATCTGAGGAAAAATGAGAAGATTGGTGATATGTTCCTGACCGAACATATCTCGGAAGCTCAATTTCGAACTGATTTACCTGAGGACGCAGTTCGAGGACTACCAGATGACTTAAGAAAGTTAGTTGATGATTCTTCCCTAAGGGAAAATTCAGAGAAAGAAAGACTTCGAGCCCTGCTTGCTACCTTCCACGATGCCTTCGGGAAGCCTGGGGGCTCGGTAGGCCGCACTAGCAAGGTATTGCACACGATTAACACCGGTGATTCGAAGCCTTTTAAAATACCTTATAGGAGATTACCACTTAAAAAGAAAGTGGAGGCAGAGAAACAAATCCTCTAACAGTTTTAAAGGGGTTATCCCCAGTAAACACAAATACGTTATATACACGTAGATTACACGTAGATATTTCAGTCTATTTATGTATTTCCTCAACGTAGATAAACGTATAAACGTGTATGCAGATGTACGTCTTATCTACGTATAAGTAGATTTACGTAAATATACCTCTTTGTCACTGAAATTTACGAAGAGAAATTATGTTCTTTAGACGTAAATAATTGTCTATATACTCCCAAAATGAACATAAATATATTTCCCTTTAACTTTTGATTGTATAGGTGTTATGTTCTCAAATCATTCTTTCCTTCCTGGTATAATATCCAGGGCTTGAAGACGTAGGCCTCTCAGGTCCTTCAGCCATAAGTTTCATCATTTAAAGAGTCCAGTATTTAACTCCTGCTTGTGTGTTGAGGATTTTCTAATACTGGTCATAGATGTATTTTTTCTCAATGTCACAGAATGGGTGTTTACTGTACCTGGATCCAAATAAGAGGAGATATTACTCATAATGATTGAATCTTCTTAACAAACCTATTCCCAAATCAAAGGTTGATACATGATTCTTTCAAATCAATTGTATATTACTACCACAGCTGGTCAATTAAGACAATAACACTGATGGAGATGATAATTAAATACAATGGCATACTGTACTGCCATCTGTTGAGATGAGCTGAAAGTACAAATACGTAGAAATACCTCTTACCCGCATAGGTAATCAATCCAAAATTCCAACTTGATATCTACAGAAATAAACCTCTTTAAATTTACGTAGTATCAACCTCAAAGATCAACCCATTTATACCAACCAGTATTTACGTAGCTACAACCTCCTACAGAGGTTTGGTAGATAACCAACCAATATCTACTAAAAATCTACGTTGAAACACGTAGTGTGTTTACTGGGTCGTGCCGAGTACGAGCCCCTGGTCAAGCCCCGTGTGCATGACCATGAAGAAGGATGGGTCTATTCGATTTTGCATCGACTACAGGAAGCTGAATGGCTTAACAAAGAAAAAATCCTATCCCTTACCAAGGATAGATGAGACTTTAGACTCCTTAGGAGGGAATAAATACTTCTGTACCCTGGACCTTCAGTCCGGGTAATGGCAGATCGGGATGGACCCTAAAGATATGGAGAAAACAGCTTTTTCGAGCCATATGGGTTTATTACAATACAATGTTTTACCTTTTGGGCTGTGTAATACACCAGCCACTTTTGAAGCTATGATGGAGGAAATGCTAAGCGACCTTCTTTGGAAAAGTTGTTTGGTGTACCTCGACGATGTTATAGTGTTTGGAAAGACTTTCGAGGATTGCATGAGCAACCTCGAGTTAGTCTTGAAGAGAATACTAGCAAATGGTCTGAAGTTAAAAGCTAAGAAATGAAATTTATTTAAATCATCTATTACATATCTTGGACGCATAATAACTCCTGACGGCGTAAAAGCCGACCCTGGAAAACTCCGGACAGTGTCCGAATGGCAGAAACCCATATGCGCGAAGGAAGTAAGATCCTTCCTTGGGTTCTGTTCATACTATCGAGACTTCCTCCCGAACTACTCTAAAGTAAGCTACCCCTTACAAATGCTAGCACATTGGACCCCAGGTCGAGCAAAGGAACCTTTTTTCTGGGGAGATGAACAAGATGCAGCCTTCGAGCAAATAGAACACTTGTTTGCTAACACGCCAGTATTGAAATATCCAACTGCGGATGACCATTTCATACTGGACACTGACGCTAGCAATGATAGCATTGGTGCAGCCCTGTCGCAGGTCCAGGACGGGGTCGAAGTACCAATCGCCTTTGCTAGTAACACTTTGAATAGGGCACAACGAAACTATTGCACCACCAAACGTGAGTTGCTGGCTGTGGTGGTGTATACCAAAAAGTTTCGACATTTCCTATGGGGTACCGACTTCACTCTTCGAACTGACCACTCCTCCCTGAGGTGGCTACTTAATTTTAAGGACGCCGAAGGAATGATTGGCCGTTGGCTGGCACACCTGTCAGAATTTGGGTTGGAGCATAGCCAGATCCAACATACACCGGGTTCGAAGCATATTAATGCGGACGCCCTATCCCGGAGGCCTTTTAGGAAGTGCCAGAAAATCGATTGTGATGATTGTGGGGCCCACAACGCGGTAGTTGCAACGGTTCGAACTAGACAGTCGAGACCGCTACCTAGCGCCAGCATGGAAAATGTTATAGAATGGCCGGAAGAAACCATCCAACATTTCCAACAAAATGATCCCACTGTCAAGAGAGTGATTTCTTTCCTGAACAAAAATGCCAAGCCCGAACGGCCGGCGTTGTCCCTCGAAGACAGAGAAACTCGCAAATTTCTAGCCCAATGGACCGAGCTGGAGATTCGAGACGGTTTACTGTGTCGATGGAAAACCTGTCCTACTAAGGACAAGGTCCTACAGATAGTGATACCTATGTCACTGAGACGAGATATTATGTTTTATTGTCACGGGCATAAAACAAGCGGACACTTCGGGAAGAAGAGGACTTTAGAACGCCTAGCCAGAAGATACTACTGGCCGGGGATGCACAATGACATCATAAGATGGGTAATGACTTGCCCCGAATGCGGTAAGAATAAGCCCGGTCCTGGAATGGGAAAGATGCCTCTGGTGCAAGAGCTATTCGGTGTTCGTTTTGCCCGAGTAGCGATTGACATCATCAGTGGAATCGAACCCACACCTCGGGGCAAAACTTGTATGATGGTAGTAACTGACTACTATACTAAATACACTCGAGTATATCCTTTACCTGACCACAAGGCAGCCACCTGCGCTAGCGCCTTTGTGAAAGGATGGGTTTTACACTTAGGTGCACCGTTAATGATGCACAGCGATCAAGGACAAGAATTCGAGTCCAACCTATGGCAAGAAATGTGCCACTATCTGGCCATTTGTAAAACTCGAACGAACCCATACAGACCCCAGTCTGATGGTCAAGTAGAAAGATTCAATCGAACATTGATACAAGTCCTCAAACCCTTGGTAAATTCTTGCCAAGACGACTGGGACGAACAATGTGACTTCGTAGTACATGCTTATAATAGTACTGTACACGCCGCAACAAACTGTTCCCCCAATTTATTAGTATTTGGGGAAGATATTATAATGCCCGCGGATCTCGTATATGGTGTTATAGGGGTAAGCCCCGAAGCCCCATGTACGGTGATGTTTGTAGAATCTCTACGAGACCAATTTAAGAGAGCTTATGAAGTAGTTCGAAACGAGCTTTTAAAGAACGCAAATTGGCAAAAGGTTGGGTATAATACCCACCTAAAGCCACGCCAGTTCAGCGTGGGTGACCGAGTGTTTAGGATGCATGAACCCTTTAAGGTGCAAGAAGTTGATCTCGAGCTGGGATGGGCCTCACGTGGTCACCCGAATTATATCTGAAAGCACGGTTATGCTTATGAGTCTGGCTACAGGCCGAATGAATAAGTCTAACGTGTGTAGATTAAGGAAATGGAGGGGACGGGATGCCGCTAACTCCGAGTGTGAGGAGATTTCCAAACAGATGAATGAACAGAAGGACGAGATCCTAATGAAAACTAATGAGCTATCAAGGAAAATGAAGGGGGTGGCCCCGAAGAGGAAAAGAGGCCGACCTTGTAAAATAGCGATGGAGAAAAAGACGAAGAAAGGACGACCCAGGAAGGTCGACGCTGACACGAATTTAAAACCTAATCGTGATTAAATTGTCTCGGCGGAATGGAGAACTCGAGGTAGGGGGAAAATGTTGGCACCTTCCACCGGACCTTCTCGAGATTCTCAGTTGAAAAACAAAGAAAGAGAGGTGAGACGCAGTCCCAGAATTGCCAGGCGGACTGCCGTTACTTAATGTTCCGAAATCACAACGAGTGTATAGTCCTGTTTACGTGTCTTGTTATATGTTTGGAGGTTGAGATACCTCGGGCATGATTCGAAATACGACCACGACGGGCGTTACCAACCTATTCATGGTTCCTGCAGGTGGCAGACAGCTTGGCTGACGTGTACGCATGATGCTACATGTTATTCTGCCGAACTCTTGTTGATATGAATAGTGAAGGGGGTAATCCCACCAACGGCCTATGGAGAAAACTAACCCCGACCCCTGGTTATCCAGGGTAGTATGGACGCCTGCCACGAGTGGGAAGGGGGGCCCTAGAGAGCGGAACACCAGAGTGGCGCAGTGCAGTGGCGCATGCGCATTGGTTCCGCATCGCTTGTTGTGCCTCCAATATCGCTCACAGCATGCGAACCGTCTTACCTTGGTGCCGCTGTTTTCTTTGCCACTTATAGTGACATAATTCCTCTCCGCTGACTACTATTGACTCCTTCTGTTCTTGAACAAAGGAGGACAATCCCCTGAGCCGTCTGAGCCCGAAAAATGGCTCAGTTGGAGGTGGTGGCGACCGTAACGGCCAACCCTGATGGGCACCCGACCCCACTTCGAGCCCAAGACGAGGCACCCTGAAGTCCAGCAGTCGAACTAATGGACACCACCGAAATGGAGCCGTCTCTTCCCGATTCGACTCCAGACACCCTGAGCATCCCAAAAGGTGCTGAACTGATCGCCCCGAGAACACCACGCCCGAGTACGACTGAGGGAACCACTCCTTCAGTCATCATCGAAGTCCCCGTGACTTTCACCGACCAACCACCAGCCATCGGGTACGTGAATGTGACCAAGGGATTTATCCGGACAGCCACAGGTAAAAACCGATACTGCCTACCGAAATAACTGGGCCTTAAAGGTGAACCTCCGCGGCTGATACACTACAATTTACAATCTAGGATCTGCCGCGGATGTACTGACACAGGAGTCACTGACATTTCCAACATTTGGTTCGAGAACTACTTCGGACTTGCTGAGGCGATGTGCATCAGCGATGGCTTAGTCGCCGTTGTTGACGCCATCTGCGAGGACGACCGAATTAGGTCACAGACAGCGTACCTGCTGTTGTATGGCCTGGTTGGGTTCGAGGAGCGCCTACCCAGCATCCACTCCCCCGAAGTACTCCTTCCACAAGGACCCCCCCGAGAACGCACCTATGTGTTCATGACGGATTCACAAAAGAACTCCCCTGTCCGTGAAGAAGAAGATGCTTTGCTAGCAGACCCCGAGCTCGAAAAAGAAGAGCAACGAATGGCGAACGAGACAGCTCGCGACGGGGATGTTGCTAGCAAAATCCCCGAAGCTGCCTCGAGCTTGGAAGGTGGAGCTTGCTACTCCACCAAAGTAAACACCGCGAAAGAGATGAGCCTCGAGGAGCTTGATGCCCGCCAAGAAGCCATCGATAAAGAGGGCAAGGACCTCATGAAGCGGAAGTCGAAGCTTAAGAGGGAGGTGGAAAAAGCTAAGAAGGAGTCCACGGACAAACCTGAAGCCAAGTCTAAAACGAGCCGCCGCAAAAAGAAGGTGGTGGAGGAGAAAGCAGAAGAGAGCGAAGACTCCGCAGCCTCGACTTCGTCTCGAAGCTCGCGGAGTCGAACCCGGAGTAGCAGGACCACGAAGGATGATGATGCCCCCTCCCCAGCGAGATCCACCCGGACGAGAACTTCTCGAAGATCGACCCCTCTTGCCCCCGAGACCGTCAGTAGTACTGCGGTCGAGGAGGAAGAGGTTCAGGAGGAGGGAAATGGGGACCGTGACCGGCAGCTGCTGGACAATATTGACTCGTTGGAGGAACCGTTGAAAGACGCCCCCGACGAATCCAGCCTGAATAAGTGGGTTAACGCCCGATCCGGATTCCCAGACTACACCCCGAAATGCTTCATGGACTGTCAGCGTTATACTGACAGCTACTCGATTCCTCCAGCCATCAATCGCGACGGCGAGAGTGACGACGAGGAATGGATGAAAATCCTGAAAAAGGACTCCGGCCCCGCGAAATTTTATCGCATGTGGGTAGCGTTGCTCGGAGACACAGTTAAGACCCCCAAGTCTTACTATGGCTTCAAGCACCGGACGAAGTTGCAGTATGCTGCTTCGAATTGGGCACCTTCCAACCCGACTTGTCCCTCCGAGATCTGTGTTAACAACGCAGAGACAGAGAGAGTTTGGCCATCCAAAGACTCATTCTTTAGACACCTCGTGGAGCACCACATGCACCACGTTCCAGTGTATCAGTGCTCCAACGAAAAGAATGAAAACAAGAAATGTCAAGGACTGAGAACCACGAGGCGGGGGCGTATGGCTGAGCACTTGGCTCAAGTTCATGGCCTCAAAGCCAGTGACGCCCGACTCAAGGCTCTGAAACTCCACGAGCGACTTATGTCGAAGTGGGACCAAATGACCTCAGAGGAGAGACTGACAATTACCATGAGGACTGACCACCTTTGTCACACGGTCGAGGGGAAGCAGGACGCCTACTTCCAGCCCCAGCCCCCGAACATGAGAAGAGGTCCCCCGATCCTAGCACAATCGCGGGTGCTACATCTCGAGACCTCACGAGCATGGAGCATGTCTCGCCCCTGAGCTCGAGTGGCTACCGACCCGTAGCAGGGACCTCGACTGGTAATCACCAGACCTGGTTCGAGGGGCGGACTACCCTCTCCCATTCAGACTGGATGAGGGGTGTCTCGGAGTCTACCCCACGATACCAGAGCACCCCAGAGGAAGACGCCTTACTCGCCAGACTTAAGGCACAGTCAGACAAACCAGATGAGTTCCCCGCTCTGTCTGACACCCAGAAACCAGGCCCTGAATCCCAGACCTTATTGCCTTCAGGGAAACCGAAGTCTATGGGTCCCCCAGCTGCTCCTGCCACCGCCTCTTCTCGCGGACGGGTCCGACCTGTGGACCCGAAGCGACCAGGAAGAGAATCGGTGCTGAAAGACCCTAGTCAACCTCTCCCCGAGGTTGGAAGGGGATGAGGCCTAACCATTGATGAGAGTGGGGCGGTAGTTGGGTCATCTCGACAGACCCGCACCACTACCCCATCCCCGAGTGCCACTGCCACCTCGAGCTCCGCTAACGAGAGTGGTTCCGACACACACAAGACCCCTGTACCGATGCCTCCAGTAAGGAACATGAGGACCACCAACGTACTACATTTGGTGAAATCTAACCTCGAACTGGAGGACCCCGATGATTACATCAAAAAGCGGACACAGGAATCCTGTGATATCCAGGCCGACGTCTTCCAGGCGTGGCAGGAAAGGCATATCAGCCAGGCCACCGGATACCTTCGAGGGGTTACCGAAGGTGTGTTCGAATGCCTGCATGAGATCCAGCGGTGGGAAATAGCCCGGATCTCGCAGGACATGCAAGGACAGGCAAGAGACCAGCTTTGGGCCTCGCTTCAACGTGAAAACGAGGCCAAGGCCATGAAGCTGAAATACGAGTTGCAGCTTCAGGAGCTGAGGAGCCTATACGACCACCAGGATGTTCGATTCATGGCAGTGTTCGGCTGCTTCATGAAGGATTGGGACAGCACTGCCGAGAGTGCGTTCGAAAAGCTCCAGGCCAAGCTGCAGGAGGCTAGACAGCTCGAGGCGGACATCCAGTCTTTTGGATTCATGAGTGTGTCCCCCCCGAGGGCCTCCGCCAGCGCAGGTGCGCCACCAACCGGACCCGAGAGGGAATCCGAAGCCACCACCACTGCCCCGACTGCCACCCCGGCTAGACAAACCGAAACTCTAGCCCCTATCCCTGAGGCGACCACTGCAGCCACAACCCCGGCCCAACCCCCAGTGGTCCATAACCTGATAAGTCTGGACTCCGATCCGGAAACCAACTCTGGAGAGACGGTGATGGAGACAGACTTGTGAGCCTCGATGTAGGTGCCGACCCTATCCTCTATATGGGATCCTCGAACACCCAAACTGTGCCTCAACCTCAAAGGATGTCCGGACGGATGCAGACCCACAAAACCCAATGGACGTATCTACATCTTCCCATCTTGATCAGGGCACACCACACAGCGACGCGGCTTGCCACCGCCAAGTCCATCATTTGCCGATCGGATCTGCAGACAAGCAGTGGATAACCCCGAACACACCCCAAAGTCATTTTTTTATTGAACGGCAGACCCACTACACTGGTGGGCTGCTATAGAGTCATGTTGTATATTATATAATTAACCACTTTTCGTCTCACCTTACACATAAAATTACCTTTGTCTTGAAATTTCGATCCTAACGTCGTCCACTAGGTTCGATCTCATAAAACATGTCTATTTATCAACAGTAAACAGAATAATTGGTGCTATAAACCTACGAGATCTGTTACTTTAATATTAATTAATATTCCTCAGGTAAATACCAATTGTGTTCATACTTCGGGGTTAGTAGTGGTATATATATATATATATATATATATATATATATATATATATATATATATTTGTATAATTAAAAAAAAACCAGTTATTGTAAACTGTGCAAAAAAAACTATTATATAGGGTTCATACGTGAACTGTAAAAATTTTCTTTTCTGGTTATGTAACACAGTATCATATATAATTACAAACATAGTATGTCATTAGTAACATACATTTAAATACTCTATGTACGGGTTCGAACATGTTCTTCCGAACTTGTCTCGACCCGTATTTTTCTTTAACCCTGTTTCATAGTGTATGTATATGTTTACTTCATCTAATATAATTATATGTGGTCGACTCCTACTATTAAGACGTCACACAAATAACATATCACGTTCTACTTCGAACTCTCGTCTATTACTTCGAGCCCTTATTTTTTAGAATAACGAAGTTGTCACAATGTTAAATACATTATTTTACACACCCCTTTCCTTATTCTGGTGGGGGTAGTGTAGGGGCTCATAGATCGTGATATAGTGTGAGCGTCTCCCCCGAGAGGGCGTTTCGAGCGGTGCGCCCATCACCGTAGTCACTAGAGGTCTCCTCGACCCCTGGTCTCTGCGGGGTGGTGGCAGCACTGTTCGCCTCGTCCCAGCTCCTACCTGGGGCCGGGGAAGGCGTTAGTCTGGCTCTAGCTGCCAACAGAGTCAGACCATTTTCACCTGAGCTTACACTACAGTTAAGCAGTATACTTCGAGGTAGATGTGAAACATATACCGTAATAAATACATGCCAGTTGCACTAACCCGAGATCCCTTGTCTGGTCTTTACTTCGAACTAGTCAAGACATTGATTCGAACCACTACACAATGATGGCCTCTTGCAAATTGTGATCCTTGCATATAGTTTAAATTGCAAGGGTTATTGCAGGAATCAACCCAGCAAATTGTCGTCATCTGTCGCCATGATTGGTCATCAATTGTGACTCCTTTTTGAGTGATAACTCATTCTGTCATCTTTCGCCACTGTGTGTTAGACTCACGTGGCATAGCAATTGCTATTCCTGGTGATCTTGTGCTATAACGACGTCGTGTTCCATCTACCGACATGTGTGAGCCACTTCACACAGGTTGACGAGGACTCATGACAATTTGCTGGGAAGATTGTCTCAAAACCCACTGTGAGTTATAAAGTACATTTAATCTCTGCAACCTGGATCACACTGCACAGCACTGTGATTTTTCAAATGCCAGATATTTTATTTTGGGGGTGTTACTTCACATAATTATGACTAGGAAACTATCATTATTGACATTTCATTAAATGGCAACTATAAATCAAATACACCTCTTTAAAGTTGAATCATAATAATAGATACTTATTATACAGGGTGCCATGAAAGTTTATGAAATTGTATGCTGATAATCTAATAGATATCTAAAGTGATCCCCCTCCACTTTGACTCCTGTCCGTTTTCCGTTAAGCAAGGAAAAATATCTAATTATCTGGACCATTATTTGTCACCCAATTTGCAAGAGTCTGCTTGCCTTTATACCTGCCTGTAGCTTGCAATATACAAACAGAATACCAAATTGCAACACGTTGCTAAATTGCAGAAACTTTTCTGTGAAAATTGCATAGTGGGATTCGACCTATAGAGTAGATGTACATCGGACCACTCCAAATACTTGCACACGTGAGGAGCTCCCCCCAGTGAGGCACAGGATAAGTAATAAGATACTAATCATTAAACATACAGGAATTTTGCTTGTGTCCTCCAGCCCACCTGGCATCCGGTAGAAGGATCCTCCATCATCACATTGCCATGGCTAATTGGTAATGGGAATCAGGTGTTTTCTTTTCTTAAGGTCGAATCCCACGATGCAATCTACCAAACAAAGACCTTGCAATTATGACCTCAATTATGACCTCTTGCAAATTGCAATCCTTGCTTATAGTTAAAATCGCAAGGGTCATTGCACTGTCTAAAAACGCACTGTGAGTTATAAAATGCCTTTGGATATTTAAGCTTTCAATTTTTTCATATTTCAGGGGTGATACTTTACATAATTGTGACTATGAACCTGCCTTTATTTAATGCTTTGGATAGTGACTGGTAACAATAGATAAAATACACCTCTTCAAAGTCCACTCACAATAATAGACACATGCATTATATTACACGGTGTCAATAGTCTATGGCACCATCTGGAGTGCCCCCCATCCACATTGAATCTTGTCAGTTATACTCTAAATTGCAGAAACCTTTCAATCAAGCAAGGAAAATATCTAATTATCTAGATCCTAATTTGTTTCCCGATTTGCAATTATATCCCCCTTTACTTCATATACCTCTTACTGTATCCAAGCAAAACATCATGGGATTCGACCTTTAGGGGTGACCCCATGATGCCTTTGTTGGTCTGTTAATGATGTCCCTGTGTATAGGTAAGGGACGAGTCATTTATTGCCAGGTGGGGGGGGGGGCTTGTTAGATATAGGGGGGGGGTCATTTTTTAAAAAAAAGTCCCTTGGTGGGGGGGGACCCAATAAACCTTTACACTGGGGGGGGGGGGGGGTCAAAACTAAACATAGGCAATTCAAATACCCGTTGTGACGCGTCATTCCACACATGTATCTAATTTTTTTTTTTTTTGGGGGGGAGTCATTTTGCAAAACAAGTTCTTAGTGGGGGGTCGCAATAATTTTTGTCAAACTGGTGGGGGGGGGGGGTCGAAAAAAATCTGCCGATCCGCCAATATTCATCTAGCCCCTCCCCCCAGCTCGGGCCCCAGCTGGTAATAAATGACGATGTCGTTTTGGTTATCCCCTTGGTTACTATTTTCAACTCCGATTGCATTGCGACGATCTTCTTTTGGTCACCAACCTGTCTGTCATTTCTGCGTCATTCTTTTCTTTCTCGGGCCTGTGACTCTGTCTTATTGTTACCTTTAAAAAAAAACAAAAAAAAAACACGCAATTTCAATCCGCCTTCAGTCGCATCGCCAACCTGGTTGGTCGTGACAGTTCGCCTCCGTCCCGGTGCGTGGCGCTCTCTATATGGTGGGTGGGCGGTGGCGATCCCAACGCCCCCTACTGGCTGCAGGTGAGATGCAATTTAATAGGTTCTTATTACGGGGTGCGTGTCGCCATCTTGTCCCCTCTTTCAAGCTAAAGACATACTGGTCTTGGTCTCTGAGATAGGTTACCATTCTAAACAGCTTTAATCTGAATCATTTGGTAAGAGTGCAAGTGAACCCAGGACCATTCACATTTGATTTTGAGTATCCTGTTCTTTGATAGGCCTATGCATATTATTCTACACCGTGATTTTTACTTTCATACCAGGCCAGCTCTCTATTCAATAAGCCAAAATGACCCTTTGTGCTTCCAACACAAACTCCATGCCCATTGTTTCTGAACTGCTACGATATGTGTATGCAATTCCTGTGGCCCCCGCTGCTGCTGTTAGCACGGCTCTGCCGTCGGTCCATTACACAATGTGACGCCCGGGGGCGGGCAGGCAAGCGCGCATGTATACGCTGTTCTCGGTCGGCCACGTCAGAACACGAGCAGAGAACGAGAAGAGGTCGGCGGTGCATCGACAGTTGAAGCTTTGCGGAGGCGTGCGGCGGATTTAAATATATGCGCCTTGCACGTTCGGCATCGCGACAGACAAGGTAGAGGGAGAGGACGTACAGCGCCCAGCGAAGATTTTTACTTTACATCTTTTTAACTACCTCCCAGTTTTGGCTTCTACACATATACAACCAGGACCAGTGAAGTAACTTTAGATACCTAAAGCAGGACAGACTCTTGAGACCGACGAAGTGAAAGATTAGGAGAAGCGAGATCAGTTACTTTGAACGACTTGGGAGGGATACAGCGAGAAGAGGGAGAGAAAGACTTTGATCGCGAAAAACATTCTAAACTACAAGAAGTCATACAAAAAAGTCAAACTGTGGACGGAGACGTGTAGACCTATGAGAAAAGACGGTCGTATCACTGATTGTACATATAGATATAAGTTTAGGTGTAATAAGACTCAAACAGCAATCCACATGGATAAACGGAGTGTTTGGATGGTATCTCTTCTATGTCTGCTTTATCTCTGGATTGGGGAGCGCAGCAAAGTCTCAGGTAAGAACAGGCTTCCTATCACAAATCAATTTATTTCTTGAACAGCTACTACCAATTCCAACCTTGCTGCTGTAGGCCTATATGTCTGCATCTTACTAAACACACAAACACTGATAGCGGTTATCAAAATATTTATCCCCAGGATTTATCCCAAACTTAGCCAGGGATAGATGGATACAGCATCTGTTACCAAAATCTCTATACCTGTCATTCACATTCATGGTTTGAACGTCTGTGGATCACCCCTGTGGATCTGAGAGAATCGCCAAAATCGAGGCTGATTTCTGAAACGACCTACCCGGCCAGTGGCTGCTTGTGAGACGAGGATCTTGGCACAAGGCACAACTGCCTCACCTCTCAGGAGGGTGTTGCTCCTAAAGTAAAAGGAAGAGCTGGCTAAAAATGACCTCATCTCCAGTCCTTTCTTTTCATGTAGCAATAACTTGTCCCTTTTGTTGCTCACAATTGGTCATTCAAGAACGGTGCTAAAAAGGGGGATTTGAGTAGGTACCTATAGAAGTCAGTCAGTATAATATACTATAGAGTGTGTGATATGAGTAGGTACCTGGTAGTGCAGCTTTCTCTGTTTTAAACAAGGCAGGTGACTTTTCAGACTAATGTGGTGTGTGCAAGTTGAATGGTGAAGCAGAGCTTGACTTCTTTTGAAAAGAGGGTGCCTACTAACAGCTCATTTTACCATAGGAGCAACACACTCCAGATTCTTTTCACCTCGGTCAAAACGCCTGTTTGACATACTCACACGAATTGGTTCAGGCGCAGATTTGTGGGGGGGGGGGTGGGCGCAGGGGGCCGCGCCCCCAATTCTCCCAACAAATGTATTAACTAAAATGTCCATTTCCTGTGCTTTCTAACGGTGATTTTTTTAGATATTCCCACTAGAACCAAAGTTATGAAGTGGTTCCCAGAAGTTACCATAATACAAGTTTTAAAATGCGAATTTTACAGAAAACCATTGAACCCATCCTTCCCTTTCACAGAGAAAAGAAATAGAGTCACGGTGACTGCGAAATGGGAGTCCAACTCTTACCACTGAGGCGGCCCCCTTTCTGACACTTTACAAATAGGGAGACAATAACTGACTCCTTATGGTTGCAGAGTCTAGCTTATAATTGGACTCTCCACTGTGACTCCTTCATGACGTGGGGTGGCTGAATCTTATATATTGAAAGAGCAGATCATAGGTCGTGGGTTATTTTCTTTGGTTCTTCATCATGTATTCCATAGGAATGCACCATACCATAAAATGCTGAGATGCAGTTATTTATTTTACCCCAGTCATCAACATCTCTTATGATACATGTGCAAGCAAGCACTCTAAATACTTTGAGCTAACACCATAACCAGAGAAAAGATGGCTATGCCTTACTGCTGCTTTTGTTGGGCTATTTCGCAGTGTTGAACATAAAACCCTTTTGTTCATTTGGAAAAATCTGCTTGTTGTTTGGTAATCACATAATACCACCACCTGTAGATGAATAGTAATACTGATAAATTTTAATGAAACACGTGCAATATCAGTACACACATTTACAAACTGTATTGTGAGGCCCCCTGGTAGAAGTAATATAAATCATTACCCAGCGATGTAGACAGTCAACACTGAATTAGAAAGTCAAGCCTGTTTGACTCTACATAGAGTCTTACTCCCCACATGGAGTCTGTCAGACTGCGACTCCCCTCATACAGTCACTTTTGACTCATATCCAAACCGACGCAGTGGAACCAGCCCTATAGTCGCGGGTCCCTCACGGAAATAGCTTGTAGCTCTTATTCGTTATGACATCGATGTCAGATTTGACGCTCTAAAAAAACACACGGAACATCACTTTTCTTTCTGTTGAAGAGGACACACGACTTTGGCCTGATTGCCTATATGCTGCAGTGGAAGACTGAGCACTAGTACATGTATTACAGACAGAGGGAAATAGCACGTGTGTGTTCCCGTCGTCAGCCCCTGGACCCTGGGAATACAGACCGAGTCTCAACAAATGAAGATTAATAAAAAAATACATGTGCTGAGTGCATATACGTATTCATTTCCAAGTGCATGCATTCCTGATTCAATTGCACCGTATTCCTCAACCGATTTTTTTTTTTAAATGAGAGAGGGGCATTGCAATTGCAACTGTGGGGGTACCTTATTGGCCATTACACATATTTGTTATGTTAATCAATCATTGCCTATCCATGGGCCATCTATATCATTTCATTAAATGGTTGGGTGTTTATTGGACGCGGGAGTGGAGAGAAATGTGTTGGGGGGGGGGTGTTGGGGGGTGTCTTTCCTCCCAATGCAACCAAGGCTACAGATAGGACATAAACACGCACCAGAAAAAAACTTGTTGTACCTGCACAAACGGTATACTACATATCGAGCCTTATTGTTATCGCCCAGCCATGGCCGTGTCCTTCCGTGCGTATACAAACCAGGTTGAGCATGAGCTTTGATTAACAGTTTTTTTAGAATATTGATTGATTGAAAGCACTCTATATACACGGATAATGATTGAAGTATTGATGCCTATATATGGTTATATAATTTCCAGTCGATCCTGTTTTGCAACAATAACAGACTTTTTTTTTTGCTATTGGTGCTCGATTTTGATTTTTGATTTGATGGTTTAAGCCCGCGATTTGTGGCTCTCTTCAGTAGTGTCTGCACACATTGCTACCTTGGATTAGCAACTGCTATGGAAAAGAATTCATCTTGATCCCAAAATTCATTAAAAGGTGCACTAGAATGCTACGGCAGAACCAGCCGTTTTTTAAAATTAAGGATGCATCTTTATTCAGTACTAGCAGTAAAGATTAAAAAGCCTCCCCCCCCATCCTTAAAGACATAAAGGATAAAGAAGTTAAAAAGTAAGTCACCAGGAGGTAAAGACCTATATATATCCAGCAATTCATCCCCCAAGCGAAGCCATAACTGTCTCCCCTAAGTAGAATCCGTCCGTCCTTACGCCCAACTTAATAAGCATTTACTTATTTGGTAAGTATATCACAGAGGAGGATAGGGTTTCAGGTGATGCATATTTGCCTTGAAATATACCAGTAGTAGGGATGGAGAAATGGCGAGCTGAAGAAAAAAAAGCAATGTCATTAGGCCAAATAAAAAAAAATGTTTGTTTCCAGTTACCCGACCGACCCTAGCAAAACAGGGCCAAAAAAACTTATTTGGGGGGATTTTGGAGAATTTTCTCTCATTTTTTCATATTTTAGAGAAAATTTTCATTACATTTTTCACCATTTCCTGTACCCTTTTTGTGTTCTTCCCTTCTCTCACAGTTGTCACTTTCCCGTCATTATTTTACAAAGAAATCAAAGAATTTGATAGATCATTCGATATGTGCCCTCACATTTAAATGTAAAAAAAAAAATTAAACAAAAAAAATCCGACCTACCGACCCTCCCTTTTCAGGTCATGTTACAGGAAACACACCTTTATTTTTTTTGGCCTTACGTGTACTACGAGGCTCCTTTTACATAGACGTTAAGGACAGGACATCTGTCATATGGCACGCGTCGGCCATAATCTATACATTGTACATGTTCTTGACATATAGGGGTGCATCCACTGCCGACGGATGGGCCATCCGTCGGTTTCATCCGTCGATTTTATCATTGTTTTCTATGGAGCAAAACACGGATGAAGGGAGACGGATGGTCCATCCGTCGCAGTGGACGCAGCCCTTATATACCCATAGACACGTCCTAGCACTGGACATGTTCTTGACATACCCATAGACACGTCCTAGAACTGGTTCATGCTCTTAGACAACGTTTGTCCATCACAGCACTTATCAAATCCCCTCACATTTAGCTTGCCGGAGGGAGAAAGTCCGTGACTTTGTCATATTGATGGGTATAGTGATACTGTCACTAATTTTAACATCCTAGCAGTGTATCTAGGCAATTATAGACAGATAACCTTCTCAACCTACAGTGACACCACCCTGGGGCCTCACGTACTTAACGACCGTCATGATACATGTACAACATTGGGCAGGGGTAGGGGTATTGAAGGAAGGTTGACAACGGTTGTACTTACGGCCCCGTCTCAGTTGTTCTGTCGAATACCTATTCCAATGCCTTTGTCGTAAAGTGTGCGGCGACGGGAGCGAGGGGGAATGAGTGTGTCTGATCTATTGGGCGGAAGAGGCGGGCAAAGGCGGGGGCAGCAACGAAAGTGATTGAGAAAGGTACATAAGGGCTTATATAAATAGATGAAAAAGAACTAATATTCTGGGAGAGGTATAGAAAGGGCGACATTATATAGAAAGAAAGGAAATTCTGTCCTACAGAAGAACCTATGTACATTATCATACCTTACTGCAGTTCCTGCTGAGGTATCAGCCCACTATAGTCACGTCCACATTAAAGGGACATGTGATACCCTGTATATAGGAAGCCTTGTTCACATGTCATTACCAACAACTTCAAAAGCCTACGTAAAAAAACTCTACATGTTCGTATAAAGGGGGTCCATCAGAGTGTTTTCTGGGTTTGACACGGGCATTACTGGTGGTATACATATATGTCAGGGATTATATCACTTTAAAACGCGACTTTTCTTAGACTATGTACTGTCCTACGGCGTTTTATATGATCTCGAGTTAAAATGATCTTATACGAATAATGAGAGACACAAGCGCACTGTTACGTTTTCTCATAAGGGGAGCATTCAACAATTATGTCACCGGTATTTAGGCATTGTTCATGACCCACCCACCCCCCTTGTCACTCTTTTTGTATGGAACATATAGAGGAACCCAAAGACCCCCCCCCACCCCCTAACCAGTGACGTAATTGTTGAACGCTCCCTAAACTATTTGAGACATGATGCCTTTATTCATGTTTATATATAGTTTTGTGTATTACATATTACCTGGCCTAAACTCACAAAAGTATGCTTTTGTTCTATAATCCCTCCTGTTTTTATATCTGTTGTGATTTTGAGGTGGTGCCCAAATTCGCACCAGATGGTAAATCACAGAGATATTTGAGGGATTTGACATTCCAGCTTAAGAGATGAAACATATTTGCCCAAAGAATTCTATTGGTATAGTGTTACCAGACTCATTTTAAAAAGGGAGAGCATGATTAAGAAGTGTCGTTCTCGCAGCTTTTAGGAAGATGGCCTCAATATACCATTAAGATGATTATTACATTAGGGTAATTATTACACAACGCACGCTTCTATACACCATTCATCAACAATAGTACTGCAGCCTGAGTTACCTGAATGGACCCTGTCTGCCTCGAACGGCTATAAATTTTGACATATTATATTAAAAAGTAGATTCTATTTATATTAAAAAGTAGATTCTATTTATCATTGTCATAAGACCCTCTTTCCCAATATTCTGTATGTCTGACACCGAAATTTATACCTGAAGTGCCAATTAAGTAGAAAGTAGGTATCCCAACAGATTGTCCCTGATCCCTGCATTGGGGAATATGGAGAGCCATTGAATCACCCACCCAGTGAAATCACATCAGGAGGGTCTTGCCAAAAGATAACGAGGATGAACATCTCTAAAGATTTTCAGAGAGTGCTGAGGAAAATATGCATGGCCTAACTCGTTTTCATAGCATTGACAAAAAAATTACAGCAGAATGTATGGAAAACTCGTTTTGAGGTGTCAAAAAACGTGCACATTTTATCAAAATGATTATCAAGATAATCTTTTAGCAATACAAAAACGTGCACTTTTTCTTTTTTGGTTCACGTCTCTTTTTTGGCAAGACCCTCCTGATCGACCACCCGTTCTACTCACATTGACCTGATTTAAATTTACAGATTTGAAACTAAAGAGGCTACTAACCGTTAGAAGATTTTGATTTTTAGATGTAAAAGAAGAAATAATAGGTCCCCGACCATCCCATTGCCACAGCTTTGGTCTGGCCAGGTCCTAAAATGAAACGATACAGTTGATTAATCTCACTCCGATATCAATCCCCTTTAGCACGGGGTACAGCCGTCTGAACTTAGCTTATGCAGCTTTGGAAACAATACCTTTGCCTATGTACATTATTTTAACACGTCCCATTTGAGGTAACTTTGAGTACCTCTTTTTAAATATCACTTCTAACTCAGCGGTCCACTGTATTGTATGCCCCATGGACAAACCCCCATTTCTATGTAGCTACTCACAAAAAGACCTGTCTGAAAGTCAACTCATGGTATACTACTGGGGCCCCCAAGGGGACCCCCCCCCCCCTCATGTCACAATGTCGCCAAAATCGAAGGCTTCAGGTCACATGCCACTTTTTTAGTGAGAATAACATGTCTAAAAATCTCAACATTCAAGGCCTCAGATGACTTGTCACTTTTTTAGGGATTGGACATGTCACATATCCCTTTTGAAAGGGTACAATGTCGAAATGTCACCTAAAGATGGCCAAATGTCACCATGTCGTTTTTTACCCCTTGGGGGCCACACTACTAGTAAGTAGTGGTACTACATGTACACGTAGTGAGAGAGGTAGTACTGGTGACGCAGACGGAGAGGTAGTATAATGTTGAATAATGACAAGTTGTATACAGCCTATACATGAAGGTTGTAGGACGTGGTAGAGGAGGGGGCGCCCCCGGCCCCCGGCCCAGTCAGTGTGGATGGTGTTGGTGCATAGGGAACAGACTGGGAGAGGTGGTTGGACGGGCGTCACCTGTTGTGGGTGGTTGTGGCTAAATGTTTCTCCCCTTATTGCCGCTGACGGGCCCGGTCCCCCTCAACCTGTCACTGAGTGGATGTGACCGGCTTCAGGTGGCGTGTCTCTGGTCAGACCCTGTAGTGGTTAACGTGCAAGCCAACCACCTATAACTTGTTAACATTTTCACGGCGTTGCAACAGATCTAAAATATTAAAACAGATATTAAATTCTCCCATGCCATTTTTAGATACAGTGGGACTAGGAGCACGGTCCCCGCACTCACTGATACCCACTGACACCATGTGTGTTACGGAAAACACTGAAAAAGGGGTCCTTTTCAAGCCTTTGTCAGTCAGTGGTAACTGAAAAAGGGGCATTTTTACAGACGAGACTCTGTGGAAAGGGGGTGTATCTTACTGTGCCTCTGTACAAAGGGGGTTTTCAGATCACCATAGTTCCATGCCCAGCTCCCGGAGCCCAGCTGTCCATGTATCTCATCCATGGATGCAAATTTTGGCATGCAAACATACGCTTTTCTCCTTGGAGAGGGGTAGGCCTCATAGATATTTCCATATATCATAAAAAGGCATACTTTTTAGCCCCTAAAAGTCTGTGATTTTTCCCTAAAAAGGGGTCTTATTTGACTCAGGAATCAGTGGAAAGGGGGTATATTTGAGATCCCTGAATGCACATGGTGTCAGTATGGATTTGGGAGTGTGGGGGCCGGCAGTAGGAGTTCAATTCAAGTAAGGTTCTTTATTTGTTGTTACAAATGCTATCAAGCATGATAGCTTGGGGTCAAAGGCTAGTACCTCATCTATCCTCATTTATATGTGATGAATGTAGAGCTGAGGTATAGCGTCAATACATCTGATAACTAACTGGGACTTCTGTAACAGGCAATGTTTGCCAACCTCCTCTGTAGAGTACACATCATGGATTACATAGTCAATAACCTATAACCCTATTCATATCCGACCCCTGGGCGATAATCAAAGATTTACCATTCCGACAGGAAGTGAGGTAAGTCTGGTGTATAGTCATCACGACTAGTCTGATTTAACCTGGGTCCACATATTGAGGTAGTTCCTGTAGGACAATTGAGAGAGGGTAGTGGTCGGAAGGCTTAGGCCTCTTCGACTAAGGTTATGTCTATATGAACGTATGCAAACGCCCATGCTTGATTAAGTCTAATGTGATTGTATGGGGCAGAAGATAAGGGATACTTTCTGAAATTAGGCCTAATCCTGACGACATATTCCCTACTATACTTAATGTTAATGTAATTACTAATGAGAATTAGTAGGAAAGCAATTATCAGGACAGACATTTTCTACATTATTTCTCTGGGCAGAACATTCTATACACTGTACCTGACTGTGCCCCCCCCCCAAAAAAAAAAAAGGTTTTACATTTTTACCTCTTTCCGCACTCTGACATCTTCTAGACGTGTGCATGGCTTTGGCATTCAATGACTTATTTTTAGCGACGATTTGAACTTTCACTAAGTGTCCACAACAGATCAAGTCAGCAACCATTGGTGAAAAAATTAAATCTTACAAATTCTATTTATTTGGAACCCTCACAGAGTCATACTAACGGACTAAGACCGATTTCAGATTAAAGCTTAAACTTTAACAAGGAGTCTGACTCCATGATGAATGTGTGGTCCGTGTATTGGAGGATGTTCCACTCGATGACTAGTTCATGTTGCCGTCTCTGAAGTCACATTGCCTCATTAGGACCAATGGGGAGCTCAAACACTAGGGTTGACTTGACAAATCTGGTCAAGCAAAAGTGAGCACACAGTTTCTGTCCAGCAATGACTAGATTCCATTGACGTCGATGAAAACCGAAAGCAAAGAGGGAAGAACATGAAGAGGGTTTACTGTACATGAGGGGAGAGACTACCTCTATGGCTCTAGCAAACTCACAATGCTTTCCGCCCTCCCCCCTTCCACCACACTCACACACAACACAGGCATTCCACCACCACCACCACCCGTAACCTTTAAGATTCTAGGTCTCAGGTAACCACCTAAACCAAAATGAATAACACGGGCTACAGTCACACCTGTTAAATATTTTGTTATACAGCCAAGTCGATTGAGAACGCACATGGGTGAGACCAGGAGCTAACGGTGGTATTTCATCACTACTGGCATCCAGTGTAACTATTCACTGAGCGGAGACTAACCCTGAGTTGGAGTATGGCCTATACTCTCAGACGTCAAGCACACACCACCAGAGGGCTCCCTGGTCACCAGGGGCATTAAGGTAACGCTGTTTGCCCTAAGCCCATTACCACGAAGGAGGGCCACTGGGCTAAGGGTGGTGGGTTGGAAGGTGTTATGGGTGGGGGAGGAGTAGGACATGTCCAGGGGGTGGTTGGGTTCTGTTTGGGCTTGTGAGGGAGAACATAGCCATATGCATTAAATAACATGTTCCACTTTTATATTGGGTTATAGATATGGTTTGATAAACTGTCTGTACACGTGGGCCGTAGACCATAGGGAACGTTCAACAATTATGTCACTGTTTATTTGGCATTTTCAGGACCCACCAACCCCCTTGTCACTGTTTTTGTATGGAAGATATATAGCCTTGTAACCGGAACCCAAAGACCCCACCCCCGATCCCCTAAGCAGTGACGTAATTGTTGAACGTTCCCCCACGCAACAGGCAAAGTGCGTGTCACAAAGGGACCTTGTTTCTATAGGTCGAATCCCACATGGCGAAAATTGGCTGAAATATCTCTGCGATTCTGTCCTTTGCATTCTAGGGGGTTCCCTGAGCCCCTAGATCGCAAGGATTGTTCAACTTTGACCGAATCCCACAGTAAATATGCAGCTATCCTTGCGATCTAGGGGCTCAGGAACACCCCTATAATGCAAAGGACAGAATCGCAGAGATATTTCAGTCATTTTTCGCCATGTGGGATTCGACCTTTTAGATATGTAGCAATAAAAAAGACATCTCTAAATATACCTGTACTGTGCCAGATTGGCACTCAAATGCTGATGGACTATATCGGTAAGACTGGCTCCTCCAAAACGTCAGGAGGATCTTGAAAAAAGAGGGCGAGGAAGAACCTATCTAAATTCTTTCACAGAGAACCTCATTACCCTTGCACAGCGTGTCTCGTTTTATTTTAGATAGGGATGTTGTGATCGACAAGGAACTACCTGAGACCCCAGAACTTAGACACGGGTGTCCATAATGTGTTTTGAACTCCACTAATTTTGTGAGATACAAAGGACATTTTTAGCCTTATTTTAGTACCAAACTGAATACTTAATCATTAAGGAGGGTACGTTCGTTTACCCTGGATACGAGTTTATGAAAATTCATTTGGCAATTCAAAAACCGGCACGTTTTATCTTTTTGGTTCTCGTTTCCTTTTTGACATGACCCTCCATGTATTGTGGGTTCCCACTGAACAGGATCTCGAGAATTTCCCGGGAATTTCTCCAGTCTCGATTTGTGAATACAACAAGAAAATAGAATGTGATTTTCCCTGGAAATTTGGAAACTCCATAACATCTTATACTCAAGAAAGTTCTTGAGTCTAGATCTCGAGAATTTACTGGGGAATTTTGGTTAAACTTTACTTTATTGACTCATTCAGATTGAACATATCACAATATCAGTCGTCACTGTCCAAAGTATCGTATTATTGCTAATCTTATAGATACTGGTATAGAATATAATATTACATGAGCTAACAGAAATAGTTGTTTCAGATAATATGTCGATGATCATCCTTTAACACCTGGTAGGTACAAGATATACAATACTGGTTGTGTATAGACATACCACAGTTCCTCATAATTAGATATAATTTGAAGATGATATGAACAAAAGAACTTGTCAAACAGAAGGAAGAGGACCTCATCCCCACTAGATTAGTGTTGGGTTGATTCTTCTGGTCCTATCTAACTTCACAAGATTAAATACGAAACCATTGGCACATATTTTAATATAATGATATAGATGCTTCTATAGGGAGCCACATAGAGGGAACCTAGTAATCCATGTCACACATTGGAAAACCTATACATTTAATGATGGAGAAAAGATTATAACCGATTTAGGGGTCAATAAATGCTGTTTGTGCGCTATGCATTTGCATATGGGATAAGAGATTCCAAAAATTTCTTAGAGTCAACCTTAAATTGCTTCAAACTTGGGGTAATTCTCCTTCCCACAGGCAAAGCATTCCAGCTTATAGCACCAAAGTATTCAACAATTCTAGCATATGACATACCATTTGGAGTTATTACCTTTAAAGTGGGAGCATCATGTAATCTTGTTGCTAGGGCTCTGTTGTCCTTATAAATATACATCACACTGAGATCTGCTATACATATAGTTCAGTAAATGAATATTTCTTCTATCAACTACCCAGCAAATTGTCGTTATCTGTCGCCATGATTGGTCATCAATGGTGACTCCTTTCTGAGTGATAACTCACTTCGTCATCTTTCGCCACTGTGTGTCAGTCTCACATGGCATGGCAATTTATCACAACAGTCACCAACATCATCTCACTCACTGTGTGAGTATGTGCCACCCCTTGTCATCCCTCACAAAGCATGGTGACTTATCACCACCATCGCCAACATGGATCTAACTCACTGCATGAGTATGTGCCACTGCCTGTCAACTCTCACTCAGAATGGCGGCTTATCACAAGCATCGCCAACATGGATCTGACTCACTGTGTGATTATGTACCACTCCCGTGTCACTGGCATCAACTCTCACACGAAATGGTGACTTATCACTACCATTGCCAACATTGGTCTCACTCAATGCGTGAACTTGTGTCACTCCATGTCAATGCTCTCTAAGAATTGCATCATCTGTCACTCACTCTCACTCAGAATGGCAACTTATCACCACTATTGCCAGCCTTTGTCTCACTCAATGCGTGAATTTGTGTCACTCTAAGTCAATGCTCTCTGAGGATTGCATCATCTGTCAGTCACTCTCACTCACAGTGGCAACTTATCACCACCATTGCCAAAGTTGGTGAGACAGCACCACTGTTCAACATGTAGCCTATCTAGGAAGTGTGGGCATGAAGTATAAGTCCCATACGTATCAAATGTGCTTTGTTTCACACTGATTTCTATGTAATACTTCAGAGTTTAATCAAACAAGATTATATAGAGAGAATATCAATTGAATTTAGATAGAGATATCTCTAAAATGAAAGCAACTATCCATAAACACCTTTTCTCTGGTTACAGGAAAAATACATAGGGAAATATCAACATGAACACCTTGTCTGTGGTTAGAGGGAAGATACATATGGCAATACCTTCTCTGGCAAAACATACTTTGATCTGGCAGATGTGAGGCTGCATGATTACCAATGTCGATGATCATGAGCTTTTCATCTAACAAGGTGAGTGATCACCAGCGTCGCCATCACAGGTGAGTCTGAGTGATCACCACTCTCGCCATCCATGGTGAACCTGCGCTATGACGTGGTGCGTGTTTCATCTAGCGAGGTGAGTGATCAACCGCCTTGCCATCCCTGGTGAGTGTGAGTCATCACGATCCTCGCCAACCGTGGTGAACATGCACTATGGCATGGTGTGCGTTTCATCTAGCGAGGTGAGTGATCACTCGTGTCGCCATCCCTGGTGAGTGTGGGTGATCAAGATCCTCACCATCTGTGGTGAACCTGTGCTATCACGAGGTACGCGTTTTATCTAGCAAGGTGACTGATCATAATCCTTGCCATCCGTGGTGAATGTGCATTATGACGTGGTGTGCGTCTCATCTAGCGAAGTGAGTGATCACTCATGTCGCCATCCCTGGTGAGGATGAGTGATCACTCATGTCGCCATCCCTGGTGAGGATGAGTGATCACGATCCTCGCCATCCCTGGTGAACATGTGCTATGACGAGGTGCGTGTTTCATCTAGCGAGGTGAGTGATCACCCGCATCGCCATCCCTGGTGAGTCTGAGTGATCACCATCCTCGCCATCTGAGGTGAGGCCATGTGATCACCACCATTGCTATTCCTGGTGATCTTGTGCTATAGCGACGTCGTGTTCCATCTAGCGACATGTGTGAGCCACTTCACACAGGTTGACGAGGAGTCACGCCAATTTGCTGGGTAGTTTGTTGATTTTAGTTACATTGTGTATATAGTTAGTATTGGTAAGATGAGGTACCCCTAGGCAGATCTTCATACATCTATTTTGTGCATACTGCAGTGGGTCCAGGTACTTGTCAAAGGTAGTAGTGAAACAAATGTCTGCATATTCCATATAAGGGAGAATTGTTGATTTATATATTCTTATAGCAAGTTTTACATCAAGATATCTTCTCAGTAAGCATAATTTATAGGTTTTATAAGCAATGGTTTTAACTTGATTAGACAGATGTATTTTATAATGTAATAGCAGGTCCAGAATAACACCAAGATATTTGTCAGGGGCGTAGGAAGCAAACTTTTATTGGGGGGACCCAGGGGTCTCGGTTGGGGGGCACGCTATATTTTTATATAGGCTTATATAGGGAACCTCTTCAATATTGGGGGCCCCAGGCCCCCCTGGCCCCCCCCCTTTTCCTACGCCCCTGTTTGTAACTAGGTACAACTTGTAATAATTGATTTAGGTGTATATTAGCCATCAATGTGTTAAGCTTCCTGGAGCTTGAAGGAAATATCATTATTTTAGTTGTGGCCACATTAATAGATAACTTATTCTGTATACACCAAGTTTCATACATTTCAATATCACACTGGAGTTCTTCTTTAGCCGTCACAAAGGAAGTATGTGCTGAATATATAACAGTATCATCAGCATACAATTTGATTTTACACTTATTTACACATTTAATAACATCATTTACATAAACCAGAAATAACAAAGGACCCAATATTGATCCTTGGGGAACACCACAGACCACTCTGTCACTGCCTGACATTATACCATTTGCTAGAGTAGTTTGATATCTGTCAGAGAGGTAGCTCTCAAACCAGTGATAATTATCAGATCTAATGCCATAGTGATTTAGTTTTACTAGCAATACAGAGTGATCCACAGTGTCAAACGCCTTCCTCAGGCCTTTTTATTTTTAGACCTTAGCAATCTATCCACATGAATATAAAGTGAGAAGGACCACCGTTTCTTCTGGTGAATGCAACATTATGTGTACCTTGCCAATTTGATAGATGGATGCCAGACATTTATATCAGGGAATACATACAGAAAAACTTGTGTAATAATGGTTGAGGTGAAAAACTATACTCACGATACATATTTCCTGAAAGATAAATCCCCTGAAGCGGTTGGAAGAGTATTGCACTATCTACATTTGTAGCTTTTAAGATTCGGATCATGTAAGGCATGACTTAAATGTACCATGCATCCCATAAACTGTACAGTGCACCACTCTATTTGTGATGCAGTGAAGTAGTGTAATTTCTACAATAAAATTACAGAAAACAGTACAGTAAAACACTGTGTAGGCCTAATGAGGAACTTCCTTAAACACAACAGTGAAGGCTTTGTCTCAAAGGTGCCAGAGAAACATCAATATTTTGTTGGTATTGCGATTTTTAAGTGTAGCATTCGTGTTTGTTCACCAATCAACAGCAAAGCTACGAATGAAGATATGACAAACACTGCATTCATTTCTTAACTTGAATATATCAACAGTCCTATCCCTACATGTCTTTACACTAGATGTTGATAGACCAGGCGGTTATTTCTTAAGGTATTATACGATCGCATGCAGCCCAACGACTTTAAAATGGGGATTTTAGTACGAATTGGCAGATGTAATATATGGGGCCTATAATCTCTGGAGGTTATTGGAAATAATTCAAATCTGAAAGAAAAATACAATTAAGTGAGGGAGTAAGTAGGATTCCTGGTACCAGCACCTTTACAATTATTAAAGGGAAGATAAGCAACATTTAGTGGTGACCCCTAGTGTTACAATAGGGAACCCAACCTTGGTATTGAAGGGATAATATTGCAATGACTTGTATAAGGTACACATATATAGGGGTGCATTATTAACACAGCCTGCATGGAGTAGTGGTAAAGTGCCATACTCTCAATGTGTAGGTTGGGAGTCTCAGTCCAGGAGAATAGTACTTTTTTTTCTGTTTTTCTTTTAGATGATAAATTATGTATCATAAAACAACAGATATGCTCTAATACAGACTAGAAACCTCGACCTCAGGATCGAGAGTAAGACACACTACCACTGCGCCACAGAGGATGTACTACTAGTTTCATTCTAATATGTACTATATTTCTTCTGTGCAGTTGAGTGGTCAAGGTTGACAATCTACATAACAGAAAACATTGTTGGTTGATTATATTAATATCTTGGTATTCTGTGAATTGCAATTGATGTAATTATCCGACAATGAGAAAATGTAGCTGTATGTATATAGTATATCAGTCAATTGATATGATACTGATAGGGTTTCCCATGGACAACAGCTACAGTAATACAGTTTCTTTACTTCATCTGGCTCATACTCTAAAAGGAGGTCCGTCACTTCTTTTTTTTTTGCACTTCTCACTTCTATACATATCTATCTATCTATCACATTCCAAATGTATTTGGAAATTGCAACAGAACATATAGGTAAATTAGTATGAAGTGAAGACCATACAACTTTGTCATAGACCCCAATAGTTAGGACTTCCCTTTCTTCATATAAATTTCCCAGAGAATTGGGCTCGGTTGCATACCATTTTCTTTTCATTTGCCAAATCCTTATACATAAAACTAATAATATATCATGTTATAATAATATAGGCAAAAAGCAACAGAACTTCTATACTGCTTACCCCCTAGGATTCACCTTTATTAAAGCCACACGGCCTGTACATTAGTGTTGCATTTAGGACCTATACTATAGTGAGGGTCCTTATGCATGTTTTCGGCTACACAGTGAGCTGATATCATTATCAGTCATGCGGAGATAATATGGCTGAAGTTTAAAGTATGAATCACTGGTAAAGTGGTTATCCCTAACGACCCTGCACTCTCAGACCGATCTGTAACTTGACTATAAATACTCGATCCTGTAGACGCAGCAGTAGCCTACAGCAGAATGTACTTCTGTTACATTGGCTGTGTACCTACAGTAACTACAACCTTATTTCATGATAATAAGGGCTCTACTGTATATCCACGTGGTGGTGGAGAGTGTGGATTTAATTGCAGCATGAAACTGTATTACTGTAGCTGTTGTCCATGGGAAACCCTATCAGTATCATATCAAGCATGAATGAAGTTGGGTACATGTATGTGAAGTACATTTGCCTTAACACGAGATAAATACCCGCCAATAATACTGATTAAAACTATAGTTGGACAGAGAAGATATGACTTGATATGCCTCAGCGTTCACCTTCGATATTCACTTATCACCTACTGTCTCCCTTCTACACGCATGTTTTATACTATTCCATGTAATAAGTGAACCTAAAAGCACAAAAAGAGCAGCTCTTTACAACTACAGAGACATGCAACAATTAGAGCTTCCCGCCGTATCACAGAGAACTGTGTGGACCAAATATATGAAATACAGATAAGACCCATTGAAGTTTGCCCCTCAAAGGGTAACAGTAACCTATTTTCATGATGACGTATTTTCATGGCCTTTATATCAAATAAAAAGTTTTTTTTCGTGAAATATTCATTAAGAATGTAATATATGATGTTTATGCTTACACTAGTGCCTTTTGGGTACCTAAGGCTAAACGGCACATTACGTTTATACCATGGTCTGCACCTTTTGGATGCAGTAGAATGCATCCGAATGCATTCTGCATTCACTGACATACAAACATATATTATATATGGTATCCATAGGGTCCCAGACATAAGTCTCATCTAACCCAGCACCAATGTCCAGCCCCTTGGCCTAATGGATAGCATGAAGCACTTTGGATCACAAGATCCCATGTTCTAGTCCCACCCACCAATGCTGAGCTTTTCCTGTATGAACCACTGCCAAAGCTAAACATGAGCTGCTGTCACATATAAGAATATTATAGAAAAAGAACACTGTCAATATTCAAGTGTCAACTCTCTATCTTGTGATAAAAGCACCCAAATTATCCAGTTTGGGCACCCAAAATCGTTCTGAAATGTGATAACCGTGGTATAACACAGAGGAGAGCAGTGGGCTTATCTGATGACGTGACCATTGGGCAAAATGCATACCAGTAGTGCTTGTACAACACTGATAAGATGCAAATAGATGCTCTTTATATATTTTCTTCTATCTTGCAGGATCTATCCATTCCTTTGACAAAATCACTGAATGGCCCTACAGATTTTTTTCCTATATGGGCAGGTCCAAGCAGATAGCTCCATTTTGTCCCTCCGTGACACTTCCATTTGGAATCTCTGGAATCCACATCTAAAAGAATAAAATAATTTCTTTTGGTGGGAATTCATCTTTATGTCTGGCACCAAATTCCTACCAAAAGAAATGATTTTATTCTTTTAGATGTGGATTCCAGAGTCTAAGATAGGAAGTGTCACTGCGAGACATCTGCTTGGATCTGCCCATGTACAATATCATGATGGTGGGCTCGTCAGTATTATAACTAAGACACATTTTGTAAAACCTACTATGCATAAACAATGCAGCACCTGATGCATTTGGTCAATCGTGACGTCATCAGATGCACCAGATAAACCTGCTGCTCTCCTCTATACACTCTCTGCTGCGATTGTAAATGGGCTTTACATATACTGCTGTAGTACTACACCAGGATACAAATCAGGTCATTGGATTTGTACTTACACCAACTACCACTGTTGTCCCAAATAAGAAGCACTCCACTGTAAAACCCTTGCGCTAGGCTGACAGTGTAGTGACAAATATTTTAATAACCATGCCAGAACCCTTTTATTTTATATAAAGGCTATCACAATAGGCTAAAATGAAAATAGGATATGGGTTGACCTTTCCTTCAAAGTCACCCCTGATTTCAAATCGCCGAACATGACTGAGGTTCAGGCGCATTATATAGGTACTCCTTTCTTGTATCTCATTTCTTCAATGCCCGATTATTCGTTGACAGTGAGAAATGGTGGTTATATGGTGCTCCATATTTGGTAACATACTGTTGCATAACGTTTCAAGAGGCCAATTCTACATGTTTAATGATGCTGTCAACGGGCTTTATCATCTGGATCTGGTAAAAAAAAAACAAGGACCAATCCCCCCCCCCAAAAAAAAAAGAGCTGTCCCAGATTATGGACGACAGTGGATATGAACAACGTGCTGCCTCCCTGCTGTGCTGTTGGGATATGCAGTGTCCTTTGGGTCCTTCATCCAGAGTATTCAAGCTGCTAATCCAAAAATAATTGACGTAAGGTTTAGAGACAAGGAGGCTTGTGGTGGAGGATTGACATGGTGAGGCCAACCTCCTTTAGATAAATTGAGAGTTATTAGACCTTCCACCATAAGGTGACGCTCCACTACGCGATTTCTCACCTAATTTTATCCCTATAGTGCCTAAGGTATAGGGTGTTGACATTCCTATATTGTAAACATGAGATTTCAGGGGTTATTTCATGGGTGATCTCTCTCCTTGTGTGCCATATTTACCAACTAACCTGCACCTGCATAGACTCTGTGATTGGGTGGGAGTTCAATATATAAACATCAACACAGCAAAATATAAATAACAACACAGCAGTCACACAGATCGCAGGGTCTTGTACTGTAAAAATCAAACCTGTCTGATGTTGAGTTGCAGAGAGTCATCAGTGTGAAAGTCTGCAATATTTACATTAGGCCAACTTGATTTAGTAAACAAAAACATCTTTTGGCAACAAAAATGTGTCTGAGATTGTACACAAAGCCTTCCCCACATAAATAGAAAGCTCTCTCAATCTTCTATTTACACCTTGAAATAATAACAAATACCACTCTATAATCTGTGTTTGTGTCTGTTTTTGTGAGAATAGCTCCGATTTTCAGCAAAAAATCGCGTAGTGCAGCCTCACCTACACTGTAAATAATGTGTGTTGTGGGAACACACAAGATTGTAACACACATGGATATTCAACCCACTTTGAGCAGTTTACTCACTTTGAGGGCATCAACACACTTTTTCTAACACACTTACACACTTTTTTCTCAAAAGTGTTTAGGAACTGAAAAGTGTGTTAAATCAACACACATTTTATTAATCCTTCAGTCTTATCAGTGGTATTATGTAACCCATTAATTGCCCCTCACCTAACCAAAGGTCAGTTATAACAGTTACACACAGTCAGTTTGAATCTGCACCTGCTGGAGAGAGGAGTGTCTTCACTTCTCTGATTATTTCTAGTAAGTAATTTTATATATCATCCTCAACACTAGTGCTATACAAGCTGTAAAAGAGTGTAGTAAGTTGGTTTATCATAGATTTACACTCACATAAAGAAATTCTCTAAAAACTGTATCAATATGCTGCCTAACATACTATCTAGTGTAGCATACAGTGTTCATTCACCAATTCTTTTGTTTCAAAAAACTACTATCTGCTTGCTCCAGTCACTGACAAGTTCTAATGCTGATTTTTGATTTACAAAATACAGGAATAGGTAAGTGGGACTATTCTGCATTTTGAATATAATTCTTTATCATTATAATGTACCTACTTAATGACTTTTTTTACATATGGGACCCTAGACTCAGTCACCATTCTAAATTCTAGACAGAGAAATCAGAAGATATGTTATGTAATAGTATATTTTAATGTAGAAGTTTAAGTGCTATTAGGACAATTTATGCACTAAATCAACATATCATAATTATGGTCTTATAAAAATATACTGTTATTCCTTTCCAGATTAAGTATGTGTTCCTTATGGTTACCTTCTTCACGTCATCTCAGGACAATAACAAGTACACCAAAATGAAAATATGAAGAAATAAAGGCTGAATGCCCCCACCCACCCCCTTCATTGTAGAAATATTAACTCACTTTCATATCGAAACACTTTATGAAGCAACACACTTTCTATGAACACACTATATACATGAACACACATTTTGCAACACACTTTTGTTGTAACACCCTTTTGACATGAACACACTTCTTAACACACTTTTGGCAAAAGCGTGTTGTGTGTTAAAAAAATAAGTGAGTAAAAATATGCTGCAAAGAAGTGTGTTACAAAGCGTGTAAATGCAACACACATTTCTTACAGTGTAATAGCCCACTGATTCCATTTGGTCGACTTTTGTGTACGAACTATATGGCCAAAGTCGGCCTAATACCAATAGTCCATTGGGCCTCTTCGGCTGAATTCTTAGGGCCAAAAAGGACTATTCAGAGCAACTTTTATGAAGCCAAACGGGTCAAAGGCGTCCAATGGACGATTAGTCTTATTCACAAGGATAGTCGATTTCAATTGGCCAAAAATTGAACGTAATATCTAGTATGCTATATATGGGTATCATCATACATGAAAAAAAAATCGAACCTGATATAGTGGTCGATGGGCCCCAATGTAAAATTAAAAGAAAACGTGGAGCTCTTCCATGCACGATTCACACATGATGTTGAACGATGATTTCCTATGCAAGCCAATGCAAAATCAGGCCAATATTGTCTATAGAGTGTACCTAAATGTAAATGTATTGGCATTGCCAGCATGGATGCAATAACCTACAGTAGTGTTGGTTCTGTATGGATCCACTTGTACAGCTATATCAGCCTAATTAGCGGTAAGCAGCTTGTAGCCCCTTCTCTCGCGGGTTTGCATAATTATTCATCTCACTGCCTATCAAACCATCAACACATGGAGTGCACAGACAAGATGCCCATCAAGCCTGCCATCACAATTCCCTTAAGTGTCAGCTACTAGTTTCCCCTTCCCTGGCCTTTCCGATGTCTAAATGCCATCCCCGTACCACGTGAACTTCAGACTTTTAGCTCATTGTTCCATTAAAGTCATTCTAATCCGGATATATTAACCTTTGTATACATTACATGGTTACTAAGTTACTCGGCAATAAATTAAGGTACCCACAAAGCTCATTACCTATTTACAATATAAATTGAGGTACCCACAGAGCTCATTACCTATTTACAATATAAATTGAGGTACCCACAGAGCTCATTACCTATTTACAATATAAATTGAGGTACCCAGAGCTCATTACTTATTTACAATACAATTTACAGGATGGCAATTGAATCACCCATTGAATTTAAATCCAATATCAATTCATGGCAACAAGGGAAAGTGGCTTATAGTCACACTATTGTGGTCTTGGGTGTAGTTGTAACCATGACAATATCTCAATTTCATGACAGACTTCCGATTTTCCAGAGCAACATCGGCCAACCTTTTAGAGGTATGGTTTGTTCATTCATCATTATAATACTATTTGGAGGTAAAGGAAATTGTACTGGAGCCATTCAGATGCTACTGATCAATTTTATTGTAGAAAAGGGGCTAGATATCCCTATACCGTCCCTACTCCTACCCCTACCCCTACCCCTTTCCCTAACCTAAAGGGGCACCGTGAAAGGGCAAATTAACTGCCGTCGCGGCCTATTCCGTCACGATTTTTAGACAGAATGGCTACAGAATGGTGACGAAATACAATTCCGTCACCATTCATCTAGCCTTAACCCTAACCCTATCCCTCTACCTAGCCCTAAAACTATCCCTCAAACTTTTCCCCTCCCATTTCCCTATATACTTACGTGGGGGAGGGGATGATCTCTAGTTGGAAATCCCTAGAGGGGTAATTTCCGGGGGGGGGGGTGTTCAGGGTGGGAAGTTGGTTATACATACGTGTTGTTGTTTGTTACTTAAACGTCAAGCTTGTATGGCGTTATAACAGTTTAACCCTTTAAATGGGGATGTAGTTCACTGAAAAGATGGATCTCTATGAAGGTGATCAGTACAGATGACTTAAGGTCCTCTTTCCATGTTGATGACCCAAGGTAATCATGTTGATCACCTTGGGTCATCAAAGTGATGACCGAAGGAGACCTTGGGTCATCAATGTGATGACCCAAGGTGATCATGTTGATCACCTTGGGTCATCACTTTCTGCCACCAGGGGGCCCTAGTATACAATAATGGAAAATACAATACCCACTATGTTGAATATATTGATTCTTATCCCTAATCCACTTGATAATGGGTGTTTATAAGGTAGAAGATGTTAAGAATATCACCACACTTGAATATCAGATGATATAAAAAGAAATTTAGGCAACATTATCAAAGGTACAATCATGTTTAAAGATGGACACCTCTTTTGTAACTAAAACTATAGTTACAACCATGGGTACAAGCTGACATTTGTTATACACATCTAATATGCCTCTTTAGGGCATTTATAAGTTAGCAGTAAATGCCCACAATAAATGCTTGGTTGTGGGGAGGGAAGGGGGTCATTATGCAATTGTTGGAAATGATACTCAAAAAGATACTCATTAATGACAAACAATCATTTACATGCTCCCCTCTGATCTGTTCTGACAGGTCATCACATATGATCACCCATGGTAATCACATATGATTAGTTCAAAGATCACCGGGTACTCCCCCTCGGGCTCATCAATAAGATGACAAAAAGTCATCACTACAGAGCACCTTTTTAAGCCTTATCTTTTCAGTGTTCCACAGGGCTTCATGCTCATTTCTGCTGCACCATATAACGCCGGTGAGAAATTTGTTGTTGAGTTGTGATTTCTGCATTGGTACATCTCGTTGATTCCTCGGGAATGTGGTCTAGAACCAAGATGCACGAGTGCTGCTGCGACAAGTTCCACGTTACATCAGTGCTGTATCCAAGGTTACAGCAAAGGCTACACTGCATGTACATAACCATGCTTGTCCAGAAAGGGTTGAGACGGTGAAGAATAACCTTACTGGAAAGGGCAATTCCACCCATCATCCACCTGTCAGTAAAAAAGTAAATTGGTGAGTGGTCAGTGATGAATGGCCAGTGGAACTAATTGGTAGAGGCAGACCTAAAGTGGAAGTTAATGATATGGGGAAAGCCTGATTTAATGAACTAATTGAACAACAGCTTTGGGCGCCTTTTACTTTTTGGTCATTCAGCAGCAGGCAAACTTTTATCAGCTGACAGGAAGCACTGGAAGGTATTTCTAAGTAATATGTGTGTTAATGTGAAACAAATCCAGGATACATCACGTGCACGATAACAAACGTGGTCTCTGGTACCTAAATCAATAATAAGTCCCAGGATATCTAAGAAATTACTTATCAAAAGCCGAAATGTCATCATTTACACCAAGACTGGTAGTATAGCCAACGTTTAGGGCAATCTGATTTATTGTTATTGGAAAAGGAAAGGCACACTGTAAAAGTAGGGGAATGGCGCCTTATTCTTACCATTGACAAGCAACAGGTGACTGGGTTAGTGGAAGTAAATACTCATCTGCCAAGTAGATTAGTGTGTGCAGGCCGTGCTGAGCTGCTCCGTGAGTCAGTGGGGGTGGGGGTGGGGGTGAATAGCTCATCTAATGCCGTGTAAGGAGCACCCCACAGCCGTATGCACTGTCACAACCATGCCCTCAACATGACCCAACGTCGTCTGAGAAACGAGCGCCTTTTTTTGGACACAGCCCATATGTATCATTTTCACCGCATGGATTCAATACACATGCCTCAAAGTGAGACTGGTAAGCAGATACGAAATATACATCGATGTTATTTTGGTTACATATTACTGCAAACTGCTTGTGTGAATTAGAATGAAGCAGACATTGATATTGATGCGTTGTCTGGGTCAGGGATTTATAAAGTGAGTGCCTCAGATAATGCCATGTAACGAGAGCTGGGAGCAGCTCACAAGTACGTGCCACGTCACAGACACACACCCCGTGTAGCAGCTAGGGAGAGGGGCGGTTTTATAAGAATTTTCAAAGTGCGGATATCCAAACATGTGTTAGGAGAAGAATCATAATAAAATAGGTAAGACTTTCTGAATACAAATTCCAATCTTTTCGCAACAGCCTCCAGTGCTCCTCTCTTCATTGCTAGATAACAACTACTCGCAGGTGCTTTGTGGTAGCGAGAGGTCGTGATCTGATCTTACCATAACTGGGATTTACCTATTTCCAGCAGCATACTGTGCAAAAGACATGCCTCTCGCTAGAAAGGCCCATGGACACCTTAGGGTTTGGAATCATCTCGGGTATACACTATGTTTTACGGTAACACACAGAGCTAGCATTTATCTTATGATATCATTCTATCATTTCAAGTTTAACGGTTAAGTTAAAAATTTCCAAAAAAAAAAAAAATTAAACCCTCTCTTATTAGCTTCAGATGATAACAGTATTCTTTCCTACATAAATAATTAGGCAAACATTTACATGTAGTATATATGATATGCAATCAATAGCTCCTCTTCTGATATTTTCTTTTCTCAATGCCGAGATGACAAGTGTGGTATAGTTTGTTTTTTTTTGTATTTTTTCCTTTCAATTTCCTTTCTCTAATTAAAGAGAGCCCACGACATATAGCTACCCATGTAGCAAGCCCGCTCGGGGCCAAATTGGTTTTACCCGGGATAAGGTGGTTCAAAGCGGGCAGTATTCAGTACATGGGTTTTAGGTTCGGCAGATGCTGGGTTTCCAGTCAGGGCCACACAGGGCAGCCCAAATCGGGCAAACCCACTTGAGCCCGTTGGGCTGCCAACAGGTTTTGTCCTCAGCATACGGTCTGGGCCACATTGGGCCGCCCGATTTGGGCACTGGTCAGCTTTAAAATGGGCAACCACATTGGGCCCAGGATGGTTTCAAAATGGGCATCCCAAGATGGGTACTTAGCTGCATGAAGTCTTCCCAGTCTGGGGTGAGAGTGGGTTTGGACAGGGCAGCCTCATCTTCTGAACTGTTCTAAACTCTGTGATGAGTGTTCCCCCTCCCTCTCTCTTTTTTGTTCGTCCCTCCCCTATCCATTCCCTACCCCTTCCATCTCCTCCTCATTCCACTCAACCTGCCCTGCCCTTTCCCCCTCTCACCCCGCTCTGCCCTGCCCTTCTGTCACCCTGCCCTCCCTGGGCCTCCCTAGCCCACTTAAAAGGGTCTATTTCTCCTCTTTCCTATCCCCTCAGGATGTGTGTGGTGCACATATGCGCAGGCACTGACACATTCCTCTGTGAATTTGTGTAATGAGGATCTCGCCATGAATATGGCCTTAGCTGTCGAAATGGCGTTAAACATCTATTACTCACTCACTCTCACTCCCAGCCCTCACCCTGCCTTGCCCTGACCTGCTCTCACACTGCCCTGCCCTGCTCTCGCCCTGCCCTGCCCTACTCTCATCCTGCCCTGCCCTGCTCTCACCCTGCCCTGCCCTGCTCTCACCCTTGCCCTGCCCTGCTCTCACCCTGCCCTGACCTGCTCTCGCCCTGCCATGCCCAGCTCTCACCCTGCCATGCCCTACTCTCATCCTGCACTGCCTGGCATCTCCTTCGCTCACATGCCTGCCCTGCCCTGCTCTCACCCTGCCCTGCCCTGCTCTCACCCTGCCCTGCCCTCTCACCCTGCCCTGTCCTACTCTCACCCTGCACTGCCCTGGCATCTCCTTAGCTCACATGCCCTGCCCTGCTCTCACCCTGCCCTGCCCTGCCCTCATCTCACCCTGCCTTGCCCTCTTCTCACCCTGCCCTGCCCTCCTCTCACCCTGCCCTGCCCTCCCCCTTCCCTTCCCTCCACCACTGCTGTAGGACACTTTCCCTATACCATTAATACACAGGTAGGTTCATAGTAGGGATCCAGATATTTAATGTAAAAGGCAACACTGACTAGTCCTGGAAAGAACAGCTTCATGTCTTTCTTTGTACTAGTAGGCTTGCAAGGTGTATTTGTGGTGTGGGGGCAAACAGGTCCCACACTTGGCCAGGTATAAGAGGACTATATATAGAGGCAATTGAGAAACCAAAAATATCCCCTGCCTCTGTAGGCCAGTCCATGGCAGACTCACTACAAAGTGGTTTCACAGCACTCCAGGCAGAATTCTACTACCCATACCAAACTTATTTCTTTTAGACATAGGACAACTGGAATAGACTACTAAATCAGATATGAAGTAATAATGTGCAGACTTTCTCATAGTCTGGAAATACTTAGATGTTTCTAGTCAAAAGTGCAAATCAAGGTAATCTGAGTAGTAGTGGAATGGCAACACCATTTCTATTGCACTGAACTTGGAACAAGAGCAGATATGCAGAGGTACAGTCATTATGAACTTGAAGGCTCTCTTCTCTACTCCTACATAGGGAATTAGTGGGGGAAGATTGAGGCCAGAATGTCACTTTAATGAATCAAAGTGCCTTGTGTTGGCTGAATGAGTTTGATTCAAATGAATGGTACTGCTCTGCCTTTCCACTTGGGTAGATATTGCATTTACTGCTTTGGTGATATGGGGGGGGGGTTAGATTAGCTCAAGGATTTGTTGCTTATTGACTTTTAAAAAAAAGAAAAGATTTTGGATAAATTTCTCAAAAAGAATTTTTAACATGTCACCACTAATTTTTCATCAAATCGGGCAGTCCACTTTAGGCCACACCAAAAACCCATGTTAAATTCACTTTGAGCCCAAATCGGTGAGCCCAATTTCAAACAGATCTGTGCCCGAATCGGTTAGCCCAGTGTGGCCCAGACCCTTTGCTGAGGACAAAACCCATCGGGCGCCCACTGTGTTAACCCAGTATGGCCCACATCAGGAGCCCGCTCTGGCCCAGACTCGGGCCACACCATTTTTGCTACCTGGGTAGCCTGTGTACAAAGAAGCCACGCTATATCTTGGGTATTTAAAAAAGATCAAGTTGCACATTTGACAGCTCAACTAGTGAATGGACCATATTTGGTCATGATTGTTACCAGATAGCGACATGCACACAGATAATGACCCCACTACGAACCCGTAGCTATAATATGTCTATAGTAAGTGAGTACTTAGCACTTTTGTCAGAACGTCTTAGCTGTTTATTAGGAGTTGATTGATGCATTGAGTCCACCCCCTTAGATTATGACATCCCCAATGATTTTATTAAGCATTTAACCCATGTTTACCCTAGCACGAGTTGGGTTTGCACCCTAATAACCCCGAGCGCGTCGGGGCCAGGGGTTATTAGGGTACAAAACCCAACGAGTGTGGGGTAAACATGGGTTAAAGCGTTTATCTAACAGATTCCCCATTTTGTATTAATTTCTTACCTTATAACCCTAATAAAGCCAGGAGAAGACATTTTCTATGGCGTATCGATAGAAATAGATTCCTCTCCTAGCCATGTTGCGTTCAGCGGAAGTAGAGCGCAGACCTCGTTTCGGATTCAAGACGCACACAGGGTGCATATATTATTTTTTCTATAAGTTATTGTTTTCCTGCCCATCTTGTCGTATACAAATATAAAGAGAATAAAGGAGACAGTCGATTTGAAAAGTTAATACATTTAATGTAATCAAACATTTAGTGGAAAATAAATGAAAAATGTACACATTGCAGTGCATTATAATATATATCCACCTTCATATCATATAATTATGTCATAATGCCTTATACAATAGACTGGATTATGAAATATACCCACAAGTATATCTTATAGATCTACAAATACATATATCAATAGGACCACTGAACACATAATGGTTTCATTTGAAATATTGAATTTCAAATATTACAAAATTTACTTCATATGGATGTTTACATTGCAGTTATGGAAGTGAACTTTGGAGAACAATGTTGTTGTAGGACCAACATCTTTAACATTGATGTTTTGATGTGTGGCTTTGACAGCAACTTGCTGAGATTGGGCATTTACTTGACGGCCTCTAGGGACAACTTCAGTGTCCACACAAAGCACTTGAGTAGATGCACGAGACACCTGAGTAGATGTGCGGGACACCTGAGTAGATACACGAGACACCTGAGTAGATGCACGAGACACCTGAGTAGATTGGCCATTTACCTTAGTGTCTCTAGGAACTACTTTAGTCACACAATGAGCCACTTGAGTAGACGGGTGGGATACCTGTGTATCATCAACATTAATCAGTTTCATTGCCATATCATGGCGTACAGAGTCTGGTGTCTTACTATAGAAATCTATACCCGATTCAGTTTTGTGTCCAGTAACACTCTTGATGTCTTTTGATATGACACCCTTCCTTCTCAGAATGGTAACTGTGGTGGCTCTAATGCATTGATTGGTATAATTATATTTTACTCAATTTTGCATCTTTTGAAATTTTTGGCATCATTTGGCCTATGGTATTTACACCCATAGCAATCTCTGCATACAATGTGGTACTCAATCGACAATGGGATTTCTTTGGGGTCTGAAAGAAATTTGGTACATTGGGGTGCAGACGACTGAGATAAAGTTTCATTGATTTTAATGGACAATCAGACCTCCCTGTACCGTACATTCTTTGGTCATGTTCTTCGACCCCCTGAGACAAACCTTGGTGATTTTTTTTCTGATATGTTGTGACTAAGAGTGCAATACTCATTGCCATTTTCATCATTTTTGAAAATGAAGTGATCTTTACTTAAGTCATGCAAACCCTCTCTTGCTCTTGACCAAATTGCAGAGACATTTTGTAATAATTATACTTAATGTTGCAAGGCTGTAGGGTTATCATTAGAAAGAGTAGGAGTTTCATACATTTTCTTGATGTCTGAGGGTATGATAGTATCATAGTGTGAGCTTACATCCAAACCTGATTTTTTATTGATCTTTATATGTCCCTTTATCACATTGTTATATGTCCCTTTATCACATTGTTGGCCTGCAGAAACGAGGCATCAGTGATGATATTGATCTTCAAGTTATGTGGGGAACTTGTCAAGTACCTATGTAGCCCAGCTCGGATGCACATCAATGAAGTCTTTGAGTATTTCTTTCCCTCTTTGTTGTGCACTTGCCCATAAAGCCCCCTCAATACATCAGTCAGGGCATCCTGTGAATAATTTTTTAAGTTGGTTTGTTCTTCATTTTCGGCCAGCCACTCTAAAAAAATATAAAATAAATGGAAACAGGGTGATATCATAACTCAAGTATAGTTTTTATAGCGATTTTATACCAGTTTGGTATAGTGGTTATGGCATAGAACTTTAGCCAGCGTGGCCAGGGTTCGGGTCTTCATAGATCCGCAGGGTTTTAACCGCTATATTAAATTGGTAAATAACCGAGTTCCAACCTTCTTGGATTACTAAAACGTGTTCAAGAGTGCGGTTATGGCTTGATAACGAACTGTGAGTTATAAGAAAAAAGCATTGTCCAAGCCAAAATCGTGAGATAAAACTAGCTAGTGCATCATTGGATGGAGCAATGGTGGTTTCGACCAATCAAATCACTTTTTGATATCTCCTTCAGTGGACAAGCCAGAATTATGTTGGCGGTAGGTCATCTTTGCTTCCAGCATTTGCTTTCGTTTCTTCTGAGCGGCCATCTCTCCCTATTTGGAGTGGCTCAACTTGACTTATCACTACCAATCACAGCGAGTTCCAAATATCGAAGCATAAGTGTTGCTAATTTAGGATCGATTGGTGCGGCCATATGAAATGGTCTCCGTACAAATTCTGCTGCGTTTTAGGCCAAGACGAATTGGCCTGCAAACCCAATTGTCATGGATAATTTTCATGTATCTGAGCGACCGCAGTTCATAAAACCCGGCAGGAAGGTGTACTCTCGACATATACAATAAAAGCCATCTATTTTAGTACCCTAATGCTGGAAGCAAATATTTGAAATTCAGCAGCCTCTTAAGAGAGAAAATGAAAAGAATATCCGTTTGGTATCAAAATGAACATATTTGGACCAGGAAGTATCCCTCTTCCACCCCCCCCAGAAAAAAAAGAAAGAAAAGCAATCTTAATCAAAGGCCCTAGGGGTCTCGGCTCTAGGACCTCACAATGACACTTTCCCTTGAAATCATGGTACATGAATATTAAAGAAAAGGGAGAGTCCCCTCCCGGCATTGAAATTCGCGATGTTTGTGTAAGTAAATTCATACTACGTGCAATAGCAGAGAATCCCCTGTGGAAATGGCGCCTTCATCAGAGACAGTGATTCAGCATCAGTGATTCAGCAGAATGTAAAGTAGTTGTCACATGACGGTTGACATTGGCTCTGTCACCACAGACCTCCCCTTCATCACACACCTTCTCATCTTCTGTTCTCTAAATGCCACAGTCAAAAGTCACTGCCTGAACTAACTGGCCACAAACACTCATCTCCTGTCGTCAAATGACTCGGTGATGAAGGTTTGTCATAGAAAACCGCGTTATCTGAGCGCTTACCGTGAGCACAATATTCTGTCACTACCTTGTAAGTACATTTACACGTACATCATGAACAGGACTTCCTTCTCTACACCTACACAGGTCACCAACATCAAGGTCTACATCATCATATAGACCTACATGGGTGCTCAGAATTTTCAGGCTTTCCCTCTGTCACTTTTGATTCATATAAGAATGTACTTGGGACTTTTAAAATTGGCTGTGTCCGTCTACATCCCCTCACTCATTCACTTAAGGTCGAATCCCACATAGCGAAAAATGGCTAAAAATATCTCTGCGATTTTGAATCTGTTGCGTTTATGGGACCTAGTCCTAATTCGCAAGGGTTACAACTACAGGAGGATGTATAGAACACCAGGACACTGTTGCATTTATTCATGTACTATTTGGGATATTTTTCGTTTGTTGATGTTTATATCTCTGTGAGTTATATATTTTCTGGCTTATAATCACAAAAGAATGCTTATGTTCTATACACCCTGATGTACTTACAACCCTTGTGAATTTGGGAAGGTCCAATAAACGCAACAGATTCAAAATCGCTGAGATATTTCAGCCATTTTTTCGCCATGTGGGATTCGACCTTCAAAAACATGATATTATAGATATTAGAAATATAGTTATGTACTTACATTTCATTGGATTGTATTGGGGGATAGCACTCTTCAATTATCCCCCAACAATGCAAAGTTAGGGACACATGAATTCGGTGGAATCAAGGCTAGAATCTATGGAAAATCATGATACGCAATGGTAGGCCTGTATCCACAACCAACCTTCCTTCCAGCTACCCTCTTTTCTCACCTTTTCTGTCTGTTCTGACAGGATGTGGATTGTACTTTTAAAAGACCAGTTCGAATTTATCACAGAACATGTGTCCACCTAACTATATCAGCCTTACCTTTTTTTCTACATACATACATATTTCTGCTACATACCTTGATGGTTCGTATAGGTAGAATCCCACATGGCGAAAATTACCTCAAATATCTCTGCGATTTTGAATCTGTTGTGTTTATGGCACCTTCCCCGAATTAGCAAGGATATAAGTAAAGCAGGGTGTATGGAACACAAGCATTCTTTTTAGATTTTAGGCCAGAAAATATATAATTCACAGAGATATAAACACCTACAAAGGCAAAATATCCTAAAGAATACATGAGAAAACGCAACAGTGCCCTTGTGTTCTATACACCCTGTTGTAACCCTTGTAAATTTGGGGAAGCTCCCATAAAAACAACAGATTCAAAATCGCAGAGGTATTAGAGGCATTTTTCGCCATGTGGGATTCGACCTAAAGGGCAGCTCTATCAGAACAAAGAAGATATCTTTACAGCATATAGACATATCAGTTTGTGTGATTCAAAGGTCATGATCAGGTTGTAGATGCATCCAGTGCTTTATATTAATAGTTCTAAGACCATTAGTCCACTGGCCACCTTCGGCCGACATTGGCCACAGATTTTAAGTTTCCAGTCCTGAATATTCTGTCGCCCTGCCGACACACGGCTGAAATGGAATATCTAAAATAGGCCTATCTTGTAATTATCCTGATCTGCAATGTTCCCAGGCCGATAAATTGCATGATGGAGTTTGAGCTGGCGGAAACCAAAAGAATAATGATACACGCATTAACCTTTCATGTAAAGAGCTATGTTCATGCCTGAACACTGGTTTGGCATCCTATATGCCCTTCGGATACAGGCCTCAAACCACAAAACTTATAGGTCGAATCCCACATCGCATTAATATCTCTGCAATTTTGAATCTTTTGCATTTATGGGACCTAGTCCAAATTTGCAAGGTTACAACTACAGAAGGGTGTATAGTACACAAGGACACTGTTGCGTTTATTCATGTACTCTTTGGGATATTTTGCCTTTGTTGATGTTTTTATCTCTGTGAATTTTCTGGCCCATAATCGCAAAAGAATGCTTGTGTTCTATACACCCTGTTGTACTTATGACCCTTGTGAATTTGGGGAAGGTCCCATAAAGGCAACAGATTCAAAATCGCAGAGATATTTCAGCCATTTTTTGCCATGTGGGATTCGACCTTCTAGAAGGAAGTTTCATGGGCTTCCCTTGTCGTCATTGCGCTGATTATGTCACGTTTGTAAGCTTCATAATCGAGTCATGGATTAGTTACATGCCCCCTTACTCATGAATCGTTTGTGAGGCTTCTGCCAGAGTTAATTTGCATCAATCTGAAAGGAGAAAGAACTAAGATTGTGGGCAGAATCCCACAAAGTCGAATCCCACATGGCGATCTAGGGCTCCAGTTTCTCTGTGATTTAGGCCTTTGCATTCTATATAGCCTTTATCTAGGCCTAGTGTGCAAAGATTGTTGATACGTTTACCGATGGATTAGCATTTGGTTCAACAACTATTGTGTTTTATGGCCTCAACAAGGGTCATAAGGCCCACTCCCACTAGGCGAAAAATGGGTCTAAAATGCCTGTGATTCTGGATATCGGCAGCCTTGGAGTCTTGTCAAAAACAAAATTCACAAGGGTTCCCATACCACCCCTACCTTTCTCAAACCCCACTATTAGCCACTATTGGAAGAGAAATGTCTGTGATATTCATCACTGTACTGACTAGTTGCTACTTTGATTCACAAGTACAACATTCTTATGGCTAAAGTGTGTGGAACTTGGGTCCTGATTTATGAAAGATATACAGACCTCTTGTGATTTACTAAAGATTCTTGTTTTCCTCTAAATCACAGGGAATTTCCCTATATCACAGAGATTTTTGGCCTCTTGTGAGAAAAATATCAAAAACTTTTGATGTATTCCACTCCTGAAATAACAACACTTTGGCAAGAGTTCTTAGCTGTTATTGGACTTCCTTGGACGATAATACCGCCCCAAATATCGGCTAAATAACAACATATCCTACATCACAAGGGTTTTCTAACTATTTTCGCATTGTGGGATTTGGCCTATAGAATGCAACAAACCAAGTCGCAAAGATGTTGGAGCCCTATAAACGCAAATACCCATAGTCCACAGGGCCATTGTCGGCCTAGGGCAGATAATGAGAACACGAGTCAGGAATTATTATTTGGAGTTTATATGTACTGTTGAAATTGTGGATACAAGAGTTACACTACCAATGTATTTGTTTTATATTTAACCTGAACAATAAACTAGGTCATGAAAGGACCTGATAAGAGTATGGTCACAAATCATTGAAAGTGTGCATATGGGGCCATACATGTCATTCGCCCAGACATGTGCCCAGAAAAAGAATTCTTATAAGTATGCTTCTTTTACAATAGCAAGGACACATCTGACATAAATGATAATGTGATTTTCTTAATCTACAGGTCAAAAAAGTCTGGCCCTTAACATGGCTTGTAACTCAAATGTCATTCTCCCAGATACAATTTTGCCCAGACAATTTTGGTCATTTTGGGCACATTTTATCCCCCTGGAGCGTGTTGCTCCTATGGTAAAAAGAGCTGTCAGTAGGTACCCTCTTTTCAAAAGAAGTCACGCTCTGCTTCACCATTCAACTTGCACGCACCACATTAGTCTGAAAAGTCACCTGCCTTGTTTAAAACAGAGAGAGCAGCACTATCATGTCACACACTCTATAGTATATTATACTGACTGACTTCTCCCAACTAGGTACCTACTCAAATCCCCTTTTTGAGCACCGTACTTGAATGTCCACTTGTGAGCAACAAAAGGGACAAGTTATAGCTACATGAAAAGAAAGGACTGGAAACAAGGGCATTTTTAGCCAGCTCTTCCTTTTACTATAGGAGCAACACCCTCCTGGAGCCCAAAATATGCATATGGGACCATCAAAACCCATATGTAACATGAAGATCTCATCCAGCCTGACACTTAATTTGAGCCAAAGAAATTCGAAGAGTAAGGGCTGGAATACCTCCAAATTCGTCATATGTAAACCTTCTATGATTTTCGACCGTATATATATAATAACCAGTTGATTATAGGAGTTCATGGTAGTAATATTAGTTCATGAGACATACAAGTTTTCCTTAGAGTCAATTTAAATGTAACCTCAGAGAGAATATAATTGCCATCACCCTTGTGAGGTAATCCATAGGTGTGGGAGGGTGGGACAAAAATAGTTGGAGACCCGTGCGGGGTCGTTGAACTGAGAGAAGAAAAGGAATGCCGGTTCCCAGCATGCAACAGTCATTGTTCTTGATACGCCCTGTGGGTGGCGCATGTGTAGTGTTTTTCCTGCCTCTATCTCATTATACTGCAATTTCCAATTACAGCTAATGCATAATCGGCAGAAAAAGACGGGAAAAATATGCTGCACGGACTTTGAAATGTGATAGCTGGTTACAGATAATGATTTTCTGACTTAAAACATCTGACAAAAATGGCTGATAATGCAAGGAGAATTAATATAAAGTTATTTGATATTTTCAGATGTGAACTGCCCAACAATAATTAAGAAACTCCAGACAAAACCTCCTCTCTCCCTTGTCGGCCTCCCTCTGTGGACTATGGATAAAAGTGGGATTCGACCTTAACAACGACTTTCTGACTTTCATAAATTGTATTGTGCCGACATTGTGTGGCACAATGAACAACATACAGTGTGGGTCCTTGACTAGGAATTCTCAATCGTCAACTACCGATATGTCAAAGAAGGTTTAGGCACTGGTATGTCTACACATGTGTTGTACATGACTTCGTTAATGATGTTAGAAGATCCCTGATAGTTTTACCCATATAGTCCACAAGGTCAAATCCCACATAGCGATTTAGGGCTCCAGGGCCATTGTCATCCGATCCTAGGCCAGATAATGCATAATCGGCAGAAAAGGAGAGGGAAAATATGCTGTGGACTTTGAAATGTGATAGCTGGTTACAGATAATGATTTTCTGACTAAAAAATCAGACAAGAATGGCCGATGATGCAAGGAGAAATAATATCAAATTATTTGATATTTTCAGATGCGCGACAATAATTAAGAAACTCCCAACAAATCATCCCTGACTTTGATTATCTTCCCCCTATGTTGGCCTCCCTCTGTGGACTATGGCTATTATAAATACTAATAGTCGACTGGGCCCCTTCGCCCAACTTTGGCCATACATTTCCTACAAAAAGGCCGAAGAGGCCCAGTGGACTATTAGTATTAGGTCAGTGGCCCATGATGTCAATGTCTTCACCCACCAGGAGGACTAACTCCAAACAGTTACATCTTCTTACAGGTACGCAGATCACACTGACCAGTGCAATCAATGAGAAGATAATCAAGATGCTAACATATGTGAATGGAAATAATGGTCTGTCTTGGTTAGGGTGTAGAGGACAAAGCTCGATCCTAGGGGTCGAATCCCACATGGCGAGATATGCTTCAAGTATCTCTGTAATTTTGAATCTCTTGCGATTTTGTGGTCTACCCTGCCGTAAATCGCAACAGACTTAAGTACAGGAGATAATAGAGCACACAGCCTCGATCTTCCGCTTCCCAATTCCGCCACAAGGGATACAGTGGAACTGGACCATTCCTTGTTAAATTACTGTGTAACCACATTAAAAATGATCTGGGATTCTGGATGGTTTTTCAATGTAGTAGAGCCTACCTGGGAACAGTGCTTCTAAGTGATTGTCATGCATGGGTATTGGGTAGATAGGTAGGGCCTACACTAAGATGGGCCAGGGTTGTTAGCTGTGAATAATTTCAAGCAGAGGCCTATAAGAGGACACAGTTCAGTAAGTGTACTAGAAGCAGTAGTCAGCTTGTAAGACAGGAGCCCTGCACCCCTAAACAATAACATTGCAGTAATTTCATAGACTCTCTACCATACTGTAATATGTATAGTCTGGACCAGTCTGAGACTGTGAAGCAGAAGGACACTCTTGCACTTTCTGATAGTCCACCTGAGATATTCTGCCCTGGTGTATTGTTATGCCACACCTTCCTATTCGTTGGGTTATGGGCACCTAAAATAAAAAGCCCACCACGGAGGACGAAATGATAAAAATATGAATTAAAATAAAAGTTATCATCGACATATTTCGCCCCTTCACTGGCCTCAGCTCATAGGCAAATGTAGAGGCCGCCTGCATGCTATCGTTGGATGCAGCTTATATGAGTATCAGATAAATTTCTTTGGTTGTATTTTTAGATGTCACATAGTGAATTTGAGTATATGGCCCATCTCATGATTTAACTATACCCCAGTACAAATGATACCATGTTGAATGCATTTCCGGCCTCATTAGCTTCAATTTGATAACAAATAAACCAAATAAGCCTTTCCATATCAAGTGTCTCAGATTTGGTGAGAATGTCCGGGAAATCACAAGGATTCTATGGTTATTTTCGCGTAGTAGGATTTGCCCTTATTCTAAACTTGATTTACTGCAAATTGTAACTTTCTAGCAAGGCCATCGGCTGTAAAACCGTGTCCCGGAACCGTGAAAGCACTTTGTGAGCCTTTGTGGCACTGACCCAAGCACTCAAAGCTCGGCCAGAGGACAGGCATGTTAAGTTCATGGCCAGATGCCATTTTCCCCTGCAGAAAGAAAAATAAGGAGGGGGATAAAAAGCAACTTTGCCCATTCCCACCCCAAAGAGACCTGTCAAATAGAAGCCCCAAATGACCATTTTACCTGTTGAAGACTTCCCACAAAGGTGCGCAGAGGCATGTGGGGGACAAATAAGTTTACAAAACCCTCGACTCCCCGACAAATGCAATCCATGATGACGGACTTGGGTAAAATCTGTGATCAGCCTAAGTCGTCTTCTTTAGATATTTTGATGGAAAGGAATCTGGAGAATCTTTAGGAATACATTTTTTGGCGATTTCCTGCATTGACCTTAGTGCACGTATATTATACACTTATAGCTGACCTATATCAACTTTAGAATTCTTCATCCTGTTCATCCCATCTCTTAATAAAGCCTTACAGCCCTCAGGCTTGATTACTACACTTTCACCTTGAAGATATACAGAGGACCACGGCAATAGGACAATTTGACATCATTCCTCAGAAACTGAATTTTGGGCCCCAGTGTGGTTCTGAGCAGGCTCCTGATGGTACCCACCAATATCAACGATAAATGGTTAAAAATGTCCTCATAGAATGGTATGGTCACATGCAAAATAATGGCAGAACAGTGCAAGCAGAGATCAGTTTGAAATTTTGGAAAGTCAGTTGCTTTGCTAATTTCTTTATACAAACGTGTAATGGTTGTAGTCCATATCTGAAAAGATATCTTTCATTTATGGTTCTGTGTTTACAATTCTTTAGCAAAGATGAACTTTAGAATTAAACAGCAGTGTGTGTCCTTGTAGGTCGAATCCCACATGGCGATTTAGGGCTCAAATATCTCTGCGATTTTGTCCCTGGCACTCTTGGGGCTTTCCTGAGTCCCTATATCGCAAGGATAACTGCTTAACCCAGAAAAAAACCCAAAATCGCAAGGGACAAAATCGCAGATATATTTGAGCCCTAAATCGCTATGTTGGATTCGACCTTCCCCCACAACAGAGGCGATGAGGTACGACAAAATCTGGAGTAAGCCCTATCATAGTTTGTTCTGTTTCACATATATAAGGGTATATTTTCCCTTGTCCAAATGCCAACTTCCCTGATGATGTGTGCCTATTATCAAAGCTTTGCCAAATACCTCTTTGTTAGTAGCTATTCATAAAGGATGCTCTATACTTGGGTACACAGATCCACCTTTCTGTTTGGTTGCTCACATACTTGTTTTGTACACTCATGTCTGACCACACATGCTCATCGGAAGAATGCGACCATAGAGTGTGCCAACAAATAAGCACACGGCAGTGATACCTGCCGGTGTATGGTCTGTCCAGAACGGACGCTGACCTGTCACCCTTCACTTTTCTTGAATATAAAGACACCTCTGTCTACAGCCATTGGAATGCAGCTCTGGTAGCCTTTCTGTTGTTCATACTGAGGCAGAGTTTCCAATGTCTTCTGTGTGACAATCAGGTGTTGGAAACGACGCATACAAATCAAGATTTCTCCCGCCCAAGTAATACACGTGACGTGTTCAGCAGCAACTAGTCCTTTTGACAAAAGCAGGAAAATAAAAGTTGTGTGAATATGAACAGGGTCTATCTATGGATCTCTGTTTTCATTACACGATGTCACCCAGCGGTGGTTCCACAAGGTCGAATCCCACATGGCGATTTAGGGCTCAAATATCTCTGCGATTTTGTCCCTTGCCATTTTGGGGTCTTCCTGGGCTCCTAGATTGCAAGGATTGTTCAACTTGTACCGAATCCAACAGTGAATCAAGACCAGTTAAGCAGTTATCCTTGCGATATAGGGGCTCAGGACAGCCCCAAGAGTGCAAGGGACAAAATCGCAGAGATATTTGAGCCCTAAATCGCCATGTGGGATTCGACCTACAAGGCTTTCGTGGTCAGGGTTGAGAAAACTTTGACCAGGTAGTGAACCACTTTGTTTCTGTCGGTAACTGTGACATAGAACAATTGTATACTGTAGTACAGACAGAGCAGATAGTTCTTCTGATTCTGAACTTGACTTATCTCCTCCAGCAGGCTATTGCAAAAAGATTTGGAAACGATTTTGTCGGAGGTGGTATTCCCAAAATGGAACTGACTGACCTCAGTGAATCAATTCCCTGTTGGGTTGCCAAAAGATAATTGGTCATAGAAGTAGTTTAGGAGTGGTCAGGAACTGGTGAATGCTTCCTAATCGAGAACTAATTCCCAGACAGTTCCTTTCTCCAGTTCCCTGGCCTTTCGACTATGGGAAGCATTCAGGTGGAATTAATCATGGAACCAGTTCCTCAACTTTTTGCAATGCAGTCTAGTTCAGAGTAAGTCAATTCCATTACAGTATAAGGTGGGAATTGGTCTCCCTGGGTGGAGAATCGGGAGGAACTGGAAGATGCATTAGTTACAGTGAGAATTGAATTCCAAATCTTTTCGCAACAGCCTCCAGGTCTGTCCACCGAAGCTGGATAGGGCAACCTTAGAAACTCTAATAAAATGGTGCCATCCACCTCTGTATGGCCTAACGTTCTAGAGTCTCAGTAAAGCCCGTAGTATGCAACACACCGAAGCTCAGAGATTTTGAAACCCCATAATGACATGTGGGATTCGACCTTCACTGATGTTCATGTGCCTTGTGAAACACATTTAAGTCATCCATCTATCACTAGTACTTAGTATCACTTGCACATAATATTGTTAAATATAGATTGCATCCCTTGAGTGCACTATGATTATAAGTGTAATGTGTTCCTTATAAATGGCAATTATCCTACGACTGGTCGTATCCCCCATGTGAAACAACCTAAAGAGGCCGCCATATAGAACTCGTGGGAAACACTAAAATGAGAGACACTCTATATCACTGAAGGAAAAGTTCATTCCTAAAAACTTTCAAGTAGACTCCTTTAAACATTGCCGTATGTGTTTTTTAGAGATCGGGAAATCATCTCTAGAGAGGATCAAAGTATTCCTCTAAATAATTGAACAACGCAAAGGTATTATAAAACATGTGGTCTATTGCAAAGGCTGAGATCGATATTCTTTGGGGAGAGCATCCATGACATTGGGCTACCGGAGAGGGACTGTTTTTAAAATGGGAGTGTTCTTTTTAAATTGTTCTGAATCTTGTCAAAAATAATGCTCCTAGTAACATTTGTATTCTTAATAGGAATCCCCGAAAATAGTACTTCCAATTAATTGACCCCAGCGGAGCGTGTCAACATTGGGAACCTTTTTCAAACAATATTGTTTTTGAATAGTTTGCAAAGAAATTTGGCTAATAATTCTAAAACTGAATAAGCCGTCTATGCTAGCAGTAGACTTGGCATGATCTTTAAATAGCCATCGTTTTTGACAAGTTTTCATCAACAGATTGATGGAAACATAAAAATGCAATTGGATCTCTGTAGGTCGAATCCCACTTGGCCAAAAATGCCTCAAATATCACTGCGATTTTGAATCTGTTGCAATTTTGGGGTCTACCCCCTAATTCGCAAGGAATATAACTACAATAGAGTACATAGAACACAAGGACACTGTTGTGTTTTATTGTAAAGCATTTGCTAGATATTGTCCTGGTTAATGGGTATATCTAGGTCGAACCCCACTTGGCGAAAAATGCCTCAAATATCTCTGCGATTTTGAATCTGTTGTGTTTGTGGGACTCACTCCAAATTCACCAGGCATGTAACTACAGTATGGTGTACAGAACACAAGGGCACTTTTATGCTTTATCACGTAGTCTTTGGGATATTTTGCCTTTGTTGATGTTTATATCTTTGTGAATCATTTCCTGGCCTAAAATCGGGAAAGAGTGCTTGTGTTCTATACACCCTACTGTACTTATATGCCTAGCAAATTTCCATCAATAATCCACTAGCCCTCTGTCGCAGAAATTTATATAGGAAATGTATGGCTCAATCACACGACAGAGCCCAAATAGACTACGGTATATAGTTTTTATGTCTGTGCATGATAGTCAAGAGCCAATTCATAGACATGTTATTGTGGGTTCAGATACACAAAAGGTGTTAATGTTTGTAGATACCTTATACATGAGTCTAGTACAGTGATACCATTTTTACATGCTTAACTGATTGTCTAACCATCTGCGATTTGTCATAGACCTGACTATGTATAGGGAACATCCATTTTGATTAACTCTTCAAGACGATTTATGGTGCATAGACCTTACTGTAAATGGCAAATAAATGTACCTGCATCTATTTGTTGTTGTTTTTTTGTTGTTGTTGTTGTTTTTTTACAGTTTTGCATAACTTGGTGGCCCTTTGTCTTACATCCCCATTTTCAACCACAATACAAACCGAGTATGATTCTGTCGTTGTTAGTAATGCTAGGGGTTATTTCCCAAGTATGTGCGATTGTATAAAGTACTCGAGGTGATCGAGTATTGAGCTACATATGCAATTTACATGGCATAATATTTTAATTGTTACAAAAACTTGAAAAAATAGACCTTAATGTTTCACTGATTAAAACGGTATACTTACCCCAAAGCCTATAGAGTCTAGGTAAAAAGGAATATTTATAGCCTCTAGCTCTGTCTCTCCAATGTAACTGGCCAGGAGGACTGCAGCCTCAATTGCCCACCACTCAAGGCACAGCATGAACATCCCAAACAGACCCAGTGATGCCAGTGGACCCCATGCAGTCCTTCAGGCATTCACCACTCCAACCTATAAATAAGGACTTAAGTTCATATTTCATGTTGAAAAGAGTGGAATACGGACACCCTACAGTTTTAACCTAGCCTCCTAGGAGCTTCGTATTTCACACCCCTGTCAGATAACCCTCCCGATTCCTCCACGGTCACTAACAGCATGCCGAATGGTATGGGTCTAGACCCCTAAATTCGACAGGGTGACATGGCCATTTCTTAAAATCGACATGTGACATGGAGCTTAGTGACAAGGACATGGAATCTTATTAGTACTTGAATCACCAGGTCTATTTTTCTTTCAATCATTGATCATGGAATTGGTGCACACGTGATACCTTAGACCCTTGCTGTTACGTTGCAGTATTTCGCTTCCTATTGATTCTGATTGACATGCATGCGGCCTATTAGAATACCCCCGGTACCATGTGACAAAGTAAAAAGAGATGCAAATACAGAGAACCTTTAATTAAGCCCTAGAGGTGTAGATCCCAAACTTAAAGGCCAAATCCCATAACGCAAAAATGACCTGGAAATCCTTCTGATTTAGGAAGATGGGGTTCCTTAGCCGAAATTGGGGTGGTATCTTAGAAATAAAAGGGTCATAATGGCCAAGGAGCCTTGCCAAAGTGTTGCTATTTGAGAAGTAGACCACATCAAAAGATTTTGATATTTTCCTCTCAAGAGGCCGGAAATCTCTGTGGTACACTTAAATTCCCTGTGATTTAGAACAAGACAAGAGTTTCTAGTAAATCACAAGAGGTATGTTATTGATAAATCAGGATCCAAGTTCGCCATACTGTAGTTAAAAGAAGGTTCTGCTTGTGATTTATGCATGCAAAGCTACTACATCTGTATTGTAAACTAAAGAGTTAACTCAATGACAACTATGATTTTGATATCAAACACTCTATCTTTGTGAATAAAGCTAACAGCTAGTCTGTGCAGTATAGGGAATCACAGAGAACTCCTTCTCAATATATGCTATTAGTGGGATTTGGGTAAGGCAGAGGTTGGGGGAGAACCCTTGTGATTTCGATTATTGGCAAGAGGTCAAGTCTTAATGGGACTAGAATATCCGTCTTAATGGCATCATTGATTATTTTAATCACTCTCTATATGGGAGGTCCAAGGACAGCACTTCCCTAATCACACAGAAAAGTCAATAAGGTTGAATCCGACATGGCGAAAAATGGTTAAAATATCTCTGCGATTTTGAATCCGTTGCATTTATGGGACCTACCCCAAATTTGCAATGGTTATAACTACAGTAGAGTTTATAGAACACAAGGACACTGTTACGTTTTCTTATGTATTATTTGGGATATTTTGCCTTTGTTGATGTTTATATCTCTGTAAATTATATGTTTTCTGGCCTAAAATCATAAGAGAGTGCTTGTGTTCTATGCTCCCTGCTGTACTTATAACCCTTACGAATTTTGGGTAGATCCCACAAACGCAACAGATTCAAAATCGCAGAGATATTTTAACCACTTTTTGCCATGTGGGATTCAACCTATAGGCCCTACTCCCATAAATGTGTATGTGTGTATGTTGGGGGTTTCGCCTTTGATTGAAATAGGAAGGACTGAAATACATAAGAGAGGATTTCCATGGACACAGAGAGAGAAGGCACACTAAAGGTTGAGGCGGTTCAATAAGGCCAAAAATAATTTGGTTCCAGTCACCCGACCGACCTCAGCTAAAGAGGGCCGAGCTGAGAATTTTTTGAAGATTTTTTTCAAATTTTTTGAAGATCCCTTTCAAAAATTGTTATTTTACATGTTTACACACATTTCCCAATCAGCTCCTCATATCCCATGCAGGAAATGAACATTTCTAACACCCACGTGCAAAAACCCAGCAAAGAATCACTACATGAGGTCTTGAACCAAAAAAAGAATCGACCTCAGATTTTTTTAACCTTACATACATATCACTATGGGGAACTGTCACAAAGGTTATCAGGATGATAGATTGTAAACCCCCCCCCCTACCCCGAAGGCGAGAACAACGCTGTACGATTCTAGTCTCAACTGATATGATTTAAAATTCCATGGGATTGAACATAAAAGTTTAATATCTAAAAAAGGGGAAAAGAAGAGAATAAGTGGATGGCTCATCATTTTTCATTGTCCATATATATATATATATGTGGGGGGCCATACAACGCAAGGATTGATCAACTAATTCCGAATCCCACAGTGGTTTAAGGCCAACTCCCACTACGCGAAAAATGGGTCTAAAACGCCTGTGATTCTGGATATCGGCAGCCTTGGAGTCTTGTCAAAAACAAAATTCACAAGGGTTCCCATACCACTCCTACCTTTCTCAAACCCCACTACTAGCCACTATGGGAAGGGAAATGTCTGTGATATTCATCTCTGTACTGACTAGTTGCTACTTTGATTGACAAGTACAACATTCTTATGGCTATAGTGTGTGGAACTTGGGTCCTGATTTATGAAAAATATAAAGACCTCTTGTGATTTACTAAAGATTCTTGTTTTCCTCTAAATCACAGGGAATTTCCCTATATCACAGAGATTTCTGGCCTCTTGTGAGAAAAATATCAAAAACTTTTGATGTATTCCACTCCTGAAATAACAACACTTTGGCGAGGGTTCTTAGCTGTTATTGGACTTCCTTGGACGATAATACCACCCTAAATATCGGCTGAATAACAACATATCCTACATCACAAGGATTTTCTAACTATTTTCGCGTTGTGGGATTTGGCCTTTAGGGTCAAATGTGCAGTAGTCCTTGCGTCTTATGGCCTCAACAAGGGCCATACAACATAAGGGACAAAATCGCAGAGATATTTCAGCCATTTTTTGCCATGTGGGATTCGACCTTTGGCGTCCAAACAACTCTCATCTGCAGGGCAGTTCAGAAGGTAGCAGTGGTTATCATTTTTAAATCCCGAGCAATGATAAACCTGAAATAAGAATTCCTTCTGTTTTGTCACTGCTGGTCTTCTCAAGATCGAGTAGTTTATAGAACTCAACTTAAAGTGATTGTTAAGACTTTCTATAGTTGGTCAAGGTTGAATCCCACATTTAGGGCTCAATTAGCTCTGCGTTTTTGTCCCTTGCACTCCTGGGGCTTTCCTGAGCCCCTATATCAGAAGGATAACTGCTTAATTGGTCTTGATTCACTATTTGATTCGGTATAAGTTGAACATTCCTTGTGATCTAGGAGCCCAGGAAGACCCCAAAATCGCAGATCTTCAGTGATTATCTAGACTGAAAAGTATTATGGCTATTCAGCCTTGTTCAGTTTCACGTTGGTCTGTTGACTAGGCCAGCAATAGTGAGAAATGCTATGATTAGTATTCCATCTGGTAGGCTACATTATGACTTTGGGATTCGTTACATGGTCAAGATAAGGCCAAATAAAAAAGGTTTATGTTAAGGCCAAATCCCACAATGTGAAAATGACCATAGAATCCTTGTGATTTATGCATGCAGTGTTCCTTAGCTGATAATATCGTCTAAGAAGGGCCTATAACAGCTGAGAAGCCTTGCCAAAGTCTTGATTTTTATAGAGTAGAATGTATCAAATATTGTTGATATTTTCTTCAGAAAAGGTCAGAAATCTCTGTGAATTTGTCTGAGGTCATGATTTACCAGCAAATAGATGTATTTCACAATGCTTTACTGCATAATAACAGCAATTGAACCAAAATCACAGAGATCCAGTGGTCAAAAACAGCAATAGAATCAAAATCACAGAGATGTACTGCCCAATATTGGCTTAGAGTACGGAATAGTGGGGTGAGAACCCTTGTGATTTAGGAAATTGACAAGAGTCCATGACTGCCTATGTTCAGAATCACAGACATTTCAGACCCATTTTTCACGTAGTGGGATTTGCCCTTTACATTTATTAACATTGTGGGAAGGGACAGTACTGTGGTAATTTATAGAGAAGACAAGGTTTGTCTGTGGCATTTGTTTGACTGAAGGTCGAATCCCACATGGTGAGAAATGCTTCAAATAGGACACTGTTGTGTTTTCTTATGTATTCTTTGGAATATTTTGCCTTTGTTGATGATTATATCTCTGTGAATTGTGTATTTTCTGGCCTAAAATCGCAAGAGAGTGCTTGTGTTCTATGCTACCTGCTGCACTTATAACCCTGGTGAATTTGGGGTAGATCTCACAAATGCAACAGATTCAGAATCGCAAACCATTGGAAGCATTTTTCGCCATGTGATATTCTACCATGTAGGTGTCTACTATAATGATTGTGAAACATTGACTTTCAGATGTAGGCTCAGTACGGTATAACGAACACTGTGCCTTGCATTACAAAACGATGTCATAAGAAACCGTTGTGCCGAGACTTGATTGTTACATTTGTAGAGGTACACTTTACTAAACCATAGGAGTTGGGTACCGTCTGACGTGGCGGGTGAGTCGAGTCGTCGGACGTTCCTCAGGTTCCGGATAGGTGGCAGCACCGATCCGGGTCTGTGGGGACATCTGACGACGAACACCTGGGTCCGTATATAAAGCCCAGGGCTCGGCCGCTACGTCAGAGGCCCTTCTGGCCTCCACACTATGTAAACCACTGTCTTTTAATATTAGCTGCCTCTTTGATATCATTCGGCAGCCGTGAGTGTGCATTAAGTAATAAACCTAACCGTTGGCATACACTTGGAATACTGTCTTACTCTTTCTTTCCGAATCGTAAGACCCGAACCCCCCAGGTCCGTAAGGCCACAAACCCTTACACATTGTTAAGCAGAACCTCTGAGAATTCAAACAGCTCAGCCATCCACACTTTGCCTGCTGCTCAAATGCTTGTCCACTGAGATGCTGCTGTATAACACTGACGGTATTTGACTGTCCGATGTCTAATCTCTTTATTCTTGTCATTACAGGAAAATGTGCAGGACAATGGGCCATACATGCCTGTGGAGGGGGTGAGTACCTTTAGCACTTGAACTTTAGCACTTCTTTCTCTTATGTGACCTTAATGCATCAAAGCATTATGGGGATATCCCCCCATGTATATCGTTTATTGCCCTGTAGCATGGGGTGGATGATCGCAATATAAGTCGTTTATATCAAATTAGACTGGTTCTTCAATTGACTTAAGGTCGAATCCCACATGGCGAAATTGTGACTCAAAATCTCTGCGATTTTGTCTGTTGTGTTGTTTGGCCCTTGTTGAGGCCATAAAAGCCAAGGACTACTGTAAACTTGACCCTAAACCACTGTGGGATTCGGAATGAATTGAACAATCCTTGTGTTTTATGGCCTCCAGAAGGGCCATACAACAGACAAAATCGCAGAGATAGTGAAGCCTTATTTCGCCAAGTCGGATTCGACCTTACAGGTCGAATCCCACATGGTGATTTAGGGCTCAAATATCTCTGCGATTTTGTCCCTTGCGATGTTGGTGTCTTCCTGGGCTCCTAGATCTCAAGGATTGTTCAACTTATACCGAATCCAACAGTGAATCGAGACCAATTAAGCAGTTGTCCTTGCGATATAGGGGCTCAGGAACGCCCCAAGAGTGCAAGGGGCAAAATCGCAGAGATATTTGAGCCCTAAATTGCCATGTGGGATTTGGCCTACAATGTTTATGTCTGCTCGTAGAGCTCTTAATAAGGTTTTTGAGATATTCTTGAGAGCAGACAAAGATATCTGTGTAATCTATTGTACAATGTCGTAGGAGTATTCTAGTAGCCATTTACAGGCATATTAAGCACGTAATTAATGGCTGAAGCTCATACAAACAGCAAAGTAGAATTAGAAGATATAGGAGCTTTTAGGAACACAAGAGGGGCAAAGTAGGGTGTGCTATTTGATGGATGGAGGGGTGGGGGAGCTGTACAGGTCAAATCCCACATGGCGAAAAATCAATATTTGACAAATATCTCTACGATTTTGAATCTGTTGCATTTGAAGTACCTACTGCCTTTGTTTATGTTTATATCTCTAGATTTTATATTTTCTGGCCTAAAATTGCAAGACTGCTTGTGTTCTATGCTGCCTACTGTAGTTATAAACATTGCAAATGTGGGTGTAGGTACTATGTACAAACACAACAGATTCAAAGTCGCAGAGATATTTGAAGAATTTTTCGCCATGTGGGATTTGACCTTGCGCAAATAAATACATAGTGACAAGAATGTTGTGTATGGATCGATGGAGAAGGTCGAATCCCACATGGCGATTTAGGGCTCAAATATCGCTGTGATTTTGTCCCTTGGGATTTTGGGGTCTTCCTGGGCTCCTAGATCACAAGGATTGTTCAACTTATACCGAATCCAACAGTGAATCAAGACCAATTAACCCATTGAGGGCTAGCATTAACTATAGTCGACACCATGGTAGGCCTAGCGTCGACTATAGTCGACACCATGGTGGCCTAGCATCGACTATAGTTGACAGCCATTATAAAGGATTTGTATAGGAATTGAAAATAGGCTCGTCCTCTAGGAACTTTACTTTTTTCAGGGGCCGTCCCCATGGCCAGGACAACCATTTTTGCTCTGCCCTCAAAGGGTTAAGCAGTTATCCTTGTGATATAGGGGCTCAGGAAAGCCCCAGGAGTGCAAGGGACAAAATCGCAGAGATATTTGAGCCCTAAATCGCCATGTGGGATTCGACCTAGAAAGTATAGTTTCAACAAGCTGAATATAGCTTTCTACAAATAATGTTTTCCTTCTTTAAATAAAAATGATCTTAAAGGCCTAAGCTACAAGAGAATTTTGAAGATTCTGAGACTCTGTTAAATATGAAGTTCATTCCTTCATCACAAATAGTTGGGGTACAGTACTAAAATTATACCTGAGTGTGCAACAGTTATACATCCTGTATTTTTAATGGTTGTGCAAACAGAGTCAACATGACCATACTGGCGTACCTAGCATAATAAACAGAATTGCATTTACTATTTCTGCTGTAATAGCATTTATATGACTAACATGGTCCAGAGTTCAACTTTCACCAAGATTTCAATCGAAAATGACACTAACGTGTTGGAATCCCAGCAACTGTTTTTCACGCATGGTAGACTGCATATAATGACCACATTGAGGGACTGGCTGATAACGGGATCTACATAGTTGATCTCTTCTGGAGGGTCTTGCCAAAAAGTAAACGTGAACAGAAAAAGAAAACGTGCACGTTTTTGTATTGCTAAATGATTGTTTAGATAAACGTTCAGATGAAACATGCAAGCTTTTTTAGATGTTAAACAAGAAATGCGGTTGTGACCGCCTCCCGCCGTTAATGTCGGTATTCAGTAATTTTGCATTGTGAGACCTCATCACATGGGGCAAATGCAATCATCATAGCGCACTCCCGTACCGCTTTGCGGTACCGCCGCTACGCGGCGTGGGAGGCGCTAAAAAAAGTTTCCCATGCATTTTGCTATTGTCTTTTTATTTATCAATACTATCGGAACAAGTTAGGCCATACATATTTTCATCAGTACTCTCTAAAAAAATTTTTTACAGAGGCTCTTCCTTGTTATCTTTTAGCAAGACCCTCCAGGCTCCTGCCACGGAGGCAATGATGAGCCTACAACATGCATGTTTCAAAATCGGTGATGTGTAATATAAAACCGATTTCGAGCACAAAGAACACATAGATCAAATCTAGTAAAATTGAATGCCCATGTTATATAGAATGAGAGATATTGGTAATTTTCTGTTGATTCTGGGGGAGGTACGTGTAGATAAAGCGAAAGGCTGCAAAAGTAGAAATCCGAAGGTTTCCCAGCACCGTCTTTCCAAAGAAATGAAGACCTGCAAATAATGTCACTGTCCGAGATCACGTTTGATGAGCATACGTGACTTTGTTTTTGAGCCTACGCAGAACAAAGGGTAAGGCATCATCATGGAGAGAAAGGCAGGCAATCATTCCATTCCTTGTAGTGGCATTGTATCATAAATGTCCTCTCTCCTTACGGAATACCTCCCCGTTGACCACGTTACCAATGTTATGGATGAAGCAGCAGATTGTGAAATTGGAAACCCATTATGCGACAAGGCACAGGTAGGGCCTACATTAGGTGCAGCCTAATCACCATGGTTGGACACTATAGTTACGATGAAATGATAGGCTTTGAGGGTAGTTCTTGGTGCTAAGTACTTTAGATACCCATCCACGTAGTTAGCACAGTGAGTTGGAGAATAATTACAACCTTGAATATCAAGAAAATGTGCGGGCCTTCATAATCTAGAGCTATTGCTTAACTTAGATACATAGCACCTGAATCCCATAAAAACTGAATTTACACAATTTGCATTGATGCCTAATCTAACTAAGCCTCAGCAGGCGCCATTCCTCCTAAAACTCGATATAGATTAACATAAGGGAGTCAATTTGTTATTTTCTTTTTAAAATGTAACAGAGTGGGGTTTCACCAGAGCAAGTGCTCCCCTCCATTTTCTATCAGAAACTCCTCGACGCATCATTTTGAATGTTCTCAGAAAAAAATGCTGCAATTTAAATTATGGAGAATTTCGATGGCAGCAAATTATCAAGGATTCATTATAGCTAACATAATATGTTCCAGCGTAATGTGTGTTAAGGTCGAATCCCAAGATGCAATTTTCATAAAAAGGTTTCTGCAATTCAGCAACCTGTTGCAATTTGGTGTTATGTTTGTATATAGCAAGAGGTATATCAGCTACACGGAGATGTGAAGGCAAGGAGACTTACACATTGGGTGGCAAATTATGATGCAGATAATTAGATATTTTTCCTTGCTTAACTGAAAAGCTTCTGCAATTTACAGTATGGCTGACTGGTGGGGAGGGGGTCACTCCAGATATCTATTAGATTACGAGCATACAATTTCACAGACAATTGGCAAGACACCCTGCGAAATGTGTGTATATTATTATTGGGAATCAACATAAAAGAAGTGTATTTGATTCGTTGTCACCATTTAATGAAATATCAATAATGACAGTTTCCTAGTCATAAATATGTGAAGTACCACCCCCAAAATAAAAATCTGAATCCAAATTGCAGAGATTCAAGGCATAGAACAGGCATAGAATATTCCGATACATGATACTCTGGGCAATGTATAAGCTATATGCCCTTTTGATTTCAAAATTCCTTCAGGTGACTCAAGGTCGAATTCCACATGGCGAAAAACGCTCCAAATATCTCTGCGATTTTGAATCTGTTGGGACACACTCCAAATTCTCAAAGCATTTAACTACAGTAGGGTGTATAGAACACAAGCAATTTTAGGACAGAAAATATATAATGCACACCGATCTAAACATCAACAAAGGCAAAATGTCCCAAAGATTGCATAAGAAAATGCAACAGTATCCTTGTCTTTTATACACCATAGTGTATTTAAATGCATTCCGAATTTGAAGTGGGTCCCACTAATGCAACAGATTCAAAGTCGCAGAGATATTTGAAGCATTTTTCCGCCATGTGGGATTCGACAAAAAGAGCACTGGCAAGTCAGTGAAAGGAAAGCTATCATGTCTTGGATCATCTTATTCCTAATATTTTATAGTTCTAAACTTACACTTTCATAGCTCAAATACAGTTCAACTGTCATAGGACTATCAGAGTGTAATGGTTCGTATCGACTTATATGTTGGGTGGCTCGTTGGCTCGCTTATCACTAAAGATACCAACACAACACGAGTAGTTCGGGTTGGGCAAAGCCCCGGATACCCCTACCTCTCGGGTAGGACTTTATTCAATCTTCAGTAATTAACAGATACGTGTCTTGACTGGACCATGTCCAGTCCCCTTCTGCCGCTCGTCCGGCTTCTTAGTAGAAGCTGGACGCGAGGCATGGTGCTGCCCCCTCTTGTACCAGCGGGGTATCGCAAAGCGACACCTAGCTGGCATAGAAGGAACGAGCACCACACGAACACGTCTCTCGGATGAACGGCACTAATATATATACAACGATGCCGGCCCCTACAAGAGAAACAATGATAACCTTTGTTTGAAATAACCTTTCCCTTTGCTGCCAGTAATCCTTGACATTCTAAAACCATTGCAATTCCCTTTTTCCAGTATTTTCAAAATAACACCTCAGGCCAAAAAGAAAGTGTGGTGCCAGTTACATCATCGAAATTGCTAGGGTCGGTAGGTCGGATTTTTTCCCTTTTTTTGGCATTTCCCTTACCTCATAGGAATCTTCCTCCTGTCCAATATAGCAATATAGGCATGTTGTATATCAAAAGAAACGTAGTTTCAAGGAGATTTGGAGAGGATGTGGCCAAGATACGGGGTTGTAATACATGTACTGTGAATTCTCTCTTATAAGCCTCAGCTAGTACCAGAATCCAAATAAAAATTAGGCTTATAAATAAGAATGACCCAAAGTCTCACCTCGGCTTATACGAGGGTATATTACACTATAAAACAGTACTAAATTGGCAATTTTCAAGCCTTTGGTATGGCTTATTTCTACTCCCGTATATTCGTGTGGAACGATGAGTTGCGACGAGTGCGGGTACCTCCCTGTCAATTTGCAAGTTTAACCCTCCAAGCAAGGCACTCTTTATCAAAATGCCTCCCTATATCCCTGCCATGCACATATTATGTCATCACTAGGGGTTGCAGGGGTGTTTGGCTTTTGATGACGGACTGAAATGATACAAGGGGGGGTGTCTGAGGATTACTGACATTTTTTTATTGCTTGAAAGTTCTGCATCTTGAAGTTACTGGGAAACCAGTGTAGATATGACACATAGGACCATCCAAAAATTATATACTCTCATCCTGCATCTTTTACCTGTTAATGGCCCAAAAAAATAAATTGTTTGTTTCAGGTAACCCATCCCTACCTAGCAAAACAGGGCCAACCCTATATTTTAAAAGAAATTATAGGTTTTTAGGGAATGTTTTGGTCAATTTAGTTGTCTGTGAGTCACTTTGAGTCGTTACGAGTCTTTGTGGCAGTTAAAAAAAGATTTTACAAAATAATAAAAAAAATCCGACCTACCCTACCTACCTGTATTTTTTTTCAGCATGTTACCTGAAACAAATGATTTGGTTTTTCTTTGGCCTAAATTCTTTTGGTATACATTCAATACAAATACTTGCCGGACAAAATGTCTGAGTGCAACCTTAGGAATCTGACCTGGGCTACATTTTGGTTTTTACAGCTTACAAATCGGACCATTATTAAAGAATTTACAGCCTGAAACAAAAGGCATAGTTTGTCTTAGTCACAGTTTTGTATTTTGTATTATAATCTATGTGTGCATTAATTATGATTATATATATGACAGAGGTTAGTAGTACATGTAACTCCCACCTGGGAACTCACTGGTCACTGTGTGTGGGGAGGTGTCCCACCTCCTGACCTCTTGGGTCAACCTCTCTCTCACAGTACCACACAGTTGTCACACACCCCACAGGTAGCCATATTGGTTTCTTGGGTCCCAGGAGGGAAATATCTTGTTTTTTTTTTGTTTATTTAGTAATAAATAAGGGGGTCTGTTCTACCCCAATTGTCCTCAAATATATATTCTAGTCTCATTACTTGTTTATCGCATCATATATGTTCTGCAAAAAAAAAAAAGAATCAAAATCGACCCTGTTTTGCTAGGGTCGGTCGGGTAACTGGAAACAAACCCTTTTTTTTTGCCTCAGTCTGGTATGGGCAGATGTGTACTTAGATGGAAAATTAAAAGAAATAAGCATGCCTACAGGTCGAATCCCACATGGCGATTTAGGGCTCCGATATCTCTGCAATTATGTCTGTTGTGTCTTCAGGTGAATCCCACATGCCAAAGAATGCTTAGAACACAAGGATACTGTCGCGTTTTCTCATGTACTCTTCGGTATATTTTGCCTTTGTTGATAGTACTGTTGATGTTTATATCTCTGTGCATTATATATTTTCTGGCCTAAAATTGCAAAAGAGTGCTTGTGTTCTATACCCCCTACTGCTGTTATATATGCCTTGTGAATTTGGAGCGGGTCCCACAAACGCAACCGATTCAAGATCACAGAGATATTTTTGAAGCTTTTTTTGCCATGTGGGATTCAACCTTAAGACCCTTGCTGGGGCTATAAAACGTATCTCATTGCGAATCCCACAGTGGGTCATGGCTTAGTTAATCCTTGCATTTCTGCCCTCAGCAAGGACCATACAACATAATACCAATAGTCCACTAGGCCTCTGGCGCAGAAATTATTATAGGAAATATATGGTTCAATTGCTCGACAGAGGCCAAGTGGACTATCAACATAACAGATTTAGGGCTTAAATATCTCTGTGATTTGCTGTTGTTGTGACACAGGGGACTATTGGGGATAGAACACAACCACAATCCGGGCTATTGGGCGATTGGCATTAGACATCATTTGATCACAACAGAAAACAAACCTGATGATGTGTATGTTTTTTTTTTTTTGTTTTTTTTTCACTTCATACAAGGGCAGTTTTATTGTGAGAGATATTTATTGAATGACAGTTCATTGACTCCCATTACAAATCATATTAAATATACTAGGGTACAAGAAAATACGAATATATGTGTACAATAAAATTATCAAATGTACGGGTTATATAGAATGAATAACCTTATACATCTTTTATATGGTCCTATCTGATTTCAGCTTTCTCCTGACCAACTATTTCTATCAAATGACAAATCTAAATCTTGTGGAAGAGAAACACATCATTATCTAGATCTCAATTTGCCTCTCAATCTGCAACACTTTCCTGGCAATTTTCAGGTTATGCACCAAAATGCAACAGATTGCTGATGACAGTAGTATATACATGCAAACTCAGCGCATAGCTTCAGCTACTAACTAGGTCATGACCCACTTGCAGAACAGAAGTGACCCCATTTGACCCAGTTTTAACCAATCAGAGGCCTGGATTTGAGGAAGTGAGGTCACAAGGTCACAACCTAGTTTTTTCGACCAATCAGAGAGCCGGAATATATGTCATGAGCTAGTTACATAATTACATATATTGCGCAATACTTTGGTTTGACCTACTTACAAACCGGAAAAGACCACGGAAACGTATGAACAGGTATTGTGCAATATTGTGCAATATTGCTAAGAAGTTACAAAACACCCATGACGAAATAACAAATGGGTATTGTGCAATTGCTGATGAAATATTACTAAGGATTTACGCACCACATTGTAAATTACAATGTAACAAAGACACAACGCGTTACTTTTTTAAATTTCATTTTTTTGTTTTATTGACACTTCAAGTAGAGTACATGGTGTGTGGTATTCATTTTTTTGGATTACATGTTTTTTATAAGCAGAGTATATGATGACTATATGGAAAATGAATTCTTGTTGCAGTACCAACTGCACCCAGTCTTAGCTGGAGTTGGACTTTGGCTACGATCCTCTAATGCTCCCATTCTCTCCATTCTCCCCCATCATGGCCAGAACTTTGTCTATCACTTCTGTTGTGCTCTGAAGACCATCTATCATGTCCAATTCACGTTTGACTTTGCCCCTTACCAACAGGTTATTTGTGTCTCTGTGCACTTCCACCTCTTCTGGACTCATTTGAAAATCCATGTCCTCTTCTTCTCTTGTCACCTCAACTACGGGCTTACAATCCTGTCCAGTAAATTGAACGGTAGCTGAGAAAATGTTTCCACTGTGTGATGTGGGTCCTTGGTTTGACATGTTTCTATCAGAAAGTTTATACAATGTGCTCCACATGTTTTAGCGTATAAGTTTTGTACTTGTTTGTTGAACGTCCCGCGACCGTCTGCCGACTTTTGCATGAACGTCTCGTGATATATAGTTAATGGAGGCAAGCCGTAAGGGTCAAAGTAGAACCCGTTCCCTTTGGGTGAAACATAAAGTGCCACCCAGTGTTGTCCAGGTTTAGAACTTGGGTGAGTGTTACTAACGAAACATGTGGATGGAGTTGGTTTTTTAGAACAATGGTCACTGGCAAATGTTCCCACGTAGAAGCGCCTGGTGTGTGGATGGTTGGCAAGTACTGTATGTATGTCTGAAGTCTTCATTCTCTTAGTTCATGTGGTAGTCTATGACAGGAAGACAGTCGGCAGTAAGCTGGACGTTGTTGTCATAGAAGGAGCACAGGACTGTAGATATGGAGTGAGTAGTTGGCGTGGCAAACCTAAGGGAAATGCCCAACTTTCCTTGTTTGTTGAGGTTGATACGACTGTCTTCAGGTGCTCTGTCTGGGGTTAGGTCAAAAATGAAGAAAGAATACCCATCCCTGAACTCTTCTAGAGTTATTCCACAGTCTTGACCCAGAGCCAAAAGTCCGCTGTCTCTGAACATTTGACTGTAGGCCCTTATGCAGTTGCCGGTCTCAAAGTCGGTCTTCAATTCAAACTTTTGGTCGTCGTACCTTATGCAAATTTCCTTCACGTTGAAGTGTTTGTAGTTGAAGGGATTTTCTGTTTTAGTCCCAGCAGCCACTGTTTGCTTTATCATACACAGGACTATTCTTGTGGGGATTTGAGTTGTGTCAGGTTGAGTCCAACTGTAGTCTTGTGAACCACTGTCCAGTGTGTGCTTTGTGACTTTACACCTTGCTATGTGATAGTTGAATGGGCCCATTTCTGAACTCCCCACACTTAAAGCATGAGTTTCCACCACCTCGTTGTCGACACTCTTCTGAAGCAAGGACATTACAGCTTTTGTGGTTTTGATCCAGTAGTTTTGATCGTCTGCTTGCATCATGTAGAAGTTGGGCTGGTTTTTCTCAAAGATGAACTTGATTTCACAGTGAGGAGGCAACACCTTGCACTACTTTATCAACATACAGGACTTCTTAGTAAACCTCCTATTAAAACTTCTTAGTAAACCTCCTATTAATGAACCCAGTCCGTGACCTCTTTGCCTGCCCCGTCCTCCGTAGGCTGGTAGCAACCCGTGTCCAGAATGTGATTTTTTGTAGTATTGGAGATACTGATCCTTGGGGGCCAGGTAAGGTGGGGTTCCATAGTAATGAAGCATGGCCATACTTCTACAGTTGAAGAGGTCTAAAGGCAAGTACCACCGACACTGATCCGCTTTCAAATGGTATGGGTTCACCAGTGTTGTCTCTTAAATATATCCCTATCTGTCTGAAGGTGGTTTTGGTGACTGGTACAAACATTAAATTTTGAAAACTTAGGGTTAAATGTCACCATTGAAGGGGTTGATGTTAATTTGTCTCAAAAGGGGAGCTTTAGAGTCTCCCACTAGACTGTGTTTAACTATGTCTGAGTAAATAAATGCTGATCGACTTCTGTACTGGAGTTGTAAATGACTTTACCATACAGACCATCGATAATGAAAGTATTGCTATTATGTTAAACCTTCCTGGTGAAAAGGATTTATTGATTGTCTCTATCTATAGAATCCCAAATACAAATGTACCAAATTTTATTAATTTCTTACGATCCATCGCTGGTTACGAATATAACAACAATCATGGTAGGCATGAGACTTGGATCTTAGGTGATATTAATCTCAATATGTATGATGAAAATGATGCAGGGTGTGAAAGTTTCAGAAATGTGTGCAAGGATATTGGATGGAAAATACTAATTAATGAGGTGACGAGACCATTTAGTGGTACTTGTATTGATAACATAATTACAAATAGCTTAGATGTAACTAATGCAAGTACGGTCTCTGCCCTAATTTCTGATCACCTCCCAGTTTTTGGTTGTAGAGGTCATGAGAATATCAGTTATGTTAGCACTAAGTATAGAGGAAGAGATTATAGAAACTTTAATGAAGACAGATTTAGAGATTTTTTTAAAATCATGTGACTGGAAACCTTATTATAATATTACTGATGATCCTGATATATTATGGGATATGTTATTGACTCCGTTAATTGAGTATTTGGACACTTTTCACCCTCATGTTGAACGATACATTAAAAAAAGTAGGAGATCATGGATTGATGATGAAGTTATGGATTTAGTATTTGAAAGAGAAGGATGGTTACGTCTCTATAGTGCCAATAAAAGTGTTCAGGAAAAGCAAGCCATAAAGGATTGTCAAAGAAAAATTAGAAAGAAAATTAAAGCAAATCAAGTTGGTGGTGTCATGCAAGAGTTGCAAGTAAGTTATGGTAATCCCAAAAAATTCTGGAAACACATAAATAACTTGTTTAAAAATTCTAATTCTATTGTGTATCCAGACATGAGACATCATATAACTGGTGCTGATGTAACTTCTGATGATGTTTGTGAATATGTAAATGACTATTTTTGTAATATTGGTAAGGATCTGCATATTACTGCTGTTGGAACTGATCAATATCTTGTGGATAATAATCTAGATATAGATGAACTATTGGCAAATGAAAACTTCTTAGATCAGAATATTAAGGTTAATAAGTGGGATGTCCATTTTGCTCTAAAAGAAATTGATAAAAATAAGTCATCAGGCATAGACGGAATAAGGGGAGATATACTACATTGTGCATTATTGTTGTTGATAAATCAATTCACTCATCTGATACAAATTAGTTTGGACAGGGGTATTTTTCCAAAATGTTGGGCAATGGCAGTTGTAAAACCATTACCTAAGGATGGGGATTTGGCAATGGTAAAAAATTGGCGACCCATATCAATACTACCAATGCCGTCTAAAGTCATTGAGAAAATTATGTATTATTACTTATGTGAAAGTATGAAGAAAAATGGTACTTTTTGTGAAAACCAATATGGTTACAAAAAAGGGACAGGTACTGGTGATGCCACTTTTGACTTTGTTAATGAGCTTTATGAATGTAGAAACAATGGTCTGATAACAGGGGCTCGATTTATAGACTTCACTAAAGCATTTGACAGTGTATTACATTCAAAATTGCTAATTAAACTCAGTAAACTTGGTTTGAGTAAATCTAATTTTCTATGGTTTAAAAGTTACCTGGAAAATAGAAAACAACGAACTAGCTATGGTAATAAATTGTCCTCAAACCAAGATATTGATTACGGTGTCCCTCAAGGATCAGTTTTATGTCCCCTGTTGTTTGTCCTATATATTGATGATGTTGTTAAGGTCTTAAAAAAATGCAAGATTAAACTGTATGCTGATGACATTGTGATTTATAGTTCTAACAAAGATGTAGACTTGGTTAATGAGAATTTGAATGAAGATGTAATTAACTTTAAGCGTTGGGTTATCGAAAACAGACTAACAGTAAATCCAACTAAAACAAAATTTATGTGGTTTTGTAGTGGTCATAGATTAAAAAGATGTCTGGATTCTACTATAGACTTCAATGGCAGCACTGTGCAAACTGTCACCTTCTTTCCATATCTAGGTGTACATATTGACAGTAAACTTAGTTTTGATAAACAGATTAAAATTATTAAAAGAAATGTATGCAATAAACTATTTAGGTTTGCTAAGTTAAGAAAGTTTTTAACACAAGAGCAAAGTGTAAAGATATACTGTTGTACAATCAGACCAATTATAGAATATTGTTCATTTATAAGTACTAGTTGTAATGAGGATGGTCTTGTGGCATTACAATGACTGCAAAATAGAGCTCTTAGAGTTTGTCTGAAATGCAATATTAGACGGTATAGTGTGAAGGAGTTGCATAAAATTTGTAAGGTTCCAGTGTTAGAGAAAAGATTTGACATGCTATTATTATGCTTAATGTATAAGAAATCAAAGACTGTGTTAAATAGACCACAATCTTATAATACAAGGTCTCAAAAGAAGATTGTTTTTGAACTACCTAGGGTTATTACTAGACACTATAAAAGATCGCCATGGTACAGAGGGGTGGCTCTTTGGAATACTCTACCTGAGGAGATTCAGAAAGCTACGACAAAGGTAAAATTCAAAGAGGGTGTGATGAAGATAGAAAATATAAGGTTGAACCTGAAATTGGGTTATAATTGATAATGAGAAGCAGGTGTGGAAACTGTGCCGCTTCATATTCATATTCATACTCACATTCATATCCTTTTTCATGTTTATATCCATATTGATATAGCTAATGTTCCCATATGCATATAACAGCATATACTACCAACTCTAATTATCACTTATTTGAACTAAAGACAAGGTGTATTTAGCTGTAATCATGATGTACTGAAATAATGTGTAGACACACAAATCTCTATGTATGACATATTATTTACTATCTATCTCTTTTTGCTTTTGATTTGTTTGTCTGTACTTTTTATGTTAATAACCTATTGAGTGAATATTGCCAGTCCTTATTGTTCCATCTGCTGATTGTGTTCATATTGACATTTGTCAAGATCCATGAAGTTATTGTACTGTTTCATTTGTGACTTTCCTTTGAAAAATCAATAAAACTTGGTCTGCTCTATAGCATTATTTAAATGAACATAGCAGTTCATTAATGCAATGAGCAAGTCCAAAAAAAAAGAAAAAGTCAACCACATAGGGGCTTTGTGTTTTACCACTGAGGAAAATAGTTCTGCCGAAACCTAATTGTGTTCCTAAGTTTTTTGGAAGTTGCAGAACTACGCCAGGAGGTAAGGAAACCACACATTTCATAGCGTATTTGTTGTAGTGAAAGACGGTAGCTTTGTTGTTGTTTCTAAAGGTCCTTAGTTTTCTCAACAACAAGGAATTTTGTTTGTTTACGCATCTGTTCAAGTATCCTATTAACTCTGAGTTGTATTCCAGGTGAACACCTTCTAAGGAGAACAATCTGTAGGTCATTTTCCTATGTTCTTAATGTTCCCACGAGTTAAATTTTTCTCCATAACCCTTCCACTTAACCAAGGCCTCTCTTTTTTTACCTCCTCTGTATTTAACAATATTTCTATGTAGTACCTTCTCCCATGACGTGCTTTCATTTGTAGTTATTGAAATGAGAGAAACATCTCCACATTTTTCCTTGAAGGGTAGAGTTGAAGCACTCAGCTAAGGCACACTTGACGTCATCGTTTTCACCTGTGAAAAATGTTATAAATTTCTCGTCGCAATGTTTCTTAAAGGTTCTGTTAACAAACTCCTTTCCCTTGTCAGTTTGAACCTGCTGTGGTTTTCTTTCTTTGGTCATTTTTTTAAAAGCATCCATTACGTCGTCAGCTCTCTTACTTTTAACAGGTTGAGCAAAACCGTACCTGGAGAAAATTTCTATTCCCGCTAAGATGCATTGGTTACCTTTGTTTTCCTTTGCAAACATGGTAATGCTATTCCTCACTCTAAGCTTGTTTATAGGTGTGGCCTGCTTTAAGTCCAGGAGGATATATGAAAGTTATATACCTCGGTTAGAAAGGATCTCTGACCAGGGTAGGCTTGTTTGCTGATGTGTCCTATTTGACTCATGTCTCTAGGGTTTTTAAATACCACAAGGTAGTGAGCGTTTAAACTCAAAGTTCTGTAGGCAGGGTTGTTGAAGAATAAGTTTTGAGTGACGAAAATTACACTTAAACTCCGATGGTGTGATCCGACCGTGAAAAGCTTCATGATGGTAGGAACGTACTCATGATCCATGAGGTCGTCCATAACTATAAGACCGTTTTTTTTCTTTTACTTCTCTGTCCTCCTCAAACAAAAAGAATCCTCTGATAAAAGACCTTTGTTGAACTTAACTCCCAACTTAACCATTTTGTCAAAGACGTCTTGCCATTGACTGTAGCAGTAGTAAACATTGTGTATACGTGGAGTGACTAACTCATTTAACCCTTTTATCAACTTGACAACAAGAAGTAGGTCCGGCTATTATCATAGTGAAGGGACTTTGTAGACGGGGGTCAAATGTTACCTCTTGCACCTTTTGATCCATTCTAAATGAAAGCTTAAACCAAACTGACCAAAGGTACACCAGTGGAGTCTTTCAAGTCAGGTGAAACCTCTCTTAAGCCTTCTACATAAAGAGCTACCTAAAAAAAACCATGCTGTTTAAAGCCGCTATCAGCCAGTTGAGGTGGGATATTTCTCTATGTTTCCACACCATAAGCACTTCAAAAACAGGGTTTGTGATATTATGGTTGGAGGGAACTGCAGTAGAGATGAGGTTAATCTCATGCAAACTTAACCCCAATTTCATGCCCAAATTTTTCCAGTCTAAAGACAACTTTTTGGCAAGCTCAACAAACAATGTTTCTACTTTCCAGTCCTCTGAAGGTATTTCGCAATGATCCACCATGTTGTAATATCCCATGAACCATCTGCAGTGATGATTCAAATCATAACGTCCTATCTCACTTAGTGCATGTCTTAACACCATCCACTTGCATTGCACATTTTTCCTGCACCAGGATATTAGCACTTCTCTGGCCATTGAAGGAAGGGTAGTTCAACTTTTCATGTACTCCATTAAACTGAGTCTCAGTCCTAAATGAACCCCAAGCCGCATGTAGTCTCCCATAGGAAGTTTGTTGCTAACTTTCATTAACAAGCCATCCGTTCATGAGGGCATATCCCAGGGTTTCCACGGCTGAAAATTTGGTTAAATCATGAAGTAAAACCATTTTCCTCAAACCTTTTCTGTCTCTTGGTTTCAAACTCTCTTCCACTAATAAAAAAACAAAGTACATTCTTTTTCTGTGAAGAACAGTTTGTTTAAAGTGATTACACACATACCTGAAACATGTGGAAGAGCAACATATAATTTCCTTCCTTTGCCTAACATATTTCAATACTTCAATGTCGTCTGGGTGACGTTGTTCAAGGACATGCTGCAGGGAGTAACGCGGCATGGTAGGACGAATGCTTTTCCATCAAATGAGCACTTAGTTACCCGTTTAACCTCTATATGTAATCTGTAACCCATCCCTTATCTCACTTTTCAAAAAAAAGAGATGGGTTTAGTTAGAGAGGGAAACAAAGTGAAGGGAGGGTATAGCCCTGGGGCTAACCCGGAGGAACATCAATTATTTCAGTTTCATAAGGTGGACCAAAAATTAGAGACGGGATAGGCTGTCACTACTTTGAGTTGGGTTTGTCCCTTGGAAGTAATCATTTCTGTTATGACTCTTACCACATGACAACACCCTTCGTAGTTGTGACCGATTTCTGTCCTGAAACCTCTTTCATAAAAATCTTGAAATTCATGGAGTGAGTTACCTTGTCTGGGTGAAGTAAAGTAGCCTTCACTAAAGCTTTCATCAAAGTGGAATCAATGAAAACTGAGTTTTCCGACCCTGCACCAAAAGGTTGTTGCCTTAAAAAAATCTTTTTTTTTGTCTGTCAGAAGAGAATTTTTTGGAGCTTCCCAAAGAAACAGAATACCTTGACATCAGGTGTACCATTGCACCCTGTCCCAAAGAGACTCCTGAGAAGAAAGTTTCCCCATTTTCTCTAAGAAGGTTTTTAACAGAGGGTCCACAGGGAACCAATGGAGTAGTTTGGTTGTGTAAAAAGCACTCCCTGAAATTATAGTTAGGGGGATGTAGAGGTCTTCACAGGTCGTTTCAGGACAAAAACGCCACACAGCCCACACCTTACCTTCTTCTACGCCCCTCTTTACGTCTGAAATAAATACCTCCTGACGTCTTTTGTGACCATTGGTCAACGTGTAAGGCAAAGGAGAACCCTGAGCCATGTCTACTCGAGAGAAGCTCATTTTGAAATGACAAACAGTCTGCGTTTATCAAAAGAGCGGTTACAGACAGACTCATGTTACACGCTAAACGTTGAGTGAGTGATATGACAGATTTTTGGTTTCATTACACTTTTCAAAGTTTTTTACAGACACGCTATCTCAACGTAAAAAACAGAATGAATGGAAAAGTATGGATTACTATGACTGATATATGTGGTTATACGTTATCTGAACGAAGGGGAACGTCCCAGAATCGTATGAGGAATACTGCTATAAAGAAGGGCCGAGCTGCTCATTGAGAACCATACCTACTTTGACAGTCTGCCACCCGTCTACAGCCTGCTACATCTTCTGCTCCTGTGACTGCTGCTGCTCTGTAAGCTGAAAGGACCTTTAGCTGGTAGAATGCCTAGGCGTATGAAGACTGGACCTATCAGAAGGGTGGCTGCCAAGAAACTGTCTCCACTTGTCATACCTAAGTCCAAGTTGGTTGTGTCGTCAGGCATAGCCCCTCCTCCCAACTCCCCTGCAGTTGCTGATCAACCACCCGCAACACCTGCCCGGCTGGTTACTAAAGCACCCGATGCAGCAGAACAGGAAAGTGCTCTTGCAGCTCTTCATGGCGAAATCACTAATTTCCTGGATTGCGTAGGGATCACACTCCTAAGGAAGAAGGTGATGGGAACTTTGACATCAGCGAGTTTACCAATCCCCCTGCGCCTGACAGCTACCAGCCTCCAGAAGAAACGCTGGCAACTCACTCACCTGTAGCCCCACCGGAGCCATCTCCACAGGTCAGCCCTGTAGTGGTGGACCTAACTCCAGACTCTCCTTCACCTGCAGTGCACCAGATAGAAGTAGTGGACCTAACTCAAGACACACCTCTGTCTATGGTGCATACCTCGCCGGGGGAATATTCACAGGTGGACGTGATTGATCTGACAGAACCTACTCCCTTCTTTGGGGGGAAACCCTATACAGACGGGTCCTTGTTTGGACACCCCTACTTTGAAGTTGGAAAGCAGAAGTTGGAAAGCCAAAGACAAGCTGTCCTACAGTTAAAACAAGTGCTCCATGTCATCTAACATGGCCAGCTTCTCTCTAAATTCCAGTACCGGTGGTGGAGCTGCAGCAGACACCTCCCAAGAAAAGACCCTGTCCTCAGAGGGAACAAGGCGAGCCTAAGAAAAAGAGGCAAAACGTACCTGCAACAAGAAGACCCCTGCCATTGCTTCAGAAGGGACTTCTGAGGTTTCCACCGGGAAAGTGCAAACTCCTCACAAGTTCACATTCAGAGAAGTTTCCACCTTCGTAGAAGAAAGCAACCAGCGTGTTAGTAAGCTTCTGGGGTTCAGACTTGTGCCCCTTGTAGTAAAGAAATGGCCTCCTCATTTTGAATTCGAGAAAAAATCTCCAGTTCCCAGCCAAGTCTTCTATCCAGAAGGAATCAAAAATGCACGGATACAGAGAGTCTAGCATCAGTGGTGTCTGCATTAGAACCTACCTGGACAAACCCTACAAACGTTGTGTCAATTTGCATGCACATGAGTTCAGGGAACTTGTGAACCAAGTCAACCGTATTCTTGCACACTACAAGGAGCTTCTTCAGAAAGCAGCCGTAAGGGAGACCAAGGCGGACAACCTTGTTCTAAGCTTGAAAGAGAACAGCACCGACCCTCATGGAGGAAAGGCTGTGGTTCTGGTTAATCTCTACAAGGGCACCCCCAAGGTGCACAATAGAACCCACAGTTACAAAGAGGAGATGAACATCTCAGTCTCGTCTAGCTTCCGGATGCCCACCTCTGCTACACACTGTGGTCACACCCTGTCTCCATTTATCCTGGAGGACATTAAACATGTGTGGGACCTTTTCTTGAAAACTCTACAGACTCTTCAGACTTCTACAGTCGTTTAGTGGTCAACTGTTTTTTGTGTCTGGTCAACGGCTCCTCCTTATATCTTTAACATGTACATGTATTTTCAGTTAGAGTAATGTTTTAATGTACATAAGGTTTAGTTAGGTTAGGTTTAAGTAGTTTTAAGTGAGAAAAAGAAAAAAGAGAGAGATTAAAGAAAACAAAATGGCACCTAAAAAATCTAACAGGTTTATACTGTGAACTGTCCTATGTGTAACACACCTAGACCCCCGTGTTTGGTTACTGTTGAAAACAGTGGTAAAACACTATGTAACTCCACCTCTTGTAAAAGAGAAATTTTTACAGAAAGCACCTTTGTTCCAAAAGAACTAGAAAAAAATTCTTCATATAGAAATAACTACCGTGACAACTTTAAATCCATAGCCTCTGGCTTGGCTGTCCTTGGTAAAGCTCAATCCATTTTCAATGTGAGAATGACAAGTTTAGACAAAGACTTGGGTGCAAAACAGGTGACAGATGCTTTGTCATCTATTCATGAAAATCAAGTTTTGTCCTACAAAGTAGCTGTCTCTTTTGGAAGGATATTTACTTCCTTAGACGATGGAGAAGAATAGGTCATGTACTTTCATGCTTCTGCCAACAACTGGTCTTTGTTTTATGACAGTGACAGTCATCGCGACCCTTACGTTTTGATAAAAAACAATCAAGACTTTGCAGAGTGTGTTGATTTAATAAAAAAATGTCATAAAAGAAGACACTCACAGGCCCTCCACTAAATGGAGGGTGGTAGGCAACGTGAACGCCAATATAACCCTGTTAAGGGTGACTGGAGGTGACCTTCTTTTAGGTCGAATGTTCACTGTTCCTCCAGGTTTAAGACAAAGAGGTATGTTGCACTTTCGCAGAGACCTCTCTAGCAAAAGGGGATACAAAGACAACTTGTGCTTCTTTAGATGCCTGTCTCACTTCCTGTATGGGTCTTTAAACAAAACTCAAGAGCTTCTCCTTAAAGCCTACACAGGTGCCAGCTTGTACCTAAAGTGTAGTGCGTAGGAAAGAAAATGATTTTCAAGCAGTGTGTAGTCAACAAATCAGCTACTTAGCACAGAATGGTTACATTACAAAGCCTACTTTCAGACCAAAGCATTTGGTAACTTATGGTTACCTCAACCCTGCTGCCAGAGCCGTCTGGTGTTTGATAAAAGAACCCCCAGGTTGTTCAAAGTGGAGTGGGAACGTGATGAAATGACCGCCTTAAACTGCAAATGTTACATAGGCTCTGGTGAGACCAGTTAAATGAGTTGCAAAGGTGTAATTCAAAGACAAAACACCTTACCGTCTGAAAAGTTTAAAGAAGTGCTGGACAGTGAAAATGTTGTCATGGTAGTAAACACAGGTTTTAAAGTAGTCAACGTTACTACCTACTCTAAAAAAACAAGGGTTAAGTTATCAGTATATAAAAAGAGAGGTGTGTGAAGATGGAGTAAGCACCTTACCCCTTTCCCTTTAAACAGTGGTTTTTGCTTGTGTTTGTCTCCCTCTAGTTTTCTTTTTCTCACTTTACTTAAAGTTGTACATTTTTTAAATAAAAAAGCTTGTTTTTTTTAAACATTTTGTTCGTTTTTTTTTAACATTTTTTTCAATGAAAACAAACATTTTGTGTAAAAAAAAACAATTTTTTTCCCCCATAGAAACACATGTTAAAGTAGCATATAGTACAATAAAAATGAACATTTTATTCAAAAAAATAAACATTTATCATTTATCAAAAAAAAAATTATGAACATTTTACGAAGTTAACGCAAAAGTGAACTTTATCACCCCAAAAAAAAAAACTATTCAGAAAAAGTGAAAACTATACAAGTTCACAACAAAAAATAAAAATCCGGCGCTAAAGAAATCAACTTGGGTGTATTTGACAAAAAAACTACAAGGCTTATTCTTTGCGTCAACTTCACCAGATAACTGGTTGTTACAGTTTATATCTGGTTAGATTAAGTCACCATTTAACATGGAAAGTTTAGAGACAATGATAGTAGAACAAAGCACAGAAACTCCGCCTTATGAATATAACATGCGGCCAGTTCTACAAAGTGTTGCTCTGTACAGCAAAGCTTCTGCTCTAACACCTGACAATGATGTAACTGCTATTGGATGTGGATGTTCAGAAATTTTTTTGGGGGGAAATAATACCTGCAGAAAACATTGGTTATTTCAGAGGAGCTGAACCAGACACTGTTGATCACTGTTTAACTAGTGTTAAAATGTACAGCTTTTTGGGACGCGTAAACTTAATAATGCAAGATTGGTGCATCAGTGTATATCAGTTACACACTGAACCTAACTGTCCAAGGCACTACACAAGGTACACTTTAGGAAGTATGAGAAAGTTTGCTGTTACCATCCAGCAGTTAGAGTGTAATCCCATTGTAGAGGCGTTTTGTCAGTGTAACTGTAAACTACAAGTATCTGCTATTGCTAAAACCATTTGTTGCACATGTCTACAGGTCACACCTAGAGTGAGAAATCATTTCTCGTTTGAGGTAAACTTCAAAGACGGATTTCTGTCTAGTCTTTTACCAGGACCTAAAAACAACGACACTTGCTTCCTGGCACAGGCTTTGTTTGAACATGCTATAGCTAACATAGCTAAACTGAACAGTTATTGTTTCCACAACACGTCGAAAACTAGTCTCACACGTCAAAGCTGGTATCAAGCAAGTAACTTTACACACAACAAATGCTTCTGTTGTATCTGTGCAAGTCCTGGTAATGGAAAAACTGGGTTCGTATGTAAATATTGTGTCTGATAAAAGTACCCTGTAATGAAAATGAACGAGTTGTGTTATATTTTAATATATGAAATAAACAGAGAGAACTGCACAACCGTGGGTGACCAAATGTGGCCTTTGTTCCCCTTGGACTGTGCCTCGGGGACCACGTTTGGTCCCCACGGTTGTGCAGTTCTCTCTGTTTATTTCATCAGTCATTATTGTGCAATTTCTAAGTAATGTTTCATCAGAAGTTCCGCAATACCCATTTGTTATTTTATTATGGATATTGTGCAATTTCATAAACCATTGCACAATATCTGTTCATACGTAGCTCATACGTTTCCATTGGGTCACTTCCGGTTTGTAAGTAGGTCAAACCAAAGTATTGCACAATATATGTAATTTATGTAAGCTATGCGCTGAGTCTGCATGTATATACTACTGACAACTTTCAGAAACCTTCCCGTAAAAATCACTTCAATGGATTTGGGCTCTACCACATTGATTTATCTGTGTGATAGCAGACCTTTTAATTACTGCCCGAATGGCACTGATTCTTGTCAGGATCATGTGTTACCTTAGATCTGCAGTCATGCACACAGTGGCATTTACCCCCCCCCCCCACACACACACACACCTTGGGTATATAATATATGTGCACATGTGTAAGGCTAAGGCCTTTGGCTAGAAATATCAATTGGTTCATTTTGTTCAAATCCCACATGGCGAAAAATGCCTCAAATATCCCTGCCATTTTGAATCTGTGGCATTTGTGGGACATACCCCAATTTTGCAAAGGTTATAACTACACTAGGGTGTATAGAACACAAGGACACTGTTGGGATTTATCATGTATTCTCTGTGATATGTTGCCTTTGTTGATGTTTATATCTCTGTGAATTTTTTTTTCTGGGCTAAAATCACAATAGAGTGCTTGTGTTCTATACATCCTCTTGTACTTATAACCCTTGCAAATTTGGAGTAGGTCCCACAAACGCAACAGATTCAAAATCACAGGGATATTTGAAGCATTTTTTGCCATGTTGGATTCGACCTTCACAGATGATATATTCGATGCCAGATATATGTTTTAAGGTCTCTATTCCCAGTACATGTCACATATTATTATGCGTAAAGGTTTACCACTGTTAATGTTTGTATATTGCTCTTCTGCCACCTGAGGTATTCCCGCAGAATGCGCCCCTCTTCTGTTGTCGAAAAGGCAATTATTGGGGAATGTATGAGTGAATAAGAGCCAAGCCAGGTGTGGAAGGCTCGGGTGGTGCACCTGAACTAATAATCTACAGATGCTACTTACCAATGCTGTTCTATATTGAGAATCAATGAGGAGACAGGTGTTTCCACCTGGGTCTTGCCTTAATTTCTCTTCTCTTTTTGAGATAAAGTTGATCATGTCAACCCCTTTCATAGATTGTTGTTACTCTATGAAGATCTTATATCAGTCAACCTGTCAATAGTAATGATTTAAAAGGCACCAGATTATATGCAGTTATACCATGGTTATCACATTGTTGAACGATTTTACAGTGCAGAGAGTGGATAATGAAGTTTGAATAGTACGCGCTAAATGAACCCATGTTGACCCTTGAGGTCAAATCCCACATGGCGAAAAATGGCTGAAATATCTCTGCGATTTTGAATCTGTTGTGATTTTGGGGCCTACCCCAAATTCGCAAGGACACAGCTACAGTGGGGTGTATAGAACACAAGGGCACTGTTGCGTTTATTCCTGTCCTCTTGGGAGTATTTTGCCTTTGTTGATGTTTGCATTATGTATTCTCTGGCCTAAAATCGCAAAGGAGAGCCATTTTTCGCCATGTGGAATTCCACCTTTGGATTGAGACGACAAGACAGCAAGTTGACATCAAAGTATTTAATTCAATATTAAAAACACTATAGCAATAGGAGGTTAATACATATACAGGATGAATCTAGACATTATATTCTATCACCTACCTTTAGTTTGCAATGATTTGACTTCTATATTTGACAAGATTGATGATATAAAATCGAATCAGTGGATATTTTCGCCGTCATGTTGACTGCGTTGCGGACGGTTTGTTTATAGAGGTGAGACACAAGTTGTTACGTTGGCCTATGGTCTGAAGCCATTCTGCATGGTGTGTGCCCTACTTAGCAGCGGTTCCACTATGAAAATGACCCTGGGACACACATCAACATAACACTTTGCATCCAGGCAGTCCAGTCCACTCACTGAGAAACCAATATGGCCGAGGACAGTCACGTCGACTTGACAAATAACATTGACTTTCATGGCTTTATAAGGTAAAAATATTTAATTCAATGGTGGAAACCATGGTATAAATGCCATCGTTAACCATTATGGGTTCACTCGGTGATTCTATCATCTAAATAAGAAGCATTTGGCCTCCAGCCTCATGCTTCTTATCTGATGATAGAATCACCTCGTGAACCCATAATGGTTAACTATACCCTTACTGAGTCCGTTTGGTGACAATGTAACCATCACTGGCCTGGAAAGATATCGTTACTTGCAGTAGGCAAAGGGTACATCTGCTGTATTTTAATAGAACACCTTACTGTGATATTACACTACTAGTTGCTGTAGTTTACAATTTATTACAATAATATTTGCAAACCAGAGTTGCCAGCAGCTTTTGCTGGAAATTTACTTAAACCAGAGTCTGGTTGCATGGTGAGAGTAACAGTTGCTTTATAATCACAGCGGAGTGTTCGGGGAATGCAGTCACTGGCAGTTTTCCCACCAATTTCCCGTCACCTTTCCCTTTCCTTTTTGGTATGGATAATGTGTTGGATCAGGTCATTTTGCTGAGATGCATAAGTTGATTTGCCTGATATTAGAACTTCCAGTACGTGTAGATATCTTAAAGTCGAATCCAAACCCCTTGCAATTCATAGCCCCTTGCAATTCATAGCCTTCTCCTTTTTGTTACTACCAAAGATTGTATTTGCTAATTGTGGACCTCAACATTCACTGAAAAACAGGGGGTGCGCTCCTGCTTTTGGGCTGCGCCGGCTCCTTTTCCAACTCCTGGATCCGCCACTGAACCCACAGGAGAGCACCATCAGTTTAATTGTTGGATGTATCGTTAAAAAGAGTCTGTCAGTGAGTGAGTAATAGATGTTTAACGCCATTTCGACAGAAAAAGAGGCTGTAGAACTACCCAATGAGTGATTGGCTGAGAGACAATATCCATCCCCCACAGATGCCTACACTCAGATACAACTATGCACATGCCAGCGTGCAATCAACATTAGAGTATCTATTCCTCTTGGTCGAGACTGAGCTCTGGTGTGTATGGTCTTATAGTGATAAATTATGATTTTCCCGGTGCCATTCAAATATCCACGTCCACGTCCTATTAAGTAGTTCTAGGCATGCTATATCTCTTTGTAGAGCTCCAGCCATCAGATCATGCCACATGTCAACCCCGTATTTCTGCATCTGTCAGTATTAATGTGCATAAAAAATACAGAACGAGAACAGCCATTTACAGCGCAGTTGTTTTATCCCGAATAGAAATCGATGTATAGGTACTTGTAAATCCAGTGAAAGGTTACATGGACTTTTACTTTTATTTCACTACATTTGCCCCCCTCCCCCCCCCTTTTCCAAACTGTTCGGGAGTATAAATCAACCTTGCAGTTGTTCATGTCTGTTAAGAGATACCTTTCACAAGATCAGAATTCTTGTTATGTTGGCATCAGTAAAAGACAAAACTGTCACCCTCCAGGTCGCCATTAGAGTCACAGGTGTACTACCTCCTCCGAATCACAGACGCCATCCTCTTCATTCTCAAACAAAATGTGCCCAGGCTGAATGCATCAATGTTTTGCCAAGTTAGAGTCAGCCAGTGCTCAACTAGGGCCATATTGATGGATGGGAAACTAACTGTGAATGAAGGGCATGAAAAAAAAGATCATGCAAGTTACGCACACCATGCCTGCCACATATGCCAGAACAAAGACCCGAGTGGCATCGAATTCCAAAGACGTACTTATGCAGTGCAACACGGGTGGAGTTCGGGCTATTGGGCGATTGACATTAGACATCATTTGATCACAATTCCGACTTAGCGGGATACATTATTGACCAATGAGAAAATTCCTTTCATTCACTGCCCATTTTTTCAGGGTGCATTAAGTAACACCTGATACCCATCAGCTCGCTGTTATCAGTCCTTATCTCACAAGGTATCAGCTTCAGCAAGGGTCGGCCCACTAAGGAACACGCTAAGGCCATATAGAAAACAAACATGATGACGTGAACATCTTGTTGTTTGATTTCATACCAAGGGCAGTTTTATTGTGGGAGATATCAATGTAGGTGCTGTATAGAATAGATTCAGTGGTGCCATACATGAAAATTTAATATCGGACAGAGTTACAAAATAAGAACTATAATTGTCTAAGATCCATAGTCCACTTGGCCTCTTCGGCCAACTTTGGCCATACATTTCCCTTAGGAAAATACTGGGACAGCAGCTGATTAGGACTTCCGTTTTGTCATCTGATAACTATCCAATGTCAAGACAAGAAGCTTCATTGTGTGTGCATGTTCTTTTCATGGCATTATGGGCGTAGAAAGCAATACCTGGCTGGCATGACTTGTAAGTATATTGGCGTATCACCAATACAATAGGGCTTCTGCCAATGTTGATCGGATCTATGTGTAAGGGCCCGCGACAAGAACAAAGCACTGACGTTGGTAGTCAGCGAGAGGAGTTCTCAGATGGGAATGGGATTTTGTGGCAGTACGAACAAACTGAGCCCCTATATCGCAAGGATAACTGCTTAACTGGTCTTGATTCACTGTTGGATTAGGAGCCCAGGAAGACCCCAAAATCGCAAGGGACAAAATCGCAGAGATATTTGAGCCCTAAATCGCCATGTTGGATTCGACCTATAGCTTTTCATCACAGATTCTCTCTGGAACAAGAACATGATGTTCATTTTATAATGATTCTATTTTATCAAAGATATTTAGATGAATACGTTTATGGCCAGATAATCCAGTGATGTCAATAGAACAGGTCAAGTTTGACAGGTTTAATATTTTTTTTTCTCACTCAGGTCCCGGCGGCGCTATATTTGTAAGTGCTTGCTGCTACTCACGTATCGAGCTTACAAAGACACATCCTTTTTTAATACATGCAGATACTGTGTTTTAAAATCCGGAATAGGCTAGAAACAATGCAAAGCGATGTGGTAAGGCCTGCAATTGCTTATTTGGAATGAGCAGCACTAAGTCTTTCATATTCATCTGAACCAATGGTGCAACAGTTTTCATGAAATAGTTTTTTTTTATGATTTCAGCTCATGGGACGGCAGGACAAACATAGTTCCATCCATTTAAAGTAAAAATTGTTTAAGCACTGGGGGTAGAGGAAGGTGTCGTAGTACCTTTTAAGATAAACCTCCCGAGGCCCTTTATTAGATCTCAAGATATCAAAACAACACCTTTTTGTTCAAATTCATTATACAGGTTTCACTGTTAGACAGTTTTTGCAACCTCTATATGACCTACTGTTTTAATATGAGGTCTTGAGAGTCTTGATTCAATGGTAACCAGGTTACTTCAAGGGCGGGCACATCTCCCCCCCTCCATAACAAAAGAAAAAGAGAAAAAAAGATGGCACGATGGCACAAAACAGTCCTATAGTGTGACAAAAGATAAGGGAATGCTTCACAATAATCTCACAGTATACCGTCAGGTTCCCAATTCCATGTGTGTCCTTTTCTGACAAGAAGCTTCATTGTGTGTGCATGTTCTTTTCATGGCATTATGGGCATAGAAAGCAATACCTGGCTGGCATGACTTGTAAGTATATTGGCGTATCACCAATACAATAGGGCTTCTGCCAATGTTGATCGGATCTATGTGTAAGGGCCTGCGACAAGAACAAAGCACTGACGTTGGTAGTCAGCGAGAGGAGTTCTCAGATGGGAATGGGATTTTGTGGCAGTACGAACAAACTGTTCAATCCCGTGGGTGGCAGGGTTGAGCAGTGCTGCCCCCCCCCCGACATTGATTGATCAGTGCTCTTCCATAGTTTCCTATGTCTTTTTCAGTTATAAAATGGAAAATGAAGCTCTATTTCTTCTGGCAGTATTGAGTAAAGCATTCTGGATTTAGAGTATTTCTACTACTGGTAGGTCACCTCAAAGAGGTGGAATCTAGTATCACCTTCCAAGTGCCTCGTTCTGGATCACCCTGCCCAGCTCCACATTGCTATGGTAGAACGTAAGAATTTAGCATTGGCGAGTCACAGTCTGCCATCTCCAACCATCCAATATCTGTATTCAACTCTTTTGTCCATGGGTGTGCACTTATTGATTTGGATGACTTTTTTTCTCAGAAAAGATGGTATAACTGTTTCTATATTGATGTCTGTTTTACCATCCAGTGATTTATGTACATGTATTCCTACTCGACAAGTTCAAAGCTGTTTGGACATGTATGGACCATTATATCGCTTCAATTTACTAACATCTGAATGGTTTTAGCCACCCGCCAGGTCAGTGTGGTGTTTCACAAGTTAGCAATATTTACAGTCATTCTAAGATGTGGTAGCATCTGTCATTTCATGACAGGATATATATTGTGCGTGTATTGTATCAGCATATGTGACGTAACTGAAGTAAGAATGGTCGTACTTTTACTTAAATCAGAATTGGGTTTTATAAAAAGATATTTTATGACTATTCCAGTTTTTGGCTTCCGCCCCCCCCCAACATAGTAGGGATTCTGACCCATATTATTGTTTGTATTGATCTTTATAAAACTTGCCCTAGGCAGGAAAGTCAACAATTGCTTTCATTGGCTTTAACACAGTATCAGCTATTGATAAAAATGGTAGCACTCTCCAAGCCTCGTGCATAGAATAGTAGTGACGACACACATGATGCGGCTGTATTAATATCAGCATGATCAATTGGTTGTTAGCCGGGGTGTTGTGCCGACACTGGCAGCAGCAGAGTAAAGGCTGTAACCCTCATACCTGCAGTTCGAGCACCAGTCCTACCGGTGTCTGTACATGAAACCACATTTAAAATTCTCCATTCTTTTTTTCAACTCGTAGATTTACGACCTAATGTCCTCGGACAGTGTCAGAAGAGATATAGCAGGGGGCAGCACCTGCTGGAGCTTAAGCTCTGTGTGTAAAGATAGTGACTATGCATGTTATTTCATCCAGTTAAGATCAAGATGGACCAAGACTATCTATGAACCAAGACGCTAATTAAATCCTTTGCTTTAATCTAAAGTTTACAGAGACTAAATCCCTCAGTGTACCTCAACTCAGAATGACAGCTGTGTTGATAGATAACTACCTCATTAGGTGGCATACATGTGCCACTAATGGATCAAATATTTTGTGACCAGGCTGACCAGGAAGTCATTTCTCAAACGCTAAGTTTTGGGCACCCCCAAATCGTACCAACCTGACCTGGTTCGGAAGGGAATTCTTGGGTACAAAGAGTCAAACACTACGACTGGTGCAGATATAGAGGGACATGCCATGCATTTGAATAGCCAATTGTAGACAATTAGGGCTCACCCACTGCCCCTCACTACGATCTGACTGGATCATAGGGGGTGTGCAGTACATAGTGGGCAGGCTAAAATCGTAGGTTTTGAGAAATGTCCAGCAGGTGTGAGATGAAAGTCTTTAAAGGTCGAATCCCACATGGCGAAAAATGGCTAAAATATCTATGTGATTTTGAATCTGTTGCGTTTATGGGACCTACTCCAAATAGAACACAAGGACACTGTTGCGTTTATTCATGTACTCTTTGGGATATTTTGCCTTTGTTCATGTTTATATCTCTGTGAATTATACATTTTCTGGCCTATAATTGCAAAAGAATGCTTGTGTTCTTTCTATACACCCTGTTGTACTTATAACCCTTGTGAATTCAGGGAGGGTCCCATAAACGCAACAGATTCAAAATCGCAGAGATATTTCAGCCATTTTTCGCCATGTGGGATTCGACCTTAACATTGAGGACTTTAGGTTCTCGAGTTGCCAATACCCAAATCTACATCTTTAGGTAGTCGGTTTGAGCACCCAAGGTTGTCACCATCAGGCTTGTAACTCTAATAACATTATGTAATCATTTTAATTAACTACCTGAGTTCAGATTGTTGACCTCAGCTCATCAGATTGACTACCCGAGTGCTCAATCTGATGGCCAAGGTTGTAGCTTTAGGTATTGTTAGTCTGACGATGTTAGGGAGTTCAGTGCGGGGCTCTGCCTCCATGCTCACAATCATAGTTTTCAGATATATCAGACACCATATAGGGACTACTTACTATAGGTATTACTTATGAATTTTCAAGCATCTTTCAAAAGAAAGAAAATCGTTGTCATCATTTAATTTAGGATTGATACGGTCGGCCTGGTGCCAGTCATGATGGTACTAAAGGATTCAGGTTGTCACTGATTGTACCTTTGCTTGCATGCAGACTCATCCCAACTGCATGGGAACAATTGATAAAATAAAAGGGCCATGATCTAAGAAATAACTGTTGATTTACTGAACAGTGAGCCACCGGAATTGCATTGTAATGAAACAGTGTAGTTTCTACGTTGATGCCCCAGATGGTATAGTATAGTAAAGCACTCTGGTACAAGGAATAAAGTTGCCAGATATCCGCCGTTATTTTGCCGACAATTTTACAGTGCATGGTGCATGCAACCAGTTCATGTACGACTCACAGGCCTGCCCCGTGTCTAGTTAATTGACTCTATTTCCTGATGCAGATAGATAGTGAGAATGAAACCCAAGCAAAAGATTGCCAAATAACATCCAAATTCATTGAACCTAGTCCTAAATAAAAGATCCGAACAAACTTCAAGTTGATGCAATCTCCTTGGGGTGCTATCGTGCACTGTCATGAGGAAGTGTCATCCTCCCATCGTCCAGTAGGAGTAATTACAAAACTAATTTTTAATGGAATGTTACATCGGGCCTCCCTAGCCCACTTAAAAGGGTCTATTTCTCCTTTTTCCTATCCCCTCAGGATGTGTGTGGTGCACATATGCGTGGGCACTGACACATTCCTCTGTGAAATTGTGTAATGTAGTTCTCGCCATGAATATGACCTTAGCTGTCGAAATGGCGTTAAACATACTATTACTCACTCACTGGAATGTTACAATTCCAGGCCATTTCATAAAGCAGGGTAGTCGACTAATTCTGGACCACATCTTCTCATTTCCCTATCGTTTAGTAGTTATGAGAGACATGCTGTTATTTATTATTGGCCTTGTTGGGGTGTAAACCCTGTCTTTTATACCATGGTGGGAGGAGGTTGCCTTTTTGATTTGTGTACCTTTTTTTAGTAAAGAAGTGGCAAGCTTAATTGGCAATATTAATGCGTTCCGTAAATTTGGCAGTCATCAATTTCGGAAAATTTCTTAACCAATTACCCCATAAACCTTAGGAGTTGTTTACTACCGTATTACCTAGAATATAAAGCGTGGCTTATATGCACCCTAAGGGCTGGGTATTTATTGAAAAGTGGAATAGAAGACTAGCAGGTGTTAGATTTATATTGACTAAATGGAGGGATGGATAGCATAGGAAAAGCGATTTTATCACTGAAAACTCTGACAAGAGAAACATAGATAGAAGGATGGGGGGGGGGGTAGTGGGTTGTAAAAAACACAACTATATTGTCACTGTAGTGACAGCAAATGAACCGGCCGAAGACTTACCATTCGCCATTTCTTACCGACAAGCAATGAATCAAACAGAAGAAGAAGAGGTATATAACCACGATTATATAGAGCTGTAGTAGTTGTTCAACTTAAGAAATATCCAAAAGAAAAGAGAAACGTAGAGAATACTTAAACGGCGTTACCTGTGCAGTGGCCATCTCAGATTCAGCTGTCAATCAGCAATGTCATTAGAGTCTACTAGTAGATTATGCATTCCCCTCCCTAATATGTAACATATCTCTACGGCTAATTGAATATCCGCCATCTTTGAACCAACCAGACACATTCACGTCATTTTAATTTCAAGACTTTGCCCTTTATCCGCTCGCCCAATTTATAGGGGCAGAGTCTGGAGGTCAGTATACAGTCCTTGGCTACGAGTATAACAGAGGTTTTAGTTCAAGTAACTTCCTTCTGAGCACAGTGTCAGCCAGCAAGTCATATTATCATGGAAATTGAACCTAACAGTGGAATGCCACATAATGGGCGTGGTATTTGCGGCTGTTAACTAAGGTCCCCCAATAACCTTTTTATCATTTAATGGAGAGATGTAGTTCAGGGTGTGGCTCTGCAGGAGGTATCTCACCAAGAGCTGATTTAACCCCCACAGGAAACAAAGCTTTAGGGACGGGAGATGGTGCCATCAGGAGGTCATTTCTAATTTCTTTCTAAACACACTACGACTGCACCCTCCAAGTCGTACCAAAATCCACATATCCAATCAGCAAATGAGCATTGGGCCATGCTTGGCCCAATATAAGCCAACATTGGCCCAATGTATGTATCCTTGCTACCTGGGTACGGTATTTGAAGCCTATAGGACTGTGTGCAGTCACAGTATCTTAATAAATGCCCTCTAGTTTCTTGCTTGATCAGTGATTTTGTCATGCACTTGTGAGCCAAGTATACATGTACATTGTGACATGCATGTTGTGAAGGGATTACGCAATGGGGTAACTATTATTGTATTTGATCAATCATCTCACCTGGAACTGCATTGCTTCTCAATAAAGCCTAAAATGGATCTCATTGTGTTTGTCTTACGAGTTGAATGACTTGAAATAATAGTGCCCTTATAACATTTGATGAGGAGACCAATTATATCAGCTAAGTCCCCAAAGGCTAAGCTCTGATGCCTGTGTCCCAATAAAATAATACTAGTTTGACCAAATTATCTTAGACGCGTCTGATACGTCTGGCATGAACCCAGGGCGCATCTTATACCTGAGGTTAAGAAGGATTACATGGCCACAGCCTTTGTCAAACACTGGACATCCCATCTCCATCTCGCTCACTGTTGTTTTGCTGTGCACTAGGTAGCCTGAAATGGTTAAGATGTCCATGTCCATGTGATTTAAAATAATGCACAATTATCAAACTATAATTAGTCCTATTTAGTCATGAAAAAATCCTAGGCTAATACAGGATTAGCCTAGGGTGGTTGGCTGGTTTGTATCCAATCCCACAAGTGGTATGCTTAACGTGAGTCTCTGGACAATACTAAGTTACTTTTAGTAAATTGATGATGTTAAAGTGAGTTGAAGCATAAGATGCAGCATCAGCTGATGTTGTACAGAGGCAGGGTGCATTTGTAGTATGAGATAATGATGAGAGTTTCCCTTTTTTGTACACGATGATGGGGTAGTATAGAGACGGGGTTACCTTTGCTAGTATAAAATGATGTGGCAGACAGAAACGGAATTTTGTGGTATGATGTAATGTTGAAAATAGAAAGCATTGCCTTTTGTAGGATGGTATGATGTTTAAGGGAGATAGCGTAATCTATTAATGTTGTACAGAGCGACCTCATTTTGTAGTATGAGATGATGTACACATTGTAGATGCAAATTTGATGTTGGAGGAAGACAATAGTCTCAAAGGGGCGTTCCCTGTGCCTCTTACTTCTTTCATTAACTCGGAAGAGTTATAGGAGCCACCATGGATTAAGACATTTTAGATGCCTCAAAATTGGGGCAAAATTTCTCATTCATCATCAAATAAAAGGGTGTTCCCAGTGTATATTGATAAGGATTGTGTGTTATTGATGTAGCCCGGAATGTATAGATCATAGAGGTATATAATACAGTCCAGAATTTGGTTTAGATAAGATGGTATCAGAGAGATAGTGAAGGCATACCTGTCATCAGCCTAAGGCGACACCTGTTTGCTACAATGTTAGAGTATATACATTCCATTTGGAAACCTTTGGATACCTTTTTTCCCACCCTTTTGACCCATGTGTTAACCACCATGGGCTCTCCGAGCAGATGTCTCTTGTTAGGACTATATTTAATAGCAGATTACACTACTAAACATCTGCTTGGAGCTAGTGAGATTGCTGATGTCAGATGCCACCCAGCCCCCTCTCTTACCTGCGTCTACAGCGCATTACTCTAGTTTCATCATGTGCTGCACTGTAAAACAGAAATGCCGCAGCCCCGCCCCCATCCCAAGGTTGCCAGAGATCCGTCGTTTTCACAGAGATTTCTTGTACATTTGTGTACCCCTGTACTGCCACCTAGGGCTTCTTGTAAGAATTACACCGTTTCAATGCTATACAATTAAGGTGGTACATTGTTCAGTTTTTTAAGGATACCTGGTAATTTTTACTGTGTGTGGTACCCTGTGTTAGCTTCATCAAGAATATATTTCTTTAGTTTAAATCAGAGTATGTTGTGATCATATTTAGATCCCCGTTCCCAAATATAGTACCCTATTTCAAAGCCCTTTCATCATTTTGCTTTTAATGTTTTAGCCAAAGCTATCCAACTCATACCCATAAATCAATGTTTGTTTCAATTTAGGAATCACCAACCCTAGATTAATTCTGCTACCATTTAGCATTCAGGGAAATCAGTGGAGCACGTGCGTGAATACTAATGGTCTTGAAGGACCAGTGTGTGTTTCAAGCAATTAGATAAAACGACATGTCATATATATGCCCTTGATGTCCCGGTAAAAAGGCCCATTGCACACATATGCTACTAAACAATAGAGAATCCATTCCATCTAAACTCAGAGAAACCCAATTATAGATTTTCAAAGCTGGCATGTCCAGGCGTCTCAAGATAGCAAGATGGAAAGTGTATATTAGCCAAATATAGAATGCTTAAGAGGTATGAGAAGATCGCTGATGCCTCTGTACACTTTGCCATCATCCTGGCGTTTCACATATTACCCTATTAACGTCACCCATCTCCTATTCGTGAAGTAATCCTTTTAGCCTTAATGTACCTGAAGTCCCAACATAGGCATTCTATATAGTTGTAGGTCCTTTCGCATCATGGATAAGATTTAATTGCAGCCTTTCGATAGATCACATTATTTGCCATGGGAAAAGAAAAGGAGTGATGTGAATCCCTAAAAGTAGTTAGATGGGGAGGGGTGCTACAGACTCAGAAAGTCAGAATGTCAAGGAGGGTTTTGAGAGGTGGGTGGGAATTGTATTAATTTCTCAGTATCTCTGTCCTTCATTGCTAAAGAGTTAAAAAACGATTAAAGATTGACAAGCAGTCATATTTGTTGTCTAAATGAATGTATACACTTCTTATATACCTGACATGAACTGCTCATCCATTATCTATCACCGTTGGAAGAAGCAATCCCCATAACAGGACCCTAGATGTGGACCTATTACCTATAGTACTAATAATGGCAGCCTGATGAATAGGACCATCTACCTATACTACTAAATGTCAGCCTGCTGAATAGGGCCATTTACCTATACTACTAACAATGTCAACCTAATGTATAGGGCCATTTGACTGTACTACTAACAATGTCAGCCTGCTATATAGGACCATTTAACTATACTACTAATATCCTCCAGCTGTATAGGGTCATTTACCTATACTACTAACAATGTCAGCCTGCTGTATAGGACCATTTAACTATACTACTAATATCCTCCTGCTGTATAGGGTCATTTACCTATACTACTAACAATGTCAGCCTGCTGTATAGGACCATTTAACTATACTACTAATATCCCCCTGCTGAAAAGGGCCATTTACCTATACTACTAACAATGTCAACCTAATGTATAGGGCCATTTGACTGTACTACTAACAATGTCAGCCTGCTATATAGGACCATGTATTACTAATAATGTCCTGCTGAATAGGACCATTTACCTATACTACTGACAATGTCAGCCTGCTGTGTAAGACCACCCTGATAACCAGTCACTTATTGATACCAAAGAACTGCCAATGTGAACCTATCATATAGAACCATTTCGCCTTTCTACCACCTATGTAACATGGCTGAATGGGACCATTTACTCCGCAATTACCAATGTAGTCCTACTGAATACAACCATTCAGCAGATTAATAAGGGCTGGCCTTTGTTCCAGTACAACCTATGATCAGGTGATAATCTAGTACATAAGGCATACCAAATCCTTTGTCCATTCATCTATCTCTCATTTTCTCCAATTTCAGCTCATAACGTGTAATGTTGACGTCACTTTTGGAAAGCAAATGCTTGTTCAATATCTAGCTGGTCAATGACATGCTTGCCTCGAGGGCAGAGTCCAGTTTGTGAAACAGCAATTCATACTTTCAGTATTTCAAAACCAGTCTTAAAGTGTTCAGAACCGATAATGTTTTAATGGTTTTTTTTAAGTGCAGCAAAGTAAACTCAATGACTTCATTTTGTAGTTCCAATAACGGGCTCGATGTAGTTTATTGCAGGTTGATAGTGTACTGCGAAGTTTTCCGTGGGAGGAGAAACTATAATAGTTGCATCAACATGAGGAACTGCCTGATCAACGTTAATTTCCAACGTTGAACCTATTTCTGTGACTCCATGGTTCATCCTTCAGTTCGGGTTAATGCAGGTTTAAACGGTGGAGCTTAATTCCACACAGTCATAGCTGTTCCTATCTACATGTCCGGTCAATATAATTTCCATATCTTACCTACATCCCTCTACTTTCACTCATTCAGGAAACGGAAAGAGGGCGGATGAGTCCCTACTGCCAGCCGAGAGGGACGCCCTTGGAAGTCGGCCGCGGTTCGACCTTCACTCTCTGCTGTCAGGTTCTATAGGAGACGCGGGCTATGACGTGAGACAGCCCGGATATGACGTCATACAGGATGATGTAGGTGACGACACGGCAGCTTATGACGTAGTCAGTGACCGGATGTCGTCGAGGGTGAGGCAGGAAGGGTACACCCGATCGACCCGGGCGCGGGAAATCCTACGAGACTTGGTGAGTGACTAGTTTGATTAATACTGGTGTCCTTCTATATACATGTATCATAGGCTACACGCCTATACTGCCTACAGCCCATGTCTCACCCATGCGCAGGGCATGTATATGCATGCCTTGTACTACCTTTGGGGTCGGAGAGGAAAGGGATGGACTATAGGACCTCGGGTCAGTCAGTTTAGGCAGACGTCAACAAATCAATACAAAGAAAAAGATGTTTTTCATGATCGAGCCATAGAAAAAGACAAGAGAGGATTCCGATCTATGCAGCGCTGACCCCTCGCAGAGAGCCAAGTGTACAAAAAAAATAGATTCATAGTAAAGGTTATCACTAGCGTTTTTAGTGTAAATACATATATTATTGATAAGGAGCCGTATTTCTGGGACTATAAGTTTTAACTCGATACCAAACTTAACTCCACTTGTTCATCTTATAACATAGACACTCAAAATGACATATTTTGTGTTTTAGTAGCCTAAGATAAGGGTGCTACATCTTTGGGGTAATGTAATTACCTACAGAGTACCACAGCTCGGGGTAAGGCAAGTTGGTAAACACCATTGAATAAATAGACACCTGGGGGCGTGCCATAAAGAATTGAGTGAAATAAGAAATAAGGATGAGGAAAGAAGTAGAATTTTACTTTCTCATAGAAAAGGGTTCACCATTACCAATTTGGGTGTATCAGAGACTACTTCATGATTGAAATAACTTACATTGGGAGAGCCTTCCAACACAGAAATGTGGCTTTATTTCAGCTATTTCATGCTATTTTAAATTAAAATAACCGTTTATGGGACGGCAAAACGTTAAAATAGTAGAGTAAAGTTTATGGAAACCAATCCAGATAATCTTTCAGACAACGAGCTCAAGTGGTCGCATTCTTACCTTACGTGACTTTGGAATCCATGGTTATCATTGTTATCATCGCTACCATGGTTACTGCTATGTGGGCGTTTTCCTCTTGTTACACACCTCCACCAATGTAGCGTTGATTCCCCACTGTGTGTGCGTATTTGTCATTGTAATCATTAACAGCCATTTCCAGTAATTTATCTTTGTTCTTTTAATCCCATTTTATTCTGTTTGAAGCTTTTCTTAGTTTCGTTTAGTGAAAAGTATCATTGTGCCCGCCTTTTTGGGGGTTTGTTTAAATTTACGTGACAGTCTTTTCATTCTTATACCTAACGTTTAAACAGGGGACGGGGTGTTAAGCATGCTGTGCACAGAAGTGTGAGTGTACGGGTAGGGGTGGGCGTGTGTTGGGTGTGGGGATGGAGATGATGCAGATAGTACGGCCGGCGTTATCCGGACGTGGATCTCGTCCAGATAACAATCTTATTCGGTCGAGATTATCTAAGAAACGGGACAAGATATATTTTCTGATACACTAGACCATGCCAGAAAATCTTAGACACAGGACTAACGCTTGCCAGAAAGTACCTACATTATGTGTGAAAAGGTATGAGTTTTTGTGGAGTGTTGTTGTGCGGATAGAGCATTTCAAATACAGATACACCGATGAGAATAGATGTGTCAGGGTTGCTGTGAATACAGATACACCTGTCGGCTGTGGGTGTGGGGTGTGGGTTGCCAGGTTGCTGTGAATACAGATAACATGTGGGCGTGGGGTGCGGGGTGCAGATGGATGGTCATGTGGAGATCTCTGCTCCAATCATAACTTGTCATCAGTTTCTTACTCGTTCCCTTGTCCAAACGTGGGAAAACAATAACCAATAAAGTACGTGGGAAATGGGTTCTATCAGCAACATGGCCACTGCGCGTGTGCAATAGAATGGGGGCACAGCCGAGATCTCATTTTGACCCCATGGGACCTTGCGAGAATGTTGTATGAAATGCTTTGGTAGGCGGCGACAATTTTGGCAACGTTTGACAGGGAATCAACGCTTATAACCATCTTATTGCCCACACTTTTCAACGTAATTGAACCATTGTTGGTTCCTACCCCTCTCCCGTATCCACCGTTCTATCCAAAGAGCTCCTGCGTCTCGCAACCTCCCGCCCAGATGGCGTGAGGTGTTAGAAGTCATATTTTGAGACGCCAAGTGTCTAAACCCCGGGGTCTAAACAGCTCCTGCGTTTGTCGGTAGGACAGCTTCGCTTTGGCTTACAGACTTTACAGGCTTCTCAATAAGGAAAGATTCCCCTGTCACTCCGGCTATCAGCCGGGGGCATCATCCGGGTGACTTGTGCTTATTAGAATCGATTAGCTGTGTTTGACGCAGACACTACGCATCACGTCAATGTACCAGCTGCTAACATGATATTTTGATAGGACGATAGTTGAAGAATGTGTTTCTGTAGATAGTTTCGGCCTGAATTACTCAATTGCATTTAGAAACGCAAACAAGTGTGACATTTAATTGAACACATGTAAGTTAAAAGGGATGGCAAAGTGAATGCATAGAATGTACGAGCTATAGTAGTTCTTGAAGTCCGTATTTCCCATTTCCACTAGTACTGTATCAAGTTTCTTGGTCTGAACTAAACTGGAAGTCGTTTACGATGTTTTGGTTGGGGAGTAAGTATTCATACAGAGGAACGTGATATACGTGAACCCCTAAGCAGTGGGCGGCACCCAGAACACTAGGGCTACTGCCTTTTTAGACAAGAAAGAGGATACAGAGGAAAATAGGTCCTCAGATGTGTTTTACATCAAGCAGTTGGTAGTTTGGTTATTTGCCTCCTCATTAGTAAGGACAGGTGGGGGCTGGGATGTGTGTAGGTGTGCACGCGGGCGTTTATTTAATTGTAACTCTCAGTAAGGGGCCTTACCTAATTACACTTCTTGCTGTTATTGGCAATACTATTGGCTATTAGATCTAAGTAATATGCAGATCAGGAATCATCAACTTATTCATTGTGGCCCTTTCTCAGCCACACTGCATTAGATATGTACTCAACTCTCTGTCTGTCTGTCTCTGTCTGTCTGTCTGTCTGTCTGTGTTTACCTGAGCTACACTGTGGGGTTTGTATAAGTACAACGCTACATTGTGGGGTCATTTTTTGCTTGTGGGGTTGACCCCACAAGCAATGTCCTTGAAATGGTTCAAAATGACCTTATGGGGTGCACGTGAAGAGATCGTGGTACAACCCCACAATGATCGTGTCTGTCAGACAGACCCCATTAGTCTGTGCATATTACAGACAGTATCACCACCTACTGCCCCCTAGTGAGTAATACACATTGCACCCCACATGTTCAGACGCAATGACCCCATAACGACAGACATAACACCCCACATGCACAGACGTAATAACCCCATAGCGACAGACATTGCACCCCACATATTCAGACACAGTAACCCCAAAACAACAGATGATTGCACCCCATGTATTCAGTAACTGAGACAGTAAATTCCAATTTGAAGAGTGCCTGGTAGCACTTGCGATAAGCTTCGATTTGCACCCGGTCCCGTGTCTCTAAGTGCAACGGTTCACGGGTTAGAGCAAAAACAAACAATTCTTTGACTGGCCCCATCACGCAGCGGAGGCACTTTTTCCCAAATAGTCCTACAGTGAGCAGATGAAGCCTGCATCATGTAGGTGCAAGAGTTAATGCCCACTGAGCCATGATCCAGTCTCCACCCCCCAATAGCACAGCCAGAAACTACCATTTTGAATAGAGACTCTTTTACGATACTTCCGCTAAAACTTTCAAAACTAAATATCTCAGCAACCGCTGGTCCGATCGACTTGATCTTAGGTGCGTTTCGAAGGCCATCAAAGCTACTTTCTTGTTTTGCCATTTGATGAAATATATTCCTGAATAACAATATGACCCCACTATATTCAGACATTTTAACCCCATAATGTACATATGTACATGTATGAAATGTGCACCCCACAGTGATCGTTTGTACCCATTACCCAACCCCACAGTGCCCAGACCAAATTTTTCCCCACAACGTAACTCTCGTCTGTCGGGCTGTCTGTCTCTCTCTCTCTCTCTCTGCCTCTGTCTGTCTCTGTCTGTCTGTCTGTCTGTCTGTCTGTCTGTCTGTCTGTCTCTCTCTCTCTCTCTCTCTCTCTCTCTCTTTCTATGTATGTATATATATATATATATATATATATATATATATATATATATATACGGATTTTCACCCATCTCATGACATTATGCTTAAGACATTGTGTCATAGCCAGCGTCTAGTGGGCCATTTTAAACTGAAGAGGAACTGGCTCTGCCTAACTGGATTATACCAGCCTGCTGCGCGCCATTCTTACTTGTACTTGTCTTCGAAGCAGCAAGATAGTGCCATGATCACAAGATGGGTGTGTGCAGCTGATAGCTGGCGTGCAGTCAACATTACAAGGGGATGATATCTGTTTCCGGCCTCTGTGGCATACGGTAGCTGTGTTCCATTCCGTTGTTAATAGAACATAAAACACCTTTTTTCTTGTCTCAGGAGGGCATTTCTTAACATACTACGACTACCACACTTCATATCGCATTGGGAACCCCTACTCTTTTGCCATTACAGGCCTACATACATATGTCACTAATGATTGCACTGGTACGGCTGCCCTACCAAATCCTATGCAATTATTACACAAGTCCTGATCGATCAGAGCAGTCGTAAGGCCTAAAAAATGTTGTGTTTCCAGTTACCCGACCGACCCTAGCAAAACAGGGACGACCCTAACTTTTTTTGAAATTTTGAGAACTTTGGCCAATTTTTAAGAAGTTTTTCATATTTTTTCATTAATTGTGCGTATTTCTCCCGTATTTCATAGGTTTTCACTGGTATTTCTATGGGTTTTTAGTCGAAGCTTAGCTCTATTCACTTATCTCTTATGTTTTTCATAGTCTTACCATAAAATGGACGAATGTGACATGTACCCATACATTTCTACACAAATTTGAAAAAAACTACCGACCTACCGATCCTAGATATTTGACCCATGTAACTGGAAACACACAATTATTTCTTTTTGGCCTAAGGCATTGCCTACAATAACTGACTCTAATTTTGAGATTTTGAAGTCGTAGTGGCTGTGTGCAGTTGCAGTAAATCAAGAAATGGCCTGTAAACATGCCATGTACACCGTGCGGACAGGTACTAAGGTAACTGTAGTTACCCGATCCAACATGGCAGATGCTACGTCCACCAGTGTTAACACTGTTTCTCATTTTATACTGTTATTATCCTGTTATATTTCATGATATATTGTATGATCATAGTTCAGGTATGGATACTCATGGAGACAAGCACTGGAGTTACTCAAACACTGGGATTACTTAGGAATCAGCCAATAATTAATATCTGGTACTAGGATAACTGATTGTGTGGTACTAGGGTAACTGATTTCCTGTGATCTGACTGGAACTAGGTTAACTGGTAGAAAATGTATGAGGGTAACTGATCTTGTTGGTGGAAAATGTACTAGGGTAGCTGATTCTTTTTTCTATTTTTATGTAAACAGGGGGTTGTTGGGTTTGCACGCGAAAGCACAGAAAACATTTTGACCCCCCTCTCAAGGGGATAACATTTTTTGAACCCGCCCCCCATAAGGGATGAAAATCGCGCACGAATGTGCCCTTTTAGCATATAGTAATGCGCAGGGTCTTCCACTGAAAACAGGTGAAATTATTTTGACCCCCCCCCCCAATCGGAGGGGTTGAAAAGATTCTGACCCCCCCCCCCTGGCCAAGGGGTTTAAAAAATTCTGACCCCCCTCAAACCCACCAGTCCCCCCTGTTGTTAAAAAATGGTCACTCCCTTAGCAGATTCCTTAGTGGGCTGACCCCTGCTTAAGCTTATACCTTGCGAGATAACAGCCAGCATGATGGGTACCAGGTGTTATGTAATGCACCCTAAAACCCAGCACTGAATGAAAGGAATTTTCTCATTGGTCAATAATGTACCCTGCTAGGTCGGAATAGTGGGAGGCTACCTGTAGTGTCAATACTTGTGCTTTTCTAGGTGACATTTCTCCATGTAAGAGGGTTGTAGTTACCCTAGTACAGGGAACACCATTCCAGACATTTGTAGTTACCCTAGTACCTGACAACATGGTCCATGTGGTGAGCAATCTTTTCTCATTTTCGGCCATCCTGGTGGGATTCTGCCGTTCTTATTACCAGTCACTGTCCAGATAACATCAACAACATGATTTTATGTCATATGTTTGGTCTAACTACCTTATATTTAGTGATCTGAGTTCTTTACATCCCTTTTACCAGAGTACAGTTACCCTAGTACCCCTGTTGTAGTTACCCTGGTACTTGTTATTGTTGACCAACTTAGTTACACTAGTACAGCCAAATCCTAAAACACTAATTACTGTTGTTCTAGACCATATCAGCCTATGGTTATTAGTTCAGACTATTGGGAATTTTCTGAATAACACCTCTACAATGCAGCATCATTCAAATCCACAGGAATACAATGTAATTTCCCATTTGGTTTCTCTATAAGACTGACCACATCCACCATGTTGGATCGGGCATCTGCAGTTAACCTAGTACCTGTCTGGTGATGTAATGACACCTGCCCACAGTACCGTCAGTGGGTGTACGTGATGGTCAGTGTGGATCATACAGAGATGACAGGTGGTCATGTATAGTGAAGAAGTGGTCGCACAAGCACAGTGGCTACTATCTATTGATACCCGATAGCCTTGGGACTGTGGCGTCTGCCCACTTGGGTTTGTGATGTCAAGTGATTCGATCAGCCTTTCAGGATTTCTTCATAAATGCCCGAGATATTGGGTTAAATGTACAAGATACCCGACTTATAACAAGCACCTTCTTAATGTCTCCGAAGATTCCCTCCTGAATCTTACTATTTTGATAAAACTACAAGGACCATTAGGACCGACAACCTTTATTTCTGATAGCCATATCACTATCTTGGGATTTCATATCTCAGGAAACAACCTTTTAGTGTGTCTGTAGCCTCAACAGGTAAGACTCCTTTCTACCTGATGAGAAAGGTAGAACCTTAAACATCCAATGCAGACTAGTAAAATTTGAGAGTCCGGCTTCTACCACTCAGCTGACACTCTTTCTGACTACTAGTATATTATGGAAGTGATCCTTGAAGGTGGACCCATTAGTAGTATAAGTATATGCGCAACTTTCGGTTCTGATCCCCCCCACCAGACCTGTTCATGGCATGTCACACAGCTTGGAAGTATGGTGCCTACCTAGATATCGACAAAGATTCCGAGATAATAACTGTTATAGCTGCACAGACACAGCCACGTGAATATTTATTAAAGCTAGGATAGTATAGAAGATATGTGAAGTTGAATTATGATTGGGATAGGATAGGGCTAGGGTAAGAGACAGGGTTTCTATGTTTGTAATAAGACAGATTTGCTTGTAGAGTGACAACTTCAGGGTAATTAGTAATGATGGTGCTAGATACAAATGTATATTTAGTAGCCCCTGGCTTAGGCGTATTCACTGCTAATGGAAGCTGTCAGTTTGCAGGGCATCCAAGGGTCATTGAATTCCCTCGGTGCATAACCTGTCCTTTATATTGCGTGATAAAGTAGTGCCGGCCCAGACAACCTCCAATTCCAAGATGGGCTGCTTGAGTGTCACCCCCACCCAACCACCAACACCACTAATTCCCCACCCCCTTAATAACTCCAGGGGCCAGTCGGCCCAGGTGCCCAGGATCTTAGAGGAAAATAACACTTGTCTCTGTCTGCAGACTACGTGAATTTATGGGCCTTGGCCGAACCACTAAACTTCACGTGGTGACATCGCCTTTTCTTAGAATCAACATCTGACTTGGGCCCCTCCACCCAGAGCCCCGAATTTAGGACTATACCACCGTGGTATGGACGCTTCTAAAACTAGTTTACAATTATTGAAGATGAGAGTCTGGTGATGATGAATATTTCTGGAAGGACCTACTGTTTTGACTGAGGTGTAGATCCAGGTGCAACTGTACATCCTGGAATGCATTCCTCATCTAACTGCCCCTTATGACCTTTCATAACATGAATTATGAGTGTAATTCTGACTGGGATTTCTGTTGCTGTTCCTCATCAGAGATCACATCATAAGTGCTGTGATCTACTTATGACTTCTAAAATCCAAGTCACAAGTGGGTCACAAGTCACAGGTGATTCAAAGGAGAATGATATTCCATGAGGAACACTCTCCTGGTTGGTAATTATCGATAAGATTATAAACACGGGCGTGAGCAATCTCCAAACAGATGTGTAGTGATGTTATGTGGGTATATATTTATATCAGGGTCTGCTAGTCCAACCCCCTCCTCTCCCCTGTAATGGCTGGATCTCTATAATGTGATGAATATTGACGGATATAGTCCCCACAAATGGTGGCAATTTCATTATTTTACTTGATAAGTGGTACCCTGAGGCTCCATGTATCCATTTAACAAAGTAATATAGATAAATGGTTGAATTCACCAAAACCCCTCCTCTCCTCTGTAAAAACATTGCTGCAGTCCTCAAAGCACATGGCCAGGGTGTAGAGGACTATAGGAGTGCACCTGTCCCACCTGTCACCTCAGCAGTCACCCTCTGCACTGGACTCATGGCTGCACACAAGGAGGAAAACCATGGCAGCATACTGGTAAATCTTTCTCAGATATATATGAAACATATTACAGCTAGAAATGAAGTTGCCATTGCTTTGATGGACAGTTTTCACTTTGATACACATTTCCATGTGCCAATATTTATACTTGAGGCGTTCGGAGTACGGCCGAGGGATCAATGCTAGTTTGTAAGGCCATCTCCTATTGGTCCTCCCCATGTGGGTCAATGTTGATCTCTGAGTCAACTTACTACCCTCACAAGCATAGTTAGGGACTGGTACCTAGCCAGACCTGGATGGGGGGGAAGGGGGTGGAGGGAACCAGCTAAGGTGGTGTAGTTAGCGTTTGAGGTCACCCCCACCCACAATGCACTGCAAAATGTAAGAAAACTGTACCCCGAACGCCTCGACTGAGGGTAGAGGGAATCCCTGTGCATGTCATAAGGGTGGGGGCACCAAAATGGGGGTTTCTGAAACCTGCTGTTTTAATGGTCTGTGTGCTCCCACTTTCCCTGTTTACAACAGAGCCCAGAGCTGTACACTCTTATTTTTTATGGACTCAGGCGCGGATTCAAGGGGGAGGGGGTGAATGCAGCGTACGCCCCCCCTGCTTTTGAGGGGCCAAGGGGAGTTTTAAAATCAGTGAATTCTCAGCTACATGCCAGCTTTTACAATTTTCAAACCAGACTATTATTAAGCATTCTACAGCCTAAAACATGAAAGAAAGTAAAACTGCATCAGGCAGGGTACATGATACTGGGGGTGTGGACAGGGTATGGTATATGATACTGGTATATGGACAGGGCATGTGAGCCTGGGGGGGATGAAATACCATATGATACATGATAGGTATGGGGGCGTGGACAGGAAATGTGAGGCAGGATATGATTCATAAACATGAGGCATGTGGTAAGTTAACAAAGCAATGTTAAAGGTGGCTGACTCCAGGTATGTGGCCGACTGAAGGTGAATCTACCCTATTATGTGTATTAGTGGGGTGGTATTGTAAAGAGTTGAGTGGCATATTGCCTGTCCTTACCCCCAATAGACCAGCACTGTCAGTCACTTACACTTGTACTTAGGTCTATACAATAAGACATAATTGACAATTGAAGAAAATCATTATCACGGTCTATCAGGGTCTCTTAAAGATCATGGGGAAACCCCACTTGATAGAGGCAAATCAGCTGGCTGAATTGATATATATGGTGGGGCCTGAGAAGGGGCAACACTAGCAACACATTCGCAGATTGTTTTTGTTATGTAGACATAATAAAACTATGAGACTTACCATTTTAATTGCTGTGATTTATCTTTAGCTCATATAAAAATCGTGAATGTATTTCACAAAGAGGAAGTTTTTTATTAGAAAATAATGCAGCAAATAGTTCATTAATTTTCTACAAGGTGGCAGCACTAAAAGAAAATGGCGGATTCAGTTTCCTACACTGACTTTATACCACTCACACTCTCACCCCTGATGTTTGACTTGTTGGCGCACATGGTTATAAAAGTGTGGTATTTCCTCAACACCACCCTAACCGTGACCTAGGCTCTAGTCCCGCCACAGGTCCCTGATTCAATGATCAGACTCCCGGTGCTGAGTTGTACTGTACGTAGAGGGGATATCGGCGCCGTATTGGTCCTGCCCCCAATAATGCCCCCCCCCCCCATGTAATGAAAATGTGCTTCCTACGCCTCTGGCCAGGTACCTTCTAATGAAGATGATAGCTGCTCAAAACAAGAACACTAAAAAGAGAGCTGGGAATAGGTGCCCTCTTTCCCTAGAAGGTCGTGCTTTGCTTCACCAGCTAACTTCCACTCACCACTTTCGTCTGAAAAGACACCTGCCTTGCCTAGAAATAGTTTGTCTTGCACTACTATGTACCTAATTGTGTCCCACTCTTGGCATTTGGATGCCTCGATCTGTTATATAATTAACCACTAAAGCAGGAACGGTGTATGACAGGCAGAGGCACTGGCACCCTTTTCTAGGACTGGACTGGCATGACTACTTCAATACTTGTGTGCAACAGAACATAAAAGTTAGGACTAAAAGGAAAGAGAGTACTGTAGGTGAGGCACATTTTAGGGAAACTACTTTTCCCATAAAAGCAACACCCTCCACGTGGCTTTTCAGTCTAATGTGGTGAGTACAAGTTGAATGCTGAAGCAGAGTGTGACTTTCTAACATGAGTGGGTACCTACTTAGTTCTCTCTTTGGCTTATGTATAACAGCCTCCAGATCTTGCAAAACGAAGGAAGAGTGGAATGACGTCATTTCCTTGGGGATTAAGGCACTAACTGACCATAAATGTCCTTACCTTGTTGTGGGTGTAGGGACGACTAGTGCCGGGAATGGTCGGCACGAAATACACTTAATCAATGCAACCAACTGCAAGTAACGATGACTACCGCTGCCAATGATTTACTTCGGGGCTGTCATTGAGGAGCACTGCAGGTGTGTTTTGTTGTGTGGCTGTCTGCAAAGTATTTGGTCACACTAATTGAGGGTATTAAGCCACTCTATAGACACAGTAAGAACCCGGGGTAAGAACAGCTCAAGTATGGTAGGCCGTTTTGCCTTTACATGTATCACACCGCATGGTTTTCGTCTAATCATAACATGTTTAATTGTGAACGAATCTTACCTAACTAAAGACAGCAACACAGAGCTTACTTTGTGACTACTGCGTTGGCTATTGCTGGATTTGGACTGAGGATAACGACCCTTATTACACGACTTCTGTGATTTTGGGTGCTTTTTCAGGATATTCCCGTTCTGATACCTGTCGATATTGCATGTTATGATGCATGTTTGTAAGGAGTGCTGATATCCATGATATGATATCAGCACTCCTTACACCCATACCCTCCTGGTTGGAAGACCAACTCCCTATGCATTGCACCACAGGGACTGACGAGAAGTGGATGGCTAGAACCAGGTCTCTACAAGTCAATGATATGATATAAAGCCCAGGGAGGTCACTCACATATAACTAGTATACATTCAAAGTGTGAAAATATCCTGCAGTCTGGGTTGTGACCCCCCCCCCCCCACCTCTATGTCCGCTATGGTAGGCGCCGACAGCTTGCAGTACTGTGCACGACTGGCCTGGTTATGGGTCAAGGTTGGAAGGAGGTGTGTGTACCTATAGTATAGTGGATAGTGCGTCAGGCTCCAAACCCCAGATACAGGTGTTTGTGTCCTGGCCTGATCCACCTTTTTGGCTTCATTTGTTTATATTGATATTATATTGATTATTTATTGATTAATCGTGTAATAAGGACAGTAAGGTATGGGCTAACGGGCACCGAATTCCTTGTATGGTAGGATATCAAAACGCGTGGGCATAACATATCATGTAATATATCATGATTAGACTTGAACTTGTTGGCTTCAGGGGGTGATAAAAGCATGAGCCAGAGGCGAATGCTTTTATCAAACCCATGAAGCCAACGAGTTCAAGTCTAATTATTACACATTGCATTTATAATATGGTTTCCACCATTAATTCTAAGTAATTCTATTAAAATTTATAGAATCCATTATTTTCTCTTGCGAGTCGACGAGACGGCCCTTTCGCCATCTTGGTTTCATCTTGATGTATGGTTAAGCTGGCGGGCTGGTGCAACTCTCGTAGGCCTACTACCGCGAATACGTTGAGACAGAGCTGTGCCAGTCTATAGCCTAATCCATTCTTTATGCGTCAGATGGAGGCACCTGTAGTATTGACAGAATGGCGAAGAGGCAAGGCCAGTCGCTCGCTTTGAAAGTTTACTATTTTTTTATATTAAATACAGCCATAATATCAAGGAATCTAGTCAACAGGGAGGTAAAATAAGGTTTCAAGGATGTTATGTCCAAAGCATGTTGTCAGATTTGGTACATAAGCTTCAAAAATGGAGGATTTACCTTGGTGTCAACTAGTTGTCAAGGTATGTCTGGTCCGCTGTCAATTTTTGGGTTCTTTATCCTGATATATGGGAACTCGTTTTATCTACTTTCAGCACTCAAATCAGTGCGTAAACTCGATAACCATGTTATAACCTACCATACAAGGAATTCGGTGCCCGTTAGCCCATACATGACTCTCTTAATAACGAGGCCCCGTGGTGGTGGTTTATAATGTCTAAAGTCCTCCATGTCATGCCACATTATAGTCATATCACTATTAACCATGTCACCATGTCGAATGTAGAGGTGCAATTCTATCATAATGTCAGCCTGTAATATTGCCATCGTTTGGTATTACATTCCGTTGATCTCTTGGGCTGGAAATAGATTATAATAATCAGATGCGTTAGTGCGGCGTATGCAGCCAGACTTACACTGCTAGGAAGGTCTCTGTTCAGCATCATGTCTAATGAAAGTGTCTGATATATCTAATATTGGGCTGTTATACAGTCGTCGATGTATACCACTAGAGTATCTATGTGGGAACGGCCCGGTATAAGATCCCGCCATATTCTCGCCTCAAGATGAGCCTCTCTGGGGCCTGAAGGAGTGAGGTGCTCACAACGCCCCAATTCACTTACCAAGCCTGCCAGAATGTCTAATGCAATCAGGTGGGTCAACAGGGGCCCTACCTGCCCCGGACCCTAAAACATCTCCAACAAACCCACTACAGGCTCTATACCAGTGAACAGCTAGATAGGGATGCACGGGTTACAATGTGCCCCCTGTTTAACAATTTGGCAATGGCTAACAGTACACTTCCTTCCCCACCTGTCCTGTGTAAGTCCTCTTATTTCCTTGTTATACCACGGTTGTTACATTTCAGAACGATTTTGGGTGCCCAAACTGGTTAATCTGAGTGCTTTTATTACAGGATAGAGGCACTGAGAGTTGACACTCGAATATTGACAGTGTTCTTTTTCTATACTGTTCTTATATGTGACAGCAGCTATGACACAGCTTTGGCAGTGGTTCATACCGAAAAAGCTCAGCATTGCCTGGGATCGATCCAGGGACCTACTGATATAAAGTTCTGCATCTTATCCATTAGGCCACGGGGCTGCTCAATAGCATCGGGTTAGATGAGTCATATGTCTGGGACCATATGGATATATGATAGGGTCAGTATGGCGTTTGGCGAAGGTTAGCAGGGCGGCGGTGAGCTGATATAATCGACCACCATCGACAATAACTTGGCCTCTACAACAGCAGAAAGGAGTAATCTATATACATGAATATCCAGTAAGTGTATAGACCATATTTTTGGAACGTTATTGGGATGTCGGAGAGGAAGACAAGGACAAACAGAAAAGGTTCTAAAACAGTCGATGAAAACAATATGGCGGCCAAGCCAAATGGGACCGGCGAAGCCTGTAACATGGACAATGTATTATTGAAGGCAATAGAGGAGATGAAAAAATCAAACCTATCTATGGTTGAGAAATTCTCTGAACTCCAAGCTACTTTGAAGGATAATACCAAATGCATGGACAATCATATAGAAAAAGTCGAAGCCTTCATGAGCAATAATGAGGGTGAGCTGCAGTCGTTACGGGACAGACTTGATGCGGCGGAGAATAGTATAAAGAATGCTACTGTCAATATCAAGCGACTAGAGGTAGAAAACCAAAGGCTGGCATACAAAACCTACCAGAGAGAGTCCAGGTTGAGAATGATTGATGAAGCCAGGCGAAGAAAGAATATTATTATTGAAGGGGTACCTGAGGATAATACCGACCCGCCTAGAAAAATCATTGTCGACATCATGAAAGACATTGGAGCTGTCAAAGACGGTGAATATGTGGGTATCGACAGTGCCTATAGGATAGGGAAGAAAAAAACTGGTGGTAATTCCAATAGGAATATTTTCATAAGATTTAAATCAATTGAACACAAGTTCAACTTGTTCAAGAACGTATCAAAAATGAAGAATGTGGATAAATGGAGAAGAATCTTTGTATCGGATGACTTGACAAAGGAGCAGCAAGAGGAGAGAAAGGACCTTCGCTGTCTGGCTGCAGTAGCCAAGGATAGAGGCATGCCTGCAAAAGTGAAGGGTTCCAAAATTGAGATTGGAGACAGGCTGTATGGCCATCAAGAAATGGACAAACTACCACAAGGAATTAACCTGGAGGCTGCGAAAATAGTAAATGTTAAAGACGGTGTAGCATTTCAATCTCACCATGCCTTCCTGTCCAATATGTACCCATGCAAGATAGTGTACGATGATATTACTTGGCATAGTGCTGAACAATTGTTCTGGTTTAAAGTAGCCAGATATAATGACGACGAGGCTCAAGCAAATCTAATTAGAAACTGCAGAGATGGCTACGAGGCCAAAAGGCTGTCACATGGGATTTCTATCACCAAGCAAGATACCAAGGACAAAAAATACCTGATCATGAAGGAAGTAGTGGACTTAAAGTTTGGACAAGATGAGTCTCTAGAGCAACGACTATGCGATATAAAAGGAGCTATATACGAAGCTACTACTGAGAAAGGCTGGGGCTGTAATTATACAATTGCTCAAGCTAGTCAAATCTCTCAAGATACAGTGAAGGAGAACAAAATGGGACAGATTCTTATGAATTTACGAGACTCGTACATGGCATCATAAAGACCCCTGCTTGAGTTCGTTATCATTATATAGGTCTGCCATTATATATATATCTCTCTATCTATATTTCAGATCAATTATACACAAGCTATACTAAGGCATAACTTGATAAGGTATAAATGATAGTTGACCTAGTGAGTAGAATTGTATAATTACTATGAAAGAGTGGCTGTCTAAATACATAAGTTTCTACTGGGTCAACTCTATATTTAGTCTATAGCGTCGTGAGGGGTGGAGACGCTGGTCAATTAACACTGTCAATGGAGCCTTTTGGGCGCTGTGCAGCTATATAGACTTCGAGAGATGAAATGTATCATATTATGTCGGAACAGCTGTTCGACTACATACAGGCAACTTCTGGAGTAATCCTATATTTAGCCTACAGCGCCGAGAGGGGTGGAGACGCTGGTCAATTAACATTGGTAACGGAGTTTTTTGGACGCTACGTAACTATATATAGAAACAATTGCTAACCTATATGTATGCGAATGTTATAATTTTTACCGTTTCCTCTATGCTATGATTGGATACGTGTATGTATATTAGTATGAACCTAAGAAGAGGTATAATTTGTACTAAATTTACATTATATCATTTTATGGAGTCGAGAAATTAGGTCTACTGCCAACCAGTTAATCTATAGCCTTACTTATACCTCAAACGAGCATAATGCTCTTGGTAGGTGGCACGCGATGCCTATACCTACATGGATTTTCATTTATCTTGGCTGGACAATGGTATAATGAGATTGCGGGCACACCCTGGGTAACAAATAAAGGATAGTTATAACTATAGGGATGGGAGAAGAGACTTTACCATTTCTCACCTAAATACTTGTAGTTTAAACTCTAAAATAGAGACACTACGAATTTATATCAAGAATAGTATAGGTTCCCTAGGATATGTTACTCCATAGAGTCCTATAGTGCAAGCCACCCCCCTCTACCCCCCCTTCAAAGTAGGCTCCCTTTTGTGTTCAGTATTGAGTCCTATGTAGGATAAGGGGGTTTATAGAGATGTCAGGAATCTTTATCAGAGTGATATCAAATGGAAACAAGGGGCCACCTATACCAGAAAATCCTGCTGAATCCAAAATTTGTGGTCTTGATTCTCAAAATTTGGCCAAAGGTACCTAAAAATGAGGTTTGATGATGAGAATATTTTAAAAATGTACAAAAGTTATATTGAAAATGATTGGAACTTTTTATAGATGCAACATGCTAATCAAAGTCAGTACCTCAATCTACATATCCCAATGTTTGCCTATCCAAACCTGACAAGTACTCTGCTTGCGTATGGCTCTACCTCTCCCACATACTGCCTATCCCTTAGTCTGCCTATCACTCATACTACCTATCCCTTGAAACATCTAGAGTTTAATTAGGTTTTCCCTCACATGGCTTAAAGGATTAAAGTTTACCCCTCACCTTTGTACCTAATTTTCTTTGTACATTCTTACCATTAGTCTACCTATCCTCAATCTGCCTATCATTCACTTTACCTATCCCTCATGGTGACTATCCCCCAAATCTGCACATCCCTCATATTTGACTGGCACATCTGTGATATTACCTAGCACCAATGTATCTTTTGAATATGCTCACCTTACAAGGTACCCTCTGTACCTATCTCTTAAACTGTTTATTACCTATCCTCCTTGCTACCCATCCTCTTCAATACCTATCCCTCAAGCTCACTTTATAGCTTTCCTGCCTATCACAGCTTGATCAGCTGGGATAGCTCACATCCAACCTTTATTATAATCTCTTAGTCAACCTATCCCCTAAAGAACAAATCCAACAGTCTACCTCAAGCATACATCTACTGATCACTCATGCTATATATCCTTGAGGTTACCTATCCTTCAGGCTGCCTATCCTTCATGGCATATAGCCCTCTGCCTACCTAACCAGCTATCTATGTATCTCTCACCTTGTATGCTATTCTTTCTACCTTTATAGTAGCTCTTATAGTCTATGCCTTGTGAAATATACCTATCGCTCATTGTACCTATCCTCAAGTCTGCATATCACTCATGTTTACCTTACATATCCCTCAGGCCATTGAATTATCATGCTTTTCTAAAATGCCTCACCATGGCTATCATTAGACTAGCTAACTTCCTATCCTACATGTATGTTGTTTATTCCCCTCTTCCTATCCTTCATGCTGCATATCGTTCATGCTATCCCACTTGACAAGTTAAAAAACTGAGGGCTATATACCGTGAAGGATAGGCAGCCTGAAGGATAGGTAACCTCAATGATATATAGCATGAGTGATAGGTAGATGTATGTGTGAGGTAGACTGTTAAATTTGTTCCTTAGGGGATAGGTTGACTAAGAGATCAAAATGAAGGTTGGTTGTGAGCTATCCCAGCTGATCAAGCTGTGATAGGTAGGAAAGCTATAAAGTGAGCTTGAGGGATAGGTGTTGAAGAGGATGGGTAGCAAGGAGGATAGGTAATAAACAGTTTAAGAGATAGGTACAGAGGGTACCTTGTAAGGTGAGCATATTCAAAAGATACATTGGTGCGCTAGGTAATATCACAGATGTTCCAGTCAAACATGAGGGATGTGAAGAGTTGGGGAATAGTCACCATGAGGGATAGGTAAAGTGAATGATAGGCAGATTGAGGATAGGTAGACTAATGGTAAGAATGTACAGAGAAAATTAGGTACAAAGGTGAAGGGTAAACTTTAATCCTTTAAGCCATTTGAGAGAAACCTAATTAAACTCTAGATGTTTCAAGGGATAGGTAGTATGAGTGATAGGTAGACTAAGGGATAGGCAGTATGTGGGAGAGGCAGAGCCATACACAGGTAGAGTACTTGTCAGGTTGAGATAGGCACACATTAGGATATGTAGATTCAGGTATTGACTTTGATTAGCATGTTGCATCTATAAATAGTTCCAATCATTTTCAATATAACTTTTGTACATTTTTAAAATATTCTCATCATCAAACCTCCTTTTTAGGTACTTTTGGTCAAATTTTGAGAATCAAGATCACAAATTCTGGATTCAGCAGGATTTTCTGGTAGAGGTGGCCCCTTGTTTCCATTTGATATCACTCTGATAAAGATTCCTGACATCTCTATAAACCCCCTTATCCTACATAGGACTCCATACTGAACACAAAAGGGAGCCTACTTTGAAGGGGGGTAGAGGGGGGGGGGGCTGTTACACTGTGTCCATAGGTAAAGCTCTGAGTTTCACCTCCTATCTATTGAAGCTTCTTGTTTATATGGGGGAAAGAAATGATGCAGTTATTGGTATCTCTGAAAGTTGGCTAGAAGATAGCCTAGAAAGTGGATTAGTGCATATGAGTGGATATAACTTAGAGAGGTGGGATAGGGACTGGGGAAATAAATCTTGTGGTGGTGTTGCAATGTACATAAGAAATGACTTATTATATTCATCGACAGCATACGAGCATCTTAACATAAGTTCAAATGATATTGAAGTCCAATGGATCGAAATAATAAGAATTGGTAAAAAGAACATTGTAATAGCAAATGTATACAGACCTCCGGACGGAGATAAGGCTAAGTTTATCGACTGTATACACTCGTTGATTGATAGAGCAAATCTTAGACGTAAAGATTTGATTGTTATGGGCGACTTTAATATTGATTTTTTAGATACTAAGTTGGTTGCAACAAAATTAATGAAAATTTGTCTCAATATTTTGGGCCTAACACAGATAATCAAAGAACATACTAGAATTAAAAAGGAAACTAAGTCCTGCATTGACTGGGTCATAACTAATTCTACAAAACAATTCGAACCAGTGATTAGGAAATGGAACATTAGTGATCATTATATGGTTGGCATATCGTTTATCAATCAGGTAGTATCTCCAACTAAAATTGAATTTTTTGGACGCACTTATAGGCGCTATAATCCAGAAATATTTAAGGAACGTATAAGAAATGCTGAATGGGAACCATATGTTGAAAGTAATTGTGTGAACACAAAATGGTCCTGTATGTTAAATATTATATTGAAAGAACTGGATATTATGTGCCCTATTAAGAAATATTTTGTAAAAAAAGAAAGAGCCCCTTGGGTAACGGATTATATATTAGAACTAGTTAAAGACAAGGATAATGCACTTAAGAAAGCAGTGACATCAAAGATCAACGAAGACTGGAACAGAGCTAAGACCTTAAGAAACAAATGTACCAAACAAGTAAGGAAGGCCAAAGCTGACTATGTTAAATCGAAGCTAATAGAACATGGTAATGATAGTAAGAAATTTTGGAGAGAAATTAATGGCCTGATAAAAGGAGATGGAAATAAGCTGAAATGCTATCTCAGGGATTTTGATAAAAATTGTATGGTGCCAGAAGATGATATACCTGATTTTGTGAACGATTTCTTTCTAAATATTGGTCCTAACCTTGCAAAAGATATGAATATTCCTTGGTCTTATGATGGCATAGTAGTAGATAATAATTTAGATAATATTTTAACTGATGAGGAAGAAATACGAAAACTTATAAAGGATATAGATGTTAATAAATCCTCTTGTATTGACACTATCTCTTCGAGAGTATTTAAAGATGCATTATCAGCAATACCTGAGAGGATTGTTGAATTATTTAACTTGTCTCTTATGTCTGGTATCATACCGGCAGCCTGGAAAATAGGCACTATTGTACCATTACAAAAAGAAGGAGATAAGACAAATGTTTCCAATCTGAGACCAGTCACATTACTTCCAATTATTGGTAAACTTCTAGAAAAAGTTGTAAATAAAAGATTAATGAATTATTTGGAAGTTAATAATATCTTGGATGAAAGGCAAAATGGATTTAGATCAGGTCACTCGACGATTGGAACGGTTGCCTATTTCTCAGATGAAATCTATAAGGGCATTAACAATGGACTTTATACCATTTCCACCTTTGTTGACCTAAAAAAAGCTTTCGATACAGTAAATCACTCTATACTTCTAGAAAAGATGAAGAAACTTGGCATAGGAGGACAACTTATAATTTGGCTTCAGGACTATCTGAGAGAAAGGAGACAAAGGTCAATGGTAAATGGTTTAATGTCTAATGAGGGTTTAGTAACATGTGGAGTACCACAAGGCTCCATATTGGGCCCTACACTATTTTTGATATATGTGAATGACTTGGCGAAGGTTATTAAGAACTGCTCAGTCTTTCTATATGCTGACGACACTGTGGTTTCCATACAGGGTGATAAACTCGAACAAATTACCAATACACTCCAGGAAGACCTGAAGGATCTAAAAATTTGGTTTCAAAAAAACCAATTAACACTAAATGCCAAAAAAACAAATTATATGATTTTTGGTCTAAGGCCATGGCTGAAAAAAATTGAAAATCATACATTATTATTTGATAATATCCAACTAGAGAGGGTATTGAGCTTCAGGTATCTTGGAGTGTATCTAGACACAGTGTTAAATTTTAATAAACATGCAGAATAAATGTGTCGAAAAATGCTTCATAAGGTACTGATGATGTCCAAGCTCAGAACTTTTTTAGATAACGATTCATTGCTAAGAATTTACAAAACGATGGTATTACCCTATGCTGATTATGGTGATATATTGTATGACATAGCAGGTTCGTATGTATTAGATAAATTACAGGTTACTCAAAATAAGGCCTTGAGAAAAGCAATGGGTCTGGATAACAGATACCCTACCGAATTAACTCATCAACAAGCAATGATATTTCCTCTTGCCCCTCGTAGAGAAATGCACTTATTAAATTTTATGTACAAACAACAAGAGAATATTTCTCTATTAAATAATAGAGATATAAGAACTAGAATACACGATGCTAATGTCTTTCTTACTTTTAAACCAAAATATGAAACTTCTAAAAAAAGTGTAATGTATAGGGGTGCAATGGCATGGAATGCACTTCCCACAGTAACAAGAAATATTCCATCATATGAGGAATTTCAATTAAATTTGAAGAAAAACTGGGGAAGATCATTCTTTTGCTAAGATACCACTATAGGATACCATAATATTTTACTTCTCACCACCATCCCATACGATTTTTTGCTAATTAGTCTTATTGTTTACAAGTTATACAGACTCTTGGTCTACATATGTATAGAAAGATGAGGGGTGCCCGCCCCATAATCTCATATACTGGTTATGCTTAATGATATTTATAACAGAGAGGTTAAGTACACCTGTTAGCAGAGAATGTAATAGTTTAAGGTATCAAATTTGTAAGTGAATTTTGTAGAGATTACTTTATATTGTACAAACATGGCATAGCAAATGTTAACTTTTGATATACATTATATATATATATATATATATATATATATATATATATATATATATATATATATATATATATATATATATATATATTATTTGAACTTAAGAAGTTAAGCTGGTTGCATGGAATGCCTTCCAAGCTGAATAAGCTTTTTTCTATTGTAACCAGGGTAATATAAAATAAACGGGCTGGTGCTCTGCATCAATACCCATACTCAAAAAAAAAAAATATATATATATATATTTGCATGTCAGTGAATGCAGAATGCATTCTGATGCAATCTAATGTATCCTAAAGGTGCAGACCATGGTATAAATGCAATGTGTGATGATTATGCTTGTACGTGTGCCTTTTAGGTACTTGATAGAGGCACTCAGCTCCACCTCATGCCTCTATCAGTACCTAAAAGGCACTAGTGCATGTCAGTGAATGCAGAATGCATTCTGATGCAATCTAATGTATCCTAAAGGTGCAGACCGTGGTATAAATGCAATGTGTGATGATTATGCTTGCATGTGTGCCTTTTAGGTACTTGATAGAGGCACTCAGCTCCACCTCGTGCCTCTATCAGTACCTAAAAGGCACTAGTGCAAGCATAATCATCATATATATTCATATCAGATGAGCAGCTCAACTCAGTCAGATCAGGCAATGAGAGTCCCAATGCATAAATCAATTTCTACGGAAAAAAATGTCGTTCTGACAATGACTTCATATCAAGTACATATAATATGATATCATTTCTCTCTGTCTAAAATCATGTTTAGCTGGAACCTATAATTTTGGCTGCTTTGTTGACCATTGCCTAAATTTTAGGTCTATTGTAAGGATATCCAGATAACACTATAGGCCATCTGCAAGCTTCTGCAGGGAGCATTGCTACAGATTCCTCATTCTTACGACAAAGTGCAATATTTACTATGATAGAAGTTCACACATCCCTTAATCTAAAGTATTTACCACAATGCGTTACATTAAGATTAGCTTTAATAAACTTCGCTTATGAAATGCCCCTCAGAAGTAGAGGGGAGGGAGTCAGGACTGGGTTCGGGAGAGGGGAGGATATAGAGACTACATACAACCTAATTGGCAGTGGCAATGGGCAGTTCTAATTAGAGGCTTTGATAAAGTAGGTCGTTGGGTATTTCATGGTATCCTTAGGAGACAGAGGGAACGGATTTCCCTTGTAGGGGTAAGGGATACGACAGGTGCAGCTTTAACATAAATGCATATCACCTGTTTTAGTGAGTGAGTAATAGATGTTTAACGCCATTTGTACACCTAAGGTCACATTCATGGCCAGAAGTACATTACACAATTTCACAGAGGAATGTGTCGGTGCACACACATATGTGCACCACACACATTCGAAGGATGGGAAAGAGGAAATATAGACCCTTTTAAGTAGGCTAGAGAAGCCTGGTCACCGGTTTCAACCCTGTATGGTTGGCATGATGCATTAATAAATAAGCGGCCGCCTCAAAGAGTTAATAGTGTATTAGGTATTTTGATTATAGAGCTATGAGTTCTTTTGTTGGTTAATCTTTTTCATTTGATACATCCTACAATAATGTAAATACGTACATGTATGTATCCATGGAAGAAGCCTAACACTTTTATTATTTGAAGGCCTTACACTTTGATATGATTCAACTGATCCTATTATGAATTGCAAGAAACCTCTTAAAATAGGATGGAACCTTATTTGCAGCCAATTATGATGTTTATCACTATAAATAATTATATCGGCACTTTCAAATGTTATAAATTCTATATGTGAGAAGACGAACAGAAAGGATACCCCATAGGCCCCTTCCAGCACTTTCACAGAGTATCCCGAATCCTTGTCAATTCATATACCTGCTTTTCTGATAAACAGTTTAAGATTGGCTTTTGGTCTTGGAATATATTTGGTTCATTGTGACCTCAATGCTCAAGGTTATTTGTAATGTTGAGTGAGAGTGCTATACATTAGGAACCCATTATATCTAAAACCAATCAAGTTTGAATGTGTTTTCAATATTCTGTGTTACGTCTCACGTGACTAACAGGGGCGAGTGTGCCCTCCAAATTCTTGAAGTTCACATGTGAAACGAATCGTTTTGCACATATGTTCATTGATTCAAATTAATATGGAAAACAAGTTTAGTAGGCTAAGTGCAACATATGTTTGTAATATCAGGTCGGTGAGTATGCGCCAAATTGAAAGTACAATTTATCAGTTTCTTTCATTGTTATTTCATTTATTAGATTGTTTCTTTGGCACATACATTTATTAACAACGTCATTCACAAAAAAATACAATTTTAATATCTAATATCCGGGATATTTGACGACACAATATGAGGGAATACGTTTTATAAGCTCATGAATGTATTTGCAATCCCTTATCTCACGATTTTGGCTTGGACAGTGCTTTTTTGCTCATAACCCCCGTGCATTATCAAGCCATAACCCTACTCTCAGACCTTTTCTTCGTCTTCAAGAAGCTGCTGGTTTCAATCCGGACATGTTAATAAATTGGAGAAGTATACAATGTCAACTCCTCCACACATTTCCTGTTAAAACCGTTTAGGTTAAACGGGAAATCGATCCCCGGCCGCTGGGGCAGAAGGCGAGCTCGCTGTCCACCATACCAAAGCGACCGGTGGTAGAACCCAATACACATGGAAGATATCCAAAAGTTGTCCGACATACATGAAGTTTACAGAGCTCGTTAGCATAGATTTCAATGGAGCCTGGTGGAGTTATTAACAGAGAACCATCCTTAGATATCCTATATGAAGATGCCATGCCTAATTTCTCCATTTTGTTCGAAATAAATAAGAATCCATTGATTTTCCACATCAATATGAGTCGGGACCCGCCCCGTCCGGCCATTCCTTGCTCAACGCATGGCTGACCTAGTTCTTACATCCGGGCACCTCCCCGCTTTGTCAACAAGACGAAATGGCCGTGTACCGGGCCATGTGCGTTGGATCGTTATGGAAAATCAATGGATTCTTATTTATTTTGAAGAAAATGGATACAAAATGAAGGCGAACACCAACTAGAGATTGTATGTTTGGCGGTGCTAGAAATACAGGACTTGACATGCTTGGATTATACCTGAAAATTCGTTGGAAAGACGAGGGTATGATGGGTGGAGTAAAAACAATGGCTACGCTGGCTTGGCAAACCGTGCAGATTGCATGCACTTACAAAATGTCTTCTCATGGATTAATTCTGGGGTTATAAGGTAAGATATTAATACAAAATGGAGGAATCTATGAGATAAATGCCTTAATGTATGTTATGGGAACGCACTCGTGGATTTACGGGTTAATAATCCACGACCCCGAAGGGGGAATCCACTCGTGCGTTCCCATAACATACATTAAACGCATATTGTTGACTGGCAATTATGTACCAACCCAACATATTGAAATGGCTATTGAGAAGGGTAGCTCGCTGTCTGGCTTGTTTGATAATACTTTATATCAATGTCTGTAAATTCAATATCCCGGGCCCTTTATCAACAGCTTTACAGATTATTATTTTTTTACATTTATATAGGAAATTTTAGAGCACATATCAATGGATGTATCTAATTCTTTGATTTCATTGTAAAATAATGATGGGAAAATGACAACTGTGAGAGAGGGGAAGAACATGAAAAGGATACAGGAAAAAAAATCCTCAATAAGTAGTGAAAAAAATCTTTAAAATATAAAAAAATGATACAAAATTCTTCAAAATCAAGAAAAAAGATTTTTTTGGCCCTGTTTTCCTGGGGTCGGTTGGGTGACGGGAAACAAACCTTTTTTTTTTATTTGGCCTCGGGCATAGATCACCGTCTTTTGGGTCATAAAGTGTACACTGTTGGTCTGCCTCGGCTACGTGGGAGGGTCAATTACTCAAATGTCCCTAGGACACGTGCAGTCTGTAAAGGTCGAAACCCACATGGTGAGAAATGGCTCAAATATCTCTGCGATTTTGAATCTGTTGTGATTTTGTGGTTTACCCCAAATTCGCAAGGATACAACTGCAGTGAGGTGAATAGAACACAAGGACGTTGTTGCGTTTATTCATGTAATCTTTGGGTTGTTTTGCCTTTGTTGATATTTATATCTCTGTGCATTATATATTCCCTGGCCTAAAATCGCAAAAGAGTGCTTCTGTTCTAAACACCCCACTGTAGTTATATCCTTGCGAATTTGGGGAAGGCCCCAAAATCACAACAGATTCAAAATCGCAGACATTTTTCGCCATGTGGGATTCAACCTTAAGATTCTTTATAGCCCGCCCCCATATCCCCAGTCTCTCCTTATATTGAAAACTACAAGCACCACAGTGCTTAAATGGGCCACTACAGTGTTCTACAAGATGAGTTGCCTGCTAGTCCAAATCACAAGTTACATTTAGGTCAGTTCTGATTTTGCAGATGAAGGAGGTTGTTTAAAAACAGCCACATTGCACCATCTCCAATGTTAAGTGAATTTTGGCATCTCTAAAGAGCAATGTTATTGCACTCTTTAAGCAGAAATTTTATAATCCTAAAATGCCTACCTCTGTTACCTACCTATATAGTTTCAGGGGTAAAAGAACAAGCTACTCGCACAGGGGTTGTGTTAGTGTTCAGATATAACAGCAGTTGTTATACTGAGTATGGAGCACCATTGACCATAACAAGGGAGTGGTCATTATCTATCAACGGGGGGGGGATCCGAAGGGGGTGAAAAATTTTGACTCCTCTTGAAATTCTCCACGTCTCTGGCACGGGGGGGCTGCAAAAAATTGGGAATGTCATCAAGGGGGTTTTAAAAAATATTTTGCGCTTCCACACAAAACCAACACCCTCCCCCCCCCCCATTGATAAATAACGACCACTCCCTAAGTAGAGAGTACAGCAGTACCACCTGTGTATTCCCTGAGTAGAGCTGTGGTGGAGGATCTACAGCTCTCCCCTACTACAGCACAGCTCTCTAACACTGCAGACTAATTCCCTAGGTACAGCCAAGTCACTAGCACAGCATGCCGTGCAAGGCAGACCATCCAATAAAGCCTGGGGCAAACAGCACAGATCGGACACAAACGCGATGCAGACTGGAATCCAGTCCCGTCTGCGATGTTTGCATAAAAAATGGATGCAGATCAGACGTCCGGTCTGAGTCTGAGGTGAATCTAGGCATATCAAACATGTTGGATATTGGCAGATTCTCCATGGACTGTCTGAGCATACATTGAATTATGACAGGCTAGAAACGGCCCACAATCTGAAAAGGGTGAAAATCTGATAAATCCACCCCAGGTTTACACCAAAATGCTTTAAAATTTGTATTTTGATATTTATATTTCAGAAATTTTCTAGGAGACATGCCCCCACACCTCTCTAAAACACCATTGTGCAATCAAAATTTAATGAGATTTTCATTCCCTGTTCTCAGAATCATGGGTTTACTGCTGATGGCACACCTAAATGCTTAACTGGATTGGGGTCTAGAAATGCATCAGAATGCACCATTTGATGTCTAGATTTCAAAATTTTCTTGGGGGTAGCATGCCCCCAAACCCCCCTAGGTATGTCCCGGCGCTGCGCTTGCGACAACGCGGTGCTGCGCTTGCGCCATCCAGGCCATAGGCCCCAAGCGTAGGCCCCAGGGTTGGACCCCCACCCCCCCATTTTCAAAATCCTGGATCCGCCCCTGACACTAGTCCTAGCATCCAGCCTAGTATGATGTGACCCTCGGCCTTTGAACTTGGAGTTTGACCTCATAGCCTACAATGGGCAATGCCCAATGGTCTGTTATAAATAGATGGATGTAGATCAAAGGATGAACAGAGGCCTATATGGGTCAGGTCGTCAGAAAGTGTAAGATTCTGCCCTTGAAAGGCCTTTAAAATTAATTTTCTAATTACTTTATATAACCTTAACATAAATGTGAAGGGACATCCCCTCAGCTCAGAAAACCAAAAAATACCGATTTAGGGCATCCGGTTCCATTTTTATTGCTTGTTTTGTGTCATGTAACGTCCGGTACCAAAATGATGAAATATGGAGGTAATTGAAGTTGTTCTCAGAATATAGGAATGTGCCATTATGCATAACAAACATATGAAATAACAAGGCCAATATGTCTATTAATGACTTCAATTACAAAATGGATCAAAATTTGAGTTATGCATGCACAGTACACTGCCTCTTACATGATGATAAAAGTACCGGACGTTACGTAACGTCCGGTACTTTTATCAGAATTATTTCACATAAGCTGCTCTCACATGGAGACAAATGCTGCTGGACACACAATTTTTTTTTGCCAAAGTAGGGGATAATAAAGCCCTTCATATGGGTTATAACAAAGATTATGCAGCTTCATTTTTTCCATGTTTTATAACTGATTTAGATTTTGGTACCGGACGTTACATATTAGAGGTTTCCACTTTCAAAGACATACAATGAAAAATTCTCACTCACTAACATGTCCAAATCTCATGGAAATGATACCTATGATCATATACAATACAAAAAATAACTTTGGGTTACTCCAGATGTTCTTTATTCAATACAGGACACTTGTAAAAAATATAAAAAGTCAAAAAAAGAACAAATTTGACTTTTTTTTCACTTTGGCAAGCTACAAGTCTGAGAGTTTTTGATGGATGACCACAAATTTACATCTTTCTGATAGTCCTAAGTGTTCTCTATCAAAAAAGTCTATGTAAGACAAGATTGACTTGCAACTTCTTTCTCTAGAGCCATAAGAGTCCAAAATGACCCCAAAACACAAAATCTACTGCTTTCTGGCGACCTGACCCATATCGAAGTACGTAGACACAAACGAGGTCGGTGGTAATTGATCCTGTCATGGATACATTATGTAGACGGCCAATTGTAATTATGCCATTAGTATCGTCTTGACATTGATGTTGGGGTGAACAGGGGCTCGTAATTAGATTCTGTACAGTGCCGATGTCGTCAGTGTGTCTGCTGGCGTAGGACTAGGAAAAGTCAGGGTCGAAGGGGCAGTAAAATTTTGTATAAAGCCAGAGGGATTACAACCCTGCAGAAAACGTCTCTCTGTAATTTCTCTGTTTATAGCAATTTTGGGCAGGTTCTGTTATTGCTCTATCTAATAAGCAATGCATTGAATGACCAAGGAAATACCTTTAATAACATATTGAAGAACTGACCATTCGAATGGATCTAATCTTAAAACATACGACGGAAAAAAAGAAAAAAGAAGTAAGCATTTCCTTGCTGTTTGCCTCTACATCGTTTTGTTCAAAGGGAGGTGAGAGGGATCAGTTGAAACATAGAAGCATTTCGTTTTCATATTCTCGGGGAAGACCCAAGAACATGGGTTATATTATGTTTTATTCTTCTTTGTTGCCACTTTGGTACAAAAGCCCATACAAATAAACAGATTGCATCCAGTGTAGGAATAGGATAGAACTATGATATATCGTACCGATATGCAGAGATGAGACTGTATGGGCCGCTACCATGTAACGTGAGAACACTCCAAATATCAATCAGAGGAATGCTGAAACTGAGAGATGAACTCGGAACAAATTGATGTAATCTACTTGGGTGACCCCTCTCTTTTCAACCAGTTTCACTACAATGCCTGTAATCTCTACAAAAAGGGACTGTTTGCAGAGGCGAGGCATTTCTTATGTCTCGTCTTATTCTTTGTAGAAACGTGTATTGTCGTACAAGGGAAGGTGGACAAAGAAATGGTCTGTTGAATTGAGAATGGAATTAAAACACTTGGAAAAAGTTAGGGGACTGAGAAATTGAGTAATGCCCTAGGTGGAAAACGTTCCTCGTTGTGCTAGCCCCGGGATATCGTTTTGCTGTAATGGAATTTCAGAGGTGTAGGAAGCAAATCTTCATGGGGGGGGGGGCAGCGTGGGCCCAGACTCAACCACTTTGAATTGTCTGCTCAAGCACACTAGTGCCTATACATAACTATATAATGTTTGTACAGGAAAGTAATTTTTGATGAATTTTAGATCTGATTTGAGGTACAGGCCCCTATTTTCTCTATCGTAATAATAATCTTATCATATCCTAATAATCAATCTAATTTTTGATGCAAAGTTTTAGCTTTTTGTTCATTTTATTATGAATTCTTGGCAAATCTTTTTTTTTTTGGGGGGGGGGGGCAGACATACTCCTGCCCCACCCCCTTTTTCCTACGTCCCTGCTGGAACAATCACCAACATGGAACACAAACATGCAATATGTTTAGGTCAGTGATTATAATACTATAGTCTTTCAGGTCCGTGCTACAATTGACGTCAGCTAGTAACCAAAGCCTACATTTAATTCTATGGGTCCTCTCGACATTTATTGGTGTAGGTACTTTCGGGGTTTCCCTAAACGTAATTTTAGATGTTAAAAAGAGTTCCTCCCTTTGAGCAAAGGAATATCCAAGCAAGCACAACTCGTGTAATTTACATAATTCTTACGTGAGAACAATTTTACATAAGAAAGACATAATGAGTTGTGCTAGCGGGGATGTCTTTCTCGCATAACTATGCAAATTTTGAATTACAATGACATTTTTTATAGAAAGATATTGCCATAATGTAATTTCCCAAGCAGTGGATGTAGGGCGTTGGATTAAGATTGAAAAAATGATTGCTAAAACAGTTCACAGGCTATCGACACAAGTTTACCCGCCTAATATAATTATACATATATGCCAAATAATTAGTAAGGTAAAAGGACAAATTCATTGTTCGTTTGGAAGTACTAAGTTTAAGCTGGTCCATAAGTTACGTCACGCTTTTTTTATGCCTTTTTGGACACACACAACCCTTTGTCAGACTTTTACTATAGAAATGTATAGGAGCTTTGGACACCCCCCCCCCCAACCCCTCCGGTGTGACATACTTCATTGATCGGCCCTTTCTACTAAATCTGTTGAAACAAATTAGGGGAAAGGCACCTGACATGACCATGGAGGTAATTTGGCCACTTCTAAAAAATCGTATATCTGTGAGGAGTTTGTGTTGGTGCATGCTTCTTTCTATTTCAGGTCATGTGGTATCACACACATGTGTGGCCAGTTGAGGGAAAATATGCCCCCTGGGGGGAAATGGCTTTTTAATGTTTAAGTCATGAGCTTTAACATGAGATATCTTGAACTAAAATATCCCCAGTAGTTTTGCTGTAATTGCTTGTCAAACATAGGTTGGTATGTACAACTAAAAATGAGAAATAAGCTTTAAATACATTATATTCTATCATAAGCACTAATAAATCAGAAAATACAGTTTTGTGGAAAAATAACCAAAGAAATGTGATGTTTTTGTCATAACATTGGTTCTAGACGGATATTTTTAGCTCTGTTTAGGCTCTGGGTTCCTGAAGGAGTTTTAAAAAAAGTGTGTTGCAAAAATTCCCAATTGGAATAGGGGAGTGGTTTCCATGGCAACTAGAAATTGCCCTATCTACCAATTTCTATGTTTCCATGGCAACCAACATTCCAAAAATTGAACATTTTCAGTGGAGATGGAATGATTTTAAGCATACCACCGGATTCCTTATAAAAAATTGGTATAAAGCTTTTTTTTAGCATATTTGTCATTGTTTTACCCATATACTGGCCCCTGGTGGCAAAAACCAGTACTAAAAATCCCCCCCCCCCCCGGAGGCACGTTCTCCCCCGTTGGACCACATGTCTATGGGAGTACCTACACTGGTGCCCTGGTCTAATATTTTACTATAATATAGCGTTTTAAAGATTTGTTGTCCATTTCTTATGAGTTTTGTTGTAGAATTGCCAGCATTCAGGGTAGCTGCACAAAATAAGTTGTATATGGTTCCACACAATCTTAAGGACACAATAGGTGGAATGATATTTCCATAGCACGAGTGTAAGAATTTCATCTTTCTAGCAAGAAAAACACTCTGAATATGACCACATGTATACTCTTATAGCCATATGGTTGTATTACCTCTATGCATTCACTATGGACTTTCAAAATGACCATATTATTTTTCATTAAGGTCGAATCCGACATGGCGAATTCTGAATTTATGGGACCCTCCCCAAATTTGCAAGGGTTATAAGTACGACCGGGTGTATAGAACACAAGCATTCTTGGGCGATTTTAGGCCATGAAATATATAATTCACAGAGATATAAACATCAACAAAGGCAAATTATCCCAAAGGATATATGAGAAAACGTAACAGTGTCCTTGTGTTCTATACACCCTGTTGTACTTATAACTCTTACGAATTTGGGGTAGGTCTCACAAACACAACAGATATTTGAAGCATTTTTCGCCATATTGGATTCGACCTTTAGATGAGAATTTACTGTTAGTTGGTCATATTACCTTACACTGAATCCAAAGTCAAGATTTTGAGTCCCAGTTAAAAATCTGAGTGCTCTGCAGTAGTCAATTAAATGTATCTATTTGGACAGGAGTCCCCTGAGAAAATCCTTGTATGATAAACTCTGCTAGATATATTTCTACATAAACGATTCTTTGTTATTTTGGATGGCAATATCATGGCGCTACTATGGCTGTATATTGCCTTCAAAATGATGAGAGAATATGGCCATGTCTGCGAAATTCTAAAAATATAAATTTATGAAAAAATATACAAGGTTATACTTGTAGAATGAAAGAATTCTGCAGGGGATATGCTAGCCCTTTCAATAAAACCAAAACCTCTAATCAAATAATGAAAAACCTTTCAACCATAGCAGTGTTTCCTTAATATGGGCATATTGGGCGACCCTACCATGGCTTGAGGCTCTATACAGATGGAGGGGTGTGCCCCCACTTTACGTGTGGATCTTAGGAAAATGCCTTTACATAGGTCACAATCTTTTTTCGCTTTGTCTTTGTCACCGTACTATACACCAAGTGTTGATTTTGAGAAAAAAAAAGTGTGGCAATGTCACTGTCTACTTCCCCATGTCCTTGTCACTATGCTCCATGTCGCATCTCGAATTTAAGAAAAGACCATGTCACCCCGTCGATCCTAGGGGTCTTGACCCATAAACTTATGTGAAAGGACCTCATATAGCGTGATAAACGCCATCTCTAATTATCCTTTTTTATTTCTCATTTGATAGGTCAAACTCTTGAGGAAGCGGAGCGCGGACCGACGCTAACATCCAAAGGTCACGTCAATGACGTCATCAGTCTATGACATCATGGACGTCATCTCAACTTCGTCGCACGTCTAAAATAGAAACAAGCAGTCTGGACCTCCCTTAGTTCTCACTTTTTATTCGGGACAGAGTGAAAAAAACAATGCACAAACTAAGACGGAACACTAGGATTTTCGAAAACGTACACAAACTCTGAAAAACGTTATCAATCCTTTAGAGAAAGAACCATGCCTAATTCACAAGCCTTATGTTAATCAATATAAGCAAGTTTCCTATGACCACTAAAGGCATCATGATAACATTTTGTGTTCAACGATATAGATGCCAATCTTACCATTTCCAATATGGAGAAAAGAATTGACGGTGTTTAGAAGCCTTGAGCATGGCACCAGGCGAACAAAGGTATCCTTCTGATGGTCGTATATACCATTGTGGATTTGTCCTCATCTATTTTCCTACCAATTTCATTGCCTGAAAGGTTCAGGTTAAAATGTCACTGCTAATATGAATATAAATAGATTGCAAAGACAAAAAAAACCTAATTACAATCCTGTTTGCATTGGGCATCATGGGGAGGGGGTTTCATACATATAAATGCTCATTTCGCCATCATCCCTTCTCAATCAAGGTTTTCTTACAATAAAAGGAAGAAAATTCCCATGGTTCTAAAAGTGAATATTTCTACTTAAGATATTACCTGTTCTTAGCTAAGCCACGAGCCCGAAGGAATTTCCGCTATTCATTTTCAACAAGAATACAGTGCAATTAAAGGATTGCATTCTTTAAGTGTGAACCGTTTAGGTATACGAAATATTTGAATATTGCAAAGCACCATACTCCACTTATGTATTTGATTTTGGATCCTCACATAAGTTGAATCATAAAAGGACAGCAGGTGTAAAAGGACGTCATTTGATTTAATTCTGATTGCGTCCCCTTTGAAGTTTGACCATCTTTTCACACTAGCACTCCCAGCACAAAGCAAAACAAACACAAATTCTCCAAAAGTTGCGTAACACAAGTTTCATACGAGTAACTATGGGAGTAACAGACCCCAGAACCCTCCATGAATTAATGACCATCAGATCATTGAATAAGCATATATGGTATATACTTGTGATAATCAAATAATTCGTTTGGAGTGACACCAAGATACATTTAGGTAGATTCCAGGGGTCCTTTACAAACATAGGGTCTATACACAGTGTTGAATTTTAGCTAAATCTACCCCTTAGACATTAGGCATGACCCAACTCAGGCCTGTTTGATCCCCAATCAATGCCCAATCACCCATGAATAGAACTACACTGTAAAAAAAGTGTTTAGAAATTAAACACTTATCTAAACACTTTCCTGTCCCACCTTTGTAAACACTTGTTATATAAGTTTACAGGGAAGTGTTTAGACAAGTGTTTAGATAGCCAAAAAGTGTTTAGATAAGTGTTTCCTTTCTAAACACTTATCTAGATAAGTGTTTCTGGACCTTTCCCTACAACTTATCTAGATAAGTGTTTAGAAGTGTTTAGAATCTAAACACTTATCTAAATGTTCTAAACACTTTTTGAAATATGTTTAGAAATGAAACACTTTTCTAAACACTTTTTGCGAAGTGTTTAGTGTGTAAACACTTTTTGCTAAACACTTTTCAAAAAGTGTTTAGATTCTAAACACTTTTAAAAATAAGTGTTTACAATCTAAACACATTGTTAATATGTGTTTAAAATCTAAACACATATGAATGTGTTTAGGTTAAATGCGTTTAGAAAGTAAACACTTATGCAATGTGTTTAGAAAACTGGGACAAATAAGTGTTTACAATCTAAACACCATTTTTACAGTGATATATGCAGAACCCCTTTTATATTCATCTTTCACAGTTACATGATAGCTGCATGGACTGCCTCACCTCTGCCATTACAGTGCTGATCTTCTGTATTCCCTTCCTTCCAGCTAAAATATTTAGTTTGTTTCATATGATGTCTTTAATATCGGCCTTACAATTATTTTTTGAAAATGTGACATCACACTATCCTTGACACCCCCCACCCCTGTCACACTTTGTCATGATCAGAAAAATACCCCACCCCCACCCCCTCCTTTGTGACATAATTTATGGACGGCCCCTAACATGAAAGAACGTAAGAAAGCACCAATAGATCAATTGGATGTCACAAACATAAATGACATACTCGATACCCGGGAAAGGTTGTTCAACTCTGCATGAATCCAACAGTTAAGGTGCCATCAATTTCTGCGATTTATAGACATAGGTAAGGCCTCTAGAATACAATGGCCTAAAACGCAGAGATGTTGGGGCCCTAAATCGCCAAATGGGATTCGACCTTCAGGAATGCTCCAAGAATGCAAAGGACAAACTCGCAGAGATATTTGAGCCCTAAATCGCCATGTGGGATTCGACCTAGACAACCAGCCACAACACATATATGCATTTGCTCCTTAGACCAGTTGACCATGACTACAAATATCCGAGATGAGTAACCATGGACAGTGCAATATCCTTGAATGTTGTCAATATGGTCATATAAAATAACGTATGTGTATCTAGGGTAAGACTATGTGTAGCTTTCACAACATCGATCATCTGGACAAGGTCGAATCCCACATGGCGAGAAATGGCTCAGATATCTCTGTGACTTTGAATCTGTTGCGATTTTGGGACCCACCCAAAATTTGCAAGGCATATAACTACAGAGGGTGTATAGAACACAAGGACACTGTTGCATTTTCTCATCTAACCTTTGGAATTTTTTTCCCTTTGTAGGTTTATACCTCCGTGAGTTATGTATTCTAAGGGCTAAAATTAAAAAAGATCGCTTTTGTTTTATACACCCTACTGTAAAAAGATCCCTGGCCAATGTGGGGTAGGTCCCAAAATCGCATCAGATTCAAAATCGCAGAGATATTTGAGCCATTTTTCGCCATGTGGGATTCGACATACGAGCATACACCTTGAACATTTACACATCACATCATCCAGAAACATATTCTATGTACAAACACATTCAATAAAGGACGCATAATGGTCAACGCAGTTCATCTGTATATAGCAAGAAGCCCGCTACATCAAAGTGTGGACGACAAGTCTTCTTCTAAACAGTTTTTGCATTTTAATTATGGCTTTGATACAGCAATTGGACGTGGACAAAAGAACATCCATGTCATTCGGTCCCTTTGTCTCTTAGTATTTCTAATAATCCTTTGTTTCAAAAACTTTCAATTTATTCAATGCCACACATGAGTAGTATATAGGTGTAAACTCAGCGCATAGAAACAGCTACTGAAATCAATTTGACCTACTTATGAACCGGAAGTGACCTTTTGACCTCACCATTGCGCATGCGCAAGTTTCAAATTGGCAGACAGCAGACAACGTTTGACATACGTTGTCATAGACTTTGCGCATGTGCAGAGGTAGGCTAAATTCAAAATGGCAGATGTTAGGGAGCATTCATTATTAACAACAGGGGGGTGGGTAGGTAGGTAGGGGTAGGTAGGAGTAGGGTAGGCTGGGTAGGTTTATATAGGGTGTGTGTGTGTTATACCTTTAACAGTTGGTTCAGAACCATGCCGGCATCCAATAATGCCTGGTTTGTCTGGCTGCTTCAGCTTTAGCCAGAAGGGATTGTGTCCTGTCCATTTTTAGGCACAGTGGGTTCCTGGCTAACTGTTAACCCACTAGTATCTTCAGTGAAGTGAGTCCTACCCAGTTGTCCCAGTGCACACTTGAAGAGCATTGACTGTCCTAAAGTTATGTCCAGGGCTGCTACATCAGCAGGCAGGAGTGTAGTCAAAACCTGCTCAGAATCCAGGTCTTGCTTTCTTAGTAAATCCATGGACTTCTTCTTAAAACCAACTTCTTTTCCCCAGTCAGTGAAATTGAAGGGGCTTGCTCCCCTTTTTGGTTAGTGTAGAGGTATCATATTGTACCATATATACGAGTGCCATCTGGCGTGGCGGGTGAGTCCAGTCGCTGGGTGTTCCTAAGGTTCCGGATAGGTGGCGGCACCGATCCGGGTCTGTGGGGACATCTAGCGACAAACACCAAGGTCCATATATAAAGACCGGGGCTCAGCCGCTACGTCAGAGGCCCTCCAGGCCTCCGAGCTTATAGACATAGATATTAATCCATATTAGCTGCCCCATCACCACCTTCCGGGTAGCCGTTGAGTGTCCTTAAAATAAACCGTTGGCATACACTTGAACCCCCGCTTTACTCCTTCTTTCCTAATCCGTTAGGCCCGAACCACCAAACTGGTCAATCAAACCATTACATTGGTGCCGTGACCAGTTTATTCTGGTGTATAGCCCGGACGTTATAACGTCTGAACGGCTAGTACATGGGTTAGACAGTCTCGCGGAAGCTAACCCTGAGGGACAATTATTTGTCCAAGAGAATGGCAATTGGACATTAACAGTCCAAACCCATTCGAACCCACAGGATGTAGACGCTGCATCCTGGAGGGAACCCAGACCTCATTACACACTGGATAGTGAGGAAAATATACCTGACTCTGTATGGAGAGAACAATCCATACAGAGAAGGAGTACCTTGATAGGTCAACAATCAATTGTTGACGAATTAAGCAATTAGATGTTCGAAGTTGGTGGTAGCACTAACCCAGAACATCCAGCACCTATGCCAAAAAGGGTAATGTTTGGACAACTACCATACAGTATACCCAGACCCGGATTGCCTAACATATGCAGTACCAGAAGGTGAAGAACTAAAACAACCGGATATCCTGTTGTTAAACGAAACATACGTATCTTTGAATGAGAACTTAAATATCTTAGTCAAAGCAAAAGATGAAGAAATTAATGAAAAGCTGCAATTAGAAGAAGATCTTGTTGGCATGCGAACCGAATTTGTAACCAGGAAGAGTGAATATATGAAAGAATTGGAAAATGAAGAAATGAAACTTCAGAACATGAGAAAGTCTTTCAATAAAGAATATGACAATAGACACACGCGTATCCAAACATACATAGATACGAACGATCAGCTATGTCGTGACAAGGTCAACTATGAAGCTGATATAAGTCACTATCAAAGTGAATAAGAGAAATTGAAACTTTAGTGTAATAAGCAAGCTGAAGACGATGAGACAATCCGGACGGGTATTATAGCATATAATAAACAACTGGAAGAAGATAGACAGAAACTCACTAACGAGCTTCAGGATTTGCAAAACACTGCAATGACTCTAGATAAGTATGTAGAAGCCGCACAACTGACTATAGGTAGTATAGATCTGAATGTGGTATCTACAATGTTGACAAATACAGTCCAAAACGTAACGCCCACCACATACAATCCATTCATAACTGATGGGGTGGATAAGAATGTAGATTATAAGAAACCAGATCATTCTACATCCAGTGGAGTGATTGATCCGAATAGTACAAGTCGCCTCAAATCAATCATCAACAAGTAGTGTGCCTACACCACATGTTCCAAAATATGATCCGGCTGTAGGTCCGGCACCACCAATACCAGATCTGAGTCAAAAGATTAATCCGACTATAGTTAATGCAGCGGTGAGTGGACCAAACTCCGCCATCCCAACCTTGTGTACCGGGACCGATAAGAAACTTGCTGACACCACCTTCTTATTTTTCCCAACCCGGACATAGTACTCCAGTAGGACCAAGATTGCCTAACCCCAATCCTGGCCCTAGCAATGCGCTTAATACTGGACAAGTTCCTAGTTCAAACCCACCACAACCTAATGTGGTAGGGGGTGCTTACATACCAAGACCAGCTCCTCAAGGATATAGTTATAATAATTATAATTCTGGAGGAGGGGGGTATTCCTATTCGGGAAATTCATACAACCAGGGAGGGAATCAGAATAATTCCTACCCCAGGTATGCGCCTTCTGGATCATCCGGAAATACTGGCTACAGTGGAGGCTACTCTAGTGGTTCCTCTGGAGGCCATTCTAATAGCGGACCCCCAGGAGGTAACCCGGGAGGCCGCCCCGGTGGACCTGGATCCGGAGGATCAGGATCGGGTGGAGATGGCAGGAAACCGAATCGGAGAACATCCATGCCAGCAGGGATGCAGAATATCTTTGATAGAAGCCAATGTATCCAAAATGTGGGCATTGACTGCTACCGGAAAGGAGCAGATGGCATGGAAGTTATGAACTGGAGCATGCGAGAGGCTGATAGACTACGAGGATGTAATAATCCGGCTCGTAGACAGGCAAGGATACCCCCTCCCTACGATTCGAATGATCCATGGAAGGATAGGTATCAAGCTTTTGTCAATGAAGTTAACTGTAGCGGTTGGACAAAAGAAGAAGCTCTGCCTTACCTGATCTGCTGGTTAAATAAGGGCGGAAAAGTAGCTCTCAACCAGTGGAGAGCAGCGTATGGGATATACGGTACCTACGACCAATTAGTCGAATGTGCCGCGTACCTATTTGGTTCTATCGTAAGAGAAGATATATGGGTAAGCTTTAAGAAGAGGACCCAGAAACCCAAGGAGTCTCATAAAGTCTTCGGGTTGGAGCTACAGGACCTGCTGTCAAATGCACGTCCAAATTGGGCTCATGATGACGATTGCTATCTGCAGGAATTGTTCACACAATTCTATAGCGGATTGCGAGATCCGGATCACAAACAAGTGGTCTGGGATTCCTGGAAGGACGAAACATCCTTCAGCGATCTCTTCATAGCCATTGACGGTTATGATATGAAGAAAAGATTGGTGGGTCTGGCACCTAATCCGCTATGAGCTGCTCCATTACAATACGGAGCAGCACCCGCTCAAGTACCTGAGACATTCCAAATGGCCCCTGTTGACCTACAGGAAGCTAATCAGGAAGACGAATATATCTCCGATGACAACGGAGAATATATTGGTTCCGTCCAAGTAGCTGGAAAGTATTACCGCCAGAAATGGTATCAGAAAATGAATCCGAAAGGAAAAGGAGGATCCGTTGTAAATAAAACAACGTCCAGGCCAGCCCAGGCTAGTAATATTACAACTACAGTCGGCCCTTGCTTCCTCGACCCTTTGATTCCTCAGATCCCTCATTACCTCAGACAGAAGATCTGCAACTAGCTCTATGTTTTCTATTATATTTGGACTTACTTCCTCAGATAATTTGTTTCCTCAGATATTTTCCCTTGCATTTTCCGAATCTGAGGAAGCAAGGGCCTACTGTACAACCGTCCCTACTGTAGCAGCTGCTGCTGCCCCTACCGATCTGGTAGAGACACTGGTAGCACGGCTAACAGACACTCTGAGAAGGCCCCGAGTGGATAAATCTCAGAGAAGGTGTTTCAGATGTCAGAAATTAGGTCACTATGCAGCCAAATGTACGGATGATAAACCTGTCCCTCGGGGACAGGGAAGTATCTCTGGAATAATCACAGAGGAAAACTGAGCAGGGGTCCCTTGATGGGCAGAGAAGGGGATCCCAATGACAAATCTTGCCATGATATCACCATCCGTGACAATAGTTTGCATGCAGTAGCAAATTCGCCTAGCACCAGAGTGGTTGTAGACACCCGGAAGGTTAGGGAAGCCGATACAACAGGTGCCCAGGGAGCACAGGGTTGGTAGTGCCCACCTACCCCCGGGTCATCCTTGTCTTTGCTAAAGGTAACCATCTCTAAGTGTACCTGTACGTCCATCTGGAACTACAGGCACAGGTAGTACACCCTGATGGTACTCCAGTTAAAATGGATCCGAAGGTGAGACTTGCAATCGAGAATGTGTTGCACCCGCTCCAACTCGAGAGGACGCCACTGGAGTGACTTAGTGACTGGACGTGGTTCCAACGAGGACTCCAACGTGGATATTGCCTTCCGAGAGTCAGTATATGAATCAAACAGAGCCTTCATGCTGGGAGCCTATCCCAAGCCCGATAGGTCTCAGTGGAATGTTACAAAAGACAACATTGATTGGGTGGGTTGTGTGTCGGACCCTCGTGGCCAGACATATCCCCACCCTAGCACTGTCCGTCAAGATTTACACACCCTTAGGGAGTTTAGAGAAGCAGCCGAGGTTACTCAGGTCAGGAACTCCTCCCTCCTAGAACTGAACCGTTATGCAGCTCTCCATATGATCATCCACCGTCGTATGGCAGCAGAAGAAGAGGCTCGCAACAAAGCCCGAGCTGAGGAGGCGGTATTAAAAGTAACCGCTCCCCCGATTCCTGACTTAAAATTAGATACTAGAGGCTTGGATTCTTCTAAATCCACTTCTAGCGGCTCTACCGGAAAGTCTGTGGATCCGGAAACCCCAAGTACCTCAGGTGAGGCTGGAAAGGCTGAACCCGGAACTAAAGATCCGGATCCGGAAGATTGGCAAGTGTCTAAGAATAGGAGGTCTGCTTCACATCGGCTTAAGAATCTACCCGATTCTGTTAAAGCCGAACAGAAAACCAGTACCTCAGGAACAAGCAGTTAGAGTACCGCCATGGAGGTGGTCTCGTCGGACGATGACTCTTTAGATGAGTCCTCAGTAGAGTATGATGAGAAAGTTGTCCCATCTACTCAGACTGAGGCAGAGCGTTGGGCTAACGCCAAATCTGGGTATAAGACCCGGATCCCAACCTGTTTCCAAGATTGTGCTTACGGAGTGAAGAAAGACGGTTCTACTCTGTATGCCTGCCCCAATCCAATTAACAAAAATGGGGAATCGGATGACGAAGATTGGATGCGTCTTACTGACGAGGATCCCAATCCTAGCAAAGCCTATCGCAAGATGTGGCTTATGCTAAACCACACCTATACCCAGAGGCGGAAGCTGCGTTGGGCACTTGAGAAGTGGTATGGTGACGACCAAAAATCCTGTCCCTTCTCCATCTGCCAGGATGCTAGTGATGTCTCGGTCCGGACCTGGAGTACTTCAGCCCAGTTCCAAAGGCATCTTGTAGAAGCCCACTTCCACCATCACCCGATCTACATTTGTGACCCGAGTTATGGTAAGAAGGGGAAGAAATGTACTACAAAGGTCACCTACAACCGGCGTAGCGATCTGGCAAGACACCAGAAGAAAGGCCATGCTGAAGGTCTCGATACAGCCCGTAAAAAGACCATGGAGCTGCATCAGGAACTCATGAAGGAGTAGCCTAAGCACGGATGCTTGGTCGAAGATCCGACCAGGGGACCAAGTCCTCTGTGAAGTTCCGAAAACCAAGGATTCGAAACTTCGTGCTAAGATTATCCTTACTCCAGGAAAAGGAAAGTTAGACATGCATGAGAGTCTTTGGCAGAAATGCGAGGAGTCTGGAAAGGATGGTAAGCGAGCCCGAGAAATAGTTAGGAGAGACCAGAGCCGGGGTGGATCCGGTAATGGTCAGACTAAAACTAGCACCCAACCCAGGGCGGATGATCGTTCCAGATCCCCCCTGGCACGTCACCCACACAAGCAGACCCAGGGTACTCCTGTCTTCAAGAGACCTGGACCTGCCGGATATGCTCGAATAGCATCTAAACCGGGGAAATTGGATACAAACAATTTCCCGTCAATGTCACAAGGTCCTGGACCTGAAAGCCAGACCTTGGTCATTGGGAAAGGGGGTCGCCTTGTACCCAGAAAGGCCCTAGCACCTGCCGCTGCCAGATCCGCAAGTGCCGCATCTGCTCAGCAGATGTCAACCACCCCTGAACAGGTACAGATGTACATGGACATGGGGTTGAGACAAAATCCACCACCCTCTTACTGTGTCCCTGTGGCACCTTCGGGTACGTCCGGAAGCCCAACATCCAGAAATGTCATCCCGGTAATGTTATCACTCCCCAAGAGTGTTGCACTGCCCGTCAAACCAAAGGATAAGATTACCATTAAAACCATTAACGCTGAAATCTGGTTCGAAAAATCTCGCCAAGGGGAGGCCGATGTCCAGAAGGCCATCTACACCCGTTGGGAGAAATGAGTAAAGGAAAGAGCTACAGAATTCCATCAGGGTCTTCTGAATGACACTCTCATGTGTATGAAGGAAGTAGGCGATGCTGAAAAGGAACGCCTAGAATCCATGATCCGAGGCGAAGTAAAGGCTCGGGAGGAAGAAGCTATAGCTGCGAAAGAACAGACAGCTATGGATGTACACGTCATAGAGAAATGTGTAAAAGAGTAGATCACCTGAAACACTAATCTGAACACTAAGTTCATGAGGGTGTTCGGGGTCAACATCGACGAATGGGACGGTACTCCCGAGTCGGCCCTAGACCTTCTAAGGAAGAAACACACTAAGAAATCCACTTAGTGTGTTCTGGGTTTCCCTCAATTTTTTTTTACTACTTCTCACCTCAGAACCAGACTTAGTGGTTTGCAGAAGGTAGAATGTCTACCTCCTGATGTTCCCATACAATTAACACTTAAGTCTATTCTATGTGTTCCGGGTTCTTTTATAACCAGAGTTAGTCTGATCAGGATATAACTTAACTATTGTAATGGTTGGTCTTTCTAACCAGAGGGGTTCAAGTCTTGTAATTCGAAAGGAAAGACAAAGACAGTATTCCGAAAGACAAAGACAGTATTCCGGTTTTATTTTGTTTTACACCTTCCGGTTACCCTTGTGAGTATATGATCAGGATAACATGATATCTACATGTATTATGTATGGAAGCCTACATGGCCTCTGACGTGGTAGGTGAGCGCGGAGCCTTTTATATAGATACTCCTGGTTCGTCGCCAGGTGTCCCACGTACCCGGATAGGTGCTGCCACCTACCCGGAACCTCAGGAACACCAGGCGACAGGTCTCACCCGCCACGCCAGACGGCACCAGTTAATATTATACCTCTACACTACTCCCCCAGACAATAGGTAGGAGTTATAACTATTAATGTATTATATAGGAGTAACATATACAAAATGTCTATTCCTATAATAGAGGTTAAGTTATAGTTAAACATCCGTACCATAGGAAAGTATGAGTCTATATATGAACATAGATACGAAAGCAATGATGAGTTACGGATAGTTGGATAATATTAAGGTAAGTACAATGTGGAAATACGTAGTCAGATTTATGTAACGTATCTGAATATATAACAAGATATGCAACCTTGTAATTAAATTATCAACATACGAATCCTTAATAGTCTTGATAAAGACTCTAACCGTAACGTTATTACTTTCATTACACACAAGAAACTTTTAGTTCTGATAAGAACTATTAAAGGGTATTTAGGTTATAACAATACACTCAGGAAAAAAAATTATTTCGATTGTCTTATATATTAATATAGACAAAGTTATTTTTAGAAAAATATACACATCTTTATGTATCACCGTATTTACAATATAATATCATATCACCAGACGATACATTCGAATAGCATCAAGGAACGTAACACTTGCTGGTGTAAAACCATAGGGCTATAGATCTATTAAATGAACACATTTGGTGTTTTTATAATTTTATACAATGATATTAGATCTAGACCCATATCATATTAAGCATGCACTTAAAAGTCATAGTTTATGACATAGATTAGGTTTTACAATAAACCTTTCAATAATACAACTATAGTTAATATTTGAATATAGAACATAGTGATACATACAGTTTTGTTTACATTATTAACTATCCGGATGCTCCTTTCGTTGATGTAGTGGATGTGAAAGTGTGGTAGTAATCCGGGTATGGTCAGCTAACCATGGGAAGGATGTGCTCCCACTGGGCACATCAACATTGATTCAGCGTTGAAACAAAGTTTGCAATGTTTGCATATCAACGGTTGATATAGGGTTGAAATATAGTTGAATTTGAAAGTTGACACAACATAATCAAAATCAACTGTGATTCAACATCTAACCATCAGCGCTGATTCAATGTTTGTATTTATTTGTTGATTCAACGTTGACACAACATTGATATGATGTTGAAACAATGTTGATATTTGTTAGGGCATTCTTTGTTGACATGTCAATGTTGAATCAACATTGAAATCAATATTGTTGATTCAACATTGACAAATCAATGTTGAGTCAACATTGAATTGAGAACAATATTTCAACATTGATATGTCAACTGTTGATTGGATGTTGAAATGGTGTTGGTTGACAACATTGAAATAGAATCATCGAAAAGGTGTTGAAGACAGGTTGATCAACATCATCAACACAATATCAGCGGGTTGTCAATGTTGATGCAACGTTCTGTGCCCACTGGGCTATAGTCTTTCTAATATATATCACGGATGTTGATAGGGCAGCTACCCAATTCCTCTCGAAGTGCTAAAGTCAAATGTAGTACATGTATATCCAGATTGAAGAATCCTATTATAAAGGCACTCGGGCCAAGTAGCAGTAGTGTTCGTAGTGTCCTAGTAGTAGTAGTAGTAGTAGTAGTAGTAGTAGTAGTAGTAGTAGTAGTAAATTTTCAAAACGTATATCCAGTGTCTATTAATGTATAGTTCCGGGTAGCACAAGAAACATAAACTTCGGTTGTAGATAGGACATCAAGGTAACAGGTGTTTAGGTAATCCACATCTCACTGCATCCGTCCGGTACATCAGCAAAAACTATTCGGATATATCTGAAGCTAGGTCATTAGAGTGTATGGAGTCCCAGTTAGTAGACTGTGTACTCTGTATACATTCCGGGTTAATGGACTGATTGAATAATGGAATCCGGAAGCATGTTAAGCCGAATGCTTAGCATGCTTCTTTTTAAGAAGAGCTAGAGCGGACTCCGGTTTACCGTCCCACTCATCTAAATCCACTCCGAACACTTTCATGAATTTAGTATTCAATCGGGTGTTCCATTGTACTTCCTCATTTACCCTTTTTTTGAGGACATGGACATCCATGGCTGCCTGTTCTTTGGCAGCCAAGGCTTCTTCTTCGAGTGATTTAACATCTGCTCGAATTTTAGTTTCCAGGCGTTGCTTTTCAGCATTACTGACCTCCTGGAAACACATCAGAGTGTCATTTAAGAGACCCTGATGATAATCCGTGGCTCGTTGCTTAACGCACTTCTCCCAGTGGGTGTAGATAGCCTTTTGGACATCCCCCTGGCGAGATTTATCAAACCAGACCTCTGCCGGACTAGTTTTAATAGTGATGGCATCGGCTGGTTTCGGGATCATTGCAACAAGTGGTGCAGCACTCGGAAGGAGTACTGGTGCAGCTGTCGCAGTGGCACTGGCGGTTCCGGATGAGCTAACCGGTACAGGAGACGCACCCGGTTGTGAAACTGTAGGAATACAGTATCCGGGTGGTAGGTTGTGCTTCATGCCAAGGGCCAAATACTTTTGTATCTGGTCCTGATTCAGTGGTGCTGGAGATCCAGCGGCGGCAGCAGGGGCGGGCTTCTTGGTTACCAAGCGTCCACCTCTACCTACAGTCAGAGATTGACTCTCCGGTCCGGGTTTCTGGGACATGGAAGGATATGCCCTCTTGTCCAGTTTACCCGGATGTTGTGCAGCTTATGCATATGATCCGACAGGCGCAGGCTGTTTAAAGACAACAGGTACCTGCGACTGATCATGCGGGTGGCGTGCCAGCGGGGATCTGGAACGATCCTCCCTGGCTTGACTCTGGCTATCCGGGACACTACCGGGTTGTCCCCGGTTTTGGACTCTTCGGTTCCTATCTCTGGCACGTTTACCTTCTCTGCCAGACTCCTCGCACAATTTCCAAATGCTATCGTGCATATCTAGTTTCCCTCGGCCTGTGGTGAGTACCATCTTAGCGCTAAGGTTAGACTCTTTTCCCTTGTTAACGGAACAAAGGACCTGGTCACCTGGTTTAACTTTAGACCAGGCTTCCGTATCCAGCTTATCTACTTCTCGCATAAGCTCCCGATGAAGTTCCATGACCTTCTTCCGAGCAAGATCCAGACCATCCGCATGGGCTGCTTTCTGGTATCTCGTTAAGTCACTGCGACGATTATAGGTTACCATCGTAGTACACTTTTTTCCTCTTTTACCAATCGTCTGGTCACAAACGTAGACCGGATGATGGTGGCAGTGGGTCTCGACGAGATGTCTTTGGAACCGAGCAGAAGTGCTCCAGGTTTTGACAGTCTCGTCGCTTGCATCTTGGCAAATGGAAAAGGGGCAGGTCTTCTGACGATCGCCATACCACTTTTCCAGTGCCCAACGGAGCTTACGCTTCTGAGTGTTACTATAGTACTTATCAGAAGCGTTCAACGTAAGCCATAGTTTCCTATAGGCTTTACTTGGATTCGGATCTTCGTCGGATAACCGCATCCAATCCTCATCGTCCGACTCTCCATTCTTATTGATGGGTCTGGGACAGGCATATAATGGAGCCCCATCTTTCTTCCGGTATCCGGAAACGCAGTCTTTGAAACAAGTGGGTACCCGTTCCTTAAACCCGGATTTCGCGTTTTTCCAACGCTCTGCCTCCGTTTGGTTCGATGGTGCTGCATCTTCATCGTACTCAAACGAGGACTCCCCTAAAGAATCATCTTCTGAAGAGTCCACTTGCATGGAGTCTTCATTAGTCGGGCCGGATTTAGCGGCTTGCTCCTCTGCCTTTACAGAGTCTGGGAGATGCAGCTACTGGACTGTTCAAGTCCTCCAGTCTCTTTTCGAATGATTGATCCGTAGTGGGTGCATCCACTTCCATCAGTTCATCCTCCTCCGGGGTTACTGGAGACAATACCTCACGAGTGAGGGATTCGGAAACTGGCGTCAGCTTATCCAGGTCACCGGATAGCTTCGCCGCGGTCACGGATTCCTCAGCCATAGGCCTGGAGGAATCAATTCGGGAGTATAAACACTACTTTTCTGACTTAACGGCGTCAGAGGCCGGAACAACACAGTGTCTCTTCCCTAGGGCTTTGACTCTGTCGGTGTGTACGCCTTTAGTAGTAAATCAGAGAGCGGACGAAGACTCGTCCGCCTCTTCTCACTACTAAAAACAATATGGCGTTACGCCAGGTTCCGTGACGTCATTTCCACGCTCGAAAGCAGGGTCACGAGAGGTCAGCCGAGACTGGACGCCATGACGTCACAAGCGCAACACGTGCGGACCGCGAAGATATAAACAAATGAATGTTTTGATGTTATTTTCGCTCATGCTGTCGACTTGTCTGGGGATTTGCGTGGAGTTTATGGAAAGCTTCTGCGAATCCACCGGATTATCCATCCACCACCCACTGGTACATCGTACAGCGACGACAAATACACCTTTCACCTAACATATAACATTGAACCGGTTAACAGGACAGCACACTCGTTGTGTATACGGGTTAGGTTACTGCAGTCCTCTGGGCTAATCTAGGACTACGATGGACGATTACCTCTTTATCGGGTAAGTCCTTTCCGAACCTGACAGATCGAAAAGCTTTCTCTAGGGATTCTGTAGTCTTCAGAACCTCTTTCCTCTTTTTTCTGTCTACACCCGCCGAGACTTTTTTTACACCACCGTGCTTATTGTTTAGTAGCGTCAGTGGCTTCCCCATAGATTTTTTCTTGGGCCTGCCCCGTTTCCTTGTAGGTCTCGGGTCAGGTTCCTGGTCAGGGATTCGATTTACATTCATTACCTTATCGAATCGTTTACCATACATTTCTGTGGAGGTCTCCCTCCCAGACCATCTTCGTAATCTCGCGACATTCGATTTGTAAAATCGACCAATGTCGGATTGAATAATCACTGTACAATCACTGATAACCTGGGTTACAATGAATGGACCATCCCAATTGGATACTAATTTAATATTACGCAAAGGTTCATATAACCTCAGCACTCTATCACCTGGTTTGAACTTTCTCATTTTTAAGTCCACATCGTACCTAACTTTTTGCCAACGTGCACTCTTTTCTAGGTCAATTAGGACAGATTCATAAGCTTTTCGGAACCTGTCCCTCAAACATTCGACGAAAACTACATGACAAGGTAGTTCGGGATCCATGCCTACGACTCCGAACACTAGGTCGGCAGGCATTATAAGGTCTTCTCAGAATACTAATAAGTTGGGAGAACAATTAGTACTCGAATGTACAGTACTGTTGTAAGCATGTGTCACAAAATGACATTGCTCATCCCAGTCGTCCATGTTCTCATTCACTAGTGATTTGAGAACTTAAATAAGAGTTCTATTCAACCTTTCTATTAAACTGTCGCTCTGAGGGCGATACAGATTAGTTCTTGTCTTACAAATGGCTAAGTATTCGCACATACTCTGCCATAAGTTAGATTCGAATTATCGGCCTTGATCACTATGTAGCATCAAGGGAACACCAAAAGTCAGTACCCAGCCTTTCAAAAAGGCTTCGGCACATGTCACAGCTTTATAATCCGGTAGTGGGAAGACTTTCGTATACTTAGTATAATGGTCACACACTATCATCATACAGGTGTTATCATTAGTAGTTTTATTAAACCCACTAATGATATCTACACCAACTCGAGCGAACCTTACTCCAAACAGTTCTTGGGAGAGGGGTAATTTACCCAATCCGGGTCCCGGTTTGTTCTTACAACAATCGAGACAGGTGAAAATCCATCTAACTTCTAACTCAGCCCATTGAGCAAGAAATCTTCTCATTTCTCGGTTTTCCAGCGAAACTATAGGTCTGGCTGGACGTATACCCCCTGGTACCAATTGCAAAAGTTTAGCAGTTATCAAGTCAGCCTCTTGGTATTGTTTTATGGTTTCCATAGACCAATCCAAGATACTGTGTTCCGAAAGGAATCCGAATCCCAGCTAATACTGCTCTGTGTGCTCCACAATCAGTACAATTCGGATTATCACATTTCCGAATTGGTATCCGAGACAAGGCGTCTGCATTAATATGCTTCACTCCGGGTCTATGCTGAATTTGACTATGTTCCAAGCCATACTCAGACAGGTGGGCTAACCTCCTACCGAGCATTCCTTCAGCATCTCGGAAGTTCAATAGCCATTTTAACAAGGATCCGTCCGCAAGGTAAAATCAGTTCCCCATAAGAAATGTTTAAACTTCTTTGTATATATTACTACTGCTAACAGCTCACGTTTAGTTGTGCAGTAGTTACATTGAGTTTTACTCAAAGTATTACTAGCAAATGCTATTGGTACTTCTACTCCATTTTGGACCTGTGACAGAGCAGCACCAATGCTTTCATTGCTAGCATCCGTATCCAGTATGAAGTGATCTGTTTCATTCGGATACTGTAATACTGGAGTACTCGTGAACAGATCCTTTAGCTTTTTGAAGGCTTGATCTTGTTCATGTCCCCAGGGAAACTTGTCCTTGGTATACCCGGGGGTCCAATTGACCAGAATTTGCAAAGGGTAACTTACCCTTGAATAATTTGGTATGAATTCCCGGTAATAGGAACAGAATCCCAAGAATGACCTTACTTCTTTCGGGCTCCTGGGTCTACTCCAATTCGTTACTGATTCAATTTTCTCCGGATCAGCTTTTATTCCTTCATTTGAAATGATACGGCCCAAATAATTCATGGACTGTTTAAACAGATGACATTTCTTTGGTTTTAATTTAAGACCATTAGAAATGATTCGCTCTAATACCAATTTTAGATTGTTTGAACATTCCTCGAAAGTTTTTCCGAGGACTATTATGTTATCTACTAGACACCTTTTCCATAGTAAATCACTTAGCAAGGTCTCCATCATTGCCTCAAAGGTGGCTGGTGCATTACACAAACCGAAAGGCATAACATTATATTGAAATAACCCGATATTACTAGAAAACGCAGTTTTCTCCATATCTGTTAGATTCATACCGACCTGCCAATATCTGGATTGTAGGTCTAAAGTACAGAACCAGCTATTACCACCTAAGGCATCGATGGTTTCATATATTCTGGGTAATGGATACGAATTCTTTTTCGTTACTCCATTTAACTTTCTGTAATCAATACAGAACCGAATGGTACCATCTTTCTATGTTACCATGCAAACAGGGCTACTCCAAGGACTGTTGGACGGGATTATCACATCCTGTTCTAACATTTTATTGATTTCCTCTTCCGCGACTCTCTTTTTAGCCAGAGGTAATCGTCTATACGGAATTTTGAATGGTTCCGCATTTCCTGTTTCTATTCTATGCAAGACCTTCGTGGTTCGCCCTAAAGGTTCACCAGGTTTAGCAAAGGCATTCTGATATTGCCCCAATAATTGCCATAAATTCTCTTTATGTTCCGGATCCTCGAGGAGGGTTTCGTCATACAATTTTTTCAAATCTCCTGACATATCCCCAGAATCCTCATCATTCGGTAGTCTAAGATCACTTTTAGTGACCATTTCAGAAAGTGTTACACTTCCGAAAACATGTCCCTTCTTTAAATAAATAGGCCTAGTCCCTTTGATTCGAAATCGGGACCACTGTCCAGGATGCGTTAGCAACAATGGTATCCACGGATGTTAATCCGATACTTGATAAGGCTATCACATCCGGTTCTATCACAGCCGGTTGATTCCTCATCGGGGGATCACTTTGTAAAAGTACATCACATGCTACTCCAGCAGGAATCCGAACAGTTTGTGCCACCGAGGCCATACTGCTTACCTGTCGTAATACACATCTTACTTTTACAGGATACGGGTATTTCACACTCAACATTCCTGATTGTGGCTCTAAAACCGCACCATACAGGGAGGCGAAATCCAACCCGAGTATCCCTTCATCCGATATATCCGCAATGGTCTCACCCATGAGAAAGTCGTGTATGCCATCCATTTGCAGCTTCAAACAAGTTCTACCATACGTTTGTATTCTACTTCCATCGGCCGTCTGAGCACTTCCTCCTGATATGGGAGTTTCATGCTCATCCGGTATAAGGTCATAGAATTTCTTGGAGACACAGGAGTGACTAGCTCCCATATCAACTAAAAACTCAGCAGACCTTCCGTTGATAGTAAGGCAAACATACCACCGCCTTCCTTTCAGCAGAGAAGGCGTATGCGTAATAACAGGAATCTCATTGTCAGCACCATGGGTCGATCCACATCCTTTCAAGTATTCCAGACAAGGATGACCGGGGGGTAGATGGGTACTACCAACCCTGGCTAACTCATAGTCGTCTACCTCTTTACCGATACTGGGTTTCCCCTGTGCTCCCTGGGCACCTGGTGTATCGGGTTCCCCAACCTTCCAGATACTACTTCCCGATCTGGTGTTGGGCGACTTTGCGTCTTTATGGGAACCTGCATCACGATTGGTGATATTATGGCAAGTTATGTCACTGGGATCCTCTTCCTTGCCCAACAAGGGACCCCTTTTTAGTTTTCCTCTGTATTACTTACAGAATAATTACCCGGCGATCTAGGCACCGGTTTCTCCGCTGTACATTCGGCAGCGTAATGCCCTATAATTTGGCATCTGAAACCTTTTGGATGTGTCCACTCGGGGGCGCCTCAGAGCTTCAGTCAAACGAGTGACTAGGGTCTCTACCAAATCTGTAGGTGCAGCTGATGCAGCCATGGTGGGGGTAGCTACAGTTTTAGTTGGTGGTGGGCAGCAAATTGCAGGTTTGTAAATACCTGTTTTGCTTTTGTCTCTCGGACCTATTTTACGATGCCGTTTCTGGCGGTAATACTTGCCTGCAATTTCAACAGCACCGATGTGTTCTCCATTTTCATCAGACACATACTCGTTATCAGAATTAACATCCTGCAACTCCACAGGAGCTATCTGACTCACTCCGGAAGTTACACAGGCGGCACATTCAACCAGTTGGTCGTAAGTACCGTATATTCCATAGGCAGTCCTCCATTGGTTTAGAGCTACCTTTCCGCCTTTACTTAGCCAACAAATGAGATAAGGTAAGGCTTCTTCCTTTGTCCAACCGCTACAGTTGACTTTATCCACGAATGCCTGGTACCGGTCCTTCCACGGTTCATTCGGATCATAAGGAGGAGGTATTCTAGCACTTCTTCTTGCTGAATTAGCACAGCCTCGAAGCCTGTCGGCCTCTCGCATGCTCCAATCCATAATTTCCATGCCATCGGCACCTTTCCGGTAGCAGTCAATACCCAAATTTTGGATGCATTGATTCCTATCGAAAATACTCTGCATTGCAGCAGGCATGGAGGCCCTACGATTAGGCTTCCTATCATCCCCTCCGGATCCGGACCCGGATCCTCCTGACGGTCCATTCGGGGGTCCATTTCCACCTGGATTGTCCTCGCTGTCGACTTCAAGATCATCCTCCTTGGACTTAGCTGCCCTCTTGCGGGAACGTTTTGATTTTGGCATCTTAGGCCGAAGGGACTGCGATTGAGAATCTGACTCACCCTCTCCTGACTCTTCTGGCAGTCTTTCAAACTGCAGGGATTTACTAGATTTATGCCGTTTAGTTTCTTCTCCATGTACAAGAATGTCTTCTAACTGGGCCTTCAGGTGGGGGGAAATGCGCTGCTTACTAATTATTAATATTAATCAGATTAAGGGCTTTCCAATGATACCAAATTTGTCATGGTGTATTAGGTAAATAATTATTAATAGATCATATTGAAGAATATAATGAATGAAAAATAGGCTTAAAATACATGAAAAGTGCACGCTCTGGTCATCAGAACAATGGGAAAATACAGAAAATTCACTAAATTGCAAAAAAAAATATTGATAAAAATACCAAAAATATTGATCAAATATTTCTTTTGTGATTTTCTCCAAGGAATCCAATTATGATACATATCTTTTTCAATATTGATCATTATAGCTTTCTTTGAAATGCCAAAATAATGCTTTATGAATTGAAAATAGCCTATTCCACACCAAAATCTAATCAAAAAAGATTTTCTGGACACCTATATAAAAAATCAGCACATCTCAAAATCTTGTACCTTCATCATTCCCAACTGATAAATATAAACCTATGATATGCTTCATATTACATTTTCTGAAAGCTATTTTACTGCCCTCTTTGTTATCATTTGAATCAGTACTTTAATCTGGACATAATATAGATAATGACATCTATTATGTCAAGTTTGTTGAATAAATCATCTTTCCACAAATAAATCTGGGCACGAAAGGGTTAAACTTCTTTGTATATATTACTACTGCTAACAGCTCACGTTTAGTTGTGCAGTAGTTACGTTGAGTTTTACTCAAAGTATTACTAGCAAATGCTATTGGTACTTCTACTCCATTTTGGACCTGTGACAGAGCAGCACCAATGCTTTCATTGCTAGCATCCGTATCCAGTATGAAGTGATCTGTTTCATTCGGATACTGTAATAGTGGAGTACTCGTGAACAGATCCTTTAGCTTTTTGAAGGCTTGATCTTGTTCATGTCCCCAGGGAAACTTGTCCTTGGTATACCCGGGGGTCCAATTGACCAGAATTTGCAAAGGGTAACTTACCCTTGAATAATTCGGTATGAATTCCCAGTAATAGGAACAGAATCCCAAGAATGACCTTACTTCTTTCGGGCTCCTGGGTCTACTCCAATTCGTTACTGATTCAATTTTCTCCGGATCAGCTTTTATTCCTTCATTTGAAATGATACGACCCAAATAATTCATGGACTGTTTAAACAGATGACATTTCTTTGGTTTTAATTTAAGACCATTAGAAATGATTCGCTCTAATACCAATTTCAGATTGTTTGAACATTCCTCGAAAGTTTTTCCGAAGACTATTATGTTATCTACTAGACACCTTTTCCATAGTAAATCACTTAGCAAGGTCTCCATCATTGCCTCAAAGGTGGCTGGTGCATTACACAAACCGAAAGGCATAACATTATATTGAAATAACCCGATATTACTAGAAAACGCAGTTTTCTCCATATCTGTTGGATTCATACCGACCTGCCAATATCTGGATTGTAGGTCTAAAGTAAAGAACCAGCTATTACCACCTAAGGCATCGATGGTTTCATCTATTCTGGGTAATGGATACGAATTCTTTTTCGTTACTCCATTTAACTTTCTGTAATCAATACAGAACCGAATGGTACCATCTTTCTTTGTTACCATGCAAACAGGGCTACTCCAAGGACTGTTGGACGGGATTATCACATCCTGTTCTAACATTTTATTGATTTCCTCTTCCGTGACTCTCTTTTTAGCCAGAGGTAATCGTCTATACTGAATTTTGAATGGTTCCGCATTTCCTGTTTCTATTCTATGCAAGACCTTCGTGGTTCGCCCTAAAGGTTCACCAGGTTTAGCAAAGGCATTCTGATATTGCCCCAATAATTGCCATAAATTCTCTTTATGTTCCGGATCCTCGAGGAGGGTTTCGTCATACAATTTTTTCAAATCGCCTGACATATCCCCAGAATCCTCATCATTCGGTAGTCTAAGATCACTTTTAGTGACCATTTCAGAAAGTGTTACACTTCCGAAAACATGTCCCTTCTTTAAATAAATAGGCCTAGTCCCTTTGATTCGAAATCGGGACCACTGTCCAGGATGCGTTAGCAACAATGGTATCCACGGATGTTAATCCGATACTTGATAAGGCTATCACATCCGGTTCTATCACAGCCGGTTGATTCCTCATCGGGGGATCACTTTGTAAAAGTACATCACATGCTACTCCAGCAGGAATCCGAACAGTTTGTGCCACCGAGGCCATACTGCTTACCTGTCGTAATACACATCTTACTTTTACAGGATACGGGTATTTCACACTCAACACTCCTGATTGTGGCTCTAAAACCGCACCATACAGGGAGGCGAAATCCAACCCGAGTATCCCTTCATCCGATATATCCGCAATGGTCTCACCCATGAGAAAGTCGTGTATGCCATCCATTTGCAGCTTCAAACAAGTTCTACCATACGTTTGCATTCTACTTCCATCGGCCGTCTGAGCACTTCCTCCTGATATGGGAGTTTCATGCTCATCCGGTATAAGGTCATAGAATTTCTTGGAGACACAGGAGTAACTAGCTCCCATATCAACTAAAAACTCAGCAGACCTTCCGTTGATAGTAAGGCAAACATACCACCGCCTTCCTTTCAGCAGAGAAGGCGTATGCGTAATAACAGGAATCTCATTGTCAGCACCATGGGTCGATCCACATCCTTTCAAGTATTCCAGACAAGGATGACCGGGGGGTAGATGGGTACTACCAACCCTGGCTAACTCATAGTCGTCTACCTCTTTACCGATACTGGGTTTCCCCTGTGCTCCCTGGGCACCTGGTGTATCGGGTTCCCCAACCTTCCAGATACTACTTCCCGATCTGGTGTTGGGCGACTTTGCGTCTTTATGGGAACCTGCATCACGATTGGTGATATTATGGCAAGTTATGTCACTGGGATCCTCTTCCTTGCCCAACAAGGGACCCCTTTTTAGTTTTCCTCTGTATTACTTACAGAATAATTACCCGGTGATCTAGGCACCGGTTTCTCCGCTGTACATTCGGCAGCGTAATGCCCTATAATTTGGCATCTGAAACCTTTTGGATGTGTCCACTCGGGGGCGCCTCAGAGCTTCAGTCAAACGAGTGACTAGGGTCTCTACCAAATCTGTAGGTGCAGCTGATGCAGCCATGGTGGGGGTAGCTACAGTTTTAGTTGGTGGTGGGCAGCAAATTGCAGGTTTGTAAATACCTGTTTTGCTTTTGTCTCTCGGACCTATTTTACGATGCCGTTTCTGGCGGTAATACTTGCCTGCAATTTCAACAGCGCCGATGTGTTCTCCATTTTCATCAGACACATACTCGTTATCAGAATTAACATCCTGCAACTCTACAGGAGCTATCTGACTCACTCCGGAAGTTACACAGGCGGCACATTCGACCAGTTGGTCGTAAGTACCGTATATTCCATAGGCAGTCCTCCATTGGTTTAGAGCTACCTTTCCGCCTTTACTTAGCCAACAAATGAGATAAGGTAAGGCTTCTTCCTTTGTCCAACCGCTACAGTTGACTTTATCCACGAATGCCTGGTACCGGTCCTTTTACGGTTCATTCGGATCATAAGGAGGAGGTATTCTAGCACTTCTTCTTGCTGGATTAGCACAGCCTCGAAGCCTGTCGGCCTCTCGCATGCTCCAATCCATAATTTCCATGCCATCGGGACCTTTCCGGTAGCAGTCAATACCCAAATTTTGGATGCATTGATTCCTATCGAAAATACTCTGCATTGCAGCAGGCATGGAGGCCTACGATTAGGCTTCCTATCATCCCCTCCGGATCCGGACCCGGATCCTCCTGGCGGTCCATTCGGGGGTCCATTTCCACCTGATCCCCCTGCATATCCTCCGGATCCGCCATTATAACCAGCCAAACCGTAGTTATACGATTGGTTCCCTGTATACCTAGGACGATAACCGTTTTGGTTCTGTCCTTGGTTATATCCATTTCCTGAATACCATGTTCCCGATCCGGAACCTCCGTACTGTGGTCTCGGACGATAGCCATTTCAACCATTTCCGATATTATTTTGTCCGGCGTTTCCGGGTGGGCCCTGGCCACTGGATACTGCTTGGGGAATGTAAGTATGTGATATCACATTCCCTCCTGATCCTGCCATCCCTACTTGTGACAGTGGTATAGGATGAGGCGCTGTTCCAGATGGAGACGGTGCAGAATGCCTATTAGGTGTCTGCACGTGAACATAAGCTGGACCTGGGACCGGATACCTAGGTCCAGCCGGGGTGCTATGTCCCGGATTCGAAAAATAAGAGGGCGGGGTTAGCAAAGCTCTTACCGGTGCCACTGCCTGGGGTGTAGGTGGTGGAACTATGTTCCTTATAGGAACATTTGCTTGCGGTGGTCTCATTTTACCACTTAGATCGGGTATAGGTGGTGCCCGCCCCAAGTGTGGATCTTTCCTCGGATCCGCAGGTGGACTCGAATTATTAGCAAGTGGCTTAGTAGCATTGACTGAATTAGTTGATCCATTAGTGTTCACTCCCCCGGAATCAATACCATCCAGTTTCGAATACACTCCAGAACTAACATTTTTGTTCGCTCCATCTTTAACAAAAGGGTTAAATCTGGTGGGTTGCATCTGTTGCTGACCAGTAGATGTGGAGACTATCTGATCTGATGGTATTGTTACTATTCCATAATTATTATTCAGCATGCTCGAAACGATACTCGGATCTATATTCGCTACAGATTTTTGTACTGCTTCAACATACTTGTCTAAGGCCAATGCAGTTTCCTGCAATTCCTGTATTTCATGGATCATACCTTCCTTATCTTGTTCTAGTTGTTGATTATATGTCATTATTCCCAACCGAACCGATTCATTATCCTGAGCTTGTTTATTACATTTTTCTTTCAAGTCTTCTAGCTCAGTACGATAATGTATTACCTCAGCTTCTTTATTTACTTTTTCTCGACAGAGCTGATCATTCGTATCTACATATTCTTGTATAAGATTATGTTTCAAATCATATTCCTTTTGGAATGATTCCCGCATTTCATGCAGTCTGTCTCTTTCGGTCAGAAGGTCAGTCATATAGCTTTTTTTCTTCTGATCGAATTCTTTCTTCATTTCAAGAAGGTCGTATTCGAGTTGTTCCTTTTCTGAAGCAACTTCATCTTTTGCTTTATTTAAAACATTTAATGTTTCATTCAAAGCAACGTAAGTGTCATTCATCAGAAAGACATCCGGTTGTTTTAATTCCTCGCCATCGGGTATGCTGTATGTTGCATCACCTATGGCACTGTAATCCAAGATTAGCAAACCTGATCTTGGAACATCATATGGTAGTTCACCAAATGTTACTCTCTTTGTAGGCATTGGAGCTTGATGTTCTGGGTTGGTGCTTCCACCAGCTTCGAACATCGAATTGCATCTCCAGCGAGAGAGTTATTTTCTACCCGCCTCTGTATAGATTGTTCCCTTCTAACAGAGTCTGGTATATTCTCCTCACTATCTATTTGATAATGAGGATCGGATTGCTGAATATCCGTCATCCTGGGGGTTCGAATGGGCATGTACCTCCAGGGTACCATTCCCATTGTCTTGGACAGATACCTGTCCATCAGGGTTAAACTGAGTTAAGTCATTTAATCCATGTATATTCCGTTCGGACGTTGTAGTCCGGGCTATACACACCAGAATAAACTGGTCACGGCACCAATGTAATGGTTGGTCTTTCTAACCAGAGGGGTTTGAGTCTTGTAATTCGAAAGGAAAGACAAAGACAGTATTCCGAGTGTATGCCAACAGTTTTATTTTGTTTTACACCTTCCGGTTACCCTTGTGAGTATATGATCAGGATAACATGATATCTACATGTATTATGTACGGAGGCCTACATGGCCTCTGACATGGTAGCTGAGCGCGGAGCCTTTTATATAGATACTCCCGGTTCGTCGCCAGGTGTCCCACGGACCCGGAACCTCAGGAACACCAGGCGACAGGTCTCACCCGCCACGCCAGACGGCACCAGTTAATATTATACCTCTACACTATTATCTCCTGATGTTTCTGTTTCGGATTATGAATTTCCTACAAATCCGAATAGTAGTTGTGCTGCTAGAAGATACTGCCGGATGTGGATACCTATAACCTGATGCCTGATGTTAGCTGTTCCTGATCGACTTACCGGATGGACTTACCACTGTGCCGTATTCCTGTTTAATTTACCGAATGGACTCATTACCATTATCTACCTACTTCCGGATCATAACATAATAGGATCTATTTTTACTTGTCATAATACTTAATATGATCCGATATAGATTATAATACACCAGATTGTCATAATTGTCTATTTATGACATATCATTGTATAATATTAATTATCTGGTGCTATGATAGCTGTTTGAATGCATGAAGACGTAATATATGTTTTGTTTTTTTCAAGTGTATAAAACTAAAATGGTAACATACCGAATAGTTCTAACATGGAACTATAGGTTAATTAAATGGTTAATTAAATGTATCATCCGATAGTATAGTTACGTTTAAAGTCTTTATCAAGACTAACTACATAACATGTTTGTATTAATAACAAACTCATTAAGGTACTAATAGGTGGTTTATTTAAAAGTTAAACAGATCCGTTCCATATATCTGTTACTATCCACATAGTCGAATTGTATCGACTTTCGTATTGATTATTTGTAACTATTAATGCTATTGAGTATGTCAAATACTTCTCATATGATACTTTAAAAATGTTGTTGTTATATCTATGGTTATACCTCTATGGTTATACCTCTATAATGTAATGTTATCCCTATATAATATACACTATAATAGTTATAACTCCTGCCTAATGTCTGGGGGAGTAGTGTAGAGGTATCATATTGTACCATATATACGAGTGCTGTCTGGCGTGGCGGGTGAGTCCAGTCGCTGGGTGTTCCTAAGGTTCCGGATAGGTGGCAGCACCGATCCGGGCCTGTGGGGACATCTAGCGAGAAACACCAAGGTCCATATATAAAGATCAGGGCTCAGCCGCTACGTCAGAGGCCCTCCAGGCCTCCAAGCTTATAGACATAGATATTAATCAATATTAGCTGCCCCATCACCACCTTCCGGGTAGCCGTTGAGTGTCTTTAAATAAACTGTTGGCATACACTTGAACCCCCGCCTTACTTCTTTCCTAATCCGTAAGGCCCGAACCACCGAACTGGTAAATCAAACTATTACATTATCATCACCTTTCTGACTCATGGTGAGGTAAGCTTCTCAAAGTTGCTGTTGCTGCTGCTGACATGCACTGCACACTGCGTAAGTGAGTGGGCAGTGTGAGAGTGCACCCCCTGCACCCAGGTTTTACTCCTTTTCCATGCTCTTTACCCCATAGAGGGGAGGGGCTACAGTTAGGTTGTGCCACTTATTTAAACTCCATCAAAAGTTGATGTCCCTTACTCCCTACTTTTTCCTTTACTCACCCTACCCTATTTTACCTCGTACCTACTTACTTTAGCCTAGTAGTTTACCTTTAAATCTTAGTTAGGTTCTTTTCCCCAGTATGTATTACTCCCACTTAAACTGACCACCGAGTTGCCACCGTGAGCATTGATGGTACAAGGTTCACTCACTGCTCAGCTGATCATAACTTTTGCTTCACTACCCCTGAACTTATCCACTTCTCACAAAAAGAAACAGAGTTTTTTTTTTATTTCAAACATAAGGGGTGGTCTAGAACAAGGTAAGCTGTTTTAACTGTGGTGGTAGGTAGGTAAAATAGGTAGGGTGAGTAAAGGAAAAAGTAGGGAGTAAGGGACATCAACTTGTTGATGGAGTTTAAATAAGTGGCGCAACCTAACTGTAGCCCCCCCCTCTCTGGGGTAAAGGGCAGGGAAAAGGAGTAAAACCTGGGTGCAGGGGGTGCACTCTCACACTGCCCACTCACTTATGCAGTGTGCAGCGCACGTCAGCAGCAGCAACAGCAACTTTGAGAAGCTTACCTCACCATGAGTCAGAAAGGTGATGATAACCAAAAAGGGGAGCAAGCCCCTTCAATTTCACTGACTGGGGAAAAGAAGTTGGTTTTAAGAAGAAGTCCATGGATTTACTAAGAAAGCAAGACCTGGATTCTGAGCAGGTTTTGACTACACTCCTGCCTGCTGATGTAGCAGCCCCGGACATAACTTTAGGACAGTCAATGCTCCTCAAGTGTGCACTGGGACAACTGGGTAGCACTCACTTCACTGAAGATACTAGTGGGTTAACAGTTAGCCAGGAACCCACTGTTCCTGAAAATGGACAGGATGTAATCCCTTCTGGCTAAAGATGAAGCAGCCAGACAAACCAGGCATTATTGGAAACAGGCATGGTTCTGAACCAACTGTTAAAGGAACCTACTAACTCTACAGCACTAGGTGAGCAGCTGGACAGTGGTGCCAAGGACATGTCCACCCATGTTCACCTAAGAACACATCACTTGGATTTACTGCCAGCAAAACAAGTGGGGCACAGGGTTACAGACAACCCTGTGGATTACATGAACAAGTCCCGAGTGAACAGAACAACTTAAACAATGGAACCCATATAAATTGTGAAATTAGGTCAAATGGTGCCTCTAAAGACTCTCAACCACAATCTAAAGTTTCCCAATCAAGTCATGCTGTTTCACCTTTCAACTTGAACTCACCACATTACTCTGAAAAGTTGACAGCCATGTTTAAAATCCCTAGCACTATAGGGGTGCATCCACTATGATGGATGGACCATCCGTTTCCCTTCATCCGTATTTTTCTCCATAGAAATCAATGATAAATGATATGGATGAAACCAACGGATGGTCCATCCGTCGGCAGTGGACGCACCCCTTATACTAGCAGGATCACTTGTGAGCAACACAAGTGAAAAGTTATCACCACATGGAAAGCTAGTTCTGCAGAAGAGGCACTTCTTAGCAAGTGCTACCTTTTCCCATAGGAGCGACACCCTCCTGTAGTTTATGTGCACCACTTCATTTAACATATCATTCTCTGACCAGTCTCCATTTCAACCACAAAAAAACAAACAGCACTGACACTAATTTAGAAAACAACAGATATCATATCTTTCTGATGCATGACCACCATACAGCAACTCGTGAATGCATTCTTAATTACCATTCCTCATTAAATTAATAGGAAAAGAAAGTTCAATATTTCTTTTTTCGTCTTTTCTTTTCCTGGGAAAATCTATCAATGGATATTGGGGTCTGCATAATATCAATAGAAACAAAGAATAAAAACTGCGGATGTGTATGCTCCCAGTGTTAGATCCGGTTTGACACAAGCATCCTGATGTTAACATCATCAGTGAGCAGCGCAGATTCTATTGGTTGTTTCATCTGTGATAGATGATTGCCCTATAAATGCAACCTTTTTCTACAAGGTCGAATCCCACATAGCAAAAAATACTTCAAATATCTCTGCGATTTTGTCAGTTGTGTTTAATGACCTCCCTGGTGCCCTAAATCGCAAGGAAATCATGTAATACCAAAGTTCCACTGCAGGCTGTGCTGAGCTTTTATATCCTTACGATTTTGGAATATTAAACATGCCAGATGCAGATATACCCATTAACCAGGACAATATATCGCAAATGCCTTACAATAAAACACAACACTGTCCTTGTGTTCTATGTTCCCTACTGTAGTTGTATCCCTTGTAAATTTGGGGTAGGCCCCAAAATCGCAACAGATTAAAAAAACGCAGAGATATTTGAGGGACTTTTCGCCATGTGGGATTCGACCTACAGCCTAGACTGCATTTACCCTTCATTTCCACCTCTTCATATCATCAAAGGAACAGGCCATGAGATGCATTGGACTATGTGCTTTAAGGTGGGTCGCTACCATTGAAATTGGTCATTGATCATTTTTGATAGACACATACATAAATATGTCCTAAGTGTTTAGAAAAGTGGGTGATTTTGATCAAAACTGTCCATTTAATGACAACTTTAAATTTTGGCATATTTACATCTGAATTATTTTCTTCATTCTCTGACATTCTTTTGGACCTTACAATTATACCTCTCATATTACCTAGATATACTGCTCACAATGATTGAGAGCATCTAATGAAACAATGTTTTGCCAATGATTTATATATTTTACCCATCATGCAGTGCTTTGAATATGGATTTTAGTTAATTTTTCAAATATTCTTTTATTTCAAATGACCAAAAGTATAAAATCATGCATGTGACCCCATATCGAAATTACTCCTATTTAAAAGCAAATCATCTGAAGAATATTTCAGACAATTTTAAGAAAAATCTAGTGACTAGAAATGGATGATCTAATCGTTTTTCTCATAAAAAATGTGAGAAATTTACCCATAATCCCTTGTAATTGGAGAAAAAAGAAAAGTAATTTCTTGATAAATTAGGATATTAGAATGTTCACCTTGTGAGTTTTCATATTTCTGTGTTTGATAGTTGTTGCAGAAGAAATTCTCAAATCTTAGCCCATTCTTTTCTGATTTTTTAGGTGAAAATGGAAATACTTTTTTTCTTCAGAAATCTGTAGAAAAGAAATGTAGCTTGGGAGCCCTACTTTTCTTTCATATTCTTATTCTAGATAATTTTTTTGTAACTCTGGGAGAGAAATGAAGAAAATTTAGGATCTTTGATTCAATGGTAGCGACCCACCTTAATGTAAGTGCCCGTCTGCAACTAAGGTAAACCTATCACTAAAATTCCCATTAATTCTGAATAGCACAAAGTGTTCAGGTGTTTTGATGTAGAGAGTGTTCTATAATGCATCACTGAAACCCTCTTGCAGAGAATACATATTATTAAATCTTCTTTAAACATAAGATTTAATCGTAAGCTTTGCAGCACATAAGATTAGAAATATTACAATTTACGAAACTGAGACCAACTTCTAGTTCTTGTTTTAATCACAGGGGGAGCACAGGTGTAGCTGGTTACTGACAGGTCCAGCGGAGAGTGAGATTGCAAATGTTGACAACATTAAATGAAAAAAAAAATCATCATTTGCAATTACTAAAGAAACTTTGCCATAAGAGTTGAGTTTAACATTCTTGCTACATAACACAAAGTGTAGGCAATTTAAGAAAATTGTAATTTTAGGGGATCAGATTTATGAAACCTAAGGTTCTAAGAAAGTGTCAATCTCGCAAGACTACTTCCGTTTTCACACTTCCGGGGCCACCAACTCGATCTCGGTACTTTTTTAGAAGAAGTAGGTTAACAAGACCATGACTTTTACTATGCTCTCTAAAGAACAGATATCAAGATAATTATAAATGGTGTACTGTAGGCGGCGATGAATGTGTATCAATTAATGTGGTCCAAACGGCCTTGGGACGTCTCCAGTATAGACATCTTCTCCATAGTGGAAACCAATTTTAGAGGTGTAATGCCTTGATTCAGTACCATTGTACATTGACCGGATCCAGAGAGTTACTTTTGAACTATGAGTAGTGGCCACCATTACGGCATTGGTACAATGATTAAAGCAAGCAATGAAAAAATGAATGATGATTATGGGCTTACTACAGCTCTTACTGATTTTAATTAACCTTTAGAGAAAAATTAATAACGTATAATAGCTGGCCTCCAATATATCATCGAGAAGAATTTCTTACTCACTTAAGGCTGGATCCAGACTGGGGCACTTGTTGCCAAAATGAGTGTGTTTGATTGATACTCAGGGCTGATCCTGGGATGACTCTCTTGCTTGAGACCAGACCAAAAAGCCCAGTTCAGAGGTCACTGCTGGGCTTCTTGAGCGCCCCCCCCCCGTCAAAAACCCTTGTAGTCATGACAAGTAGACATAAGTATAGGAGAACATTTTGAGACGGTATTTATTTTGACTGAGCTGAGGCGTTGCTAACTCCATCCTTCATGGACCCTCAATGACACAGGTATGCCTTCTTGTGTCTACTGAATGAACTAGAATGTTGTTGTGAATGTACTTGTAAAAGGCTTATTATGGACAAATGAAGGTATGAGGTGGTTGGCTCAGGGTGAAATTGGTGTGTTATATATTTTCTAAAATTTATTATCTAAATATATGCCCAGAGGCAAATCTTTGCAATGTGCGTGTAGTCTAAATATCTTTTAATTGCAACCACAAATATTTTGATTTCTGACAATCGTCCCTTGTAGGGCTGCTGTATTAATTTTATGGTTGCCATAGCTAGTTTGCACCCTTTAGATTGGTAATACCCATAGTCCACTGGGCCTCTTCGGCCGACTTTTTTTTTAGGAAATGTATGGCCAAAAAAATGGCCAAAGTTGGCCGAAGAGGCCCAGTGGACTATGGGTCTAAACAATGATTGCGATATATCCTGCTAACAAGGACAATCTGCAAATCATCACGTTGTTATCTACTATACATACTAATAATGTACAGTTTAAATTGAACTTTCCTCATTGCTAATTGTGGCAATTAATACAGTATGAATGTTCCCGATGCATTCATTACACATTGGTGCTAGAAAAGGTGGGTGTTAAAGAAATCGTATTTGCAATTTGTGTTAATTATCCACAGGCTCTTAGGGACAAAGGCGAACGCCAATTACAAAGGGAACAAACATGCATATAGTCAAGCTGAAGAGAGGGGCTGCAGAGTATCTGTTTCCTGTAGCAGTCACTGCTGAAATATGGCACTTTCAAAGTGAAGTGCATTTTAAATTGCCTGAAATATGACCTACAGCAGCCAATCACAGCAAGGGGCCGTTTGGGCGGATAAACTGTCAGAGGAGTGGTTGATGGGCTATAGGTAGGTACACAGTGGCCAGAAGAAGAGATATATGTATCTACTTTCTCTACTAACAAAGGGGAGTGATTTACTGGGCGCTTACAACTGGTATTTTTTCACACTTTTGCATGCTTATAATGTACCTATAGTAGCGAGTTCGGTGGTGACCCCTTTCCCAGTTTCCTATCTGTCAAAGTGTTTAAAAAGGCGTTCTCTGTAGCTCCGTATGGGCTGTTATCTTATAATAACCAGTATGTGTTCTATCTTATTGGAGACCTACAATATCCCTCCTTCAGGATTTGTAATTGATTCATTATCCTATCTACTTGCTGAAGCAGGTGACGATCCTGTTTCAGTGCAATAGTGAGGCATGGGGCTCATCATGGGGTGACATATGTGTATAATATTGTTATTATGTAAATCATCTTTTATGGACTGAAAGAAAAAATGATGAGCTTTCTAGATTCATATCAAGAAAGTTTGGAGTCAGCGAAGTATCGTACATAGGACATAAGTGCATTGCTGATGGCATGAAACCAGATGACTGAAAGATCGCTGCAATCTGTGAAATGCTTGCCCCTGAAGACCAGGCAGGACTGCAGAGATTCGTTAGGATGACGAATTACCTAATGAAGTTCATCAAAAACTACAGTGAGAGAACAGCACCCCTCTGGGAACTACTACAAAAAGACATTGAGTGCTGGCAGAAGCCTCAACAGGCTGCAATGATATATGCAACCCGCCAGTCCTGAAATTCTTCCATCCCTACCAGAAAGTGAAACTCTCAGTGAACGCTTCGAAGAGTGGGCTGGCCGCTGCATGCCTGCAGGTGGGCATACCAGTTGCATATTCTTTACACTCCATGACAAGCGTGGAAACCAGATATCGAGAGTGACCACAAGCCACTAATCACCATCATCAAGAAGCCACTGCAGGCAGCACCTGCAATGCATGATGCTACAGTCTACAGCTGCAGCGCTACCACTTCAAATTTGTGTATAAAAGGGGGAAAACTCTATGTGGCAGACACTTTGTCACAAGCATATCCCAAATCAAAAGAGACTAAAGACATCATAGAAGACTTGAGGTAATTTCAATCCTTTCAATCTCAACTGCCAAATTCGAAGAGCTGAAGTCTGCCACAGCTGCAGACCCTACAATGTCTAAACTCACAAACACAATCAAAAGCAGTATCACCTGCAGGATGGTGGTTCCGAGTGCAATTAGATCCTTTTAGATTGAACAGTTACACAAGGGCCACCCAGGCATCAAGCAAACTAAAAGACGGGCAAAGGGACATAGCATTCTGGCCCACAATCACATCCAACATAGAAGAGTGCATGAGTGCATCCATCCAGTACCTGAATTACCATTGCATTTGTCAGTACTGACATCTATGAGTGGAACAATGTCCATTATTTATTGGTTGTTGATTCTTATTCCGGATTGTTTAAGATAAGGGACCATCCATAAATGATGTCACACAGCAGGGGGAGGGGGGGTCCATGGGTCCTATACATTTCTATAGTAAAGGTGTGATGAAAGGGGGAGGGTAAATGGTCAAAAAAAGTGTGACATCATTTATGGATGACCCCTAACAACACTGCGAACCCTTACAAGATAAAGTGCATATTCACAGCACATGGCATACCAAATAAGGTGCTGTCTGACAATGGGCCACATTTCTCAAGTTGTGAAATCCAGTCATTGCACAGAAGTGGAACTGCAGCCACATCACTAGCAGCCACTCATCCTCAAATGAATGGACTAGCTGAAAATTGCAGTAAAGCAGACAAAACACCTGTTAGAGAAAACCAAGAGAGATGGCTTAGACATATACCTAGGCCTCCTCAACTTGAGAAATATCCCTGGTGACAATGGGATCACCAGCACAGAGACTCATGTCCAGTTGGACACGTTCCAGTCAGGAACGCACTGTTGAAGCCAAAAACCGTCTCTACAAAAAAGGTCTCATGTTTCAAGTCTCAAGGGCCCGCGAAAGCCAGAAAAGATACTCCAACATAAGTGCCAAGCCTCTGTTGGGACTTGGAAACCAGACAGTCTGTATCCAAACAGACACAGGTTATGACAAATTATCCCTCGGAAACCTTAAGCGTTTCCAGAAACCTACGAGAGGTGGATTCGCGCATGCGCAGTCAGTTCAGGAAAACGCGGCAACAACAACAGTCAGTTCTTACAGTTCAACACTGTTTTAGCCTGGTAAGTACAGTTCTTGTTATTATCTAGTGCTCCCTGTTTCAGGGAACCTGTATAAAAGTATTCTGCAGCCCTTGGTTCCCCCCGGAACCTCGGATGTTCAGCAGATTCTTAATTATTTTAGTTTTTTGTACTGCCTCCCCTCGTGCCCGGATCGACGCTGGGAACTAGGTCACGGTGGCATCCTTCTAGCTGGGCTGACCCAGCTCTGGACTAACCTGCACCCCCTGGTGCCAAACTGTCCGGTTTTACACTTATTAGAGCCTTAATGATCGATTTGCTGCCCCCCGGCAGCTCACAGATCAGTCTAGGACGAGTTATTCGCCCTGGTAGCATTTAAATCGCTCACATTCGCTCAGAAATCGCTCAGTTTACCTCATCCCCCGACGACCTGAGCTGGAGTGACACCCCTCAGACACGGCCGGGCCGGACCCTCGCCGCCGTGGCCGAGCGGGTTAAGGCGCTGGAATAGTTCCTCCAGTCGCCGTTTTTAGCGGGAGCGCTAGTGTACATCAAGACGTCGTGGGTTCGAATCCTGCTGGTGGCGCAGTTAAGCGCACGGACGCGTTCTGCTGTCAGTAAACACAGGTTCGAACCCCACCCTCGGCGCACATCAGGACGTCGTGGGTTCGAATCCTGCTGGCGGCGCAGTTATGCGCATGGACGCATTTCGCTGTCGGAAAATGCAGGTTCGAACCCCACCCTCGGCGCACATAAGGACGTCGTGGGGTCAAATCCTGCTAGCGGCGCAGTTAGGCGCACGGACCTTCGCCACTATGTACATCAGGGTATAACTATATATTAGATATCTGATAATATATATATATATATATATATATATATATATATTTATATTAGAAAACTAATTGTTGAAGTATTGTCTTCAATTCACTGATAGAGCCTCCTCGGGTTTTTTACAGAAAATGAGTGGAAGGAAGACCGGAAGACGTGCTACCCGCAGTCATGCTATGAGTGACACGAGCTCCACCAATGGTGACACCGCCACCGAGACGCCGGTGACGACGAACCATAGCACCGACACCACTGACACTCAAGGTGTCGGGGCTGGGAGTAACACGGCGACACCAACGCCGTTCGACCTCTCGGCCATGCTTCAGGGTCCGAACTCGGGTATGTTCATGGGCCAGATGCTGTCATCAATGATGATGCAGATGATGCAGGGTCAGGCTCAGGCCATGACCCAGGAAGATGAAGACGCGGCTGAAGAGTTGGAGCCAGAACCAGCAGCTTCCAACGCGCTGCCACCGGGCAAGCTCCATGACCTGATGACGGAAAGGATCGTCAAGGAGAAGGAGAAGTCCAAGAAAGGGAAGGACCTCTCGCCACTAGTGAGTGACTTCCTGGGGTCGCTCTTCTCGGAGAAGAGGACACGGGCGGACCTCGACCTCGTCCACGGGTCGTATCCACAGCCAGACAACGCGGCCAAGCTAGTAGCACCTGACCTGGAACCTGCACTACAGGCACTGCTGAACAGGCCGGGCAGCGCTGAATACCTCAAGAGGGACGAAGCACTGAAGAAGCTCCAGATGTATCTGGTGAAAGCGATGCTAGCTTTCCAGCCAGTCATCGAACTGTGGCTCTCTCAAGGATCGTCAGACTCTAAGTTGGATGACTGCGAAGAGTCATTCATAGATGGCTTGCAGCTGATCGTCAGCACGATCAACGCTATTACGGCTCGCCGAAAGGATCTCCTCAAGCCGGTCATCATGCCCAAGTATGGGGAACACCTCCTAAAGAAGGCAGGCAACGATCCTAAATACCTGCACGGTGGTAACCTTGAAGAGGCCATCAAGGAAGTGGATGCAGCCCATAAGATGGCGGAGAAGCTGGAAAAGTCCCAGCCGAAGACCGCCCCCGGGAAGGCCAAATCCGCTCCGAAGCCGCAGCAACGAAGGCCGTACCCACCTAAATGGCCTAACAACGCTCAGATGGCCATGGGCATGCAGGGGAAAAATTTCCCCCGAATGTCCGTAGTCTTCCCGCAGATGGGCTACAACACGGCACCACGGTTCAGCGCCCCGTGCAACCCTCGGCCCCCGGCTCCACCCGCTGCAGCAGCCGGAAAGAAGCCGGGTTTTCAGAAATAGGGCCCTTGGAGGAGCAGGCAAGTCCCCTTATGTTTATTCACACTGCTAAAAACTTTGTAGCTGAGAGCATATCTAGATATGTCAGCCAGTGGATGGGAATAACTAGAGACCCCTGGGTACTGGGCATGGTGAAAGGGATTTCCATACCGTTTGAAGACCTCGTACCCTGTCAGGACAGAACGCCCTTCCCTTATGTCTTAGGCCCGGATAAGGAGGTCAATGTTGACAAAGAAATAGCCAAACTGCTAGACAAAGGGGTAGTAAAAATGGTCGAACCGACAGAGGGTCGATTCATCTCAAATGTCTTTGTCAGGCCAAAACCAAATGGTGACTTTAGACTCATTTTAGATCTATCCAAAATGAACGCATCGGTTCAGTATGAACATTTTAAAATGACCAGCCTGAATACAGCAATAGAGATGCTGAGACCCAGCTGTTACATGTCGTCCATTGACCTTAAAGACGCGTATTACTCCGTATCAGTCAGAGATGAAGATCGAAAATTCCTTAGATTCCTTTGGAAAGATAACCTCTATGAATTCCAAGCTATGCCCAATGGGCTAGCTTGTGCCCCTCGCATATTCACTAAGATTCTTACCCCAGTGTTCTCCAATCTCAGGGAGATGGGACATGAGTGTTTCCAATACATAGATGATTCCTTCCTACTGGGGGAGACAGAGGCACAATGCAGGGAGACGACCAACAAACTAGCCCAAGAAATAGATAGGTTAGGGTTCGTAGTGCATACAGGAAAATCAGTTTTTGCGCCTACGAAAAATCTAATTTTCCTAGGGTTCCACCTAGACTCCGTCACTATGACAGTCCGGCCCACTAAAGAGAAGGTTGAAAAATTCAACATGGCTATCTGGAACCTAGCCAGTACTGATGACCCCTACACGATCAGGGACATAGCGGGGATTGTGGGCCTCATGACTTCTCTCTCGCCGGGTGTCCAATATGGCCCGGCACATATTAAGGGTCTAGAAAGAGAAAAGAACCTTGCTCTTGAAAGGCACAAGGGCAACTTCGATTCACCCATGGTTATTGGTGAGGAAGGCTTAGAGGATATCAGTTGGTGGCTGGAACACCTCCCCACAGCTTCCAAGCGCATTTGAAATGAGGGGGCAGATTTTGAAATCATAACAGATGCCTCTGGTACAGGGTGGGCCGCCCACAGGGGCGCCACTTCCACCAAAGGTATTTGGAAGGAGGAGGAGGTAGACCTCCACAGTAACATTCATGAGCTAACAGCCATAAAATTAGGCTTCAATGCACTAGTCACAGAGAACGGGGTCAATGTGAAAATCAGGACTGACAACACTACATCACTGGCTTATGTCAGGAAAATGGGTGGGGTTAAGTCTGAACCATGCAATAAGATAGCCAAAGAAATTTGGGAATGGTGTGAAGAACGGGACATTTGGCTAACAATAAACCACATCCCGGGGAAGGATAATGTCCTGGCTGACTACCTATCTAGACACTTCTCGCATGACCTAGAGTGGGAACTAAGTGAAAAGATTTTCAGAAAGGTGTGTAATATCTTTAGCAAGCCTGAAATAGATCTCTTCGCTTCTCGAGCAAACAAAAAGTTAGAAACTTTTGTCTCTTGGGGGCCTCAACCAGGCGCCTGGGAAATTGACGCTATGTCAATAACTTGGAGAAATAACTATATGTACATTTTTCCTCCTTTCAGCCTCTTGGGGCCCGTGATACAGCGGATCCGGCTGGAGCAGGTGAGGACTATCCTGATAACACCAGACTGGCCGGGACAGCCCTGGTACGGCGGACTACAGCGGTCCGGGTGGCGAATGCTCAGGTTCAGGAAGGCCAAGGGCAACCTCTGTCATCCGGGGAAGCCGGCCAACAAAGAGCGACTGTCGGCGACCCCGCTCTTGGCATTTCGGACATTCTGAAAGCAGAACTATCTCGCCAGGGATTTGACGGCCACGCCATCGAACTTATCACGCAAGCCCGTAGGCCCGCCACACGGAAGACGTACAACACATACCTTCGTAAGTGGTACGCCTTCTGTGCAGACACTGACACACAAATCCTCCAACCGTCGATCCAACGAGTGTGCAAGTTCCTGGCGAAATTAGCCAAAGACAAAAACGGCTACACCGCGCTAAACGCTGCTCGTTGTGCGCTCTCGGCCATTCTGGGCGACTTCCAAGGCCAATCAGTGGGCCAGCACCCCTACGTAAAGCTGCTTCTGAAGGGGGCTTGTGAGATGAACCCACCGGCCCCTAGATACCAGGAGTTCTGGGATGTGAGGAGGGTTCTAGACCTCCTGCAGACCTGGGACAATGGAACCACCGCACTCAGGGAGCTCTCCATGAAACTGGCCACTTTGCTCCTCTTAGTCACATCACAAAGAGGCCAGACCATCGTCAACCTTTCCATCCAAGGTCTGAAAATGGGAGACAAGGTGGTATTCAAGATGACAAGGCTCCTAAAGTCTAACAGGTTGGGGGACCCTCTCAACACGATACTCCTTAAGAAGTTCGACCAGAACCCGAGGGTGTGCATTGTTAGGTGCCTTGAAGAGTACCTGAAACGCACCCAAAACAAAAGGAAGAGCGAGAAGAACCTCTTGGTCAGCTTCGTCTCGCCCCACCGCGGTATCTCCCGCGATACACTCAGCCGTTGGGTCATGGTCGTGCTTAAAAAGGCTGGCATTGATGTCAACCAATACAAGCTACACTCCACCCGAGGGGCCTCTGCCTCAGGCATCCTTAAAGTGGGAGGAAACCTCAACACCCTCATGAGGAGAGCGGGTTGGAGGCAGGCGGAGTCTTTCGCGAAGTACTACCACAAACCAATCGAGGACGTGGTAGGGGGAAATGCGCTCCTCGAACAGTGACTGTTTCTAGAGACTGCATATACCACTTCTTTCAAGCTACACCTTCTGTTAAATATAGATTGGATACTAAAAAGATTGTGTTTGGTTTTCTGTTGGGGGATTCAATTGCTCTGAAACTCTCGTAGGTTTCCGGAAACGCTTAAGGTTTCCAAGGGATAATTTTGAAATTATTCGAGACTTACCTGTAAGTTGAGGTATAATTAAGATTATAACGAGGGAACCTAGCGGTTCAGGGAATATACGCCCTACCCACCCTCCCTCAACTTACTCGTATACTCGTCAAGTAGACATTATCTATGATAACAAATATAATCAGGGGGATATGGCCTACACATCCCAGTATTTATATTTTATCAGTTGTAGGCTTTCATCCCCCAACAGGCTCTTAAGGACTGACTGCGCATGCGCGAATCCACCTCTCGTATATTCCCTGAACCGCTAGGTTCCCTTGGTATAATCTTAATTATACCTCAACTTACAGGTAAGTCTCGAATAATTTCAAAAATATTGGGCATTGTGCATTGAAGCACAAAAGGCTAAGGAGGCGGCTTGAAGTGAGACGCTTTTGGTCTGGGTTAGATTACATAAGAATAAAGAGGAAAAGGTCAGCTCCAGACTAGAGCCTATGGAGAGGTCTGTCAGAGCAAAATCGCACCAGGAACCATTCCTCTTCTTACAAAAGGTATAATGGTGCCTCTGATCCCTTTTTTTTTTGTATCAGATGGACAAAAACATCTTGTTCATTCATCTGCATGTGTTTTTTGAAACTTTATTTGGAAATTTTGAATGAAAATTGAGATTTGAAATTCGATGAGTGACTTTTTGAAAATGCTTCCTCCTATCTGGCGGTATAGACTCAGGAGTGACCTGAGTCAACTAGTAACCATCCAGGAGAAGGCACAAGGTCAAAAAAACATACCACATAATGTTAAAGGCGAGTATAGGGCCCTGGTGCGCCTTATAGGTTAAAGATTAGAAATTCGTTGAGACGGAAAGTCCGGTTACCTTGGTAACTTGCCAACGTTGGCACACCGGAAGCCGGGGACAAACTGGTGCTCTGTGATCTACGCTCCCCTTTACGTATCATAATAAAAATGCTACACTGGAGCCCTGCACATTTTTAATTGCAGATTACGGCCGTAATACTGTCCCATTCTCTTACTGACAGACATGGCGTTATCTTCTCTGTCATCCCATTATACTGTGCGGATAATATTGCCATGAATGCCATATTTTGGGAGAATTTAGACATTGAATGGTGAACGCAACACTGGAGCATACAAAATTGTCCCCTGCACAATATAGCGCGGTCTGTGTGCATGTGACACGTAACCCTGGTGACGTGCTAGGCATCGTGGTTACCGTCCGCACGAATGGGTAAATTTTATTCTTGTCAAGATCTCCCATCAATTCAAAAGTGGTTGTAGGCCATTAGGGGACATCTTAGCTACACATAGGTTTTTAAAAATGCATTGATTAGAACAAAATTTATTTAATTTTAATTTTTTCTAGCTCTATATAGGCCTGGAGGAACATAATTCATAAACGTTTCAGCCATACAGTGACATTTGGCTATTCCCCCCCTTCCTAACCTAAACCCAGTGTTACTATCACTTAGCCATCACAAAGGTATACTATATGCACACCAATGTGAAGCTATATTGCTATTCTACACATACATGAAGTGTTTCTTGTAATTATAATTGGTACTTCTGTGTAAAGGAGTAAGGGGAAGTGGGTAAAAGGTGCTGCCTGTGGACGCACCCAATTATGTACTCAATCTATGAAGTGCCCCAATAACTACTCTGTACAAATATAGAAAACAGGTGGAGGTCACCAGGGCCATTGGTTTGGAGTTGATTGCTTTGGATTCCTATGATATAGAGCTATATTTAGAGATATCCTACATTCTGATCAGACACCTATAACCAGAGCGATAACAAAAACTGTAAAAAAATAGATTTGATCACCTTCAAGGGGAAAGAAATTGGGTATGTAGGACAGTGCATTAGAATTCCCCATAACTCTCTTATCTACTGTGGTAAAATGGAAATGTTCCGGAATAAGAATAAGTTGGCGTTTTAGAGACATCTTAAATCCAATAATCCAAATCAATTCTGAAAAGTTGACATACACTCCTCCTCCAGGGTCTCTCCATCTGTTCCCTTTGGGAATTTCCATTGTAGTTTAGGATTTACAATCCTTCCACAATAATTTCCTGGAGTCAAACATCCCTCTTCCAGACACTTGGACACCTCCTCCAGGGTGTCCCCATTCCTCCTCCAGGGTGTCACAAGTCCTCCTGGAGGGTGTTCCATCCATACATCAGTATCTGGACACATTGTCTACTATTTCTAAACCATGTTATATTATGTAATGTCTCCCCATACAGTGTTTTTGACTAAGTGATATACAATGCCCTTGTCTAGGCACTTCAACAAAAACATTAAGTTGAATACAGAAAGATCCCTGTGACCGCATTTGATCGAGGCCATTAAGATGTTTTTAAATCTTTTGGAATTTTGTTTATATCTTGTATAGAAACAGAGATACAGGGCAAATAGTACCAAAAATATTGAGGCAAGTACCACTATAGTAATGGTAGAAAAGGTGTTATAATATCTGTGATGTGAGTTCAGCTGCACAGTGGACCCAGTGTGTGTGGCAGCATGTACTGGGGGTCATTTTCTGTGTTTTCACTTGATATCTAAGGGCCTGGAAAGTAATGTTCTAGTGATCAGATATAAATAAAATTTAGTTTTCTATGATATTTAGAATCATAGCTTTCAGTTGATATCTTTAATTCATTTCCAAATTGATTCTAAGTAGTAGTAACATGCTAATAAAAAATTGTAACATGGCGGCTCTACACACAGCCATTTCTTTTCTATTGTTTCATATTTTGATCCTCTCAAAAGTATCATTGGGCAAAGTCATAAATGCATGAAATTATACATGCTGCTAGTTTATTATGCACTTTAACTGTGTCTGATATTAGCTTTTTGGTGTCTCCAGTGGTTAATATGTTTTTCAAAGCTTCAATATTACCTTCATACTAAAGTCATTGTAAAATGCTTAATAATTGGAATTTTTTCTCCCAGATTTCGCTGGTGGGTACCTTGATATCTAGACTTTAGGGATAACTATTAAAATACAAGAAAAATACCTTAATAGAACCCTAAATCGGCGATGTCGGCAAGGTTGCGATTATAGGCCGCACTCCCACCTGGCAGAAAGTGTCAACCCAGTGTGCCAGCTTTTCTCACCCCCCACAGTGGCTTTATTAAAGTGCCTACCTTGTCTGAAGTGCTCTAATTAGCCGCCATATTGGATTTTCAGCCATCTTGTTATCAAAAGTATCACAATCAATTAGAAAAGTACCTAAGCCTTCAGAATATATATACATTCATGCAGTTTTATGAATGTATAACATGGTTAGATTCAAATCACTTCTCCTACATTCTCATAGGCCTAGATCTTGACCGGAAGCAGGGATCACTTACTATAGCTCAAAGGGCCTCTGTTTGTCACCTCAAAACCCCTGGGTTTTTGCAAAGAATATTCAATGAAAATAAAGAACCAATGGCAGTAGAACCATACTTCTTTCAGCATGGCGTTACTCTAGTTCCCCTTTATCCATTCCAGTCACAGAGGTGTAATTCCAAGCAACTCTGTAATTGTAGACAACTCCGACCTGAGAAACCTCCTTAAAGATTTAAGTAAAATCATCAATTTTGAAAATGGTTTACAAATGATGACTTGGCTTACCTTACCTATTTCCATGACAAATGGCATATTCAATATTCATATGAAAGTTTGTTATTACCCCCCTTATCTATGAAACCTCCCCCGCCTCCGACGGCAGTGGACCTAGAGTCTGTCTGTTCGTCTGCTGTTTTCACACACTGACATGACTGCTTTTATCAAGAAATCTCTATAATTATTCATTTTCAATCCACCCATTCTTCTTTTCTCTCGACCCTGCATGTATTTCTATCTGAATTTGTCATCTATTTAAGAGGAAAAAGAAATAATAACAGGTATTTGACGGTACGTTGACCGAGCGGCGGAAAACTTTGCTGCTGGTTTCGGCAAGCCTATCTTTTAATACGGAGACGAGCATGAGCCCGGTACGTTGACCGAGCGGCGGAAAACTTTGCCGCTGGTTTCGGCGAGTCTCTCTGTTAATACGGAGACAAGCACGAGCCCGGTACGTTGACCGAGCGGCGGAAAACTTTGCCGCTGGTCCCATTATAATCACAGCGCCGTAGGCGCTGGTTTGTTACTATTGCTTTGATTCATTGATTAAGTGGCATAGTGGTGTCACAGTAGTATTCCGCCCCAGTAAACCTAGGACAGCTAAATAGTCCCAACTAAAAACAGTGTTTTGCTTGGTATAATCAGTGCCAGGGGACCTTATTTTTATCGCAGATTAATAATTTTGGTACCAGAAGAAAGGTAATGATTTGGGGGGAAAAAGTTGCAAAAATATTTTGGTCATCATGGAAACCTATTGTGCCAGAGAGGGGTCCAAGGTCACATTTGTGACTTGTCAGGGGTGCCTGTATCATGTAATTTATTCAACATGGTGGTTTCCATGGCAACTGGTGCAAAAACGGATCTGACTCCATTATGGTTGACCATGCTAAAAAAATCAAGAATACACACACACAGGGTCTGCCATATATGGGCATGGCGTCGTGACCTACTTTCCGCGTGGTACGCAAACAAACCCGGGAAGTCTAAACTGAGAGTATTGAACCCTCCAAATAAATCTTGATTTTTCCCCTCCCCTCCACATAGAAAACATGTCTGCACTATATTAACATGTCATAAACATATATTGCAATATGATTTGTGTTCAATTAGATTATGACAACTTGATATATGTTCAAGAACATTCACTGAAATGTGCATGAGCGATAATATGCCATCTTTCCACTGGCTTGACAGTGGCCGATGTGCTCGGAAATACTAGTGAAATTTCTTTACAACGAATCCTGTTACAACGAGTTTTCGTTTATAACAAACAAATTCCATTGTCCCAAATCACCCCCATACATTTCTATAGTAAAAGAATCCCCTTACAACAAATTTTAGATGGCACGAAAACTCTCTGCGCCTCCGGCGCGGGGGGCGGGCGCAAATTTTTTTTACTGCCGTCGAGGGGAGGCGTAAAGAATTTTCGCGCATCCAAACCACTAATGGCCCTCGTGTTGCCGTCCCTGTACCTGACCTAGATGCATACAACATTTCTGAATCGGGAAATGTGGCTGACTAAGCCCCTGTCACAATCCTGATCGTGTGAAAAGCCTAGAATGGCAGTGCCCCCTTTCACCCTTTCTCCTATTAATAAGACTATTATCTTTATACCCCCTGGTTAGGCTGGTACCGATACTACGGTAGCGCCGACAAGGAAGACTGGGGGGGGGGGCTTGTGAGATATATCATATAGGGAAGGCAGTCTTACAGGGGCGGATCCAGGGGGGGGGGTCCTGGGGGTCAGGACCCCCCCCTTTGGGCCCACCCAAGATGTCCACTTTGTATGCCCCCTTTCATGACCCCTATTTCTATCTGATTTCTACTTTTTATTGTTTGCAAATTGTGACATTTATGACTCTACAGCATCTAAAATATATACAAATTTCTCAAAATTTTCTAACACGAGGCAATCCAGAAAAAAATCACCGTCATATCATAGATATAGAAAATGCTAGGCTTAGGCCTATATGTAAGGCATAGCTTATAACTTAAACCCATCCTCGACTGGTATAGGCTATGTTATAGCAATGGGTCAGATATGTAGGGTATAATTACATTAGATTATGACTAAAGAAACATCCCCAATGTGCACCAGTGACCACATAAGCGCCGACAAGGAAGACTTGGGGGGGGGAGGGCTTGTTAGATATATCATATAGGGAAGGCGGTCTTTAAAAAAAAAAGATTTCCTGTGTGTTGGGGGCGGGCAACGGGGGCGGGGGTCAAAACTAGATACCGGTACAGGTACTGGGGTATGAGCAATTCAAGTACCGTGCGTCATTCGACAAGCATACTGGTATCTGATTTTTTTTTTCCAGGGGGGGGGAGGGGGATGAGGGGAAAGGTGGGGGAGTGGGGGGGTCACTTCTCAAAATCAGTGCACAGTGGTGGTGGAGGGGGGGTGCATTGTAGCTTTTGTCATATTGGTAGGGGATTGGAAAAATATTTGCTTGTCTCCCAAAATCCATCGAGCCCCCAGCTGGCAATAAGGGAGTGATCATTTTTTAACAACAGGGGGGGGGTGCTTGTGGGTTTGCGTGCGGATGCGCGAAAAAAAATTTGACCCCCCCCTCTCGAGGGGGTAAAATTTTTTCGACCCCCCCTATAAGGGACAAAAATCGCTTCCTGACCCCCAGGACCCCCCCCCCTTTGGGCCCACCCAAGATGTCCACTTTGTATGCCCCCTTTCATGACCCCTATTTCTATCTGATTTCTACTTTTTATTGTTTGCAAATTGTGACATTTATGACTCTACAGCATCTAAAATATATACAAATTTCTCAAAATTTTCTAACACGAGGCAATCCAGAAAAAAATCAACGTCATATCATAGATATAGAAAATGCTTGGCTTAGGCCTATATGTAAGGCATAGCTTATAACTTAAACCCATCCTCGACTGGTATAGGCTATGTTATAGCAATGGGTCAGATATGTAGGGTATAATTACATTAGATTATGACTAAAGAAACATCCCCAATGTGCACCAGTGACCACATAAGCGCCGACAAGGAAGACTTGGGGGGGGGAGGGCTTGTTAGATATATCATATAGGGAAGGCGGTCTTTAAAAAAAAAAGATTTCCTGTGTGTGTGTGTTGGGGCGGGCAACGGGGGCGGGGGTCAAAACTAGATACCGGTACAGGTACTGGGGTATGAGCAATTCAAGTACCGTGCGTCATTCGACAAGCATACTGGTATCTGATTTTTTTTTCCAGGGGGGGGAGGGGGATGAGGGGAAAGGTGGGGGAGTGGGGGGGTCACTTCTCAAAATCAGTGCACAGTGGTGGTGGAGGGGGGGTGCATTGTAGCTTTTGTCATATTGGTAGGGGATTGGAAAAATATTTGCTTGTCTCCCAAAATCCATCGAGCCCCCAGCTGGCAATAAGGGAGTGATCATTTTTTAACAACAGGGGGGGGGGTGCTTGTGGGTTTGCGTGCGGATGCGCGAAAAAAATTTTGACCCCCCCCCTCTCGAGGGGGTAAAATTTTTTCGACCCCCCCTATAAGGGACAAAAATCGCTTCCTGACCCCCAGGACCCCCCCCCTTTGGGCCCACCCAAGATGTCCACTTTGTATGCCCCCTTTCATGACCCCTATTTCTATCTGATTTCTACTTTTTATTGTTTGCAAATTGTGACATTTATGACTCTACAGCATCTAAAATATATACAAATTTCTCAAAATTTTCTAACACGAGGCAATCCAGAAAAAAATCAACGTCATATCATAGATATAGAAAATGCTTGGCTTAGGCCTATATGTAAGGCATAGCTTATAACTTAAACCCATCCTCGACTGGTATAGGCTATGTTATAGCAATGGGTCAGATATGTAGGGTATAATTACATTAGATTATGACTAAAGAAACATCCCCAATGTGCACCAGTGACCACATAAGCGCCGACAAGGAAGACTTGGGGGGGGGGAGGGCTTGTTAGATATATCATATAGGGAAGGCGGTCTTTAAAAAAAAAAGATTTCCTGTGTGTGTGTGTTGGGGCGGGCAACGGGGGCGGGGGTCAAAACTAGATACCGGTACAGGTACTGGGGTATGAGCAATTCAAGTACCGTGCGTCATTCGACAAGCATACTGGTATCTGATTTTTTTTTCCAGGGGGGGGGGAGGGGGATGAGGGGAAAGGTGGGGGAGTGGGGGGGGTCACTTCTCAAAATCAGTGCACAGTGGTGGTGGAGGGGAGGGCATTGTAGCTTTTGTCATATTGGTAGGGGATTGGAAAAATATTTGCTTGTCTCCCAAAATCCATTGAGCCCCCAGCTGGCAATAAGGGAGTGATCATTTTTTAACAACAGGGGGGGGTGCTTGTGGGTTTGCGTGTGGATGCGCGAAAAAAATTTCGACCCCCCCTCTCGAGGGGGTAAAATTTTTTCGACCCCCCCTATAAGGGACAAAAATCGCTTGCGAACGTCCCCTTTTAGCCTATAGTAACGCACGGGGTTTTCCACTGAAAACAGATGAAATTATTTTGACCCCCCCATCAGAGGTATTGAAAAATTCTGACCCCCCCTGGTCAAGGGGTTGAAAAAATTCTGACCCCCCTCAAACTGTGTTAACATGATGTATTACATTGTCTTGTACTCTTTGTATAAACAAAGATAGCAATTGTTGAGTTAAACACGCCAGTAATGCCAGTACTCAAACTAAACACACACACTATAACGATGACAGGTCTAAACATGATCTGGTTGCAGTAGAAATACATACAAACAGCTGAAGACCATGGGTAGATAGGTATCAGGAGCGCTGTGTAAAGCGTCATGTTTTACTGCCTTTCTGTATTTTATTCTGGGCTTCTTTTTTAGTCTAATTTTATTCTTTTATAGTAGTGCATTCATGTTGTTATGATGCATAGATGCAGAACTAATAATTGAGAACTAACAATTGACAATTGGCATGGAGCACATGGCCTTCCTGAGAATTGATTATTTCCTGCATGGCAGCTTCATAGTCAAAACGTCTCACTTGCTGTCTCCCATAGAGTTATTAATGGTGTTGTTAACCTTTGTTTACCTTTCGACCCTTCTGGGTTAGTTATGACCCTTTTATGACCAAAAAGGGTTGCTTTGGATGGTCTGAGTCCCCAAAATAAGGGTCAAACAGGGTAACCAGTAGTTAAGCTATATGAGGATAATGTGTGTTTTTTGATTTTTGATTTTTTTGGTTAGTTTTCCACCTTTGATGAAATTAAACAAGGGATAATTATTGACTGATGACATACTTTTGAATACAGTGACATAAAAACTCTTACAAACATTGTTGAAAAACAACGCCTATACACCCCGGTCCCTGCACTCTACCCCAAAATATACAACATGCGTGTTACCAAAAGCAAGGGGAAAGGGGGGTATTTTTTGCAAAATCTGCATGTCTGTGGATTTGAGAAAAATGGGGTGTATTATTCAAGAAAAATCTGAAAATTAGAAAAAGGGGGTATTTTTATGGGTAAATTAGACGTTTTCAGAAAATGGGGTGAGATTATTAATTTCTCTCTTGGGATCATGTTCATTTTAGGTCCTGAAAAGTCAGCATTTTTCTAAATAAGAGGTACTTTTGGAAACAAGTCAGTGTTTTCCGGAAAAAGGGATCTTTTCATAGGTCCAAAAGTGTGTGTTTTTCAAGAAAAAGAGGGTGTTTTTTCAGCCCAAAAAGCCGTTACATGGGGGTATTTTGAAAATCCCGTAACGAGCATGGTGTTATAATAGACATTGAGTGCAGGGACCGGGCTATACACTCAGACTGACAACCCTAAGTCAATAAGAGTATGTAGCCACTGCTCTATGTGTACAGCTGGGTCAGGTCGTCAGAAAGTGTAAGATTTTGCCCTTGAAGGACCTGAAAAATTAATTTTCTAATTACTTTATGTAACCTTAACAAATTTGTCAAGGTATATCTCCTCAGCCCAGAAAAACTAAAAATGACGATCTGGGACATCCGGTTCCATTTTTATTGCATGTTTTGTGTCATGTAACGTCCGGTACCAAAATGATGAATTATGGAGGTAATTGAAGTTGCTCTCAGTAATATAAGAATGTCCCATTATGCATAACAAACACATGAAATAACAAGACCAATATATCTATTATTGACTTCAATTACAAAATGGGACAACATTTGAGTTATGCATGCACAGTAGATTGCCTCCTACATGATGATAAAAGTAGCGGACGTTACATGACGTCAGGTACTTTTATCAGAATTATTTCACATAAACTGCTCTCACATGGAGATAAATGCCGACAGACACACAATTTTTTCACCAAAGTAGGGGGCAATAGGGCCCCCCATATGGGTAATAACAAAGATGTTGAAGCTTCATTTTTCCATGTTTTATAACTGATTTAGATTTAGGTACCGGACATTACAAATTACAGATTTCTACTTTGAAAGATACATCATGAAAAGTTCTCACTCAGTAACATGTCCAAACCTCATGGAAATGATACATGTGATCATATACAATACAAAAAATAACTTTGGGATACTCCAGATGTTATTTATTCAATACAGGACACTTGTAAAAAATACAAAAAATATAAAAATAAGAAATTTGGTTGTTTTTTTCACTTCGGCAGGCTATAAGTCTCAGAGCTTTTGATAAATGACCACAAATTTACATCTTTCTGATAGCCCTAAGTGTCCTCTATCAAATGAGTCTATGTAAGACAACATTGGTTCACAACTTATTTCTCCAGAGCCATAAAGGTCCAAAATGACCCCAAAACACAAAATCTACTGCTTTCTGGCGACCTGACCCACCTACGTATGCCTACCATGAGGGCCTTCTTCAAGATTGTAACAATTACTTGATAAAGGGCACAGTGAATTGGCCTGACACCTAAATAGGGTAAATCATTAGCTATAGCCCGAGTTACAGTTAGGCCTCTGCTACGTCACAGGGTGGTTAGCTGCAGGCAAGCATTGCCTACACGTGGTCAGGTAGAAGTACCATGAGTAGAAACCTCTCAAAATACTGATTTGTGTCAGATAATATATTCTTAGCTGAATATATTAAAAAAAAGACACTCTTCCATTAAATATGTCTTAGATTATGATAACTTTCCATGAAGATCAATTCCCAAAGACATGATTAGTATGTATGGCTAACCTGCATGTAGATGAGACATAGTCACCTTACCCTACAACACCCACAGGTCAACCTGGTATTATGTTTTGTTTGCCCCCAGAAACCCATAGATAGAAACAATTATTAACTGTAACTCGATCATGCTATAGTTAAATTGCTCATGGCATAAGTACATAATGCACTTGACACGTGTTTCTTATATATATATATTTACTTTTTCCCCCTGTGGAGTGGGGACCTTCATGTGAGGGAATGGAGGAGCAGAATAACTTCATTGGGAGTCCACGAAGGAGGAATTTTCCTCCTTCCATTCTACCAGTGGGCATACCAGATTCGTAAAAGGCGACAAACTTGGGGTTTCTTGTGTCTTGGGGTGAGCATGTGGGCAGCTGGTGTCCATATGCACGGGCCCGGGCGTACATGCTTGCCTTTTGCCATGGGATTCCCCCTCAGTGAACCACGTCTGAGTGATCAAAGGCCGTGGTTTGTCTGGCCCTGTCTATGGGACCAGGCAAATAAAAGAACACTTGCTATCCTTCGAAAAGAGTAGGGGAATGAAGCCCCGGTAGCGGTTTTCCCCCTCACCCCTCCTCATAGATGCGGTCATTCATCTCATAGATTCGATCATTCATAGATTCGGTCACTGCTATGTCGGGCAAGCAGCATATAAATACCTGTCTAGCTGTTTGGACAAGCAGCTTTTAAAAACCTGTCCAAAAAGAAAAGAAAGGACTTGTTGTCCGCGAACCACAGAAATGTCTGCTAACTTTTAAGTACTATTAGTGGACGTAAAATCAACCAAACCAAACCAAACTCCTACTCTTCTACAGGTATATTTCAACAGTAATAACGATTACATTTGTACTTCAATTGAAAAAATATCGACTATGACATTGTGCAGTCATAGGGGGCCACTCCATATGATCTCTCATATAATTACCCCAAAGAATTAGCACTGCAAGAACTTGTACATGCTGGTTATGGTGGCTTCATAGTTAGTCTCACCATGATTTACGGGTGCCGTTTTAGCGCCCATTGAAATTGGTCACTGAGAGTATACCCATATCATTGAGGTTCTGGTCATCTGACAGCCTACTAGTACTAGTGACAGCCAATGTGTTGTAGAGGAACTAACTTCATTACCACTGCTCCAAACTGGTCCCAGAGTTAAGTACTAGTGTCCTATACTCTGGTCTTTTGCGCCACGCATGCAGGGAAGGGCTGTAAAAGTAGTGCATGCTTCTATAAGGAGTCACTAGGTGGCAGTGCAACTGCTTATAATACCAGATTTTCATGACAGTGCGCATATTTCTTATACTGTAAACGTACTTTATTTCGCGTTGTACATATTTTCGCGAATTTCGCGGAAATTAAAAATTCGCGAATTTATGTCCAGCGTGAAAATTTGTCTAATCAGAATGCTAGGAATACTGACAGCACAACGGGTCATAACAAATCTTATCATGAATATTTAAAGGTAAAACTTAGTACCCTCAATAGGGGCATTGAGTTGTGCTGAAGTTTTCACACCTATTGTCATACTGCAACTAACACAGACTATTAAGAGTGAGGTGCTAAAATGCTTTCAGTTATTCATGTAACACATTGTATTTGCATCTCTGTTGGGGTACTGGTCAACGAAAACAGTAGATGCGGTCATTCATCTCATAGATTCGATCATTCATCCTCTTTGTGGTACATAATTTTCGTACCTAACAATGATTTTTTGTGTAAATTTCAGTTTCAATTCAATGTCAAAGATGAATTTCCCTAGTAGGAAATCATCATACCTGCTCAAAAATCAGACACGGTTTTGATGAGTGTTTTAGAAAGGGAAATTCCTACGAAAATTCACTTTACTCCTAGATGAATTAACTCAGGCCCTTCCCTTTTACACATAAGTTGGCTAAACCTCTTTTCAAGAGACACTCCTAGTCTAGGACATGAAATAGCAATATAAATAAATCAGATCTTAATTTTCCTAAGACCATGTCTCTACTATGATTTTTTGTCCTACTAGTATTCCTGCGTGGATAATTTATGTAACTGAAATCTGCCAAAGAACATACATACATGTTTTATTTTCCATAGGCTATGTGCACATATTATGTGCCTGGTACCTTAATCTCTTGCCTTCACCACCCCCCTTCCCCAACCGCCCCCTTCGTGCTGTTTACTTCTCACTCATATAGCTTAATAAGAGGGAAAAGTGATTGATTTTTGAAGGCTTAGTGGGTCTATTTGTTCTATAATAAATATAGTTTCATCAAGTGGTAAAGGTTCTACCGTAATCTCCCGCGTAGAAGGCGCAGCTCGTGTAGAAGGCACCCCCCTCAGAGAAGGCCTTTTCACGTAGAAGGCGCACGTACCTCTTCTGGATCGATTTCCGGAAAAACCCGCGTATAAGGCGCCCCCCCAACTCACAGGGGGGCTGTTTCGCGTAGAAGGCGCCCCCCCCCCACTATTGTACACCTCCTGGTCCCGGCTCCTGGTCTGCCGCGGTGCTGGCTCTATGAGTTCAAGCTGTCATCGGCACACGGTCGGCGTCTTCCCCGCCGAGCAAATCTACAGCGACCGGTCTGCCGCGGTGCAGGCTCTATGAGTTCAAGCTGTCATTGGCACACGGTCGGCGTCTTCCCCGCCGAGCAAATCTACAGCGACCGGTCTGCCGCGGTGCAGGCTATATGAGTTCAAGCTGTCATCGGCACACGGTCGGCCTTATTCCCGGCGAGCGCGTCGACACCTCCCGGTTTGCCGCGGTGAGAGATCTATGAGTTCAAGCTGTCATCGGCGCATGGTGGGCCTTATTTTGGGGTGTTTTCCCAATTGAGTGAGTGAGTAATAGATGTTTAATGCCAGTTCGCCAGGTCATATTTGTGGCAAGAACTACATTTCACAATTTCACAGGGGAATGTGTCAGTGCCCACACATATGTGCACCACACACTTCCCGAGGGGATAGGAAAGAGAAGAAATAGACCCTTTTAAGTGGGCTGGGGATGCCTGTTTTCCCAATTGAGATGTTGGAAAAACCCGCGTATAAGGCGCACCCCAAACTCAAGGCAATGTCCCTCCCGCGTATAAGACCCAGCAGCATTTTGTTTGGCGTAGAAGACGCGCCTTCTACGCAGGAGATTACGGTAGTATCAGTTTGCCACTGCTCTTCTCCTGCTAATTGCAGCTAATTGAACCCACACAAGGTGACCCAGTGTATAAGAAGCACCCTAAGTTCAGGGCAGACCTATATTCAATAAGGCACGTAAATTGGGCCAAAAGCAGTTCAAATGTAATTTTAGCCTGCATATATAAGACACACACACACTCTTGGAGGGTCTTATATGGAGCACCTAGGGTAGCTTTATCCAGCTTTATGTATAAGCCACACCTTACACGTGGGGTATTACGGAGTTCTTGATGGGATATTTGTCAAATATCTCACTTAACATCTATTTCGTGTAAAAAGAGGGTGATTACCCATGATTGCAAAACATATTGGAAGTACACGACCACGTGTAGATGTTGTTTGCCCACACATTCAACTGCTCTGTGCATACTGAAAGGGACACCCATCCATAAAGTCCAAAACATTGGCCCACTGCCAAAAGCTATTCCCATACACATCAGGGGCGGATCCAGTTCCAATGTTGATTATCCTGATTTTTTTAGTCCCAATATTGTGATGAATGGTGATATTTCAACATACTATGAGATGCAAGTGTCTTCACTCTAAAAGGTACCACTTGATTGTTTCTCTAGGAATCTCATCAAGCCAGACATTCATCGCTTTAGAGAAATACTACTACCGGTACTGCAGGGGCCTACACTCTTTGTGCAATTTAAAACCATCCTCGTCAATGGAATTAAAAAATACCCCCTATCCACGGATTTCTAAGTGGAAAATGTACCCTATTTTGAATCACAGATATTTTTTTATTTTTATTTCTTTTTGGCCCCAAGAGTACCCCTATCTTTTATTATTTTTTTAAACACTGGCATCTTTAGAATCCCTCCCTCTCCCTCCCTATTTCCATGTTTTCTCTAATGTAGATGGTGTTATAATGGAGGCAGAGTGTAGGGACTAAGCATAATTATTGGTCCCTTCTCTCCGTGATTTTCAATTATGTATCAATAAAATATGTCAATAGTGACAATATTTCTATTTTATAAGTATGAATTACATATCTTCCACACTAGGCTCTACAAACACCAGGCCTCTTATTCCCCAGCGCATCGCCTCTGGTGACCTCACAACATGGCTAGATAAGCAATCTGACTGACTGGTGTGTTTGGAGGTTTGTGTGGAAGGTGACGGCCACCTGTGTTGGGGCCCTTGATGGGGGGGCCCCCAATGTCACATGTCGATTTTAAGAAATGCCCATATCCCATGTCACTAAGCAAAAACCCATGTCACTAGTGTCACTAAGATGACTAACATAGCTAATCCAATTACCAAAAACCCTGCATATCAGTTGCACCCACATACATAAGGAGCACCCTGAGTTCAAGGCTTTAGTATAAGCCACACCAGGGATCTGAAAAGGTTCCCATTCTTTCCTTTACCCTATATCCTTTTGCTGTGGCTAGTACCAGAACCCACATAAATATAAGACTTATAGGAATGGCCCAAAGTCAGGGTGCGGCTTATATGAGGGTATTCTGCACTACAAAACAGTAATAAATTTTCAAGCACTGGCTATATGGCTTAGAGCTTTTCCCAAAGCCGATGGTATGTCTTATATGAGGGTGCAGCTAATATAATACAGGAGAATTTATGGTAAGCTTTATGTTAAGTAAAATGATTTTGACAAAATCTATACCACATTTGCTATTATAAAGACAGGCATTTCCCTCGTAGTCTCTGGCCCTTATACCCCACCAAAAAAAGATTAGGGGAAAGTTGCCTAATTTGGACCCCCTAAGAACTTTTTCCTGTCCAGTGATTATTTCTATGAATTTGAATGTAAAATGTATACATTTTGTGATGGTACCTTATGGCTTTATGGTCATAGCATAGAAATCTAGGAATTTGAATTTCTCTAGTCAGGGTGTGCAATTAAAAATGAAAGCCTAATGGTCCAATTTAGGCACCTGGTTGCCTAAATTGGACCAGCTGGTATCCTAATTTGGACCAATATGCACTATTGTTCTGTATTTCCTTATACTTTCATTATATTGAAAATTATATAAAACTAAGGAACTTTTGATATATGATATCAGATGTCCTCTTAGTGTTTATATCAATATCCTGTGAATTTGCTCTGTATTGGAGTAAGAAAAAGGTTACACGTTGATCCAACTTAGAAAACTAGGCATAGGCCCCATCGGGTGGTCCAATTTAGGCAACTAAATTGGATCCAATATTACAACTATGGTCCAATTTAGGCAACTCAAGCTGGTCCAATTTAGGCAACTTTTCATCTTTCTCATTGATAATTTGTTTTCTAAAACTTGACAGTGGTATTTATCAAATTTCATTTTAGTCTAAAAGTATAATATGACATCTAAAAATTTTAAAGGATTTTGAACAAAAAGATGTTGCCTAGCAACCAGGAGGGCTTAAGTATGTGGTGACGCAAATAAGATCAAGAGGCCCAAAAACCATTTTCCATGAAAAATGTGTATAAAATTACAAAAAAATTACATTTTTGGAAGTTATTAGGAACTTTAGTGATCTTGACTAAAAAAAGGCAGCATTGGAACCTAGTTCCTATTACTGCCACTAGGGGAAACAAGGGTGGTCCAAATTAGGAGCCGGTCCAAATTAGGCAACCTTCCCCTACCTGGTAATCATATGGTGGTTCTTTTATATTAACACATCCCTACCCTTAGATTTGCTTTATATGGGTTGGAGTAGCTCAACTTTGAGATTTGCAATAGTCATACAGGAAAATTTTGAACATGATAAGACCAAAAGGTGAATTTTGAAGCTTTTTTTATGACAGTTGAGATCTTTTCCATGCCCTATTTTTCATGTCCCTAAGGCCCCATGTCACATGTAGATTTTAAGAAATGGCCCTATCATATGTTACTAGCATAACCATGTCCCATGTCGATTTTAAGAAATGGCTCTGTCACAATGTCGAATTTAGGGGTCTAGGGCCATTGTGTTGCACTGATAGGTATTTCCCTATTGGTACATAGAGCAATATGACACACTACTTATGTTCTATATATTGAATGATACAGGGGGAAAAGTAAAAATCGTGTCGGTAGCCCTTTAAGGGTGGATGGATTTGTTTGGGAGCAGGCAGGGTGAGACTCTGGTTGAAATAATGGTGCAGTTTGAGGAGAGGGGAGGATGAAACAGAGGGTGGTTGAGTGGTGAGATCAGGGGTGAAGGCAGGGTGAGACTGAGGGTTGTTGAATGGTGGGACTGGGGGTGATGCTATAAGGGAGGTGGAATGGTGAGACTGGTGGTGAGGGCAGGATGAGACTGAGGGTGGTGGAATGGTGAGACTGGGGGTGAAGGCAGGGTGAGACTCAGTGAAGTAAAATGGTCAGGCTGGGGGTGATCTTTCTTCCTTCCCTTCATCCTAAATCCTTCAGCTATAATATGATATGAGCTATCTACATTGCTGGGAACTCTACAGGAAATTTATAGTCCTATCCATTAATGAAATTAGGCAACACCAAATGTTGATAAAGCAGCCTGATAACAAATGGCATCAGCACTGGTTTACACTAAAGAAAAACCACACCCAATGCAGGGCTCTATCATTATCTTAGGAAGTGAGGACTAACATGTTGCGAATTGGATCTATGCCCAGAAATGACAGGAAAAAATTGGGTGTTGTGCATTAAAGCACAGCAGGCTCAGGGCAGGGGGTCAACTCTTTATATCCTCTAACCTTTTTAATCTTTGTCAAAAGACAGATGATGTGCTCAAGGTAACCATATCAAAATATCAATTGGAACAAGGTGCTGCATGTTCCTGTGCGATCAATAATAAGGGAAATACGATGTTTTTTGTAAGAGATGTATAGGGGTTAAAAGAATTGTCCCCTGGGTGCATCCAGAGCTTTATCTGGTCCTGCCTAGACATGAGGAGGGAAGCAGAAAAGGATGTCCATGAAGGGGTGCAGTTGGCAATCTTTTCTGCTTGCCTGTTTTATATAGGAACACCTACACCTACTGGTCACCGCATGGGGCTGGGAACTCTGTTCGCAATGTCGGTGTTTTTATGTTTCACTGCCTTCCAGTGTTTAATTCTATGATTGAATACAAAGTATTGCATTAATGTTGTTATGATGCATGAATGCACTACCATAAAATCTCATGTATAATCTATGTGTTTACACATGGGGTTGGCCTTGGTGGCCTTGGCCTCGTGGGTTGGTCAGGGGAACCAACACTCCAACCCCATGTGTAAACACGGTTCTATCATTGTCTCACATTATCTGAATATAACAAACCTACAGATGTTCTTGAATTTCCCATTCAATAGCTATATTATGTTGTTGAATTTAAGTATCTGCTGGGGGAGTGAGGAAATGATGTCATCACAGTGCGTTGGTCCTCTGACCAACACCATGAACGTTGGTCCACTGTTTTTTATGGGAACTGCACTGCCGACTATGATAGAGCCATGGCTATACTAGAACCAGATGCAGCCTAGCTCATCCTCAAATTGAGGGCATGGCTAATACAGTATTGTGGCAGCCTGTCTGTGGCCCTGTGACTGCCATACAGCCCTAGTCTGCACAATGTATGCACAGGGACTTCTCCAGTGCTTTTCGTTTGCCAAGGAAAAGCGTCTTAAATTAAGACACTTTTCAGTGATGGAAATGGGGTTATATAGCAACATAGGGAGAAGTCTCTACCCACCAGGAGGAGGCTCTATGGAGAAGTCTCTCGGAGCAAAAAGAAAATTTGAAACTTTTCTTTTTTCATGTGGATTTTTTTTTTGTAATATGATTTGTTTGTTGGGATGGGTGTGTTGTGACATAGAAAGGTCTATATCTTTAGTAAGTCAACCCAGCAAATTATGGATTATAGATGCAAGTTTTATATTTTTAATTCATTTTTCAAAAATATTTGATAGCATTTTTCAAAAAGGTACCGCCAACCCGGCGGTATAACCTAAGAGAGACCCTGAGCCAAATATAGCTACATATTATAGTAACCTGCATGGACAACACATTGAGGCCCAAAAAGCTAATTTTTGTTCTGTCATGGATAACATAATATCTGCATTGGTTCAACCTGTTTTCTGTGTATTTCTTGATCTGTACATTTTGAACTAACATGTTATGCATATCATCAAATGATATCTCTTTGACCCTCCTGAGAAATAAGAGATATTTTATCCTCATACTTCATGAAAAAAAAACTGATTTTGACAATCATAAAAGTCTTCTAGAGTCAAAAACCTCTACTCACTCCTCCCAATCCCCATCAAGATACCAGCCTCATATAGGTCAATATATGTGTTTAATGTGTCTAGTGGATCCATGGAGGCCGGGGACTCAACTAAAGGAAATGCAGCCCAGGACCCTGTCTGTACCCCCCCCCCCAACCAAATTTCCTGGCTGTGCCCCCCTGACCCCCCCTTCTGGATCAGGCCCTAATAGCCTATTATGAATTATGCAGCAGACAGGTAGCAACAGAGGGAAACAACAGAAATAAATGCGACAGTGTGATAGTAAAGCAAAGAGGGAAGGCAATCAGTGGATGGGAGGGGAGCCAGAGTATCATAGGAAGATAGAGAGGAGGGGGTTGGGTGAAAAGGGAATGACTGGGAGGATGTGAGGCAAAAGTATAAAGGCATACAGAGATGATCAAATATCCCTGAAAAACCTTCCAAACTCCCAGAAATTGCCCAATGGTTTGGGGCCATTTTTTCTGAGAAAATTTTGAAAATTTAAAGGTCAAAATATGCATTCTGGCGCCGGGTGCCCCCCCCCCCGGATCCGCGCCTGCACATACATGCCAACTGTGGATGCGAGAAAAACTGAGGCCTTAGGGAGTGATCATTTTTTAACAACAGGGGGGGCTGGTGAGTTTGCGCGCGGATGCGCGAAAAAGATTTCAGCCCCCCCCTCTCGATGGGTCAAAATTGGGAGGCGAAAATCGCGTGCAAACGCGCCCTTTTAACCTATAGTAACGCGCGGGCTTTTTCGTTGCAGTTGCAATTATTTTGACCCCCCCTAGTCAAGGGGGCAAAAAAATTCTGACCACCCAACCCCCCCCCTGTTGTTAAAAAATGATCACTCCCTTAAAAGTGAAGAGATTTTCCTTGGAACTGCCATTCATAGGTGAGAATTAGGGGGTCTGGAGGTATTCACCCAGGAAGATTTATAAATACCGACAAGCCAAATGGTGCATTCTGGGGATTTTTGATACCCGTGTATTCATTTTTTTAAAGACCACCCCTCTCCATATAAATGGTAAAATGGCATCTCATTGGATCCGGACAAATCTTACACAAACTGAGAAAACGGAGGAGTTTGCATGTACAGTAATCTCTCACGTATAAGGAACACCTCGCCTATAAGGCACACCCCCAAACTCAGGGAGGTCTGTTTCACGTGTAAGGCACACCTCTAAGGGCAGATTTTTGTTTCTTTAGTACTGTTATATAGTAAAAATACCCCCCCCCCCTATATGGCGCACCCCAAACTCAAGGCAATGTCCCTCCCACGTATAAGACTCAGCATAATTTTGTTTGGCGTATAAGATGCGGGAGATTATGGTATGCATGTTACATATTGAGCCAGGGATACCCTGAGCATTGCTTTCAAACGTAGAGAATGTTTATAGGAACGAATATCTCATAGGTCTGTGGCATAACTATAAAATGATAGCTTGGAAGCGAGTACTGATACGATCTTTAACCACATGAAACACACTGTACTGTGTGTTTACCCTATTAATTTGAAGTTGTTTTGGTCTTACTTTCTGGTCGTTGTATATAGATGTAACAAAAGGTATTTTGGGGTTTGAGCTAGCTTCATATAAAGGGTAGAGTATGCCACTACCTCAGCCCAGTACACCTATTAAGCCGGGTAGCAGTCCTACTCAAATAAAACTAGTGAGAGATACCTCTTGACTGAAGGCTTTATTGATTCCTCTCCTCGGATACTAACACGTCAAGCACAACAAGAGTACAAAGGTTTGCCAAATATCCCGGCACTTCTCAGATGATCAACACATGATCATGTTCTCTGGATGACATGGTCTTATCATGACAATCTCTATTTCCTTTCCATATTAAAGTTCCCTATCCTGATGACAACTCCCAATTCCTAAGTTCACAAGATGTTATATAGTAGGCAAGGCAGAAGGCAAGCTTAGTCCAATGGTAACTTCTAATTAGGCAGTGCAGTGCATTCGCATGGAAGGTTTGAATAGTTAATATAGGATGCCCACCTTATGGTGGATCCTTAGTCCACACAGGGATGTTCCCTGCATGGAGAGGGAAAGGCCGTCCTCAGGCCTGGAGTCCGCTCGTACTAATTACTGCGTTTAATTCCTACCTTCATCTTGTATGAAGTCCCGTATCTGACAGCTGATCATTCCCAGGCATTGTTCTTCAGAGTTCTGAATGATTGTGTCTGATATATTCTCTAAACCTTCTCAGCAGTGAAGGGTGGGTGTACTGTGGCTGAATGTGCATGTTAAGTCTCCTCTAATATAATGTCCTGGTTTCCTAATGTGTATAGGCTGTTCCCTACTGTGATCTAAAGGTATCTGGCTATTAACTGTTAGCTCAGATATGTGTGCCTAACTTTCAATGTTGTCTCCATGCTGTCCTAAACTAATTATCTCTTTCATTTTCAGATGGAGTCTCTTCTGTTTATCCCCCAAGCTATTGATGTTTTTATCCCCTTCATCTCTCGACTGGAGCCATCAAGCCTTCCGCCCAAATCTCATTATGGACTCAGACATTATAATTTACACTACTAATTCCCCTGGAACATGCTACCAATCTATTTCATTTCGGACTGCTTTTGTCAATAAACATCCATCACTCTGTCTTGCCTTACTGACTCTTTCTTCGCATCTCCATTAAATCACTTACATATCTTATCACTGTCGACCCTGCTGATTACATATTATTATCCATTAGAGATTTCTCTTACACCATCGTACACCCGCCGACGTACACTTTTTTATGTGTTTCTGGTCCAAGGATACTTTCTTTTCTTCTCTTGTTCTTCCATAATCTGTCTTTTTTTCTTTCCTTATTTGATACTTCATATGTTTCCCTACTGAAGCTTCTACTAATTTTGTATTTCTTTACAGAAAGTATTCCTGGACTTACATTTGTATGTTTACATACATCACTTTTTTATTTATTAGCTCACTTCACATTTTATCACTTATTTTGTGACTTGAAACCCTTAATTACCGACTTTGTGTTTCTATCTACTTCTACTTTTACTTACACATGTTTTCTATCTTAATACGTCGTCTATCCTGACTACCCAGGTTCGAAGGTTGCTGACCCTTTTTTATTGGTGCTCACCTCGGACTCCCGTCCGTCAGGGACGTCTGTAACCATCTCCAGATGTTGTACTGCAGGCTACATCTACCCTTCAAGGCACCCGTGCCTAACAGCTCTATTACTGACTCCACTACACAGAGGATAAAAATTCCATAGTATCTAACCTATCTCAAAATACTAATACAACACAGCTCTAGATGTATTTCGTACATAGCATTGGTATAATAAAACTAATACACCCAATCTATTCCTAACAACGAATACTGGTCCATAAGATGTCCCCATGTCTACTCACATTGACCTGGGCTTCCCTAGCCCACTTAAAAGGGTCTATATCTCCTCTTTCCTATCCCCTCAGGATGTGTGTGGTGCACATATGCGCGGGCACTGACACATTCCTCTGTTAAATTATCAACCTGTGAAGCACGGGATAGCCACTTAGTGCCGCTAAAGTGCTGTAAAACACAAATCAATCAATCAATCAATCACATTGACCTATAACAATATCTCTACCCAATATGTGTATATATATAAAAGAAACGTACATCAAGAGATGAAAATCTATTACCATGTCCATTTCACATGCCGGGTCACATTTCCAATTTTTCAATATTCTAGCAGTTCTAATTTTACAATTACACAAATCTACCCATTTATCAGTGAAACAGCTAGACCTAACCATCCTGGACATCTCCAGTTCTCTTACTTAATAGACAAAATCCAAAGTTCTGACTCAGACCCCTTGATGTTCGAGTCCACTCTCTAGCCGGTCTTTGTCTGCATTCGGCAGTCAGGCCCACAAGTTTATAGTCATATTTTCTTCCTGATGTCCCTTTTATTACCTGGTTGGTTCCTTCATCAGTCAGCTACCACAGTAAAATCCTCCCGTGCATGGCTAGAGGTTATACCCCTCCTGGGACCCCACACATGTGGAGGCCCCCCCAGGGTATCACAATTCGTCAGACCCCCTGGTGCAGCAAGTACCTGAGGCTGACAGGGTCCTGGATGGGAGCCTCCCCTGCCGGGCCGAGCTCTCCCGGCACCTGTTCATTACACATCCACTGCTTCTTCATAAACCTTACTGCCCTTCAGGTCCAATTCTCTGAAACCCTGTTTCGATGTACTGGGCAATGGTTCTACCACTGCCAACCTGGCCGCCGACCGCAAACTATACAGTTCCAGTTCCTCCAGCGTCCTTCTGGCGGGATTGTGGCCCACCATGGTCCACCCATCGTACACCATTGTAGGGCTTCCCACCGGAACCACTGATGCTATTCACCCCTGGCACCTTAACAGTCTGGCCAATACCACTTGCTCTTCTCCTGACACCACAGCTGTCGCCAGCCTATTTGATATTTTCAGCGATGTGGGTAGTGGGACGGGATTTGTCCTTCCTCCCGCCATATTTGACTCACTGAACAATGTTCTACCCCAGGTTACATTTGCCAAACAACTACCACACAGGTGGTTTACACTAATGTCTTTTATCAGGGGGTCCAGGGACACCTGTATAAACAGATGATCCAGCGGGACCATCGACACCCCAGGTGTATCATGTCTTCCGTGTCTGTGGATGCCAGCTGTAGATATAATCCATCTTCCTTACCAGATGACAGCTTTCTTATGTACCTGTACAGGAACGCGATGACTGTTGTAAATATTATCAATATCATCACTGCCACACCTGCCACCATGACCGATTGGTCCTCACACACCGGACATGCTCTATCCGTGGCGACCTCTGGGTATGACCATTGCAGTTCAGCTTTAGCCCCTCTGCATCTGCCTACCAGTACAAGTGCCATTGCTGCCGGTCCATTCTTACAGCACAGGCAGTATATCAATATTATCGCTACTACTATAACAATGAAAGACAGTATCCCCACCGAGACACCCACATTTCTCTCATTTATAATGTCAAACTTCTTGTCTACCTCCAGTTTTGCTGAACTCAATTTGTACTGGTCCTGTTTCATTTTATCTAGCAACAGCTTAAACTGTATTTTGGCAGACCCATTAACCAAGTTCGCTGTACCCTCAATATCTCTCCTAAGACTGGGTGCCAGTGGGTCTCGACCCAAAACCTTCACCTGTATTCTATTTACCCTGGCCTGCTGCCATTCCTTTTCGTCCAACCCTGACATAATTAGGTCATTATGTACTAGTTCTATCTCTGTGGTAATTTTTCTTTTGTTGCAACCACTAAGACTATATGGGATCCAGGACTCCATGCTTGTATATGCACACTAACACCCTAGCCTTATTATGGCATATTGTCCTGTTGGCACCACCTGTGGCGGTTTATTACCACACACAATCCTCACTTCATTTTCTTTTCCTGTGACCAGTATCCGACCCTGGCCTATTCGCACCGCCATCGGGTGAAAAGTTGGCCTTACTATATACTGTACATTGCAGTGATTGTCCACCACAGTTCTGTCACCTCTTATCAGACCCGCTATATACACGTCGTCTGACAGTCTATGCATATGTGGCACATCCGGACATAGCGCCACATCTCCTCCATGGCACTGAGACCATGATATCATCGGTTTGTTAATATAATACTGTCCATTTCTGCTGATAGCTATTTCCGATGGTAGACCCACAATCTTTATCCTGTCCGCCAGCTTGTCTGCAATAAGCACTGGCACCGGGAAAGATACCATCATCTTCATCCTGCGATGTCTCCTATATACCTTGATTGTGGCATTTTTGTAGTAAAACATGGGGTCCTGGAATGCCACTGCGAACCTTGGGTAATGTTTTGTCAAATATGAATCTGTGTTTCTAATGGATCGCTTTATATGTTCTGGGGACACTAGTCTTGCCGACAGCTCCCCTTCAGCCATCTTCCTCAGTTCCGCCAATACTGTGTCTAGTTCCCTTAGTTCATTTATATAGTGGATAATAGCTCCAATTTTGGTGCGTATGAGCAGGCCCAAATGCACTGCGTAAGACTTAAGTTCTGCAAATCGCACTTGTGTGGACAAATATTCCTCCTTATACCATTCAGTCTCTTTACTTAAAGTGTCCACAAATTTATACAAATTATCCATATCCCCCATTCCTACAATCACAGTGTTTTCCAACAGTTCAAGTCTTTCCCCCGTAAGGTTCATAAGACCCATTGTCGTCTTTGTAAGATTTTCTAGCCCCTGATACATGACCTCTATATGTTCTCTATTCCTGGCTATTTCAATGGACCTTGTCATTCCCGTTATAGCCTCCGCCACAACCATAAAGGCCTCACCCATCCGGGGGTGGTCTTTTGTGTGATGTCTTTGTTTGATTTCCTTCAACCGGGATAGTGACCATGGTTTTAAGAATCTGTCTCCTTCTAGCTCCTTGTAGAGACAGGATCACCTCATCCGACCATTTCTCGTACAACTTTATTATGCCGCAGGTGTTCAGCGAGCTGGCAGTACCATTAGATACATTACTCCTTACAGCATCCTTGCACAGGGCTTCAATATGCAATGTTTTTTCATTTCTTGGTGTAGGTGGTAACTCAAAAGTGAATATCTGTAACATATATTCGGCGTCCGCTGTTGATATTTCTTTTCCAGGTATAAAAACAACACGCTTGGGGCGTGACAGTACCTCAAAGGCGAGGCAGCGGCCCAATGTTGTAGCCAACACCGCCACAAATAGGCACGTCGCTGCCATCCCCAAGCCTTCCCTAGCAATTGCTGTGCTTTATAGAAAGGTCATCTGAAACATCTGCCTTAGGGTCAGCCACACCTAATTTTGACCACGCATTGAATTCGTCGCCTGCACTGTCACCGTACCACAGACGGGACTTATCCTCATCTCCAGCATTGATGTGCCGACTATATCACCAACAAAGTCCCACCTATACATTCCTGTCTCCCCCGTGGAGCCCAGACGCCTCATAGTATTTGACTCACTTTCTGCACCCCCTGGTAACTCTCTGCCTGTCACTTCACAGCTCGTTCCGCTGACGTCCGGTCCCTGTTTTTTCTACAAGGGGACTTTTTATATTTTCCCGGGGCTGTGCCTTGCGTTTGCGACTTGGTTCCCCCGACATGTTGTACTGTTTACCAAACCCTGGAACCGTCTCACTTTTTACAATGGTTCGCGATGATTCCCGAGAAATGGCGCGTTCATTCCACCTGCTTCTCTCTCTCACTACCGGGCATCCCCGAGTTTTTTATTTTACCTTTTCTTCTAGGGTTATGTGCCTCCTTACTCGGGAGACGCTCGTAATTTTCCGCGTCCCCGACGGTATATATGGTGCAATGTGAGAAGCCCTTCATCATAACCTCCCACGGCACCGTCATCTCAGACACCGTCCGCCTACTGCTACCCTTTGATATTCTAGAGAGAGGGCACTCCTACATGTTATTTGTCCCTGCACTTATTGGACCACTCCCAGGCTTTCCTCCTATGTCAGCATGACTGTTGGATATCTCCCGCACTCCAGGGCGCATGATGCCCTCATCCGAGCTCAGCCAGACTCTAGTGGAGAAATGCGAGGTTTCTTCTCAAACAGCAAAAAACCTTTTGCTTCCCATTGATGAACCCTCTCCTTCACCTTCTACCACCGACGTACCTTTGAGTGATGCGGGCGACAGCAACGGCAACGGCGGACCCATTGACAGCTCTCAGGGCCCTACTGCTCAGTCACCTCCTGCTCCTCCATCATCTCCCGATGCTCCGGCTCTAGCATCAGCTCTTGGATCACCAACAGCGGCCACGAATCAACAAGTGCTGGAATGCCGTCTCTGAGAGATCTGGCGGGGTCGGTGGTCGGTCCCCCTCCTTTCTACCTTGCAACAGCTACACAACCATGACACCAGTCTGCCAACACTTGACCGGTTCCATGTCCGGTCCATCCCCCGACTCTGCCGCCGGACCCAGCGGTCAGTCACGTCCTCGCCCGTCCGCCAGAGCTCCCAAGCGTTGCCGCCTCGAGCACAACAACGGCGATCCTACCTCATCCGGATCCTCAGCGCCTCTTGATGACTCCACCCCCTATGTGTCTCCTGATGACCTGATTGGTTCCACCAGTGGCTTCATTTTTTGAGGATTGAAAATTAATTTTATTGTCCGACACAATTTAACAAAAGTGGATAATGACAATAAAGGTGATTCCTCATTCAATTCATCTGTTACAAATCCAGTTATTTTCACATTATGACATATATGAATGTACATGATGAAATGAGGTCAAACAGGTAGAGAATATATATATTATGTACACAAAAACAAGACTACCATAGGACTTAATGGCCACACAACAGTGACACAGCGGATAACAGGGTAAAGCGGGCTCGAACACATGCTTCATTACTAGTTACATTTAGTATAGAATACGAGAGTAAGACAATACAAGATTTGAAGTATGTAGTTATTAAGTGACTTCGGCAAAATAAGCAGTTAAGATTGTCAATGGGTGTAGTCTTTAAAACAGCTCCCACAAACAATAACATTGCAGCACACGATAACCATACAACAACCATTACTAGATTTACAAGATTAGGCAACATACTCAGTGTCCAGTAAGAGTAGTCATTACAACAGCTCCTACTTTACACGAGGGGATAGTCATTACAACAGCTCCCTCATTAAAACATATCAATCATCCATGTTAACAGGATTCTTACTGACTTTAGTCAGGTCAGTTATGCCAGATAATCTCTTTTTAAATATAATCTTATCTTTACTGTGCTGATACCAGCTCCCTAAATTATTCCATAAAGTTATACCACGATGCATAGGTGATTTATTGTAACCATGATTTTGAGCAGTGTATTCTTTAAACTTTACATTGTTATCCGATCTTAGACCAGGCCGTCTTGGTTCATTCTCAAGATATTCAGGATTCTTTGCAAGTTTAAACATGTAACACAATAGCATTACCTCCCTTCTCCTCTTTAAAGTTGGTATATCAGCTAATTTATACATCTCAGCCTCAGACAGGTTCCTACCTCTAAATACAGTCTTCAGACCTCTCAGCTGAAGCCGATCCAATTTTTAAAGACAGTCCTCATTTGCACCATCAAATACAAAACTAGCATAATCAAATAATGACATAATAGTAGTTTTATAGACAGTAAGAGCCACATTTTCAGTCAAATTGTGCCTCAGTTTACTAAATCTGAACAGTCTATGGCTTACTTTAGAATTAAGATCCTTCAATGCACTATTAAAGCTCAAAGTCTTATCTATTTTTAGGCCTAGGTAACAATAGTTCTCAATCACCTCTAATTCAGTAGTACCAATTTTAAGTGAAGGTACTTTCATCCTATTTAACTTATGACTACTACCATACCAGACCACTTTGGACTTATCAATATTTATCGTTAATCTTTTTGATATAAACCAGGACAGTATACTATCTAAAGCACTCTGCATTTTTCCTTGGGCCCTATCAGCACTGCAACCAGAAGTTAGTAAAACTAGATCATCAGCATACATATAAAAATCACAATTTTGTAGCACAGTACCAATATCATTTACAAAAAGAATAAACAACAGAGGTCCTAACACAGACCCTTGTGGGACTCCAAAACGAACTGGCATTACTTGCGATGTATAATTTCCCATTTTTGTAAATTGACTTCTTCCCGTCAAATAGCTCATTAACCAATTGAGGTTACAATCATCCAGTCTCAATTCCCCCAGAGTTTCAATAAGATATAAATGATGTACAGAGTCAAATGCCTTTTTAAGGTCAATATAACTGGCACAAGATAGGTGTCCTCTATCTCTATTTTCATATAATTTGTTTAAAAAGGCAAATATAGCGTCTCCTGTTCCTAAACCTTGTCTGTAACCATATTGACGCACTGACATTGTACCAGCTCTATTAGTAACATCTGTTATATGACCATGCATAATTTTTTCAGCAATCTTTCCTGGCACCGGGAGAAGAGAAATAGGCCTCCAGTTTTTGATTAGTTTGTTGTTTCCATCCTTTGGAATAGGACTTACCCTAGCAACTTCCCAGATATCAGGAAAGATCCCTGAATCAAAGCTTAACTGATACAGCCAAGTCATTGGTGTTAAAAGAAATTTTAAAGCCACCTTTAAAATATCACAACTGATGCCCATTATACCGGATGTTTTATGAACATTAATCTCGTCAATGTAGATTGAAACAAGCTCCTTTTCAACTCTAAGCTGAGGTACAAATGCATCCTCTGGTTCCTTGAAAACAACGCGTTCAGAATAACCTTTTACAGTCATATCATTAGATAGCTGCTTACCAATACTAGAAAAATATGTATTCATGTAATCCACAGACTCTTGCTGTGATATGATTATATCATTATCATCAATTAATTCGGGTGGTTCAACATCAACTTCAGGTTTCAATATACCATTCACAATTCTCCAAAATTTCTTTGGATTATTTTTACAATCCTCCAAGGCCAGCTTGGACTGATCTGCTTTCGAGTACTTTATAGCCCTATTAATTCTACAACGTAGAGACCTAGCTACAATTAGATAATGTTCATCTCTAGTCTTTAGAAACAAACCAACATTATTTTCTCTTTCATGAATAAGGCTCATTATTTCAGGGGTCATCCACCTATGCCGCCTGTCAACATATTCTACTCTCACCCATGGACAGTAGGTATCTAGGAAATCTTCAATATGTGCTTGAATCATCCTCCAGCCTTCTTCAGGATCAGAGCACGAATAAAACGAGTCCCAATCAAGTTCACATAACCAATCTTTAAAAAGACTCTCATTGAAATCCTTGTACCTACGTATATACATTATTTTCTTTGTATATGTAACTTTCATTTTACATTTGACACTAAATACAGGCAGGTGATCACTAACCATAAAATTTAGAACCCCTGAGGTAACATCATCATTATAGTTTGTCAGAATATTGTCTAAACATGATATAGTTTTCTTATAGGGTCTCGTACATTGATGTATCAATTTATGATAGCCCTCAAAGCGACACAAATCCAACAGCCTAACAGCACTTGGCAGCTTTTCTCTCAAGGTATTGATGTTTATATCTCCCATAAGCCATTGTTCTTTTTTGTTGTTTTCAGCAAGCTTCATTAATTTTAACATGTGTACAAAAAACGGGTCCATTTTACCAGATGGTGGGCGATATACAATAATCACTTGAAGCTTATTTCCATCTCTAAAATCTAGGTCCAAAACAAGGCATTCAATGTCTTTGTTTGAGCAACTCAGGCTCCTATCTATCATTACATCTACAATAATATCATCTCTAACATAGGCAGCAATACCACCCCCTTTCTTGCGTCTACGATCTAATCTATAAAGTTGCATACCTTCCCAATGTATCATATCATCATTATAGTCATCATGCAGCCATGTTTCGCTCATTGTAACAATGTCAGTGCCATTCAATTGATCAAAAATTTCAGATCTCTTATTATACATACTTCTCGTGTTTAAATGCACCATCTTCAAACCCTTCATCTCCAAAAAATCATTCACTCTAGTGGTAGTCGACATACAAAATATACAATGAAAAAGATAATAAGAAATATATACAAATAAATAGAGGGATCCCAGAGTTACCAAACTGGGATCCCAGAATACCCCCACGGACTACCAAATTAAATGTGCCGTGTGGGATATTGAATAAAAAGAGAGAGCAACTTCAGCGGCAAGAAAAAGCAAGCAAACATTTCCGCTCCATCTTCAGAAAAAATTAGTCATAGTAATTACATTCAAGAAAAATTATTTTTAGAAATATCAAAGTATTTATCCGATCGATAACTACCCTTATTATAGGGGCAAAGAACAATTAATTTAGTCCATACCATTTAACTTACCCACAATTAAAAAGAATGAAAACAGAAAACATAAACCAACAAAAACAACATAAAATAAGTAAAACGTTAATTAGTACAAAATCAACAAGGCATGTTATTTAACAATAAATAAATGATTAATAATACTGTTCTTACTCACCTCTAAGTGAAGGTCCCAAAAAATTGTCACATATTAACCAAATGACTGTTTGTACAACGGTGCCCTTAAGTTCACCTCTTTTGAAAATCTTCCAAAGCACCCAAGAAAATCACCAACACCCAAGTCACCGTCTTACCTGTTTAGAAAAGAAGGTTATATTTGATCCGTTTATCAACTTAAGATTTATTACTACACACATCACTTTCATTAGTACAATTCTTATTAAGCCTGTGGTATGACTTTTATAAGTCAAAAGAAAGTATAAGTAAATAGGCATTCTAAACATACAATTATTTTATACATTCCATATTATTTCTCAAATAACACTTACATCTTCATACATCCTTACTTAATTATACTAGTATAATATTATAATAATATGTTAATCGACTATCATTTCAGAGAATCTACTTATAAGTTTTAGAAACAACATCAAAAATGTTCATAAGGGTCCCGAAGTTCTTGAAGGTTCAGTCAACAACGAACTGATCCCTCAGACTCAGTTACCCAGTGTCCAGTCAGAGTCTATCGTCACTAACCATATCATCCCAAACAAATTTTCATGATTTGGTTTGTTACCTCATCCCAGAGAATGTCGTCTTCATCGTTCTCATCATCATTCTCACCTTCTTGTGGTACAAGATTCTCAGGGTGCAAATCAGGTGGAGGTAACACCTTCCTAATTGTCGTAGCCATTCTCAATGCAATTTGTTTGTTGGTTGCTTCATTTGCATGTAGGCCATCTCTCATTTTCTTTTCCCCATACTGACAGGACATTTTAGGACCTTTACCCACTTTACGTCCCTTTTTGCCCCTGCTCCAACGATTTTTATGGAACAGGGTATGTACCTTGCATGTGGGTACATCATTTAACTGGTTTATATACTGTACATCCCCCTTTAACATTTTTATACTCCTGTTCAGAGCATCCTGCATTGGGTCAGGTGTTGTCTTTTTATTAAACAACTGGAGGTTTTTTTACCAAAGAGAGTACACAGTATGTATTTGTTACCTGGGAATCTCAGTTTCAATTTGTGTATCATAGTGCTAAGCCTTACCGCAACAGTGGCACGGCATGTTGGTGCATCAGAGTAAGGAAAGAACACATCCCTTCTACCATCTACATGTCTTAGCGATGTAACATCACATGCCCCGGCTAGGAAGATAACAAGGTCAAAATGACCAGTGTGCAACTTCTCCAATACCTTTTGATGTATTGCTGATATATTTCTACTTGCTCGGGCACATTCAGTCACCCTATAGTTTACCACATCATTCAGAGCATCCTGAACTAACTTAGCCATTCCACAGGCTCGGGAATCACCTGCTACCATTACTGAGAGGACCACCATTGTCAATATCAGATATACTAGTGTCAGATATACTAGTGTCAGTATCACCGGTACTATAATATCGTAAGTTCACTTTCCAAAGTACCTTAATTTATCTTCATTTTTTACCAGCAGCAGCATAATAGTCCCTGACTTTCATCAGCAAGCGCCCATGCAGGTTTCCGCCTGGGTACTGACGTCCAGCCTTGTATCGATCACCATTTTTCTTTGGGTCCCAAGGCCACCCTGAGGCCCACTTCCGTGACCCAGTAGCCTCAATCAAGGTTTTGGGAGCTGAATTTAACAATAAGTCACGCTCATGATTATTCTGACCAAATTTGGCCTTCAACAGATTTTCCATCAAGGTTGATTCGAATTGGATGAAGGGATGTCCTTCCGGAATTTTATGCACATCACCATCAATTTTGATCTGTCTTGGGTCATGTTTCAAGAGTATAGTTTGAGCCTCCTTCACCAGATCGAGTTCTAGTAGTCTTATATGAAAGTACCCTTGCTCAACACTACTGTACTCATACTTCTTGTCTTTATAAACAAATTCGATTTTGCATTTGTACCAATTAGACATGAAACAATTGGTTCCCTGATAGATTATACCGAGCTCTGTCTCCTGCATTCGAATGTCATCATTTTTCACATTGTTTTGAGGTCGTTTTGACTGAGGTTTTGACTGAGGTACTTGATCTAGTTTAGTGTAATGATACCGCTTTCCCTGCACTACAATCCCATCCTTGAATGACCTGATGAACGCCATGCATCGCCTCCAGTCAGTCAGCGGTCTTTGTCTCCCTCCCGATCATACTCGGTCGCCTGACACTAAGGGTAAGTGAAGCACCTTAACATTCACTATACGTGTATGGCACCGACGTTTAGAGGGCTCAGTCAAATACCTCCTTGCATTGCTAGCCATGTTATTCATCTGCTGATCTGTATATATAATAGCTGGCCTTATGAAAGGCTTCTTGCCCAAATTCCTGGTACAATGACCCCTTTTTATATTTGTACCTGAGGTTGGTGTAGTATGAGTGTCATTCCCCTCAACGCATCCTCCAAATATGCATTGTAAAATTCCCCCCATTCTGAAGCACAGTTTTCACTTTCCAATGCCTTTAATGTTCCAAGTCACTCCCCCATGCCTAATCATGTGCATATGGGCCCCCATGCAAGGCCTCTTCTGCAGTATATATGCAACATATCTAAGTCCTGCAGGCCTACAACAGGTGGCCCCCATTCTAACCGCCTGCTCTCCTTTCTACAAAAAATACTATTCTTGAGTCTATAGTTCACCTCGTATCCCTATCTCTCATCTCTCCTTTTTTCATTACATTACAGATGTTCCTGAGTGAAGGTCGCCCCTGCTCTAAAACCATATTATATATTTCTGCCATCTATCCCAGCTCATTCCGGCTGCGTCTGTGTCTTCTAGTGCAAACTCGAAAGCCAACGCTCTCAAAAGCTGTCTAAACTCTTCATGGGCTGCACCAAGGGCCGGCAAGTCGCTGGCCTGGTATGTGTCTCCCCTCATGCTATCAAGTGATTATCAAGTGTCAATATCAGGCTGCTTATATACAAAGTCAATCATGCAATTACCAGCAAGACCTCCGTTAAAAGTTCCACCTGTGCCCATGCAATATAACACTATGGCGCGGGCCCGTAGACACATCTCCCATGATCACCCCCAGCTGTTGAGGATGTCTGTGTGTCTGATGTTTGTGTGGTCCCGGCCCTACTCACAGGAGTAACTCGTCCCATCTCCTAAGGGGATGTTTCGTATTTGCCACTCAGTATTTCCTGCGCCGTGGCTCTGGCTGCCTCAATTCTATCTTGTGCTGCGAAGGTGGATCTTCTTTCTAAGTCCGCCGCCATATAAAGATCCCATGTTCTCAACCAATTGGTAAGAGATCTCAGTATCACCTCCTTCTGTGATGACATGTTGGTTCTATCACCATGCCGGAGCGTGCAGAAGTGCGCCGTCCTCCAGCCTGCATCCATGTGATATCTGTAGCTCATTGCATTCCACTATGTTAATGGTGCATCCTATCTGATCATTCCATGCGCCGTTAATCTGCATCTGCTGACATCATCACATGTCCTCAGCGCTATTATGGATCATCCTTTGTCTCGTTCTAATGACTACATGGCCTTGACCTTGGTCGCCGTCCTTGAGACGTTACCCAATGTCACCTATCGCTGTGCGCTCCTTTCTCACAGCCGGTGGCCTATCCTTCCGCGCAACCAGGAGTCCACCCTATCTCTTCACAGCCCATTCAATCCTAGATTCCGCACGGAATAACCTGTACTTCCCTAACACATGCTCACCAGAACCGGGCACGCACACGTTTTCCATATACACCTCTCTGGCCTTTAACCATATATCACACGCATGGGCACGGGAGGTGGCAGTCTCACCCCTCCGTGTTAACAGTAAGTACCATATATAAGACGATTATATTACTATACAGCTGGGCTTTAACACAAATTATTTACACTGCCCTTCCTCGACCATTACTCAGGCTCTATTAAATCAGGCCTCTCAACATAATCAACTGGTTTCCTAACCCTTAGGTTATATTTACCCTGTCGAGGCACATTCAATGTCTGGGTTATCTCCCCATGAGGACCTTTCTCCATTTCTTCTTTATTTACATCAAAATTCTGCATTTCACCAGGGTTCATTCCCTGTGTTTCCCCTTTAGTCAAGCTAGTCACACCCACTTCCTGGGGAATCCTATCCTCCCCAGTATCCTTATTTATATTTCCCCCCAAATGTGGCACCCCCTTCTCAACACCCTGAGGTACTTCATTCCCTCCTTTCAATGTTTTTCCACTCTGCCCATTATGGGTTTTGTCTACATTCATCTCTGTACGGGATATTTCACCTGTATCTCCCTGAGGTATTTTTTCGTCCCAGGAAGATTATTTTCATTCCTCCCTATGCGGGGTACTTCAGTATCCATCCCTTTGTGGGGTATTTCAGTATCCATCCCTGTGCGGGGTATTTCATCGTCCATCCCTTTGCGGGGTACTTCATTATTTATCCCTTTGCAGGGTATTTCATTATCCATCCCTTTGCGGGGTATTTCATTATCCATCCCTTTGCGGGGTATTTCATTATCTTCATTCCCTATAATTTTATCTGTGGGCTTCTTCTGTCTATCTCGCCCCCTATCCTTGCCAACTTCCTGATTTGCTGGCTGCTCATTCTCCTCTTCCCCCGATTCCTCTATAACATCTGGATCCCTCTCTTTTACCAGACGCTCTATGATTTCCTCTTCATCTTCTACTTCCACATCATATTTTCTAAATTGGCCGGCCATATGGTCATCTTCTGGTATATCTGCCAACACCAGCATCCATGGTTTGTATGCCCTCTTCACTTTTTGTATGTTAATAAGGTGAGGCAATTTAACACCAGTGGCCACTGACTGTAACCTCAATAGGTGATCATCCACTGTTTCAACAACTCTATATGGCCCCTTGTATCTATCAGAGCATTTCGTGGATTTTCCCTTAGGTACATATGTATCATAGTGATACACAAGGTCTCCTTCCTTAAAACTGGCCGGGCGTGCCGATTTATCCATCCGCGCTCTTAAATCGTCCTTATATTCATTAGTGTATCTCGAGGCCATGTCTCTAAACATATCAATGCAATGCCTCGTTCTGTGAAACCACACCTGTTCCTTCCTAGTAGGTGGGACTGGCCTGTTCTCCGGGAATCCCATAGCTATTGGGTCCCTACCAAACAGCAATGTATACGGCGAGAAACTTGTTCTGCCACTGATAGTAGACCTTACTGTCCACAGCGCCACTGGCAGCAACTCCGACCATGAGGCATGGTCATCCATTATGTAGCATGCTATTACGTTTGCTATAGTTTTATGCATCTTTTCGATCCTAGCATTGCCAGTCGGCAAACGTCCGCTGGTCATGCTATGCCTACATGCCAATCTAGCAGTTATTTCTCTAAATAATTTTGATATAAATGATGGCCCCCTATCCGTGTGTATCCGACTAACTTTACCATATCTACACACTATATATTTTAAAAAATAATTTGCTGCTGTTTCCGCCGTTGAATCTGTCGTACAAAATGCCTCTGGCCACCCTGTCAAAAAGTTAATAAATGTCAGCACATATAAATCTCTGTATGTAGACGGTATAAGCGGGCCTATAAAATCACACTGCACCCACTCCCATGGGTAATTGGGCGTCTCCCACGACTTAGATAGTGCTTTAAAATGTGGTGCTCTTTTCCTCATGGCACATCTGTCACATGCCTTTAGGTATTTAGAAACGTTTTGCAGCATGTTCTTCCAATAAAACCTAGATAGCATTTTCTCTGACAAAGCCTGCACTCCTACATGTCCACAACACAATATATCATTGTGCATCAGATACAGCACCTTTTCAATCATCACTGCTGGAACCACCATTCTTGGTTGTATCTCTGCTACTTTGCGCCCCTTTTTTCCAGAATTTATCCTATATTTACAAAGTATGTCATTTTCTGTTATTCCCATGGAATCAGCCCTGGCCATCACTGTCTTTGCCATTTCCCAATCATCCGGCAGCTCATTTGTTTTCAAGAATCTAATTAAAGGCTGCCACTCTGGGTCCCTCTTCTGTGCATCAGCAAGTTCCCTTACATCAATCTCATCCCTCACACTGGCCTCTGCTACCCATGTCTGACCTACATCGGGCGCCGTCTTCTCTATACTCTCTTCATTTTTCTTCTTTTCCTGCTCCCCTTCTATAATAACATCTGTCATCACTTCCTCCTGCGTCTCTACTGTTTGCTCCACCTGTTCGGCCTCCTGTGTTCCATCTGCCTCTGGTTCACCCATTTTATTTACCTCACGCACGATCTCTGTACACATTAACTCAGCCCCCACTTCTGGCTGAAATTCCTCCTTAATTTCCGACTCATCTCTGTCCAGTATCTCCGGTGTTTCTCTGGACAAATAGTCTGGCAAATAATGTGTTGCTCCCGGCTGGTATATTATATCATAGTCAAAACCAGTTAGTGCCAGCGCCCAACGCTTTAGCCTTGCCGATGGGGCATCTATGGCATTCTGCAGCAACGGTATGAGAGGTTTATGGTCGGTGACAATTGTCACTTTTCTACCTTGTAACATATCCTAATGTTCCTTTAAAGTCTTAACCACTGCCAATGCCTCTTTCTCTGTTGTTGTATAATTTAGTTCAGCTGCCCCCAACGTGTACCCATAATATGTTATTGGCCTATATATTGTCCAAAATGTGGCATATGGCTGCCCCAATTGCCACCCTAGATGCGTCCGTCAGCACATAAAAATGACCTCCTATCTGTGGGTGTATCAGCAATGGAGGATTCACCAGTTTACTTTTAATAATTTTGAATGCATTCTCACTCTTCCATCCACTTGAAGGGAACTGATTCTGATGTTAATTTATTCAATGGCCTTGCTGTCTTACTATACTGTGGTATAAACCCTCTATAATAATTACATAATCCCAAAAAAGATTTAACTGTCTTATGGGAATGAGGTCTAGTGACGTTTTGAATTTTCTTTATAAGTTTTGGCTGTGCCTTTAAGCCATATTTGTTCACTAGATACCCTTCACACCATTCACACTTTGATGGTTTGACCTTCAGGTTGGCTTTAACTAGGGCTTGCAGCACCTGCTCCACTCCTTCTTTATGGCTCTGAAAATCTGAGCTATATACCACCACGTCGTCCAGGTACACCAGGCACGCAATCCTCTGAGGGCAGCAATCCTCTGAGGGCAATGGCCATTACTATTGTAAAATTCTATGGCGCCCCCACCAATCCAAACGGGACACGCCTATACTGGTACACTCCCGTGGGATCCCTCCAAATGGGGCTTGGAGGGTCAACAAATTCCGCCCCGGCTTATGTACTGATCAGCCTGGTCCAAAGAGTACCAAAAGCAGGACAAACCTTCAACAGGACCTAGGAGGTCCATCTTATCCATTACTTTCCCCTCTCTGTTTTATAGATCATTAACATTTATCTTGTTTCCGTCTACATGAGAAAGACAACCCTTTCACCCCTTCTTACACATACCTTTTCATCAACCAAAAACCAAGAGTGATTCAACTCCACCGAAGGGAACCCGGACGGACAAAAATAGGTTCCTGGCAAATTCCTACTTATGCCTTTGCTAGTAGCAACAAAACAAAGTGGGCAACCTGTTTGCCGTGGGTTGCGTCCTTGTAGGGTAGGATAAAGAGATCCTGGAGGTTGAGGATGGAGACAACTGTCAGGGCCTAGAGCAAAAGTACAGCCTCCATGCTAACACACCTTTTCGGCTCACCTGTTCTACCTGAGACAAGGGGTTGGACCTGACCCAGTTCAACCAATCGGCCCCAAGTAGGTTAATCGCGGAGGGATTATATCCCACAAGAGTATATCATTCTCAATAAACTAAGTCTGGTGCCCTGTCCTGCCCATGGCCCCGAAAGGCGTCATGTAGAAACTAGGTCTGCTAGGATTTCCGCGGGACTCAGTGGCATCCCCAAATTGGGGCTCCGTGAAGTTGGTGGGTGGACCGGAGAATGATGAAACCTTTCTAATAACACATGGATACAAACAAAAAAACCTACAAACAATTCTGCGGGAGAGGAAAACATCAAGAGGGTAAACCCCTTCGTCCTCACCAAAACCATTGAGGGACAGATAGGCACACCCAAAAAGGTGAAATGCCTCTACCAATCAGGCCAAGTCCTAATTGAGGTAGCAACCAAAACGCAAGTCCCGAACTTGCTGAAGCTTACAAAGATTGATGGCATGGAGGTGAAGGTTGAACCCCACCCCAGCCTTAACACTTCAAAGGGCGTTCTTTTTGACCGCCCAGGTATCCTGAGCGAGTGCTCAGAGCAAACAGTCTTAGACGGGCTGAGGGACCAAGGCGTCGTGGCCATCAGACGCCTGCACTCGAAGCGAGAACAGCGCCCTCTAAACATTTATGTGTGCACCTTTAACTCACCAGCGTGCCCTTCGTACATTTATGTTATGTACAACAGACTCTGGGTAGAAACCTTCTACCCAAACCCCTTGCGGTGCTTCAAGTGCCAAGCATTTGGACACCACAGCGACAGATGCCGGTCGAAAGCCAGATGCCTTAATTGTGCATCGCAGGACCATGAAAAAGATAGCTGCACATCTTCCCCTTTCTGTCCCAATTGCAAAGGAGACCACGCAGCGAATTCCCCAGCTTGCCCTCAGTGGCTGCTGGAGAAAAAGGCTCTGAAACTCAAAGTTGATGAAGAGATAACTATGAGAGAGGCCCGTAAAAGGGTGCAACCAGTGCAGCCCCTCTATGCAGCTGCAACAAAGGAGAAAGTGACAACTCAGTCACTACTAGAAAAAATGAAACAAGCACCAGTGAGTGTAATGAGGGAAGTCATTGTAGCCCTCATGCATCAGGTGAAAGCGGCTGAAGAAAAAGCTGCAGCAAAAAACAAAAAACCTACACCTCCACAAAACTCTGAGGACTTGATAATCCCTGAAACATCACCTTCTCCAGCCCAGTCTAAACATGACACTGGTCCTAAAGAGAAGTCATTGACAGAACATCATCCTCAGACACAGTCTGCTGCACAGCAAGATTCCCTTTCTGCCGAGGAGAAGGAGACCCAAGAACCTTTAACGCCAGAACCAAAAAAGACCCCTAATTCGGACAGATCACCCTCAAAGCCATCATATTCAACGGCGCTGACGGAGAAAAGCCCACTCGGCTCTCCACCAAACCAGCCTCTTCGAAAGAAAAGAAAAGAGACCCAAAAACCAGAACTGGTCACCGATGCTAAAACCTCCCCATCAGGGCGAGTTAGTAAATCTAACCGCAGCCCTGTTGGCTTCCCAAGAAAATAATTATGGATAAATCAGACCCCACAACAATAGTCCAATGGAACTGTAATAGTTTCAACAGCAAACCACAAGAAATAGCCCTACTGTGTCAGATCTACAACCCCATATCCATCTGCCTACAGGAAACTAAATCAGATGTCAAACTGAAAGGCTACACAGTCTACCAAAAAGAAGGAACAATAGACCAACAAGGCAGACGCCAAGGAGGTGTAGCCATTCTCGTGAGAAGCCAATGCCTCCAGTCCCCAATCCCTCTCAACACCCGGCTCCAAGCTGTTGCTACACAGTTAACCCTCAATAAACCCATAACATTATGTAACATCTACACCCCTCCCTCACAGGAACAGAACTACCCATCAATAGAAGATCTAGAAAATCTCATCCAACAACTCCCAAAGCCTTTCTTCCTTTTGGGGGATCTTAATGCTCACAACGCCATCTGGGGCAGCCCCCAAACGGATCGTAAGGGCAAAATAATCGAAAGTCTCATGGATAGGCAAGACCTTTGTCTACTGAATGATGGCCGCCCGACCTACTATAGTGCCCCTTCCAAGACCTGGACGCACATAGATATCACCCTATGTTCACCCACCTTATTGACAGACTTTTCCTGGGATACAGCAGATGACCTTCACGATAGTGACCACTGCCCAATCCTTATAAATGACGACCACCAAGGCCTCCTAAGCAAGATCCCGAGGTGGAAACTATACAAAGCAGATTGGGAGACATTCAAGAACCTCTGCAGTGAAGAGCTTAATCTAGACCGCTTCCTGCGGGAACAAGACCCAATGGAGAGCTTTACCACCCACCTCCAAACCATAGCAACCAGGAGCATTCCCAAAACATCCGGAAAAGAAAAGAAACATGACAAGCCCTGGTTCAATGAAGTTTGCAGGGAAGCCAAGAAGAAGCGGCGTGATGCACAAAGAGTATTCCAGAACAACATGATTCTCCCCAACCTCGTTGCTTGGAAGAAATCTAAGGCACATGCCTGAAGAACTTTCCGCCAAGCTATGAAAGACTCCTGGAGAGACTTTGTCTCAAAAATTAACAACAACACTCCTATCACCAAGATCTGGAATATGATCAGAAGAATGAAGGGAAAAAATGACAGTCCCCAAATTCAGCATCTTAAATCCAATGGCCGAGACATTACAGACACCAAAGCAGTAGCAGACCTCATTGGACTCACCATTGAAGAAATATCATCCCACAATGGAGGAACTCCTCACTTCAATCACGTCAGAGAGGTTGAAGAAAGAGTCCCTATTATATTCGGTGACAATAATAACCATCCCTACAATTTACCCTTCTCAATCAATGAACTAAAGTCTGCGCTAAGCAATACCAAAAATAGCTCGGCAGCAGGACCTGATGACGTTCCCTATGAATTTCTGACAAAACTACCAGAGGCCTCCCGGGACTGCCTCTTAGGCATCATGAACCACATATGGGAGACAGGCAACTTCCCAGAACATTGGCGAGAGGCAACAGTTCTCCCATTTCCCAAACCCGAAAAAGATCTATCAAATCCCAGGAACTATCGTCCTATAGCTCTTACAAGCTGTATCTGCAAGACCATGGAGAGAATGGTCAATGCTCGACTAGTCTGGTATCTTGAAAGCGAGAACATCCTCAATCCTTACCAGTGTGGGTTTCGTAAGGGAAGATCGACACTGGATGCATTAGCCAGCCTTGAAACATATATAAGAGATGCTTTCATAAAGAACCAACAAGTGGTCGCCATCTTCTTTGATCTTGAAAAGGCCTATGACACTACCTGGCAGTATGGGATATTGAAAGACCTAAAGAAGAATGGCCTGAGAGGCCAACTCCCACGATTCATTCAGAAATACCTGTCCAATAGGCGATTCCAAGTGAGGGTCAATAACACCTTTTCCGACTTCTTCAACCAAGAGTCAGGAGTCCCACAAGGAGGCATCCTGTCAGTGACCCTATTCCTCCTGAAAATAAATGAAATCATCAAAGCTCTGCCACCAGATGTTTGTCGGATACTATACGTGGATGACTTCCTCATCACCTTCCGTGGTAGAAGCATCCAGACCATCGAGAGGAAGCTACAACTATGTGTAACAAAACTGATGGAGTGGGCTGACAAGAATGGCTTCAAGTTCTCCAAGAACAAAACCTCCATCATGCACTTCCATTACCATTCCACCCCAGAATGAGAACCAGACATATACATGGACAAAGACAATTCTCAGCGCATTCCAGTCGTTCAAAGAACCAAGTTTCTTGGCTTGGTCCTAGACCGGAAGTTGTGCTTCAAAGAGCATATAGAATACCTGCGCAAGAAATGCAAGAAAGCCCTCAATCTGCTAAGAGTAGTGGCACACCCATCCTGGGGAGGAGAACAAGCTACACTGCTAAAGCTCTACAGGGCCCTAGTTCGCTCACAGATAGACTATGGCCTATCCATCTACGGAGCAGCCAGTCCCTCATACTTTAAAATGGCTGAGTCTATTCAAAACCAAGGTTTACGAATCTGCCTGGGGGCCTTCAGGACATCTCACATCAAAAGCCTTGAAGTAGAGGCCAACGAACTGCCACTCCTCTTGAGGCAAGAAAAACTATCTCTCCAATATGCAATTCGAATTGCAGCAAACTCTAAGAATCCTGCAACAACACTCCTCAAAACACCCGCATATCAGGAGGAATATGACCGCAAGAGAAAGTGGTTCCTTGCTCCATTTGGAGTGAGAGTCACAAAATCACTGGAAGAAGCAGGCATTGATCTGAACAAAGTCATGGAACTGACCATTGCAGAGAGACCACCATGGACACTGTACCAACCAGAAACCATCCTCAGCTTAGTCCCACACAGAAAAGGAAACACATCAAGCACTGCTTACCAGGCAGCTTTCAACGAACTGTGCGACGAGTATAAGGACTATGAGACCATCTTCACTGATGGATCTCATATGGCAAACAAGACAGCCTCAGCAGCTGTAAAAGGCCTAGACTCTTACAAAGAACGCCTTCCAGATGAAGCATCTATCTACTCGGCAGAGTTGCATGCCCTGTACCTTGCACAAGACCATGTAGAAACCTCAGAGGCAAAAGACCATCTGATCCTCTCAGACTCCCAGTCATCACTTAAAGCCATGCAAACAGGTGCATGGAACCACCCTCTAGTAAACAAAGTGCTGGAAAGACACCACCAGTTAACAGAGGAGGGAAAGAACATAAAATATAGTTGGGTCCCTGGCCATGTAGGGATTCAAGGAAATGAACAAGCAGACTCAGCTGCCAAGGATGCCTTGGGCCAGGCAGTAGTAGAAATGCCACTTCCATCAAGCGACCTGAAGCGCAAGATCAACAAATACATATATAAGAAATGGCAAACATCATGGGATGCAGAGGTGGGAAACCAACTCCAAAAGATCCAAACAAAGGTGAACATGACCAAACCCTACAAGTGCAAGTCTAGAAATGAAGAGAAAACTATGAGCTGCCTCAGAATAGGTCACACAAGACTGACCCATGGTTACAGAATAGGGAGAGAAAATCCTCCCAAGTGTGCCCGCTGTCAGAACCCCCTGACAGTGGAGCACATCCTCATCGATTGCCAACAGTGTCCCTACAGGGCACAATACCACGCTTGTACAAGCTTGAAAGAACTATTTGAGAAACACAAACCAGAGGAAATATTGGGATATATGAAAGCCCTTGGGCTGTACAATAACATCTACTTGAAACCAGATGATTACTTCCCCCACATAGACAAATCATACCACCATTTCCGCTGATAGTGCCTATCAACCTGTGAAGCACAGGATAGCCACTTAGTGCCACTAAAGTGCTGTAAAACACAAATCAATCAATCAAAACACTCCTGTGGGCAACTCAAATGCTGTGTAGTGCCTATGTTCTGGAACTATTTCACATTGATGGTATCCACTAAGCAGGTCCATTGCAGTAAACATTGTTGGATTCTTAAATGCCATATACAGGAAGAGCTGTCTGGTGGTCGGCATCGGGAACTTATCCTTTCTTGTAAGTCTATTTAAATACCGATAATCAGTATATAGCCTGGGCTTCCTCCCTTCCTTTGTGACCACCACTAATGGGCTTCTCCATGCCGAATTACTGGGCTCAATAACCCCCAAATCTAATAATTCTTGTATTTGAGCATCAATAATTTCTAACTTTTGTGGCGAATACCTGTATGGCCTTACTACAGTTGGCCCCTCCAATGCAGTTTCAACGGGAACAGAGTGCAATGACCCATCTCAGACGCACTATATGCAATTGAATCCCTGTTCTTAACAAGCATTTCAATGAACTCCTCTCTCTCAGCCTCACTCAGACATGATTCTGACAGGTCAGTCCCTCTTATCCTGCTTATCTTCTCTTCATCCTTTTTCTGGTATTCCCAATTCATTATCTTCCGTCAAAATTTTAATAGCCTGAAGTTGTATGTTTTCCATACGACCATCCTTTGTCTCCAATATTTCTCCCCATAGAGCTTCATTCCTCTGTGGTATCTGAGCCTCTTCCACATATGCCAAAATGTCTAACAGCCCCACATTTATATTATTCTTTCCCGGATTCATAACCTTGATCCACCAGTTTGTCCCTATTGTATTAACACACCTACCCACACAGACCATGTTAAGATTAGATGGCCTGCACAATACATCTCTTTGTGCTGTTTTGCATGTGGGTTCTCTCCATGGTGCCACAGGTATAATATCCCCGTTTTTCTGTTGGTCCGTCTGCCCAGCATAGGCTGATATTGTACGGGGATCCGGACCCCTCCTCTAGTTTCCCTATTTATTCGCAGGTTTACTCACTTTCACGCCCTGTCCTCCAGGTGTATCCTCCATACTGTTTTGTGTCTCTTTACCCATGCCCTGGATCCTCGAAAACCAAAAGCAAGCTTCAGTGGAGTACCCACCTGTACCATGGATGACACAAAACTTCCTGTTATTCTCACCTGCTTCTGCGCTGGTGCCTCCTGTGTCAGTGGCCCCTGTCCTCTGGAAGCCTCCTGGCCTATTAACTCCTCCATTATTCCTATTGTAATTATCTCTTCTTTAGAAAAAAAATCATTACTGGGGTATCCTCTGCCAAATGGTTGTCTTGTGGGGCCCCTGTCTCTGCTTTCCGATCTTCCTTGTCCTGCCCCTTGGTTTCTATTAAAATAGCCACGACCATTTCCAAATGATGCATCTCTCTTTGTCCATCTGGACCTCCTCCTGCTGCATCGTACTGCCTATAGCTTCTTTCATCCTCCCTTCTTCCATAGAACTGGGGTCTTGCACTCCCATTCCATCCCCCTCTCGGCTGATGGTACTGTCTCTGACCTGTGTGCCCATACTCTCCGTCTGGCCTACCCTCTACCTCAGGCGGCTGCTCATTGTTATTTTGTTGTCCCGTGGACATCATAGTCAGTTGAGTGCTCTGTACATGCATCACTTCCGTCAGGTCCCCCAGTCTCGCCGTCAGATCTCTCATGTCCATGGGCCCCTCGTCCCCAGTTCCCTGGTCCAAACATAGACCTATTGCATTAATACTGGACTTCTTTCCATCCGTCTTCCTCTCCAGTGTTTCATTCCATGTCACAGCCTGTATTAAATCTCGAAACGTCTGATTCTGCTATTTCACCACTTCTTTTCCAATAGCAGGCGTTAGCCCCGAGATGAAGGCTAATGTTATGGCATCATCTTTCTCACCCACTACTCTATATTTACTCAGGTTAATCACAAAATCCAGAGCCGACTGTCCCGGTTCCTGCTTCAGGCCAAACAAGTCTCTAAGCTTCTGCCATCCTGGTCTTCTATCTGTGAATGTCTCCTCTACTGCTGCTCTTAGGTGAACCATGGTGTCCTTTCTGTTTTCAGGTATCGTTTTTAACCATTCATGGGCCTTCCCCTTAATACCTAGCTTTACCATACTCAATGCCTGTGCCGGTGTCCAATTGAAAACCACTCCTAACCGGTCCATTTCTTCAAAATAATTTTCATGTGCTTCACCCCTCTCTCCCTTAAATGAGGGGAGGTTAATGGCCGGTGTGGCCTGCATATTCAACTGCTGCGGGGGGTTGTGTTGTTGGTCTTGCTGTGGTGGCGTGTGCCAATCGGGAGTATTCACCGCTCTGTCTTCCTCTTCTGATGAATTATCACTGTCGTCTATAAGCTGCTCTCCTTCTAATGGCTGGTCTCCATCATCCTCTGACCCCTCATCATCTAATGACTGTATGTTATCCGCGTCTGTAGCTTGACCACCATCCGGGGTATACCTATCCTCACTCTGTCTTTCTGCACCGTCTGTTCCACTAGACTCCTCCGAGTCCTCTATGCCATGCTCATTAAATGCTCTGACTGTGCGCTTGATGCTCCTAAGGTCCTCCTTCACAACCTGTACCTTCCCATGTATCTTTTGTAAATTACCAATAGTAGAATCTTGCTGTAGGTCGCCTTGCAATTGTTCAATATCTTCAAATGTAACATTCTGCCAGCCACCTACTGGATTTTCTTCGTCTTGAAATAATCCTTTCTTCACTGAGGCTGCCTCTTGAGGTCTCGGTCTCTCCCCAAATGGAGTTTCACCCGCTCTGCCAGCCTTACCTCCTCTATTCCTCGGAGATAGAAAAATGATGTCTTCGTCATCCTCTGAATCATCCTGTAGTAAATCGGGCCTTACAACACACTGCGTGCGTCCTCTATTTACTTCAGTACTGTGGAATGAGGACCCCGGCTGTCCACTAAATCCACCTTCAGCTCCATCTCTGCTTCTAATTATATTGGTTGGCTGATCTGGTCGTGGGTCCGTATGGCAGCCGCGTGGGCCCCCAACCTGCTCCGCCATGAGATGTCCCGTCGGTTCTACTCCACCTACAGCTCCAGCTGTTCCAGACTCCGGGCTCTCTCTTGTCTCCTAGTATTGTTCTTATTGTTTTACCATGCACATCCTTATCATCGATCTGCACCTCACCCTTATTTCCTAATTGCACTGCTACATATCCTTCGTTACTCCCACTAGCTCTTACTAAATGTTTCAGACCATGCCTTTTTAACTCTCTTTACCAGTCGCTGCCTTGCCTCTGCACTACCATGGAGTTCTATCTCTATCTCCCTATGTCCAATTGCTGGTGTGCCATGTTGTCTATGCTGGTTGCTCCCATCCTCTACTTCTTCTCGTTGTGGTGTTGAATGAGCCTGTGGAGCATGAAACCTGCGATCGGCTCGGCCCGACGTGCCCCTCACCGAGAAGGGTCTCCCAGTCATGAAAAAGGGTCAGCACCCTAGGATTTGCTTCACCACTGTGTACTGTGTGTTTACCCTATCAATTTGAGGTTGTTTTGGTCTTACTTTCTGGTCGTTGTATATAGATGTAACAAAGGGTATTTTGGGGTTTGAGCTAGCTTCCTATAAAGGGTAGAGTGTGCCACTACCTCAGCCCAGTACACCTATTAAGCTGGGTAGCAGTCCTACTCAAATAAAACTAGTGAGAAATACCTCTTGACTGAAGGCTTTATTGATTCCTCTCCTCGGATACTAACACATCAAGCACAACAAGAGTACAAAGGTTTGCCAAATATCCCGGCACTTCTCAGATGATCAGATGATCATGTTCTCTGGATGACATGGTCTTATCATGACAATCTCTATTTCCTTTCCATATTAAAGTTCCCTATCCTGATGACAACTCCCAATTCCTAAGTTCACAAGATGTTATATAGTAGGCAAGGCAGAAGGCAAGCTTAGTCCAATGGTAACTTCTAATTAGGCAGTGCAGTGTATTCACATGGAAGGTTTGAATAGTTAATATAGGATGTCCACCTTATGGTGGATCCTAAGTCCACACAGGGATGTTCCCTGCATGGAGAGGGAAAGGCCTTCCTCAGGCCTGGAGTCCGATGGTACTAAGTACTGCGTTTAATTCCTACCTTCATCTTGTATGAAGTCCCTTATCTGACAGCTGATCATTCCCAGGCATTGTTCTTCAGAGTTCTGAATGATTGTGTCTGATATATTCTCTAAACCTTCTCAGCAGTGAAGGGCGAGTGTGCTGTGGCTGAATGTGCATGTCAAGTCTCCTCTAATATAATGTCCTGGTGTCCTAAGGTGTATAGGCTGTTCCCTACTGTGATCTAAAGGTATCTGGCTATTAACTGTTAGCTCAGATATGTGTGCCTAACTTTCAATGTTGTCTCCATGCTCCCTCTGAACGAACTCTCCGTCCCCTACTCAGAATTCCATAAATATATTATTTGAGGAGCATAGTTATCTCAACACACCTGCTCAGAGACATGTAGTTGTCTCATGACTTCACTAGCTCATATTCATTTCCCATTTATTGCTCAACTTTGTAAAATAGTTATCTCTTGATCTAATATTCTTCTTCCTATTATTCATCATTAATCCCTCCGACTCTGCTGTCCTAAACCAATTATCTCTTTCATTTTCAGATGGAGTCTCTTCAGTTTATCCCCCAAGCTATTGATATTTTTATCCCCTTCATCTCTAGACTGGAGCCATCAAGCCTTCTGCCCAAATCTCATTATGGACTCAGACATTATAATTTACACTACTAATTCCCGTGGAACAAGCTACCAATCTATTTCATTTCGGACTGCTTTTGTCAATAAACATCCATCACTCTGTCTTGCCTTACTGCCTCTTTCTTCGCATCTCCATTAAATCACTTCCCAGTGAACAAAAAGACGTTTTCTGACGTTTTTCAACATAATTTGAAAGTTTAGAAACGTTTGTTTTGAATGTTATTCTAACGTTAAAACGTTGACTCATTCTGACGTTTTTCAACGTTCATACAAATGTTTTTTTCTAACATTTTAAAATGTTTTCTAACATAATTTTCAACATTAAAAAACATTAGAGAACATTCTTTAACGTTTCTACTAGCATAACTGCTGGGGTATTTTGACTTTGTATTTTGTATAGATACCTAATGCCCAAACTATTGTGCCTGCCAAATTAATGACAGAACATAATCATTTGTTGTGCACATAGAAGTATCTTCATATAGAATTCTCCTGAAGCACATTATACCTGTAATCCCTGAGCAAAAATCTCTAGGACTGGTGCAAGAGGACATTGTCCTCAGAGTGAATATGTATATTTCTTGGTAACAAGCATTGGGTGTCTTCATCAGGATTATTTCATTTAATCCAATAGAATATGATAATACCAGTCATATTCTATCAAGCATGACTTGGAATTAAAGTTTTGATCCAAGGATATATGAAGTAAGTAAAAATATGATAAGGTATACATTTAAAGCAACTTTAGATTACAGAACATACAGGGAAAATCTCCCCATCGATTGGCCTGCCACCTTGTGGGGAAGATATGTATAACACAAACGTATAAAAATGTTAGAAAACGTTCTATAAACATATGGTGAATGTTTTATTATGTTTTAAAATGTTTGGAATGAATGTTCACATTCTAAATTACTGTTGATGTTAACAAACGTTTGTTAAATGTTTGTTTGATGTTATAAAACATTATATATGAACATTTGTTTTAAAGCCTTTATGGACATTAGTAAACGTTTGCTGAACATTTCATTTATGTTGGAAAACATCAAAACCTAACGTTCACTTTCTAGCTTTAAAATGACGTTCACGAACGTTCTCTAAACGTTCGCTGTTCACTGGGTTACATATCTTATCACTGTCGACACTGCTGATTACATATTATTATCCATTAGAGATTTCTCTTACACCATCGTACAACACATGTAAAGCTGGAGAAGTGCTGCCCAATGATCTTTGCATCTAGTTAAGGGATTGATCATTTTTTTTTGTAGAACGGGGGGGGGGGAGTGGGGTGTAGTGGATTTGAGCAAAATATTTGGGGCAATTTTCTTTTTAGCGTGTCCACGCACAACCCAACTGCCCCCCCCACCCCATTATTAGAAAATGATCAATTCCTGACCACTGTTAGCTACTTACTGAGCGAATCATAAGTGTCCAGAAACGGGTTTTCAGACACTAGTAAGTATATCCTGCAGTGGTGGATTCAGACGGGGGCACACCCCCCCCCCCATTTGCTGGTACTTTTTATTTTCATATTTATGAGGCAAAAAAAGGGGATGCACACTCTCGTTTTCCAAATCCTGGATCCGACACTGAGTTCTAAGCGTTAAGGTATGAGTTTTGGAGTGTTTATGGGTAGAAAGTTGTGTCAATGTTCATGGGGAGGCGGGGGGGGGGGGGTGTGGAAGCCATCAGTCATTGTTGGAGACTCGAGCAGGGTTCTCACAAAATTCCTAAGACTGAAATTCCATGACAAAATTTCAAAATTTTTCGACATAATTACATGTTTTGACATAACAGTGCAAAGTTGATTAGAAAAAAATCTTCAGGTGAGGTTAGAGAAATTGGTAAATGTCAGACCGTTTCCAAAACATGTAATTTTTTTCTCATTTTCCTTGACTTCCCCTGACAAATGGTGAAATTCTACATTCAGTGACAATCTGTGGGATGGCTGGCCATCATGGGTGGGTGGAGTGAGTAATAAGTTGGAACACCATTCCGACAGCTAAGGTCATATTCATAGCGAGAACGACATCACCAAGATCACAGAGGAGTGTGTCAGTGCCCGCGCACATGTGTACCACACATATCCTGATGGGATAGCAAAGACGAGAAATAGACCCTTTTAAATGGGCTAGAGAAGCCCGTGGGTGGGTCGATAAAGAAGGGCCACCCCGTGGTGGGGTTGTGCCACTGGTGACTTCAAAGTACCAGGTGCTGCCTTAGAGCCCACCCTCTTGAAGGTTGTGAAAGTTGAAAACCCACTTTCTAGTCATAATGGCACCAACAGCCCCTATTTTAAGTCAAGATTCACCTGACAGCCCCTGCTTTCAGGGTCCCATGGCGATCGACGGCCCCAGCTCCTCAGACTTGTGCTGCAGTGGTTATCCACACCATGGTCAAGTACCCCCCCCCCTCCCCGGAGGCCACCCATCATAGTGGGCAGCTTGTAGGGTGGTCGTGGGGGGCATTATTGTGGGAGACTACTAGATTTTTTATGGAGGGCCATATTTCTAAGAGATACCTGTGACCGATGTACATTTGACCACTTTACCACCATGCTCTGTTTTAAGGGCAATAAAGACATAACCTTTGTTATTGTTTTATTTTTTTAATATGTTGAAATAATGAGTCCCTTCAACATCTCAGATTTCTAAACCATTACACAGAATGCGTTAAATGATTTCCTCTCTCCAAGGCAGATCTTACACTGCCAATAGATAGACTATACAGTAACAAATACAGTATGTTGAACTGGGACACGCCAATTACCCTAGTACCCCGAGTATAAGGCCTTGCACCATTTAATTACCTGTAACTTCGATTGTGGATCTGGCAGCGAAATTGTCTGACAAATAAAAAAAAACTATTTTTTCTCCTTTTTTTTGCCCCTGGCCGATCAAGTATTAAATCAGAATTAAATGGCCTAATATGCGGGGATTTAGTTCTCTACTGATGCAAAGGCAGAAACCAATGCCTTTTATTTGATATATTACAACCCCCCCCCCCCCCGGACAAAAACACAGGGGATTAAAGTGGGTCCAGGATGTCCCAATCTACATGTATCTTTTAGATGTTAAAATTCATTTAATAGAACAGACGTTATGAACTCTCGGTGTCTTCTACAGAAGAAATCACATTCCTATACACGGGGTACTACAGTAACATTTGACATCTTGGTCTCACATATTTTCAATGAAGTTCACTGACCAAGTCAAATGTAGGAAGTAACAACCGGAATATCAAAGATAACGCCTACCGGGTATGTATACTATATATACATACATGTGTATGAATAATTAGGCACTTTACCTAGGTGCCTCACTAAAACCAAATTGTAAGTAACAAACTGATTTTCCGTACCTGTCCACTGGTTTGAACCATTTATATAAACTATTACTGGCCATGCCATAACGCATACAGCAACACCGACAGTAATACTTTGTGTTAAATGAACTATGACAATCTACAACAATGAGTCGACACATACACACATCGTATGGTATATAGATGCCAGTCAAACTTTGAGAGCTGACTCAAAAACCAGGTGTGTCCTTAGTAAAATTAAACTAAATGTTCAAATGAAGTTGATGCTTTATACAATGCATATCCCATTCCACACATATTAAAGATATGGTACAATCCGTTTAAGATATTCAATCATCAAATTTGATGGAGTGTACGTTTTGATCTATAGCTCCGCCATGATAACTCCCTCGCTTCTTCTTTGTCTTCTCATGTTTGAAGGATTTGCCTTGTGTGTGGATGAGGTCCCGGCTGGCCCTCTCGCCCCATGACCCCCTCGAGCCTTTCTGCAAACAAGACCAAACATGCGTTAACAAAAGTAATACATGTAGTTCAGCTATGGCGATTTGAAACGTCTCCTAGTTTCCCTTTACCTCCTTTGTACAAGCCTCCCCCAAGACTTAGCAAACAAAGCCGACTCTAGCTTTTTTTTTTCTTCTTCTTCAGTAAAAGGGTATGACTGGCCAATCTAATTTTTTGGAAAAATCTAAACACTTCAAAATTCAAAAAGCTATGGGTCCCGAAATCCCGTGGTGCTGGAAAAGTTTGGAAAAATATTGGGTACTTGTCATATCTACCCCCTACGATCACGAGTTGGGTTCTGGTACTAGCCGCGGCTTATATGAGAGAATTTACGGTAGGTCTTACCGTATCATCGTGTTTAAGCGCCGGGATTTGAATGAGTAGGTGAGTGAGTAATAGATGTGTAACGCCATTTTGACAGCTAAGGTCATATTCATGGCGAGAACGACATTACACAATTTCACAGAGGAATGTGTCAGTGCCCACGCATGTGCACCACACACATCCTGAGGGGATAGGAAAGAAGAGATATAGACCCTTTTAAGTGGGCTAGGGAGTGAGTGAGTAATAGATGTTTAACGCCATTTCGACAGCTAAGGTCATATTCATGGTGAGAACTACATTACACAATTTCACAGAGGAATGTGTCAGTGCCCGCGCATATGTGCACCACACACATCCCGAGGGGATAGGAAAGAGGAGAAATAGACCCTTTTAAGTGGGCTAGGGAAGCCCGGGATTTGAATGAGCGCCTGTCTTAAATGAGCGCGGGGGGGGGGGGGACAGGGGTCATGGAATCTATCTTAAGCACTAAAACTGCATTCTGAATGAGCGCCCACAAATCAAAGACCGCTGGGGTGCTTGAATACGACGGTACGGTATCTGGTGTTCTCACTGGTGTCAGCAGTCTCACCTGTTTTACTGTTGTATCCCAAAGTTAAAACGCTCAAATAGATTCCTCATGATACATGTAGAGTTCAATATCTTACAGCCGATGCTAAACTAACGCTCACAATGCAAAAGTTACCTTGGCATCAAATGAGTTATCCATAAGCCGTGGGTCGACTGCTACATCTTCAGACTTCACCCGTCGGAAGGGAGTATTATTTCGGCTCTGAAAGGTAAATTAAATGATTAAAAATATTTTCACCTCAAAAGGCAATGTAGAAAACTACCTTAACCCCATGACACGCAAACGGACCTCCACCAAGATGAGAATATCCTAGTTATATTTTGCTGCTGAATAACATGGACAAAATACATTACAGTAAACCCTTGCTTCCTCGACCCTTTGATTCCTCAGATCCCTCATTACCTCAGACACAGGATCTACAACTTCCTCTCTATTTTCTATTATATTTGGACTTAAATCCTCAGATAATTTGCTTCCTCAGACAAGTTTCCTTGCATTTTCAAAATCTGAGGAAGCAAGGGTCAACTGTAGTTCCAATTGATCTCCTTGTTCGAGAGCACATACAGTTTGGACTGCTATCTTACCGATGATTTTGGGGTTGTAGAATTATCGAGAGTTCCATTTAATTCTGGCGTTCCGTTGACCTACAAAAGTATAATATACAAATCTTGCCTTGAAGTGTTGTTCGGTACTGGAGTTGTCCAACAAGGGGTCCATGGTTAGGAGATTATGTTAAGGATTCAATTGAAAATTTAGAATCTAAGATCTATGATCAAGAGGCCCGTGTTAAGGATGCAATTGAGAGGATTCAATTTAGGATCTGTCATCTATGATCAAGATATTAGGGTTTCATATTTAAATTTGACGATCAATTCTGAGTTTAATATCAATTCTAAAAGCAGTTAAATTGCAGTGCGTTTCCCGGATTAGAAATTTATCCCATATTTTCGGCAAAGTAAACACAGCAAAGCTGTAATGCCGTGCATATTCATATCATGTTCTAAGAAGTATAGAATTGATTTACAACATTTTTAATATGATAGTAGATCAAAATTTTCAGAACAAATATTATTTTAATACGGAATCTAAAAGCCCTTCATATGTTGTGTGTTTTGCAATTTATTAATCTATAACATACTTTCAGGAAAGTAAACACAGCAATGCTGTAATGCCGTGCATATTCCTATGATGATCCAAGGAAAAAAGATCATTATATATGAACTCTATGGCCTTTGGAATGGACCTATACTTAAATATATGCTCTGATTGTGGTGCTTCCTCGCTCTCCATGTAAAATCCTGCCCCATTGCTATAGTATGGAGTAAACCTATGCCTGGATTAAAATATGCAAATAAGGAATGTGTGTGAGGGTTGGGAGTAGTGTGGTGGTGGTATTGGTGGTGGTGGTGTCACAATGGTCACTAACATCCATCTGATAACTTTTGAAGATCAAAATTGACCATATATGGCCTGGATCCCTGTGATTCCTGAAACCAAGATGGCCGACACACCAGGAAAACAAAAGAATTAGGTAGTTGAGGTGTCCCAATGGTCACTAACATCTATCTGATAACTTTTGAAAATCAAAATTGACCACATATGACCTGGATCCCTGTGTTTCCTAAAACCAAGATGGCCGACACACATGGAAAACAATAAAATTGGGTAGTTGAGGTGTCCAAATGGTCACTAACCATAACTTTTGAAGATCAAAATTGACCATATATGACCTGGATCCCTGTGTTTCCTAAAACAAAGATGGCCGACACACATGGAAAACAACAAAATTGGGTAGTTGAGGTCCCCCAATGGTCACTAACATCCATCTGATAACTTTTGAAGATCAAAGTTGACCATATACGGCACATGGCTATTGTATTATTGACCAATGGGAGGCATCCCTGGCATATACTGCGGAGTCGGGGGCTGAAGGTGTTAGTCATAGTGCCGTCGGGGTCTAATGGCGGCCCCCAGCTGATAATGGCTATGTGAGCTATATGGCCTGGATCCCTGTGTTTCCTAAAACAAAGATGGCCGACATATATGGAGAACAATAAAATTAGCTAGTTGAGGTGTCCCAATGGTCACTAACATCCATCTGATAACTTTTGAAGATCAAAATTGACCACATATGACCTGGATCCCTGTGTTTCCGAAAACCAAGATGGCCGACACACATGGAAAACAATAAAATTAGGTACTTGAGGTGTCCCAATGGTCACTAACATCCATCTGATAACTTTTGAAGAACGAAGTTGACCATATATGGCCTGGATCCCTGTGTTTCCTAAAACAAAAATGGCCGACATATATGGAGAACAATAAAATTAGCTAGTTGAGGTGTCCCAATGGTCACTAACATCCATCTGATAACTTTTGAAGATTAAAATTGACAATATATGAGCTGGATCCCTGTGTTTCCTAAAACAAAGATGGCCGACACACATGGAAAACAATAAAATAGGCTAGTTGAGGTGTCCCAATGGTCACTAACATCCATCTGATAATTTTTGAAGATCAAAGTTGACCATATATGGCCTGGATCCCTGTGTTTTCTAAAACAAAGATGGCCGACACATATTGAAAAAAATAGAATTAGGTAGTTGAGGTCTTTCAATGGTCACTAACATCCATCTCATAACTTTTGAAGATCAAAATTTACCATATATGAGCTGGATCCCTGTGATTCCTGAAACCAAGATGGCCGACACATATTGAAAAAAAAAAAGAATTAGGTAGTTGAGGTCTTTCAATGGTCACTAACATCCATCTCATAACTTTTGAAGATCAAAATTGATCATATATGAGCTGGATCCCTGTGATTCCTGAAACCAAGATGGCCGACACACATGGAAAACAACAAAATTGGGTAGTTGAGGTCCCCCAATGGTCACTAACATCCATCTGATAACTTTTGAAGATCGAAATTGACCATATATGGCCTGGATCCCTGTGTTTCCTAAAACAAAGATGGCCGACACACATGGAAAACAATAAAATAGGCTAGTTGAGGTCTCCCAATAGTCACTAACACCCATCTGATAATTTTTGAATATCAAAATTGACCATGTATGGCCTGGATCCCTGTGTATCCTAAAACAAAGATGGCCGACACATATGGAAACAATAGAATTAGGTAGTTGAGGTCTTTCAATGGTCACTAATATCCATCTGATAACATTTGAAGATCAAAATTGACCACAAATGACCTGGATCCCTGTGTTTCCTAAAACCAAGATGGCTGACACACATGGCAAACAATAAAATTGGGTAGTTGAGGTGTCCCAATGGTCACTAACATCCATCTGATAACTTGTTAAGATCAAAATTGACCATATATGGCCTGGATCCCTGTGTTTCCGAAAACCAAGATGGCTGACACACATGGAAAACGGTCCCAAATAATCCAATGCCACGCCACTTAAAACTCCTAAAAAAGTGCATCATACTTATGTGTACATGTATACATAAATATACATGTAGGTGGCCTTTAGTGGGTTAATATTCAGTGGTGCTGAGAAATACACCACCAGCAGAAGACACCCACATGGTGCTGGGGGAGGTAGTGGCAGGCAGGTATGGGGCCACCACAGGAGCACAGCCACCACCACTATTCAGAGGTGGGTGGGGGGGGGGGGGGTATATATACTATATACCATGGCTCTGCCTGAGGTGTCCAGGGCTACCACCACTCTGTCCCCAGGGTCTACAATAACAGGTCCACCAACACCACCACTGCCACCACTTCTATGCTTGACTGATTTGCAGATTTTAATCCAGGTATAGGCATACTCAATACTGTACCTATGACAGGATTATACATGGAGAGCGAGGAAGCACCACTATGAGAGCTTGTATTTAAGAATGGGTCCCCTCCTATAGCCGTTCATTCCTAAGAATGAACGGCAAAAAGTACAAATGATCTTTCCAGCTGTTGATGTATATCATGGTGTTTGACAAGAGAACTTTGTATAAACCATTACGACTTCGTAAGAAATGCAAAGTTGGGATGTTCAAATAGAAGCTACTGCATACGATGAAGTAATTATCATCACTTTGAGGACAAACTGAGAATGACTTTTCAAGAAAAAAAGGTTTGTAGTAAGTTCCAGAGGTATCAGTTGGGTGTTGGTCCAACCTCTGAAAATTTTAGGGCCACTGAAGACTTGACAAGTGGAAGGAGTTCTCAACATATGACCTGCACTTAAGTCTAAATTTGAGGGGCCTTCGTATATTGATGAACGTTTTAGGGTCTGACATCTCTGACACTAACGGGTAATTACTATCACTTTAGGGACAAACTGAATGAATTTTTGAGAAAAAAACTAATAGTATCGGGATAGACCCGGGACCAAAACATTCCACACTGACAATTAAGAGCAGTTATACCCAGTTTATTGCAGTTGGCAATAAAAACGGTTACAGTAAATATCTTTGAAAATCAACATTTTAGACATACATTTACGCTTTCTCACTTTACTTCATAGCAATTAAAGATCACTTCAATATACATTGTACTAAATATATACAAAAAGAAATTAATTTTGGCAAGTTGCAATGCATCCAAACTGGGAATAGTCAATCCAGAAACCATCCAGTTACATACGCAAATCTGCAGAAATATTGAGTCTTAACTACAAGTATGATAATACATATACAACACTGTAACGCCTGTATCAAGCTATTGGGCCAGTACTAAAGACGTCAGCAATGTGCAATCTGTTCCATCATGAATAATCCAATTCATTCCAGTAACTTGTTAAAACTGGATTGTGACCTACTGTTACCAAATTTGATTAATTGCAGCCATTTCTATGAATACACGTTGTTACATTACTTTTATACTGTATATCTCTTACCAGGTACATCATTAGAAATTTCAAACAACTTCTCTGACTTATTTTCGGGTTTAATACCTATTCTCGAAATCTATAACTTTAGGTAAGGAGTACTTTCAATCAAGTTAACTTACATCTGCGAATCCATTAGTGAGAGGTTGTTGAACACCATTTGGCTTCCCCTTTCCAGGGGACTTTTTCACTGGTGCCTCATCTTCAGATGAGTCGGAACTTGAGCCAGATGAGCTACTGTCTGCTTTCTTAGATGGCGTCTTTTTAGGGGCAGCTTTAGTCGTTGTATGTTTAGCTGGCGTTTTCTTTGCAGGTTCATCGTCATCTGAAGAATCTGAGCTAGAGTCACTTGAGCTTTCTGTTTTTTTAACTGTCTTAGGGGTGGCCTTAGGTGTGACGACCTTTGCTGGGGTTTTCTTCACGGCTGGTTTCTCATTTTCTGAGGAATCAGAACTGGAGTCACTTGAACTTTCTGCCTTCTTGGCTGGGGTTGCTCCTTTAGAGGCAGCTTTTGGAGTGGCTGATTTAGCTGGGGTTTTCTTTGCTGTAGCTTCGTCATCTTCAGAATCAGAACTAGAGTCACTTGAACTACTGTCTGCTTTCTTAGCAGGGATGACAGCTTTCTTGCCCGGTGTTGCAGCTTTAGGTGGGGTTTTAGCTGCAGGCTTATCATCTTCAGAATCAGAACTAGAGTCACTGGAACTGCTCTCTTTCTTGGCTGGGGTTGTAGCTTTCTTTGCAAGGGTAGGAGCTTTAGCTGGAGTTTTCTTTGCCGGTTTGTCATCCTCAGACGAGTCTGAACTAGCATCACTAGAACTGTCTGCTTTCTTGGCTGGGGTTGCCTTTTTGGCAGGGGTTACTGCTTTCTTGCCTTGGGTTACAGCTTTGCCTTGTGTTTTCTTAGCTGCAGGTTTGTCGTCTTCAGAATCTGAACTAGAGTCACTTGAACTACTTTCTGCCTTCTTGGCAGGAGTCGCCGCTTTGGGGGCAGCCTTTGGAGTTGCTGCTTTAGCTGGAGTTTTATTTGCTGGTTTGTCGTCATCAGAGGAATCTGAACTAGAGTCACTAGAACTTTCTGCCTTCTTGGCAGGAGTTGCAGCTTTGGGGGCAGCCTTTGGGGTTGCTGCTTTCACTGGAGTTTTCTTTGCAGCAGGTTTGTCTGCTTCAGAATCTGAACTAGAGTCACTTGAACTACTTTCTGCCTTCTTGGCAGGAGTCGCCGCTTTGGGGGCAGCCTTTGGAGTTGCTGCTTTAGCTGGAGTTTTATTTGCTGGTTTGTCGTCATCAGAGGAATCTGAACTAGAGTCACTAGAACTTTCTGCCTTCTTGGCAGGAGTTGCAGCTTTGGGGGCAGCCTTTGAGGTTGCTGCTTTCACTGGAGTTTTCTTTGTAGCAGGTTTGTCGTCTTCAGAGTCTGAGCTAGAGTCACTTGAACTACTTTCTGCTTTCTTAGCAGGAGTTGCAGCTTTCGCGGCAGCCTTTGGGGTTGCTGCTTTCACTGGAGTTTTCTTTGCTGCAGGTTTGTCGTCTTCAGAGTCTGAGGTAGAGTCACTTGAACTACTTTCTGCCTTCTTGGCAGGAGTCGCCGCTTTGGGGGCAGCCTTCCGAGTTGCTGCTTTAGCTGGAGTTTTATTTGCAGGTTTGTCATCATCAGAAGAATCTGAGCTAGAGTCACTAGAACTTTCTGCCTTCTTGGTAGGGGTGGCAGCTTTGGGGGCTGCCTTTGGGGTTGCTGCTTTTACTGGAGTTTTCTTTGCGGCAGGTTTGTCATCTTCAGAATCAGAACTGGAGTCACTTGAACTACTGTCTGCCTTCTTGCCTGGGGTTCCTACTTTTGGGGCAGCTTTAGGTGTTGTTGGTTTAGCTGGAGTTTTCTTTGCTGGTTTGTCATCCTCAGAGGAATCTGAACTAGAATCACTAGAACTTTCTGCCTTCTTGGCAGGGGTTACTGCCTTTTTGGCTGGGGTAACGGATTTTGCTGGAGTTTTCTTTGCTGCAGGTTTTTCATTTTCAGAATCAGAACTTGAATCACTGGAACTGGTAGCAGTTTTCTTGGCTGGGGTCACAGTCTTTTTAGCCGGAGTTGCTGCTTTAGGTGCAGCCTTTGGGGTTGCTGCTTTAGCGGGAGTTTTCTTTGCAGGTTTGTCATCATCTGAGGAATCTGAACTAGAGTCACTAGAACTTTCTGCCTTCTTGGCTGGGGTTGCAGCTTTTGGGGCTGCCTTTGGAGTCACTGCTTTTAGTGGAGTTTTCTTGGCTGCAGGCTTGTCATCTTCAGAATCGGAACTTGAGTCCTCTGAAAGAGTAACAGTGCACTTTATCAGTCTAGCAATGTCCTTCATAACTAAATGTTGATCTTTTCAGTTAGGGCATGTAATTATGATAACTTGGATTACAAACTTTTTCACCTGAGTACATGGTCGGCCATCAGTAACAAGAAGCATGCCAAGGGATGACGTCATTTGTAAACAAATGTGGAGATCCTTGGTAATCAAAGATGATAATGTTAAAGGGGAAGGGAGAGTATAAATAGGACGGAACAGCCTATGAACCCACAGGGGGTCTCATATATGGTTGGGTAAAGAGCTCTGGTCAAATATTTCAATCTATCCTGAATATCTGTCTTTAGTGTATATTAATTTCTCTAAGATGCATAGCATGTGTGGGATTACCTAATTGGCAGATACAGCTAAAATCAACTACTTTTGATAAATAGAACACTCAGAAAATGGGTTTCTTATTTTCCCCAACTGTCAACCTTTTGAAATCTGGCTGTTCCACCAATATATACCCACCCCCTGTTGTCTGGTCAGTGGTCATTTTATGGAGCAGCTCCAGCCACCACCCCCAACCCTAATGACTCCAGACAGACCAAACTTCAAACAGGACCCCCTGCAGGGCAATAAAAATTAGCATCTCTGTGTAGAGGCAGCATAAGACACAGGGAGGACACATCAGGACTCCAGGTCGTAGGTACACTAACAAAAATTTCCCCTTTAAGGGTAAAATAATAATACAAGTCTCACCTTGATCTGTCGTCAATCCACAACACTTTGATGAACTTATCTATGACTTGAAGATGATAGTAGTCTTCTAACAAGTAGTGAGTAATTACTAACACATATTTACTAACTGCTGACAAATAGTGAGTAATTACTAACATATATATATTGACTTATTGCTGACCAATAGTGAATTATTTCCGAAATATTTTGACTAATTGTTGACAAATCGTGAATAATTACTACCGTAAACTCCCGCGTATAAGACGCGTCCTCTACGCCAAACAAAATGCTGGGGAGTCTTATAGGATTTTTTCAAGTTGGGGGGGCGTCTTATACGAGGGGTAATTTTACTATAGAAATGTATTGAATTTACAAATATCAGCATTAAAATGTGCGTCTTATACGCGAAAATGCATGTGCTGAGTTTGGGGTGCGTCTTATACGCGCAGTGCGTCTTATACGCGGGAGTTTACGGTAAGATAGATGGAATAATTGCTGACAAATGGTGCATTATTACTGACATATTTTGACTAAATAGCTGACAAATATTGTGTAATTAGTAACATATATTGACTAGCAGCTGACAAATTGTGAGTAATTACTAACATATATTGACTTATTGCTGACAAAATGCTGAGTAAATACTGACATATAGTGACTAATTGCTGACGAGTTGTGAGTAAATACTGACATATAGTGAGTAAATACTGAGAGAATCAAACACAAAAAGCTGTCGAAACACAAAACACTGTACAATGCAAACAGGGCTTGTGGTACCATGCTTTGGCTGTCTCCCTGGTGGCTAGGGTATTGATGTGTAAAGCATTTCAACAATGATAATGCACTAGTAACTAGCATTTGGATCTAAAAAAGCTAAGCGCCTGATCAAGCAATGGCTGCCTCCATTGAACAACTTGTTTGATGCTATAGGAAGGTATGGGAGGGGTATTCCATTTCTATTGTTCAGATTCCACTTTTTAATGAATAATATATTATTAATCTTTTCAATGTCAATACCTAGTCACTAGGGTGTCAGTAGTTTATACTTGCAAGCATATTAATTCTATAAGGGAGCAATAGAACATATGTATACATGTATACTGAAATTTTAAAGTACCAAGACACTGCATAAAGATTTAACGTGTGATATATATCACATATGGCCCAGGGTCTACTACCATAAAACCCTCTATCAACCCTGTAGGGTCACAGGAATCAGCATTTGCGAAATATTGATTAATTACTTACAAATAGAGACTATTATCTATACATGTACTGACACCAGTCTGGCATAATCTTCTCTTACTAAACCCCTTGGACCGCTGGCCCCCTGGTGTGCTGGCCCCCTGGACACCTGGCCCCTGGACACCTGGCCCCTGGACACCTGGCCCCCTGGACACCTAGCCCCCACAGAAAACTTTATCCTTTAGCATGCTTAGTTTATCACTCAGTCCCCAATGTGTTATGTGTATAGCTTGGACACTGTAAACATTGCCGGCTGAAAAAAAGTGTCTCACTTGGTGATTACCTATAGGACTCCATGTGCTAATTTCATCGCCAAAATCTATCTGACCCATAGACCCAATGGTTAAAGAACTTGTAGTCAGTATAGCTCCCAAAAACATGGCGTAAGTACAGCAGCTTTTTTTCGTAGAGAAAGACATCACTCACCATAAGGACAAAATGTTGTCTGATAGATGAGATTTGAAACTTTCCTTTGGCTTTTGAAAAATGTGTAAACTAAGAGTATATCACTGAATGATTACACCCTAAAGTTGGTGATTACAAATTTGTGGATCTGACTGAAAACCCGGCTCCAATAGCCCAGGGGTTACCCTGGGCCAATTATGCTAATTATGCAAATAATATGCACGGATATGGAGTGTTCAGTATCAATCTGGGGTCTTTCGTCCCCCTAAAGAACATGTCCCCCTGAAAAATCAGTTTAAAAAAAGAATAGTGAAATAAATTTTTTAACTACCGTAATCTCCCGCGTATAAGACGCGTCCTCTAGGCCAAACAAAAGCCTTGTGCGTCTTATAGGATTTTTTCAAGATCAGGGTGCGTCTTATACGAGGGGTAATTTTACTATAGAACAGTACTGGATCTACAAAATTGAGCCCTAAGAGGTGCGTCTTATACGCGAAAATGCTTCTGCTGAGTTTGGTGTGCGTCCTATACGCGCAACGCCTCTTCTACGCGGGAGATTACTGTAGGTTTTTTTTTCGCCATGACTCAGGGTTCCCACAAAATCCCCAGACTCAAATTCCATGACTTTCCATGAAAGAAATCAAAATTTTCCATGACATTTTTAACTAATTTTGTACACAGGGATGGAAGTCACTAAGCACCAAAATCCCTGAAATGCTCGAAAAGAACCCCTTAAATATAGGTTTTGTATAGGAATGTATAGGTTTTAGGAACATGAAAATCCCTGAAATCAGGGAAATCCCTGAAGACTTACATCCCTGTGTACATTATCGAGGGTTCCCACAAAATCCCCAGACTCAAATTCCATGACATTTCCATGACAGAAATCAAAATTCTGGCAATCAAGGTGGAAACAAGGAAGACATTAGGGGTCTGTCCAATTGTAAACAATTGGGGGAGACAATAGAAATTACAAACATTCCCCCAGCTGTGTTACTTATATAATATATGTAGCCTCATGAAACAATGGTGTGTGGATGGCACTTGTCACTTAAATCCATGTCCCATGTCACCTCTAAGAGCCTATCATGTTCCATGTTGAATTTAAGAAAGCACCTATGTCATGTCACTAAGGCCAATGTCACATGTCAATTTTAAGAGATGGCCATGTCACCATGTCAAATTTATTGGTCCATACCCATAAACAAGCCACAGTTTCCCATCAAAATAGGACCCAGTTTGCCTTGAGAATAGGCACATGCAGTGAGCCTGCAGTGAGGACAGTGAGGTGGCACCATCTGGTGAGTATTGAAAGAACTAAGTCCCACCCAGGCCCTATCTGCATGCTATCTACCGTAATCTCCCACGTATAAGGCGCACCTAGAGTTTTAGAATATGGTCAAAAAGATAAAAAAAAATCATAACTTCTCTTCTACTGAATGGATTCTCAAAATTCAAAAAGCTATGTGTTGCTTGGACCCCCAGGACCCCACTGGACCCCATATGCAGCATATATGGCCATATGGGAGGGTAACATATCAAAAGAAAGGTCTTGGTGTCCCCCTTGTGGATCCAAGTAGAACTAAAACCCCGCGTATAAGACGCAATAAATATTTAGTTTTCCCATTTTCCATGACACAAAATGAAATTTTCAGAAATTCCATGACATTACATGACTTTACCTGACAGATTTTTATTCCATGACATTCCATGACGCATGGGAACCCTGTATGACTGGTCCACCTGTGCACTATCCAGGGTGTGGTAGCGCCCTACCTCCAGCCAAAACCTATCTGTTTTAAGCGTCACCGGCAAAAAAGGGCAGGCTTGAGGAAGGAATCAAGATAAGTTTTTTTGGGATGTGGGGACACACGCCAGTCCAGGCACTGGCAGAAAGGTCCACGGACTGGCAGTTTTACAAAAACCATCATATCTCCCTTAATAATAGGAGTTTCCCATAGTGTGACCTATAACTTAAGGGTAGCTCGAGCTGGCGAAAGTCAATTTTGACAGACTGAAAAAGTTAGAAGCTATTATTCAGCCATTATGCATTGGAACATTATGCTGACCTTATGGCGATATAGTGACAGCAGATCCAAGGATGTCTCTGCTAAAAAAAAGTGTACAAGCCTCCTACAAATTAATATTAATATATCAGTCTGGCCCTACAAATTAATATAGAGTCTTATTGAGTTCCTAGTGTAGGGGTTTGTTCCCCCGTCGGGTGCGCAGAGCCTTCAGAGGGACTGTTCACTTGATTGTGTCACTCCCCCTATGTATACCATACCGATCCAGGGTAGTTAGGAGGTAGAGAATGTCAGGCCAGGGGAAGTAGCTCAGGGGTAGAGCTTCCGCTTCGAAGTTGGAGGGTCCCGGGTTTGAGTCCCAGTTTCTCCATGACATTTTCCGCTGACCACTACACTAGCATCAACGCACCACTATAGCAATGTATTGTGGTATTAGTCTGGCCCTATAAATCAATATAGTCTTATTAAATTCTGAGTGTCAATGCACCACTAGACATTCCTACACAATGACAATGACAATAGTGACATGGACTCACACCAGAAGTAGGAATTGTCAAAACACTGTCAAATAGTGGAAATTCACTGAAATAGCCAAATAAAACCCATTTACATATACCAGATGCATAAAATATGATCAAGGATATGATAGAGACATGATTTGGAGATTCCTTCTTGATCGTTCCTAAAAACATGGTACCATCGTTCATGTAATCACACTGCACAACTCTGTTGATGCATTTGTTCATGAGGTCAAGCAGTGCAGGTGAAACTGGAAGTGAGGCCTATACCCACGGAAGTGAACAAACAGCAATAAGGCTAAAATTGTGCAAATAATGCCTATGGGAGATATCTTATAAAAAAACTGAATGGACATGTTTTTTACGCACATTTTTAACCCCAAATCATCACTGGAGATGAATTATAATTGTGTATTTACTGAATCAATTACAAATCACTCTTCAATCACATTTTCATTATTGGCCTAATGGAATCACACCCAAAACACGTGCTTCACTCTCCAATTGTATCATAGTAGGTGCGGACCTATACTTTGTACCAAAGATGTCAATTGAATTGTATATGGAGATCCGTGACCTGGTCTACAGCTCTACAAATATAAATAAAATAAAAACTCTAGATGGTCAGGATCTCCATAAATATAGAGGGTAGTCATTCGGTCAACATACATACTGCACTACAGTGTTTATTCTAAGACCTGGTGAAAGCAAAGCCATTTTGTATAGAAATTCCCTACAAAAACCACATCAGGACTTCCTAAATTTGAGAAAAAAACTGCCGCTAGTGGAAGACTAGAAATTGCATAATAGTTACTGCTGACCTGTCATTTCTCCTCAAATCTACAGTGATTCAGTATATGGAGATCCACTTGGAGCTTACAGTAAATATAATTCAGCAATGTAAATTGCTGCTAACTCTCATGAGTGGATGAGTTGTGCACTCACCCTGTTGCATCAGCACTCCCTCACCCAGGTTATCCGCACCACTCCCATGAGTGGATGAGTTGTGCGCTCACCCTGTTGCATCAGCACTCCCTCACCCAGGTTATCTGCACCATCAAGCCACTATTCTCATAACTCCCGCCAAAACTGACCTATTCGCACCACATTGCCAAAAAGGGAGGGAAAGTTGATACATGGATCAACATCATATACCTTCACCATTGGAGGCAAAAGGTGTTTTGTGGCTGCCAACCAACTGAGTCTGTACAATATTGACAATTTCTCAAAATTTACAAAACTTGGTAATGAAATATCTTTTCCTGCAAAACCCCTACAACTCCTCCTTTAATGCCACTACAAATTTATTAAGTAATTCTGCCTCTTATATATAAAATTTCCATCTTTTTTTAAACTTATTCGCACCACCAAAATGACTGAAAGTGCAGGGCCCCAGGGTGTCTCCTTATAACTCGCTTTTCGAGTTAATAACTACATAACTACAGAGCTAATCTTATAATCGCTCCAGGATCTCCATAAAAAAAAGTTCACCAAGCCACCTATTTGACCACTAAATTTTCCCATCGCCGGGAGGTAAAAAAAAAAGTTGCATGGACAAGCACTTTTTTTGGCCATCAATCATCAAAACATGGAGATTTTTCGACCATTGAAAGGCAGTCACATGAAGGCCTTATGATTACTAGTTATCTCCTGCTTATAAGGCGCATCTTATATGCAAGGTTTTAGTTCTTCCTGGACCCGCAAGGGGGACACCACGAGCTTTCTTTTGAAATGTTACACTCCTCTTAACTCAAAACATAACCCAAGGGGGTGAGGGGGGTCTTAGCTACACATAGCTTTTTGAATTTTCGAAAATCAATTCAGTAGAACCAAAGTTATGAATTTTTCTTTTTTTTTGACAATATTCTTCAACTCTAGGTGCGTCTTATACGCAAGGTGCGCCTTATATTCGGGGGATTACAGCAATTACATTTTTTTCTTTAACATTTTTTTTTTGTTGTCAGATCCTGCAAAAATCCCGTCGGCAATCGAGAAAAAAAATTAAAATAAAATGGCCTTACAAGGACTATCATCTAAAAGTTAGTCACTTGTCATACTTAACTATTAGGTGTCCCAGGGAAACATCATACATGCATATAGACGTAAAGCTAATACTCAAATTGAACAGCACAACTTACAAATACCTGTGACTAATACTTGTTAAACAGCATGACTTAGAAATGTCCTAATACTGTACTGCACACATACCGTAATCTCCCGCGTATAAGGCGCAGCTCGCGTATAAGGGGCATCCCCAACTAAGAGAATGCAATTTCACGTATAAGGCGCACCTCTAAGGGCAGATTTTTGTTAATTTAGTACTGTTCTATAGTAAAATTACCCCCCCCCCATAAGGCGCACCCCAAACTCAAGGCAATGTCCCTCCCACGTATAAGACTCAGCAGCATTTTGTTTGGCATATAAGACGCGCCTTATACGCGGGAGATTACAGTAGGCATCATTCAACCAAGTAGGCCTCCTATACAATTATAATGTATACCTACCTGAGCTGCTTTTCGCTTTTGCTTTCTTTGCTGGTGGTTTTGAGAGAGGTGACTTCTTCACTGGTGTCTTGGTTTTAGGGGCTGGTTCATCATCCTCGTCATCGCTTGAATCGCTGCTAGAAGAGCTGCTTGCTGCGGCTCGTTTTGCAGCTGGAGTGGCCTTCTTCACAGGAGTTTTAGCAGCTGGTTTTACAGCAGGCACATCTTCATCAGAGGAACTATCACTAAAATAGTATGCGAAATACAGAAATGAGTCCTTTAATCATGGTGCATATAAATAAAATTCAACTTAGGCCACACCAAAAAAATAAGTTGGTCTACGGATTTTGGTTTTGAAAAAAATGGTGCAAGCGAGAGAATTTTTTTTTTTTTTTTAAGAATTTTTTGGCCTCCAATGGATTCCTTGCTGGGAAATTGAGGCGAGCGAACAATTTTTTTTTTTTTTTTTTTAATTTTGCCAAACATCACAAAGAGAAAACTTGTAGAAACTGAAGCGAGCGAAATCCGTAGACACGATTTTTTTCAAAGAAAAAAAAAAAGTTTGTATTTCCGAAAATGTGGAGAGGGCGATCCGTAGACCAACTTCTTTTTTTGGTGTGGCCTTATAACCCAGAAGTTGTCTTTTTTTTTGGTTTTTGTTTATTAGCTTTTAAGTCGAATTTTTTGTTCCAAGTTGTGGGTGGGGCGGGTGGGTGGAAATATGGCAGGGTTTAGACAGATGAAATACTGAAAAATAAGCTAGGGGTGGTGGAAAGCACCGAAATGCAGAACTCCTCCGGAATTCCTAACGCTGAGGCTTGACTTAAAATTGGACTTGGCATTCTGGCGTTTGCTTTCTGGCAAAACACGGTGTTGGTCAAGTTTGTGGATAAAATTAGGATGGGTCGACTTATAGGCGTGATTTTATGGTATACATATGGTATGGTGTTCCTCCCCTTTTGTATTGAGTATAATGTCTAAAGAGACATTAATCACTTCAATAGAATTATATGCAATAATCCAACCTGTCATAGATGATCTATTAAAACAGTGATGAAAGTGACCCTAAGAGAAATTTCCTGAAAATTTAATGATTTATCAATTTTGAATCAAATACCCTCTACACCCCTTTTAATGGATAAAACAGACTTATAGATATATGTTTAATAACAGGCAGCCCAGAAATAATAAGTTTCTTTCGATCCTCTTCACTTGGGTTTGTTCAGTTTGATATCATACAGGCCTATCACACTGTACTCCTAAAAGAATAACCAGCACAGAGGAATACAACCTACACTAGAGCTCTGTGGTCACAGTGTGCAGGATGGTGTGGAGTAGGCTTGGGGGTGGGGTGAGTGTCCAGAGTCTGTTAGCACCCCCTGCCACCTGAGCTCCTTAATTCTATTCTTGGCATCAAGAAATGTGAATCACTCTCCAGACATGGACTCACTGTGTCTGACTCTAGTATATATGTGTATAAAAAGGGTAAATGATGCTTGGAGATTCTTTTGTACATGGTACATGTAGAGAGTTCCAAATAGGGGTTCAGAAAGTGAGTGAGTAATAGCTGTTTAACGCCATTTTGACAGCGAAGGTCATAATCATGGCGAGAACCACATTACTTAATTTCACAGAGGAATGTGTCAGTGCCCACGCATATGTGCACCACACACATCCCGAGGGGATAGCAGCGAGAAGAAAGAGACCCTTTTAAGTGGGCTAGGGAAGCGGGGTTCAGAAAGTTGAATGGTGCAGTAACAGGGTGCACCTTATCATTCACTTTTTTTTATAATATGGGAGGTGTGTCCAGATGAGGTAGTTAGTGTGTCATTATACATGTTCATGACATTCATTCAAGAGAACTTGGTAGTAAATCCTGGTACTATGTGTAAATGAGTGGTTCGGTTCTGGTATGTCTGTATACAAGCTAGTGCCAGTCCTATGGAGTATGAACACAGCTGTCTGGGGACCTTTTTTTCACAACTAAGGGTTTTCAGTAAATACTAGAGGGGGCAAGGCTCAGTAAGGGGAGTCTGTGGTGGGTCTCAGGATTTCCTGAGGGGATGAGTTTTACAGATTGAGTGTTGGTGGCTGTGACTTGGCAGACTGCAGACATAGACAGTAGGCCTGTAGACGCGTATTAGTAATGAGGGACCTAACAGTAGTAACTCAAGCTAGATTGAGTGATCTTAACAAATATCCAGTATTTTGATGATGTATTCCAATTGTATAAACAAGTAGCACATTAGCGCAGTTGGCATTTGTAAACAAAAATGAAGATCATTCCTTCAATGGAGGCAGGAATACATAAACATACATGCTATGAGTGAAGCATACACTTTTACTTGTGAACAAGAGCATAAATTTACAGCAAAACCTCCCACAGAGGATGCTGCTTCCTTTGTGCCAATAGTGTATCAACTGTGAACATTCCCCATGTCCTAGTACCAATATCATAATGTGTTATTTGTGAAGGTTCCCCATGTCCTAATATCAATAATGTTTTATTTGTGAATGTCACTGAGTGATAGTTGTCTATCATTTGCAAATGTTCCCCATGCCCTCGTACCAATTGTCATTTGGGAACATTCCAACAAGGGGGCAGGGAGTGTATGGTAGAATTTTTTTCATTTCTTCACTATTTAACCCTTCTGATAGGGATGGGGTGGGGGGGAGGGTTAAGATTACCTGTTCACTAGAAAACCGTGTGTTTCTATAGGTCAAAAACGGAGCATCCACAATACATTCAGGCTTTTCCCAACTTGATTTAACCCTTTTATGAGAAAAGAAAAATAGGTCCTGGTTAACCCCTGACTAAGGCCAAAAAAAAAAAAAAAAAAAAAAAAAAAAAAGGTTCCGGTCACCCGACCTTCCTGATTTAATTTTTCCCAATTTTTTTTAAGGTTTTTGACGATTTTTTTAAGACTTTTGACGCCTTTCAAAATTTCCCAAATTTTTTCCTAGTTTTCATTTCTGAACTTTTGTTTGGATTATACACATATTTAGCATCATTTCCATAAATTTCATACAAGACACAATCGGTTCTTGTAGTAGCAAGTAAAAACCTAGGAAAGTATGACCATATGAAGCCTTTGCTTTAAAAAAAACAAAAAAACATCAGGCCTACCGACCTCAACATTTTGACCATGTTACCGGAAAATCAACTCTTATTTTTTGGCCTAACAGTAGGCCTACACATAATCCTTTTAGCCTAGTGTTTGGTATATAACACTACCGTAATCTCTCATGTATAAGGCCCGTCATATATGCGAGGCTTTAGTTCTCGCTGGATCCACAAGGGGGAGATCAAGACCTTTCTTTTTATATCTTACTCCCCCTAAGTCCTAATATGACATAGGTGGGTTTAGGAGGTACCTGAGTGTCTTAGGTACATAGATTTTTGAATTTTCAAAATCCATTTTATTGATCATATTCTAAAACTCTAGGTGCGTCTTATACGCAAGGTGCGCCTTATACACGAGAGATTATGGTAGTACCCAAAAATTCTGTGGACTGTCCGACAGTTTGCGAAGAAAATTCTTTTGCCCCCCCCCCTCTTGTGGGGGTAAAATTCTTTTGACCCCACCCCCCGTAAGGGCCGCAATCTTTTTTTAACCTATACCAGTAACGTGCGGGGTTTTCCAATGAAAGCAGGTGAAATTCTGACCCCCCCCCCCCTCAAACCCACCAGCCTCCCCCCTTGTTAAAAAATGATCACTCCTTTAAAAGGTTACTCCAATCTCACCAATACAATACTCTGGTGTTATGTCCTATATGTCCTTAAGTGGTTCCTAAAATAACACCAGATGGCAGCATTTCAACTGCTGGTCAGGGGGTTATGAAATACACCATTATCACTCACATTCTCCTCATCGGCCAATAACTTCTCTGTTAGTGAGTTAAGCCCTCCATCGTGTCAACAGGTCTTAAATAAGGGCCTACCCAACCAATACACAGGTTGATGCACTCCAAATCAATCAGAATTACTATAATCTCCAGTGTATAAGGCATGTCTTATTCAGATGTGCAGCATTATAAAAAGCTTCCTTGTATAGTATAGTGCTGCTGCCACCTGGTGTTGTGTCTTTAAATGATTCTACTTTTCTTCACACCTTATTTGTGGCTTTCTGAAAAAATATATGGTCAGGATCCCACACATCCTATATTCATCAACATTCATCAATTTTTCTTTTTCTGCACCACCTCTGCCCAAAAGGGCGGGAATGTTGATCCTATTTGCACCTCCTAAGTGGTTTAGCATTGCACTGAAAAGCGTCTCCACTTTTCCCACTGTTAGTAATGTCTTAAAAACTGCATTTTCACCCTAGCTCCATACTCGAAAAACATTGAGCCCCACCACTCCAACAGTTCTCGTATGAAAAGCACTTATGGCAATGCATCGGAGGGGTGAGGGAGAAAACCACTACCAGGTTGCAGAACACCAATTGACGGGAGGTGGCAGCAGGAGACAGTTTGTAGCTCCGCACTGAAGGGTGTTGTACAATGATTATTGGTCTAAAATCTGACAGTGCGTAGGCAAACCAGGTATCAAATTAATCCTTAGGATGTATATTAATCGATTAATATTGAGTGTTATTTAGGCTGATATTTGAGGGTAAGTTGAGGGGGTGCACTCTTTTCAATCACAGAATTTATTGCAATCATTCACTGCAAAACCCCCAAATCTGGGTATGTCCGCACTCTACGGCCGATAGCGGAAAAGTGAATCACATTGTACCACATCTTATGGCCCTAAATTAAGGGGAAAAATGTGTGCCTACAAGAAAACAACAGTGGCTAAGCCCGGAAATTCGCACAAATATTTTATTTTCGCCCATATGCTATATAACCAACAGTGAGAAAATAATTAGTGTCCTGCAGCCTACCAGGGCATGTCACCTACTCTTTTGGAAAGATAGCAAGTGTTCTTTTATTTGCCTAGTCCCATGAATAAAATAATACACAGAGCCAGATAAACACCCCCGAGGACAATTTTGAAAAAGTAGATACATTCTGCTGTTTTTGGGGATACTCATTGAGTCTTGATGAATCATCAGACCAACCCAGACAGATATTTGATAGGTTTGTAGGTATTATTTTGAATAATAGTATTAGTGACGACAGCTTTTGGAGGCTTTATCTCTTGGGCTCCCTGATGTTTGGATAAATATTGGGAACATGCAGTTTCCTAATACTAGAATCTAAAGCATACCTTGAGTCAGATGAGCTCTCACTCTTTTTGGCTTTCTTCTGAGCGGGACCATTTGTTGCAGCTAGCTTCCTTTTGACAGGTGATACTCTAAAGAATCAAACAAAATTGAGACATATTTCAACTCACAGATCATGGATTCATATCGAGTGACAACTGACAGCATCTGTAGAATCAGAACAAGGATGTAGGAAAACACAGTAATGATTATGACTACCGATAGTCTACAATACACCTGTACTATAACTATGCTATTACTGTAGATCGGTCTGAAAGAAAAACAACAAAACCGTTGCTTTTCTTCATCTAAGACACTTGTACAACGATTTAATCAGACTATGCATTAAACATTGTAGAAATTGATACTGGTTAATATCTATTGAGGCAGTACATAAAGTGACCCATACTCTAACAGTGCAATATGTAAAAGGTACGATTTCTCCCTCGTGTTATTATACAATAATGTACTTACTCTTCGTATTTCTTGTATATTTCCTCTAGTGAATCATCTGGTACAGCAACCTGAGGTGTAAAAGCAATTATTCAGATTTAGACTTGCGTTTACTTAAACACAGCTTTGGATAAGCATGGGTTAAATTGGGTGAAAACAAAGATTCAATGATTTAATGCAAGGATTGATACTGCATTGCAGTAATTTCGGTTTCACATCGTCGCCTTAGTGCAATAAGGTTGTATCTGCATATTTCAAGTTTTGCAGGAGAGACAAACGAAGGGTTGCAATTACTATAGAAGAACACAGTTGACACAACCCTATTGCACTGGGGCCTGGAGACCCATCTATTATAGACAGAGCTTCAATACTTTCAAAGAAGGTAGATAAGGGTCAATAGATGTTACGAGGAAGCCTGTTTTTGATGACTTGAGGAAAACCTTGAGGAAAGCACAGCATAGCTGTGATGAATTATTTTGCTAAAGTTGATGACCAGAATATTTGAATAGGTTCCCTCTCGCTAAAATTTAGACCAATAGGTCATCTATTGAAATCATTAGACCATGACCTAGACCGCTTAGGCCATGATGAAGTCCTTTCAGTAATTCATTCATTCATAGTTACTGACATATTTTGACTAATTGCTGACAAAAAGTGCATAATTACTGACATATAATGACTATTTGCAGAAAAATAGTAAGTGCTGACATGTTTTGACTAATTGCTAACAAATAGTACATAATTACCGACACATTTTGACTAACTGCTGACAAATAGTGCATAGGTACTGACATATTTTGACTATACCAGTCAAGGCATGATGTACCAACGAGGACACCCATGACTCTATACTCTTTATCATGACTCAAGGATCATTATCATGACTCTTTAATCTAGATTTATGTATTTATGATCATTTAATATATATATCGATATAGAAATACAGCATTGCTGTAATAACTGCTCGGTCGTATCATCTAGATTTATGTACTTATGATCGGATTAGTAATTGCTCACTATTTGTCAGCAATTAGTCAATATATGTTAGTACTTAGTCACTGTATAACAGCAATTAGTCAATATATGTCAGTAATTACTCACTTTGTCAGCAATTAGTCAATATATATATATATAAGTAATTAATCACTATTTATCAGAAATTAGTCAATATATGTCAGTAATTACTCACTCTTTGTAAGCAATTAGTCAATATGTGTCAGTAATTACTCACTATTTGTCAGCAATCAGTCAATATATGCCAGTACTTAGTCATTATAAACAATACTTAGTCAATATATGTCAGTAATTACTCACAATTTGTCAGATATTAGTCAATAGTGAGCAATTACTAACATATATTGACTAAATGCTGATAAAATGTAAGTAACTACTACCATGTGTTGACCTATTGCTGACAAAGAGTGAATAATTACTAACATATATGAACTAATTGCTGACAAATAGTCCATAGATACTGACATATCTTGACAAATACCAGTCAAGGCAGGATGCACAATTGAATCAATGGCTATTTCTCAGTTATATATTGACTATTGGCTGACAGATTGTGAGTAAATACTGACATGCATTGATAATTCCTGATATAGAGTGACTAAGTACTGACGTATATTGACTAATTGCTGACAAAGTGAGTAAATACTGATATATATTGACTAATTGCTGACAAATTGTGAGTAATTACTAATATATATTGAATGATTGCTGACAAATAGTGAGCAATTACTAACATATAGACTAATTGCTGATAAATAGTGAGCAATTACCAGCATATATTGACTAAATGCTGATCAAATGTAAGTAACTACTATCATGTTTTGACTAATTGCTGACAAATAATGAATAATTACTAATATATATCAACTAAAAATAGTCCATAGATACTGACATATTTTGACAAATACCAGTCAAGGCAGGATGCACAATTGAATCAGTGGCTATTTCTCTGTTATATATTGACTAATTGCTGACAGATTGTAAGTAAATACTGACATGTATTGATAATTGCTGTTATAGAGCGACTAAGTACTGATTGATTGATTTGTGTTTTACAGCACTTTAGCGGCACTAAGTGGCTATCCCGTGCTTCACAGGTTGATAATTTAACAGAGGAATGTGTCAGTGCCCACGCATATGTGCACCACACACATCCTGAGGGGATAGGAAAGAGGAGATATAGACCCTTTTAAGTGGGCTAGGGAAGCCCGCGACTAAGTACTGATAATATTGACTAATTGCTTACAAATAGTGAGTAAACACTAATATTGATTAACTGTGACAAATAGTGAGTAATTATTAATATATATTGAATAATTGCTGACAAATAGTGAGCAATTACTAACATATAGACTAATTGCTGACAAATAGTGAGCAATTACTAACATATATTGACTAAATACTGATAAAATGTAAGTAACTACTACCATGTATTGACTAATTGCTGACAAATAGTGAATAATTACTTACATATATTAACTAATTGCTGACAAATAGTCTATAGATACTGACACATTTTGACAAATACCAGTCAAGGCAAGATGCACAATTGAATCAATGGCTATTTCTCTGTTATGTATTGACCAAAATGCTGACAGATTGTGAGTAAATAATGACATGTATTGATAATTGGTGATATTCAGTGACTAAGTACTGACATATATTGACTAATTGCTGACAAATCATGCATTATTTCTGACATATTTTGACTTATTACTGACAAAATGTGAGTGCATCATATCAATCTGGGCATTATGCACAAATGATTAACATTCCATTAATCTTTTTAATGTCAATACTTAGTCACTAGGTGTATACTGACTAATTGCTGACAAATTGTGAGTAAATACTGACATATTTTGACTAATTGCTAACAAATAGTGAGTAATTACTAACATAAAAATTATAGTGATTAACCGCTTACAAATACCACTAACACTAACCTGTTATAGCCCTAAACTCAATACATGTACCATAAAAACACAGATTAAAACACAAATTAAAACACAGAATGACGTCAACATTTTCAATCAAACACCAGAGAATGGAGAAATGGAAAGATCCATTCAGTGCAAACAGGGCTTGCACAGGTATTGATGTGTGAAGCTTATCAACAGTGATAATGCACTGGTAACTAGCATTTGGATCTAAAAGGTTTAAGCATGTGATCAAGCAATGGCTGCCTCCATTGAACAACTTGTTTGATGCTATACAAAGGTAGAGGAGGGGTCTTTCTTTTCTACTGTTCAGATACCACTAGTCACTAGGTGCAGTCAGTAGTTTATACTTGCAAGCATATGAATTCTATAAGGGACCAATGGAACATAGCTATATTATATTGAACAGTACCAAGATACTGCATAATTATGCTAATTATGCAAATAATATGCGCAGATATGGAATGTTTGGTATCAATCTGGGGTGTTTCGTCCCCCTAAAGGACATGCCCCCCTAAAAAATTTGTTTCAGAAAAGAATAAGCAAAATAATTTTTTTGACTTGCGGCCTTTTCGGCCTGAGCTGGTCCACCTGTGCCCTGCCTCCAGCCAAAACCTATCTGTTTTAAGTGTCACCGGCGAAAAAGGGCAGGTCTGAGGAAGGAATGGATCAAAATATAGGCTTTTTTGGGACGCGGGGGCAGATGCCAGTCCAGGCACTGGCAGAGAGGTCCAAGAACTGGCAGTTTTACAGAATAAATCATATCTCCCTTAATAATAGGAGTTTCCCATAGTGTGACCTATAGATAAAGGGTAGCTCGAGCTGGCGAACGTCATGGCGGTCTTTATTTTCAAATCTGCACAATGGGAACAAAGTTATCGATATTTTTAGTCTATTTTAGGTACTAAACTGTTTGGGGTGGTTAGGGTTCAGTAGAACGGCTTCAGAGGGGTCTATTGGCGTTGTACAGGTACTAAACTGTGTGGGGTGGTTAGGGCTCAGTAGAACGGCTATTGCAGCTATAGGCGAGTTCTGAGTGGGGTGGGCGGGTTGAATTGATGCATTTTGAAAGGACAGGGTACAGGCTATCATTACGTAGCTCTAGGCGAGTTCTGAGTGGGGAGAGAGGGCTGGATTGATGCATGTTGAATGGACAGTGTACAGGCTATCATTACATAGTTCTAGGCGAGTTCTGAGTGGGGAGAGCGGGCTGGATTGGTGCATGTTGAATGGACAGTGTACAGGCTATCATCACGTAGCTCTAGGCGAGTTCTGAGTGAAGAGGGCGGGTTGGATTGGTGCATGTTGACTGGGCAGTGTACAGGCTATCATTACTCAGCTCTAGGCGAGTTCTGAGTGGGGAGGGCGGGTTGAATTGATGCATGTTGAATGGACAGTGTACAGGCTATCATTACGTAGCTCTAGGCGAGTTCTGAGTGGGGAGGGCGGGTTGGATTGGTGTATGTTGACTTGGATGCCCCCAGAACGTCTTCAAGGGCCACAGAGTGATTTAGTTTATTGGACGCAACATATTCTCCAAATATAATAATGCCACGCTATTGGGGCTCCTAATATGGGAATGGCACGCATGTTTACGGTCTCAAGACTCCAAATAAACCAATGCCACGCCACTTAGAACTCCTAATATAATAAGGGCCTCATACTTATGTGTACATGTATATATATATATATATATATATATATATATATATATATATATATATATATATATATATATATATATATATATATAGGTGGCCTTTAGTGGGTTAATGGAAGGCTTTCTCGGCTTCATGAAATCAACAAGAAAAGCTATCAGGCGGCCCCAAGACGACCAGGTGGCCCAGAACGACCTGTGACACACATAGACTTGCATAGGTCTTATATAAATCCGTTTTCTTATTGGCCATTTAGTCTGAGGCGATGTCTAAAATACTATACCTATGCAGGGACAGGAAAAAAAAGAATAACTGAAAGGCCATGGCAAGTCTATGACTGGCTAGGAGAAGGACGTGGACAAAATTCTAGCGTGTGGTGTTACATGTGAATGAATTATTTTCATATATGAAAATAATTCAAAAACAGAAGAAAACTCAATTTTGCCAAAATGTCAGTTACAGCCTTGTTGCACTGAGGCGACGATATGTAACCATGTGTGGTGCAGCTAGAGTGATTTTGGTCCTGACACCACCTACGATTAAAAATCGTTACAATTTCCGAGATTAATCATCAAATTCAATATCCTTTGCTACAAATCAAATCTACAAATATAGACGATTAATTGATACTTAAATCTTATTCATTCAAAAAGCATTCTATTAAAAAAATATCAAGTATTTGCCTGACATGGTTATTTCTTGGATTCTATAAAAATGAAATTTTGGCTGCCCGTCCCTAGAAACGGTTTCTATTGAAATTAGGGCGGCTGGGATTTATCATACCAATTGTTATTGACCAATTGCCAAACCTAACATTAGTAACAAATAAGGTCTGTTCCGATGGTTAAGACAATTTTTCAATGAGGCAAAAAAAAATAACTATATTGTTTGTTTCAGGTTACCCGACCTTTCTTTTCCACCTAGGCTACGGTTTCCACCACTTTAATACAACTGTACAACGTCAGCAAAACCTGGTGTCGAAAAATAAAGGCCTTGAATCCACTCAATTGACTAAAGTGACAGAAACACGGGTGGTTACCAAAGTCTACTGGCTCCCTCCTGTAGTTTGCAGGGCCCCACCATTGAGATGAAATCTTCCATTTAAGGCCGTTTAATTCAAATAAGGCCTAAAAAAGTGTTGTGTTCATGTAACGGGGTCGAAAAAAATTAGGGTAGGTAGGATTTTTTTTGGGGGATTTTTTTTTAAGGCCAGGTGTAAATTTTCATGCCTATGTGATGCGAATTTGATGCGCAAGATCATGAAAAACAACTTCCATGTCTCGGTGAGTGCCAAAATACCAGATTTACCCCAAAAATGCCCCAAAAAAAAAAAAAAAAAAAAAAGTTAGGGTAGGGCAAAAAAATTAGGGTAGGTAGCGTTACCTGAACACAACAATTTTTTTTAGTCCTAACTTGGATTACGGTGGCCAGAGAGGGGGAAAAAAGAAGAAAAAAAAAAACGTCTAAAAAATTTAGACACTTCCTCGGGGGGGGGGGTAACAGATTTTGAGCCATCTAAAGGGGGGCGTCAAAAAAAGTTTACCCATTTTCCAGCAAAAAAAAAAGCCTCAAGCTCTACAAGATGTATGACCAAATATTGTGACTACCGTCGAGGGGGTGGGGGGTGGGGACGTAAAACATGTTCGCATGTCTGCGCTAACCCAACCCCCCCCCCCCTTGTTGATAAATAATGACCATTCCCTCTTTCACCCCATAAAGCAGCATTTGCACGGAAATCCCATAGAGTAACGGAAATCCAGGGATGAAATGGTTAAAACCGGCCAGGTGTACAAACTACAAAGCCTATGTACACCTGGGCAGCTTTAAGGGAATGGTCAAAGGAGGATTTGGCCGTGCTGTGCAACAGGTGTTTTGTAATATTTTGTGCTCAGGCCATCCTTAAAAATATGTTTGTTTCCTGTCCAGAGGGTGGGATTTTTCAGACCCGTGAGGGAGGGAGGGGAAAACTTTTTAAGGAATTTTTTTTTTATTTGTCAGCATGAATTTGTCATCGCATTCTAGGATTCAGTGATTTGAAACCTAGATTCTTGTGCTGATGGATGAAAAAAAAAATCTTTTTCCACCAGGCCTCTGGAGGCACTTAGCCGATCAACGCGGCCCTCTACAGGAGGGCCGCTCTCCACGACTAGACCTAAATCTGGGGGTTCAAAAAAGTATTGGTCTGTCTCTAAGTTTCCTGAGTTTGAACCAGAACTCACACAAATGAAACAATATTTAATCAATGCCTTATAGTCTAATATACCTTTCTATGCCATTGATGTTGTGGATAGTTGTTTGAATTAGGTAAAATCAAATATTTTGTGTGGGTGGTCAAGTCCTAAATTGTGTTAAAATTGGCTCCACTTTCAGTTCTCGTCTGAGATCTCGTGCTCCCTGTGAAGTCACTTAGGTCTCACAACCATAATAATTTTCTTCTAAATGTTTGTAAAATTGTTTTTAGTCATGTTCTTGAGTCAAACCCATGTCAAAATCGTTTTCATACACATGAAGGGTTCTTTTTTGTAACACAAGTACTGAGTTAGATACTAATGTTAATTTTTCATTATTATGGTATGAGAGATTATGATTGTGGCTCCCTACAAAAAAAAAATCCAAAATGGCGTCCGGGAGGTGAAACAAGAGATTTTGCAATCAGAGAAATGATCATCCTACGAAATTCCAAGCAGGAAACCTGAATTCTAAGGTACATTGGTGTAGAAGTAAGTGTCTTTGTACATCAGAGGGGAAATTGGGATGTGACAGGTCAAGGCCATTTTTTTTTATCATAATCTGTGATATAAAGGGAAACTGAGCTGACTGAAAAAAGACCAAGTAGCCGAAGCCCGACCTCAACGACTGTATCATTTACGATGGGTGGGCCGACTAGGAGGCACTGGACAGAAAACGAACATATTTTTAAGTAGGTATGTCAGCATTGGGGCTGAAATGAGCCTGGACTGCGTCATGGAAAACTGTGCCAGGCTTGGAAGGTTTGTGCAGGGACAGGTCTCAGTGGTTAGCTTATAACCATGGGAAATATTGGAGGGTTTAACTGCCTGAGAATTTGTACCCCAAGTACACAAAATTTCCTTCAATTTAGGCCACACCAAATAAAAAAATTGGTCTATGGATTTTCATTTTGAGAATATGGTGCGGGAGGGCGAAATTTTTATTTTTATTTTCTAGAAATTAATTATTGTCTATGGATTCTGAACATCATAAATATGGAGAGGGCGATTTTTTATTTTTTTTTTGCCAGGCCATGTAATTATAATTACTTGGATTACGGAATTTTTAGGTCCAGAATTCCAGCGGACAGAGGCAAAAAAAAAAAAAAATTCCCAAATTACACCCGAAAATCCCAGCGGCCAGAGGCAAAAAAAATAAAAATAAAAAAGGGCATGAAAAATTCTATTTTTGCCACCAAATTTCACCTTTAGACCATCAAAGGTCAAATATTAATAAGTTTACAGGAAGGCAAGGAGAAAATGTAGGTAATTAGCTGATGAACATGGAATTTTTTTCCTTTTTTCCAGTATTTTTCTTGAAAAATCCTAGCGGCCAGAGGCAAAAAAATAAAAATAATTTTTTTTTTCCATCTTGCTAAAACTCCCAGCGGTGGATCCGTAATCCAAGTTATTATAATTAAATGGCCTCATTGCATATTTATGCCTATCCAATGAGGGGTCTGCCATTCCTGTACCTTTATTATAAATCATATATTTATTGCTTGATCAAAAAAAAAAAAAAAATGAAAATCCCTGCAAATGAGGCGGGCGGGGTCCATAGACATGTTATTTTTCAAATAAAAATAAAATTTTAATTTCTGAAAAACAGGGGCGGGAAATCCATAGACCAATCTTTTAATTTGGTGTGGCCTTAGTGTTTGATTTTTTTCACAACTCTAATTAGTTAATTAATTGTCACCTTAATTAGGTCAATGTAATCAATACCCCCTGATCAAATACATGAAGGAATTTAGGAAGTCATTCAAAAACATATAGAAGAGGTAGTATATGGTCTTAGCATCATCTCTGCCAAATATGAAGAAAATCTATCGTTGAGCACATAGTTTTCTAGGATCAGCAGAAATTGGTAATTGATAATTTCTGCCCAAATTAAGGGATTTTACTAACTTTTTATCTTTAAAAATTGATATTTTCACTTCTTTTGGTCAGAATGACCTGGGATGAACTGCATTGTGATGACAAAGTTCCAGGCTTTCAGGGGATGTAAGCTTTTCCATGATACAGCAAGTTTAAAAATCAGACTAAAATCATGGAAAGGTCACACTTGTTCCTTCTTTGTACAGTTTAAAATGATGACGAAAAAAATGCCTACTCTCGATCATGAAAACCACCATAACTTCATCAATTTTCACTTTAGGCCATGAAATCTCCAGGTTGTATATGCCACCATGTTATTGACATTCCTGGCACTGTAAGCTTTAATTTGATACCAAATATGCCCTCCTTTGCTCATTCCTACCATGTCCAAATACATTTTTGAAAAATTCTACAATATTTTTGTTAGATAATGAATAATGAAATTTTCTCATGCGGTCCTTTAAATGCATGCGGGCGGTGGACGGTAAACTGTAATATGAGTTCTATTGGCCTTAAATGAAAAATTCCAAAAGCATATTATTACTAACATGTGCCTCTAAAGGATGTGCTAAAAGCTAAGCGATCAGACAGCTTTTCAATTTTTAGTGACATACCTATTTTAATAGCTTAGAAATCTAAACTCTCATCTCTGTACCGCCGTGAGAGTTTAGAAAAGCTGTTGTCTTCCGGTGGGTGAAGAACTCTCTAGGGTGGAGGGAAGAAAGCAGAGAGTTCAGACCTACTTCTAAGTTTATTTATATACCTTCAGTACTTTCCCGCTGAGACTGGGAGATGGCAGAATGACAAGAGGTGTGTGCAGGAAATCTGCTCTAGAATATTTACTATAAGCCATCCGGTCTCTAAAATTGGTGAGTGTGTACCTAACATATTATTCTTTGGAAGTACATTCAAAATTTTAGGAAATTTAAAGTCTAAGAGGCCGAAAATCTGCGTTCTTTGAGCAGATACACAAGCAGTCACCCACTGGGAAACAGAAGCTTTTCTAAACTCTCACGGCGGTACAGAGATGAGAGTTTAGATTTCTAAGCTACTATTTTAAGGGTGGCCTCACACTTGTAATGGCCGCAGACGGCACTGGGCTGCACCAATACACATTCAGTGGTCAGCCTTCACAGACAGCCACATGCGACAGGGATAGGATAGTCCAATAAGCCACGAGCGTGTGGAGAATACACATTCAACTTCATAATGAAATTGATTTGTGAATGTATATAGATCTATGCTAGTCTATGCCTATTGCCTTATTTTTAATAATAACTTATTATCCCAAGTAGTAGGTAATTTGGTAAACCGTAAAGAGCGCAAATAGTAAAATACACAAGCAGGCTCTGATGTGAATCTCGCTCTGTTGTAGACTGCAGGTATAGGCCTATAGCCATAGGTAGGTAACACCAGTGATCAGTAGTCTCATCAGCTTTCATATACAGTCAATACACGCACGGTGAGAACGGCGTGGCCGTGGCGTGGATACATTCATACATTGATACACAGCGAGAGGAGCGATGGCCACCACCAACAGTAACACGTGTTTGTCACTCTGAATTCGATCTCATCTAATGATAGCGAAAGACATTTAGTTTACTTACCGGACCCACTTTCTTCTTGAACTTCTCAGCAATATCAGAGTATCTGTCAACTAGAAATTTATAAACGTAGGGCAGGAGAGCGCTGGATTCGTTACTCTTAGACGATGCCATTTTTCCAAAACGTGCTCGCACAGACCCGGAACTGGTACCGCGCTTGCGCAAGCTGTGGCTAAAGTTCTAAAAAATTTCGCTAGATGGCGGAAAGGCCATTTTCATATTAAACATTAATAAACGTGTTACGCATACACCAATAACCCGCAGCTGCAACTGGCTGTATAGAAAGCACATTCATTATAATATTAACAAGATAAAACTACCATTTAAACATCAGATGAATGAAATACCACAGGTTCGAGGGTGACACCGATGTATCGGGTTCCAAAAGATGTGTTCCAGACGTGTTTTCCACTTTACTTTTAGTTACTTGATCCGAGGGGTATTCAATAGGCGGCACGCCCAGCCATCGGCGCGCGCCCGGACCTGAACGTGCTCGCACTCCAGCTAGAGAGGAGGTGCGCCTGTGGCGCCCGCCGCGTGGCTGGCGTGCGGCTAATGAATACCGCTCCGGTTACCAGAAAGAAAAAAATATTGCACGTGCTATCGTAAAACGAGGAAAATTGCAGCAGGAAAATACGTAAAGTCAAAATGGGGAGAGCAGACCGTAAACGAATGCACAATCCTATGAAGGCAAAGAGGAAGACTAGGGATTTTGACGAGGTTGACACTGATTTACAACCAGCCAAATCAGAGAAACTGCTGAACCAAGAGGTTGATTTTGACATGCCAGGCAATGCACAATTTTATTGTCTTCACTGCGCGTAAGTTACCGTAACTAGTATTACCGAAATCTCCCGCATATAAGGCGCGTCTTGTATGCGGGGTTTTACTCCTCCATGTATCCACAAAGGGGGTGCACTGGTGCCAAGCACACTGGCCCCACCTCGTAGTTACTCCGTAGACGCTCTGAGCCTGAGGGAACCTCAGAGACCAAGTGTGTCTGTTGTAGTCTGTTTGGTCAGCCAATCTGGCGAGGCAGAGTGGCCATTTCTCACAGAAGTACTTACTGTTCAGGTCCAATGCTTCCACCAACACTTCCCTCAATGTATATCCAAAGATTCACAATACACAAATCACTTGAAATACTTGTAATAATTAATAATGATCCAGGTGATTTTCAAATCTCCCTCCCTAACTCCAAATCATTGTCGGCCATCTTGAAGGGCAGGTGAAGCCACCTAGTGCCAAAAAGACTACACTATTCTTGGTTGGTTAGCCCTATGTTTCAAAAGGAGGCTAACACCAGGTGGCATCCCCAGCATGTTGACAATGGAGGCCATTGAGGTAGTGATATCTAAGCTCAAGATAAACATGGCAGATTTATTGGATATATCTCATGCTTCAGTCATTATAAGCTGATGTACATGAAAACTACATGTTTGTGAATAGGAGGGACAATTTCCAGGAACTGAAAGTGAGTACTTAGTTCAGACTAGCCATGTGTTTGTGCCACTATAGACTTGTATACATCTTGGATCCTGCCTGTGAGCAAGCAGGTATTTCGGCCTACTCGTAGTAGGCATGGCAGGGGGTTAAAAATTCTTTTTCAAAAAATTCAAAAAAGGAAATTTATCAATACTTTAGGATGCTAGAAAAGTGTGTTTTATTAGAGTTTGATATGGGTTTGATAGCAAAATCCATCATGTTGAGATGCTGTCTGGAACAGGCTTTTCACTGAGAATTACCCTGAATCTGCCCAATCATGGGGTCCTGGCAAGAATCTAAGAAATTGAAAATGTCATCACAGAGCTATCTATCACCTGTCATAACAAAGCCCAACATTTTCCATGTATGAATCAGGTAGATTTATCTTCCTAATGTTAGTAGTTTTTGTACAAGAGGCGATTGTGTACAGGCTGTCAGAGGGAGTTTTCACAGAAAATGATAAAAAAGCACACTTGGCATCTTCAATATAAATAAGTCATAAGACATTGAATTGTCAATGGATTTTGATGCTGTTAGGTTTTCCTTGTAGGAAAAATATTATATTATCACATCATTGATTCATTTTAGATATTCTGTGACATTTTCCTAATTTTGAAGACCAGGAAAGTGGACATAGCCAAAATTTCAGGGTCAACCTTGCTCTAGACCTTACTTTCCCACAAACACTGCCATGCACAAATCAATGAACATAAGACTGATTTATATAGAAAAATAATGACTTTCCATCACCTATAGAGTGGCTAGAGAGTATCAGCAACTTTGTCAGTTTTTCAGCATAACCTTTGAACCTCTGATATATATCATTGATAATTTATTTTTACTAAAATTATAGCCTGATACTAAAACTAGAGATGTAGTAGGCAATCATAGCATTTGGAATCATATAAATATCTTTGTTGGTTCTCCTCCAGGGTGGGGGCAAAGTTGACATTACCCAGATAGAAAATTCAGGCAGGAATGGCTGCCTCAGCAGGCAGAGTGTTGGTCATGCCACCTGGCGAGTACTGCCATCCCTACTCGTAGCCTCATAGTCTACCGGTCCGATTAGCCTTCATAAGTCTGGACGAGAAGCAATGATTTGTTTACAGGGGGCGCCACCATGCACCCACGGCAGTCATACTTTGGAGGTGAATAAGACACCAGTGCCCACCATTGGCTAGCTTAGAATACTAAACTCTCATCTCTGTACCGCCATGAGAGTTTAGAAAATCTCACGATTCCCAGTGGGTGACGTCTTGCGTATCCCGCAAAATAACGCACATTTTTGACCACTTAGACTTGGAGTTTCTGAAAAATTCCAAGTTCCTTGAATAGGCTCATGTGTTAGGTACACACTCACCGATTTTGAAAATCGGATGGCTTATAAAAATATTTTACAGCAGATTTCCTGCACACATCTCTCGTCATTCTCTCACCTTCCAAGCTGAGCGGGAAAATGGCGGAGGTATAAATAGACTTGAAAGTAGGTTAGAACTCTATGCTTTCACCCGTCCTGACTAGAGAGTTCCGCGCCCACCGGAAGACAACAGTTTTTCTAAACTCTCATGGCGGTACAGAGATGAGAGTTTAGTATTCTAAGCTAACCATTGGCAGTCTCTGTTGTGAATCATGGGGGTGCAACTGCAAGCTCAAACTATTCCATCAAATTATTTGGGACTTTCAGCGAGTCACCTTAAGATATGAACGAATGTTATGTGTGAATATGAAGTAATTTCCTGTGGTAGATTTTGATTGAATGAATTTTGAAATCATTACTCCATTGCTCCTTTCACCTGCCAATCCCGCACAATCCATTCCCCTACTTTCCTGAATAATTAATGGCAGTTCTACTCATATCTTCACTGAACGCTTGGCGAGTCATCCTCATATAATAGAAAACCTTTGTGTGAAGTTTGCAAAAATTCTGACCATCTGAAGTATTGAAAATCGTTATTTTTTGTCAGTATTGCATATCAACATGGCATCTCCTCTACGGGAGCCCTGCGCGAGGATTCTGGTAGCACCTCCATTAAATGGAGGTGCTACCAGTTGCAACGGTCTGCAGACAACTTTTCCATACTTAAGCTTTGTTTTCGGCTGTACCAATGGGAAGTCAGGTTGCAGTTTACCGTCCGAGCCATTTTGAAAATTGATGAGGCTTTTTTTCATTATTCATTATATAGGTACCAGTACCTAAAAATGTCTAGCATGTATGTCACCATGTTATTGACATTCCTTGCACTGTAAGCTTTAATTTGATACCAAATATGAGCCCTTTGGCTAATTCCTACCATGTCCAAATCCATTTTTGAGAAATTCTATAAAAGATCTTAGATAATGAATAATTTTTGACCCTGTTGAGTAAATTTACCCGCAAAAAAAAAACAGCACGCTACTAAAGATTGAAGAGGGGCACAAAAAATTCTCCCACGCCTTCAGCGGGGGTAAATAATTTTGACCGTTCTGAAAGGGCGTAAAAGATGTTTACGCATCCATACCTATACCCACCCCCTCTGTTGTTAAATAATGACCACTCACTAAAATTATATCGAAAGAAATGGGTGTTCCCCTTGCGAGTCCAGAGAGAAGTAAAGTCCCACATATATTACTTAGGGGTAGTATAACTGCTACACTCCCCCTAAATTCATAATAGGACACAGGGCGGTCCCAGAAGGCCCCAGGCTCGCTGACCAAGCCTGATGTACGCTAATGCTACTCAGGCTGGCCACATCCCTTACTCTGGTTTGTCATTGACGCCCAAGCAGCGAAGCTCACTGCCCAAGCAGATATTTCACTTGGGTAGTGACCAAGCCTGAGCTTGGAGAGGGAATACACATCCTAGATCAATCAAATTCTTAGCTAGATAAAAGGGGGCAATAAAACAATAAACTGGAATACACATCCAGTAGAATGTAGCGGCTGAGAGGGCCCTTGATACACATAGGCCAATGTCATAGCTTTTTAGCGCGGCGACTAGTGAGTACTACTCGTGAGATGAGTAGACTAGTGTATGGTTCACAGTCGCCACGGTGTAAGGGATAGGGAGGCCTTGCAATCTATTTTTGTTTGTGGCTCCTCTGCTATGGACTATTCCTGCTCACTATTCTAATGTAATAACAACAGTGCGTGTACTTTACTTATCAGTGAAGGAATCTCTAGAATATATCTCATACTTTTGATTTTATTCGCAGATAAGACATTTCATCATTTGGAGCCCTATGGCAGATTAGCATTAGAGCATTTTAAGATTCAGAAATGCATCCCTGTAGCCTTTGTTTTAGAATTGTTCGTTTTGAAACTACTATATATGTGACACGATCTGCGAAAATGGGGCTTAGTGCAGGGGTTCCTAAGACCCCTTTTCCCAGTACATGTCACATATATGTAGTACAGGTTTTATCTCAGTGGGTTATGGTACAATTGGATCATATTTTCTGTATTTGAACAAAGTATTCACTGTTAAAGATCTCTATGGAGAAATCAGTGCTAAAGTGTGTGTTGCCATATGTGCATTTTTGTAAATCAGAGGAGGATGAATTGTAAGGCCACCTTGTGGAACTGCTACATTCTTTTCTGTGTAAAATTTTTAGTTTACATTGAAATAATGCTTTCTCAGAATATGTATCTGCTATTGGTGATGAAAGATTAATTTAATTACTCCTTTCATTATATAAACGATTTTGTGGAACACTGAAAACATGTATGTACACCAAGGTACTTACACTGTGCTCCCCTCTACAGAGAGGTGGAGTGATCTGGCCGGTTTGCTGACCACTGGCCCGTGACAAGGTACAGACTATTACAAGTGATTGGCAGTTGGCTGTGTGTGTGTGTGGGGGGGGGGGGGAGAGGCAGAGCAGGCTCCTGGCAATCTGAGACAGTGTACACTCATAATGACACACCTGTTGACTATGGCATTGAACATTGAATAAGACAGGTCCCTGTGGCAGGTGAGTGAGGTGCATGCCGAATGGACAGTCTACAGGCTATTAGTACTTAGCTGCAGTGGGTAGTTCAGGTTGAATTTGTGCAATATACTACCAAAAGCCCATAAGATACTATGCCCTAACTGTCTCACCAACTGAAACTAGACACAAGATTACAAGTCGCCACGCCATGTCTCACAATACTGTTCTCTACTATTAAAATCTACAACACTATGGTTTTATTAAATTTTGAACATCCATTCAGAACAAAAGTTACCGTAATCTCCCGCGTATAAGGCGCATCTTATACGAGGGGTTTTAGTTCTTCCTGGATCCACAAGGGGGACACCAAGAGCTTTATTTTGATATGCTACACTCCCCCCTAACTCAAAAAATAACATAGGGGGGTTCAGGGGGTGTGGGGGGCCCTAGCTACACATAGCTTTTTGAATTTTGAAAATCCATTCAGTAGAACTAAAGTTATGATTTTTTTATTTTTTTGACAATATTCTTCAACTCTATGTGCGCCTTATACGCGAGGTGCGCCTTATACGCGAGAGATTATGGTATGAACTTTGTATTTTTTTATTACCATATTCTAAATCTCTAGGTGCGTCTTATATGCAGGATGCGCCTTAAAACTACAGATGAAATATTTCCACTATCCCCTGGTTCTTCAACACTGGTGGGGGGCAATCCATAAAATATAGGATAGCAATGTGGATTGCAGGTAACTCGAAAAGCTGATTTTTTGTTTGCTTGAGAGAAAGAAGAGTTATAGGAGCCACATTGAATTAAGATTTTAGGGGGGGTGTAAAAACATCATGAAAATTGAAACTGTAGATATATTATTGTATTATCTCCCTTAGATAAGCTGGTGTCAGTGAGAAAGTTAAGGCATGCCTACCATTGTGACGCTTCTTTGCTACTATGTTAAAGTATATGCATTCCACTTGGAAACCTTTGGGAACCTTTTTCCTGCCCTTTTATGGTGCTGTTAACCACCATGGACATTAACTGGCTCTCCAAGCAGATGTGTTGTGGTATTAGAACTACCAGGTACATTATAACCAGGTTACACTACTTGATATCTGCTTGGAGCTAGTTCCTGCCTGTATGCTGATGTCATCCCCACCACCATCCCTCCTGTTCGCACCACCTGCCTCAATGTGGGCCCTCATTTGCATGTATTTGCACCACCTTAGTCTATTTGCACCACCTCAGTCAAAAAGGGCAGGAATGTTGATCTATGGATCAACATCCCATAGGCTTAGCATTGGGCCCAAAAGTGTCTTAACTCTACTCCTCTGAAAATGTGACTGACTACTTTGGTTGTTCCAGGGCTTTTGACAGGAATTTTTGCAATGCGCCAATTGCACACTTTTTAGCAAATACAATGCGCCATTCTGTAAATGAATGGCCATTCTAGCCATTTAAATGCGACATTTAAGCATTAAATGTGTGTATTGCGCACTGCGCAGCCCTGTCAAAAGCCCTGTTGTTCCAATCAATATCTCAAAAACTATAAAACAGAAAAACTTAAATATTTCAATATCTTAAAGAAAACATTCTAACCTCAAACACCATGTACATTTTTTGCAATTTTTGACCTTTTTTCATGCTTTATTTCAGTCATTTATTTCCACTTCCTGCCCCCCATCTGCCTTTCAACCAGAGGCACTGAAAATCAGTTTTCTTTTACCTGGCTCTTATAACTCGCTTTTCGAGTTAATGATGTCACGCTAAGGAACGTTGGGGGGGGGGGGGTCTATGGCTGTATATGCCCATTTGAGATCCCCATACGCACCTCTCACACCTACAAAGTTTCCTACCGACTCTCCCAGTAGAGATATGGAGTCCCATATAGGGATCTTGTATGGATGAAGGGTCAGCTGGAATAGTGCACTGGAATGGGACTTTGTTTCCTGGATTCCTTTGTAATTTTAGTAATTTTTCGAATAAACTTGTCAAATATGATAATTGAGGTAAAGAAGCTAAAAGTAGACTTGACAAAGAGGAGTGTGATTGGGGGAATATCTACTTTGTCGTGTGAGGAGGTGAAAAAGTGTCTTGTGGCAGATGGATGGCCCTTTGGTTGGGGCCAAGTCGATTTAAGCCATATGGGCAGGGCGATATGTTAGGTGAAACAGGGGCGTAGGAAAAACCTCCCAATAATGAGGAGGTTCCCTATACAAGCCTATATAAAAATATAGCAGGCCCCCCCCAACCGAGACCCCTGGGCCCCCTCCCCCAATAAAAATTTGCTTCCTACGCCCGTCAGAAAAAGTACCAGTTGGAAAATATACTATGTACAACTGCGGGAGTTCTGGTAGGATTATTTCTTGCTTCGGGGGGGGGGGGGATATCCAAAAACTTTTTAGAAGATGTCCATGACTGAAATAATACTATGTATACATGTCTCTACGTTAAACCACTTTGGAAAATTTATGCGAGTCCATAGTCCCAGAGATGTTCACCTCCATAGATTGTCAAGACCCATGCCTACAGGATTCTCATCTCAAATTATTTCTTCCACTTTACAGGAGGTATTTCATAGACAACATTGCTCTGAAGGATCACTTCAAATCCAAAATCCACAAGAGGAGGTAAGACATAGCCCAAATTCATTTTTCCACATATCCTAATGATTTGCCTTGTGATATATGATCATCAAAGTACCAGGACTCTTGAATTGCATACATCATCCTCTTCTTTCTGTGTGAGGCACTCTTTGGTCTTTGGGACAGCTTTAAAAGCCAGGGATCTTCCTCACCAATCTACCTTCAATGGTACCAGACGGGTTTCGTGCTTGCTGTAAAAGTTAGTTACATATGGCTGGAAAATCTTAACTACTGGTATATGCGATGAATTGTCTTAATCATTGAAATTCGGTTGCAAAAATTGGCAGCACTAAAGCAGAAAACCGACACAGCGCGTCACCTCCACACAGAGGGCCATTACCATGCCAATGTACATGGGAGGGCGTGAGAAAACCCCTATCAAGGGTTTCCTGACGAAACCCCTATCAAGGGTTTCCTGACGCGTGCACACATAGGTCCGCACGTCCACACATCGGGAAATGCGCTATGTTTGTTTTCCGGTTAACTGCTAAGTATCTCTTAACACATGCTCTAATAACCAAATACTAACCCAATAAAGCAAATACGAGAAGACTCATATATGTAATTATTGATGAAAATCAATATGGGGAATTTGAATTTCTTTGTTGTGAATGTCATTGGTCTCTAAATCAAACTTTGGATGACATTTTCAGATTGAAGGCACTCCGCGATGAACCTTACAGCCAGGAGGAGGCTGAGCGGGCAGCAGGCATGGGATCATACATACCTCCAAAAAAACGGAAAATGGAAACACAGGACATTAAAGAAGATATGAAAACGATAGAACCTGAACATGACAAAACTACAGAAAAGAATGACTCCTCCTGACTATTGACGTGATGGTTAAGATCTTTATGGAAGATTCTTGTAATTGTATTGCTCCTTGTTATTTCTTTCATTGTAAATACATTTTAAATTGAACCTTGTGAATTCGTTTTTCCTTTGAACTTTGAAAGACATCATTGGTCAAATATCTCATTCTCGTCTATGGTCGAACACCTTCGCAGGTAAACACCCTTATCTTAGAGGAAATATGCTTACTCATTCAGTTTCATCTACAAAAGGTTTATTATTCTTTCCAATATTTCTCTTCATCGGTACATAAATATACAGATGTAGATCACACCAAAATCGCTTGGGTTGGTAGATAGGTGCACAAGAAGTGAATGTATCTTTTCTTTTTCATTGAATGAATGAGACAAAAGATAAGCACAATTGGTCCTACAAGCAGGCAATATCTTTTTCATTCAAAGGATTTATGGCATGAAAAATAATGTGCGAGTTTATTTCTTTTTGGGGAAATATGCAAATTAGAAAAAGAAAATGGCAAGCAAAAAATCTACTTTTTTTAAAAAAACTTAAAGAATAAAATATTCTTGAAATATGGAGCGCTAAATCCATCAACCAAATTAACTAAGATGAACATTTTGAAAGGGTTTCAGAAGATAGACTGTCAGGTAATCTATAACATGCAGGTGAGCTATGAAGGTTACTGTAATCCCCTGCGTATAAGGCGCGTCTTATACGTGAATCAAAAGCCTACTGCACCTTATAGAGCTTTCCAAAAGAGGGGGTGCGTCTTATAGGCAGGGTACTTTACTATAGAAAAGTACTAAACCCTCAAAAATCAAGCCCCAGGTGCCCCTTATAGTATTCCCCTGAACTCAGGGTGTGCCTTATACGTGAGGTGCGCCTTATACACGGGAGATTACGGTAATTTTAGACCACTGGGATATGTTGTCATCGGCGTCTATGTTCTATGTCATTGTCTATGTCCTGTGTCATTGCTGCATGAGTTATTACATTATATACAGACAACAGATAGGCATTTATGCACTATTGGCCCTTAAAGGGTTCAGGTGATCCTTAAGGGGTTAATGGTCAGCAGCTGGAACTAATCCTCCTCGCACCTTTCTTTCTTTGTATAATGACAGCTATGACCTGTGAACATGTTACCCTACCCATAGTATGTATCAACCAAGTTGGCATTCTTCTGTGACAGAATGTTAAACTCGGATTTAACATTGAAATTGAATAAATATTTGTTTTAGAATTAATATATCACGTGTCCAAATAAGATTCAATATTGGGATATACACAAAAACTTTAAAAAGTTATGTTAGCTCACAAGTTGCAATGATTATCTGCCAACTATGTGAACACTGACTATAAGTGCCTGTCAGGACTGCACAGCGCATGTCCAACTCATGTTACATACCTCTTCATGGGCCAAACTCGTTAGACTACACGAAACACACATTCAGCATTTCACTATATTCTAATGTGCCTGTGATGGCCAAACTGCACACCGTCTGCAATATATAGTTACTGCCCGTGCAAGTGTGTAATTTTCCTCTGTTCTATTGTAGCAGAATCGGGGTTTAGTTACCATACTCTTATATGTCATTGACTAGAGTCAATGACAAAAAGAATAAAGATATCGATGACCAAGATCATGGTGGCCATTTCTGTTTTTAATAAGAAACATATTCAATCAATCTCACACCATATATTCTCGTGACAAAACCATGTCTGTGTTTAGCTTTGAGTGTCTATTATAACATGGCATTGTCATTGCTCTTTGATTGCTTGTAGACTGTAGTTAATGCTTGTGTCGGTTGTCCAGTGCCAGTGGAGGCTAATCGGATTCAGCATCATGCCATGTACCAGTTGAACCCGCGCCCCACCTGAAACATAGTTAATTTTCTGTAATTAAAGACAAATGCTACCGGATGTCCAAAACGGGTTCTGCTGCTCAAATAACTCTGGATTATATTAGTTTGATGTACTAACAATAAGAAAATGCAAAAAAATCCCTATGTCACAGTGCTTACTTTATATAACAATTTAAGTATAAAATGTCTTAACTATAGAAACGAATGGTAAAAACTATTTTTTCATATCATGTCTCATACATACTGATCCTCTGCTGATTTTTCTACAAGGCTCTCTGGATTGAAAGAGGGCATCTATACAAACATTTTGAAAAAAGAAAAAGGGGGGGTCACGGTTGAAATGAAAAAGTTGTGAATTTTTAGAAAATATTAATTTCCCCTTAACTGTAAGACCCTATGGGAATTCAAATGGCATATACCGGTAGATATCTCTAATGTATCTATAGTGATCAAAAATGAACTGAAAAAAATATGTACAGGTAAAGTGGTCCCGTTAGGATAAGAAATACAATTAAAACAGTATACTTGATGAGTTTTGATTTCTGACACCAGGTGGCTTCTGTGTACTGAGCAGCGTTTGTCTTTAATATAAAATCCTCGCATATATGCGAGACCCAAATACAAGAGGAATAAATGTCATCGCCCCAAACTCAAAAAGGGGCCTTATAACCTCCTCTCCATAGCAGTAGGGTAATTCTGGAGGTGAGGCCAGCTTGGTCTTTGTAGTTAGCATACTCATAGAAAGGGCTAGGTTTCCAAAAGGTATCCATATACTTAAGCATTAAAGCCAAAAAGCTATTATGACCTCATCTAACTTGGACTGCCAAAATGAAATCACAACCCATGTACTCTCACAAACTCATGATATGCCTTATACGGAGGATGTGCCTTAAATGCGAGGAAATATGGTAATGTTAAGATATCTAATCTACCAATTCTTTAGGTATATCTTGCACAGGTGTCCACCTTATACGCAGGGTTCTGTGAGTTATCAAATATCTACTTGGTGACACTTAGGAGTGGAAACTTCCATGCATCTTATTAACAATTAAATCACTATCGAATGATTGTAAATTGGATAGGGCCTTACATTGTTCAACTATTGTTGAAAGTTCCTCTGGTGTTACAAACTTGTTCCAGTCATGGGCGCCATCAGGAACTATCCTGAATAGACGCTCTGCTGCCACCACTGCTAGTGCATAGGCAATGCTAGTTCTATTCATTGTCGTGAAGAATATAGACCCTCCTGGCTGAAAAAATATTATGCAAAGACTTAATGAAGCATTTTGCTCAATCAATATTAATGAAACATTTTGCTTTATAAATTCTATTCATTGAAATTTCAATTAGGCATTACAAGCAAGGTCTTTCCACAAACAACATATATTGAATAATGAACGATTCCATCCGTGTAATAAAAAAAATATATATGAGATTCAAAGCAAACCTTGAGAAGATCACAACATGCTCGGACGAAAACGTTGACATCTGCCACGTGCTCTAAGATCTCTGAGGCCACTACACCATCATATACTGGGCCGGCTTCTGCTGCCAGTTGCTCTACAAGGCACCGTCTGTATGAGAGGCGGGCTGCAAGATCAGGATTCTCTGCTGCATGAGCCTCTGCTGCCGCAATGTTCTCAGCTGATGCATCAACCCCAGTCACATGGGCACCTAATCTTGATAGGGGCTGAAATAGTAAATGGTGATAATAGGCCAGACCAAATGAAATAATTGGTCTATGGATTTCCCGCACCTTATTTTCTAAAATGGAATTTTTTTTTTTTTTATTATTATTTTTTTTTAAATAACATGTCTATGGATTCCGCCTGCTTTATTTTTTGGGAAATTTGATTTGATTTTTCTTTTTTCTTTTTTTTAAGAAAGGACTTGAAGAGGCAACCAAAGAAGGTACAGAAACGATAGACCACTCATTGAATAGGGGAAAGTCTAAAGATGTTGATTCCAGTCTTTATGGTGTGCTTAGACAGCTTTTGACAGGATTTTTTGCAATGGGCAAATTGCGCACTTATTAACAAGGGCAATGCGCCATTCTGTAAAATAATGGGCCACCATGTCTTAAGAGCAACAGAAATATGAATAAGGACTAGCAAAGTAAAATGTATTTCTCTGGTAGGATGCTTGGTAAATTGAAGTCATGCCGGGTAGTAGCATAATGCACTAATTAATTAGCTGATTTGGGAGAGTTTTATCTTTCTACTGAGGGATCTGCCATTTCTTTGTCATTTTCAGTATGACTCCCAGGTCTCTGAACAGAGGAAAAAAATTTCTATGCAGCATTTTGCACACATCTAGCCATTTTAATGCATATTTTATGGTTTTAATAGTTATGTATTACGCATTGTGCGTCCCTGTCAAAAGCTGAGCAATGGAGCAAAAAAAAAATTGCCCTCTCCTCATTTTGTCTCAGCAAAATCCAGACAAATAAATTTTCCTAGAAAAATAAAATAAAAATTTCGCCCTCCCGCCCCATTTTCTAAAACAGAAAATCCATAGACCAATTTTATAATTTGGTGTGGCCTTAGAGATATCTGGGTACTTTGGAGAAACTGGTCAATATTGAAATTGAAGAAGTTTTTGGTATATTCCATTCAAAAAGCATATTTAAAATCATTTTGATTTGGGAGGCAATATTTTATTTGATAAACAGGTATACAGTCAACTCTCACCTGACGACCACCCCTTCACTGCGACCACCTCACCTCACTTTTGGGAAGAATAAATCATTTTTCTCTTTATTTTAATGTAATTAACTCCCTCTTAGACGACCACCCCTCTAATGCGACCACCTCACCCTGCGACCACTAAAATTAGTCTAAAAGCATATTTTACTCCCTCTATTGCCATTTTTTTCAGAGGAACTCCACGAGGTATCCCTAGACCTGTATGAGGACCCCCCACCATCAAATCCCTGCCTCCCTTGAGTATAGGGCATTAGCATATCAGGTCATGGAGGCCGCCATCTTGCTTTGCATTATGGGTAGGCCCCCGACTCCAGAGCAGTGCATTCTGGGTTAATTTCTTATCAGCCCCTGTTCACACTTCTGAACAATGGTGATTGATAAGAATGATAAAGGTGATAGGCAAAAAGCTGAGCAATGGAGCAAAAAAAAAATTGCCCTCTCCTCATTTTGTCTCAGCAAAATCCAGACAAATAAATTTTCCTAGAAAAATAAAATAAAAATTTCGCCCTCCCGCCCCATTTTCTAAAACAGAAAATCCATAGACCAATTTTATAATTTGGTGTGGCCTTAGAGATATCTGGGTACTTTGGAGAAACTGGTCAATATTGAAATTGAAGAAGTTTTTGGTATATTCCATTCAAAAAGCATATTTAAAATCATTTTGATTTGGGAGGCAATATTTTATTTGATAAACAGGTATACAGTCAACTCTCACCTGACGACCACCCCTTCACTGCGACCACCTCACCTCACTTTTGGGAAGAATAAATCATTTTTCTCTTTATTTTAATGTAATTAACTCCCTCTTAGACGACCACCCCTCTAATGCGACCACCTCACCCTGCGACCACTAAAATTAGTCTAAAAGCATATTTTACTCCCTCTATTGCCATTTTTTTCAGAGGAACTCCACGAGGTATCCCTAGACCTGTATGAGGACCCCCCACCATCAAATCCCTGCCTCCCTTGAGTATAGGGCATTAGCATATCAGGTCATGGAGGCCGCCATCTTGCTTTGCATTATGGGTAGGCCCCCGACTCCAGAGCAGTGCATTCTGGGTTAATTTCTTATCAGCCCCTGTTCACACTTCTGAACAATGGTGATTGATAAGAATGATAAAGGTGATAGGCTGACCCTGGCCTCTATCTTAGGGAGTGGTCATTATTTATCAACAGGGGGGGGTGGTGGGTTTTCGCGCGGCCGTGCGGAAATTTTTTACGCCCCCCCCTCGACGGCAGTCAAAATTTTATGTGCCCCCCTGCACCGGAGGCGCGGAGAGTTTTCGCGCCCCTCTTTGATCTATAGTAGCGTGCAGGCTTTTTTGCTAAGAAGAGGGTGAATTTTTTTAGCCCCCCCCCTCAAGAGGGGTCAAAATTTTTTTAGCCCCCCCCTCGCGAGGGGTCTGAAAATTTTACGCCCCCCCCTCAAACCCACCACCCCCCCTGTTGATAAATAATGACCACTCCCTTAATCACCCTAAGTACCTGTCCATTGTAGTAGGTGTGAAGGGAGGGGATTAGCCTGATAGCGAGACAATGGCTTGGTGTCACTCAGCCTTGATTTTATGTGCTCTCTTACAAAACTTAAAGTTTGATTTCTCTTGTATTTAATGAAATAAAACTATACTAACCTTATCTTGTTATAGTTTCAGGTATTTGCTATCTATAGGTATACATTTCAGAATGTTGCTGCAGAAAGTCAATCAAATATAACCCACCAAAGTAAACTGTGCAAAGAGGCCAAATGCTGATCTAGCCCCCAACTACACGAGCCACCTAGCTGATTTTCTCAGTACTAGCAATATGCTAGTCCCGTATAGACAGAGGGAATTACATTTATCATAGATACCCTTACCACATGCCCTTTCTACTTCTATGGAGCATAAGGCTGAACAGAGTTCAGGCTTCAGCAGGTGGAATTAAGGGTTACGTCTTTCGGGGAGAAGCGCTAACGTGGCGCCATTTTCGCTTGTTAAATATGAGCAGGTAAACTTTCAACTTTCGCCGGTACCAGGAACACACTTCCGATCATACCGTTTCTCCTCGAAAGGGTTCACGGGAATTAAGCATGCCTTGTGCTGCCCTCTAGCCTTTTCTAGACAAACCACCTCTCAAATCTCATTTCAGAGGACATGAATCTAAGCTGGCTTCTGATTGGCTGAAATTCAAATGCAGTCTTTTAATTGTTTTCAATCACCATCCAATCTAGAGATGGTTTTAAAGGTTTTTAATGAGGGGAACAGGTTGAAATGAAGATGAGATGGGTGCTTTTAGTATAATAAGGGAGTGGTCATTATTTATTAACTGGTGGTGGGTTTGAGGGGGGGTCCTAAAAAATTCAGACCCCTCTTGAGGGGGGCATAAAAAATTTTGACCCCTCTTGGGGGGCTAAAAAAAATTTACCCTCTTTTTAGCAAAAAAAAAACCGGCGTGCTACTATAGATCAGAGGGTGGCGAAAATTTTGACTACTGTCAAGGGGGGGGGGCGTAAAAAATGTTCATCTCTGTCTATCAAGCAGGTGCTGCAGGACAGGGGGGTGGGTGGGAGAGGTGTCACCCTATCATGTGCGACCACATGAATTGGTGAAAGAAAATTTAGTTCCTGGTACAGGGATGTAAGTCAGACTGTTTGAAAAATTCTGAAGACACATTTAGAAATTCTGCATTTATTGTAAAACATTAACAAAACTTTGATGCAAGAAAGGAAATTTGGTTAAATCTATTTGACAAAACTGGTTCAAAAAATTCTGAAATTAGACAAAATTCTGAAAACTTACAACCCTGCTGGTACCCCGACCAACCTCAGCCAAACAGGGTCAACCTCAGATATATTTTTTTTAATTTCCATATTTTTTGAAGGATTTTTAGCATTTCCTTTGGGCCAAATAATTTAGACATATTGCTTACATTTTGCACACTGTTTGTCATATTTCTGGAATTATTCATCTTGGACCATACATAGCCTAGACTCCCCCTACTGCGACAACCTCTCTAATGCGACCATTTTCAGAAAGACTAAAAAGTGTTTGCATAAGAGGGAGTTGACTGTAGTTGAGATCTCTCCTTTCGCTGCCCTTGTAAGTTAGATTTGAACATTTTCCTCAAGTACCCATGTTGTGACTCACCTCACTCAGGATACCACCACCACATCCTACATCCACAACCTTTAGTCCCGTGAGAGGTTTGGTCTTGGACACACTGCCATTGACGCTTTCCAGTAAACAATCCCTCACTAAAGGAACCCGCAGTACGTTCAGTGAGTGGAGAGCCCCAAACTCTCCCTGTTCATTCCACCAGTCTGCAGAGAGGCGCGAGAACTTGTCTACTTCTGACTTGTCATATGTTTGTTGAGATTCCGTGGGCACTCGATTTCGATATATTACAGTGGATGAAAAATTCCTGTAATCAGATAAAAACATTTCGAACTATGCATTACTTTACAGCAAATTGTAGTCAAATTCGTGCAAGCTGAGGCCAGGGAGGGGGGTTGTAACTTGCCTGCAAGTGAGCTTGGCTTCGGTATGATTCAATGTGAACACCATCGGACTATTTTAAAAAATAACCTCTATCATATATAGTGCCAGTCGAGTTGAAGTGTGGTGACTGTGATAAACGGACACAGAAGTCCCCCCCCCCCTCCCACTTGACTGGTACGCTATACCCCCCCCCCCCAAAAAAAAAAAAAAAAAAAGAATAAAAAAAAAATCAGTCCCTGTCCGTGTTTAAAGTGTATTGCACTTGTACCCATGTCATGCAGGCGACCCCTGACTTTGAGGTTCTAATCTGATGAGTTGAAAGGTATCAATGATGCTATCCCATGCATGCACCCCATTGTAGCGCCCACAAAACTAGATGGTGGTGTGCGTCAGGTCATTCCTCTAGGGTATTGTGGTCATTTTACAACCCTGGATGGGGCAGTCATCTGCACAGAAGTTGTACTTATTTTACGATCCTTCCAATAAAACCCTGCGTATAAGCCATTTCAGACCCCTGGTGCATCTTATAGGTTAATCCTGAACTCAGAGTGCAGCTTTTACGAGGGGTTTTCCATATATAGACTTTACTAAGGAATGGGGACCCGTCTTGCCGCTTATACCATTCTCCTAAAATCAAGGTGTGGCTTATACACAGGTGTGGATTCTATGCAGGGATTTAAGGTAAGGGGCCATCCATAAATGATGTCATGCAAAATTTGACCAGTTTTGACCCCCCCCCCTCCCGTCGTCACGTTTTTTGCCAAATTTGCAATGCTGAAGGTATATGGAAAATTAATTCTGTCACGCCAAGCCTGACCCCCTCCCCCTCCAGCGTGACGTCATTTGTGGATGGCCCCTAGTGGGTGAAGGGTCATTTTTGATGTGTTTTTTTAGTTACCGCAAGGAGCAGCCAATGAGCATGTTATTTGGTGTCAGGGCCCCCTCTACCCACCAGAGGTGGGTAGAGGGGGCCTTCATAGTAATTTACAAAATGTTCTTCAAACGTAGTAAAAATGTTCACTTATACCATTAGACATAACTTTTGAACTAATAATGATAGAAACCTGCTTCAAAAAATGGCAGATACCCTTCAATGAGCTAAATACTGTACCGTAATCTCCCGCGTATAAGGCGCGTCTTATACGGGGGGTTTTAGTTCCCATTGGATCCACAAGGGGGACACCAAGACCTTTCTTTTGATATCTTACATGCCCCCTTGGTCAAAATGGGACAAAAGGGGGCCCAGTAGGGTCCGGGGTGGCCCAAGCTACACATAGGTTTTTGAATTTTGAAAATTCATCCAGTAGAACCAAAGTTATGAATTTTTCATTTTTTTGAGAATTTTCCAAAACTCTAGGTGCGCTGTCGTATCCCAGAAGTTGGCGCATCCCAGAAGTTGGCTGCGCATGGCATTCCTTGTTTTAAGTCTATTATCGCTCATGGGCCACAAACATCAATGAAAATAAATAATTTTTTGAAAACATAAAAACCATGATAACATCCCTCTCTTCTTATAGAATTTGAAAGGACAACAACCCTAATGATACTGTCCCTACGCCGTAGAAATATGAAACGGGTAAAGTTATTTTGAAAATTACGGGCAACTTCTGGGATGCTCGACTTTCGGGATATGACAGCGCCTTATACACGGGCTGCGCCTTATACGCGGGAGATTACGGTAGTTCACAAAACAGCCACTAGGCGCCTGCCGCTCTCGTCCTGAAATGTGTTTGGCCTTCATGGCAATGGCCAAAGGATGCATAGATCTATTTGGTATCAAATTAAAGCTTACGATGCAAGGAATGCAATCAACATCAGCATCTATAACTTAGACAAACGCTGGTTGACACATAATGGTAATGAAAAAAAGCCTCATCACTTTTCAAAATCGCTCGGACGGTTAACTCTAACCTGACTTCCCATGGCCTAAATAATGACCACTACAGTGACTACTCAATCTGGCCCCAGCTCAACCACTAGCGTGAGTCGTCTCTGGCGACCAGCGTTTCTGGGTAAAAGTAGTTCTGGGCACTGGTTGCTGTAGTGGTTAAATGTAGGCAGGTACAGTGCGTAGTAATATTCCCCAAGAATATGGGAACCCACAATCCCCAAACACGAGAGAGGGAGTTCCCTGAATCCCGACCGGTTCGCTGGTTCCGCTGCAGGATCGATGTGAATAGCAGATAGGGGCATTTTCGCGCGACCTAACCTGGTTAACCGGGTGACTTGATCTGGTACATCCGGGGTGTAGCTGTGGTGTATGCCCGATTGGTACAGCCGGTCGACCGGGTTAACTGGATCGGGGCACGCGAAAGTGCCCATAGGTAGGGCTACGAGAGTGGCTACCAGCCAACCCGACCGGACGAGACTGGTGACTACTCGAGGCGTTCGGAGTACGGCCGAGGGATCAATGCTGGTTTGTAAGGCCATCCCCTAGGTATCATCCCCTATTGGTCCTCCCCATGTGGGTCAATGTTGATCCCTGAGTCAACTTACTACACTCCCAAGCATAATTAAGGACTGGTACCTAGCCAGACCTGGCTGGGGTGGAAGGAACAAGCTAAGGTTGTGTAGTTAGCGTTCGAGGTCACCCCCACCCACAATGCACTGCAAAATGTAAGAAAACCGCTACCCAAACACCTCGACTCATGGAGCGGCTGTGGGACAGTTGGACAGATCAGCGGTTCGCCAGGTCTGCCAATTGGACAGAATTTCACATCTCATGAGACAATTGGACAGGACGATTCGACAGATTTGGGTGCAGTGCAAACCATCATAATATCCCTCTCTTCTTATAGAATTTAGAAGCACAACAACCCTAATGATACTGTCCCTACGCCGTAGAACCATGGAAGGGCAAAAATGGGACTTGAAAAATTAAATTAATTATTTCAAAATATGATTTGTATCAATTTAAAACCTGTCGAATTGTCCCGAAAATCTGTCCAATAGTCTTTTCAATTTCTGTCCAACTGTTCTGTCGAATAGTCCTGTCGAATCGGCAATCTGTCGAATTGTCCGTTTGGCGCAAGAGCACGACCGACGTTTCAGAATGGCTGTGTGGGTATAGCTAGATCAGAGTATGAATGGTCTAACTAGGTCAAGTTGCAGATCTGCAGTGAAGGGCAATAAAAAAATATTTTTTACTGAGAATGGCTGAAATATTAAAATCTAGTTGACACATCCTCCCTAAAAATGAATATTTTGTGTGTCTTATATTTTTCCTTGCATGCTTTAGTCTAGAAAGAGGGCGGAGCCAATGTTGTTTTGCTTTGTTGTGGCCATGTGGTCACTGAATGATCTTCACACTAGATGGCAGGGCATTTCATGGGGAGAGTTTCCCTACAGGTTCTGTCCTTAAACTAGTAAAAGGTTGGCTACAAATGGTAAAATGTAATTTATCTTAATGTATACAAAACACAATAGCATCAGCACTCTTAACTAAGATTTTTTAGGAGGGAGAGTGTAGATCTACAGGTGTTAAAAATTATTGCCCCCCACCCCCACTGCTATCATTTATGAACAGCTGGGGAGGTGGTGCATAAATTTAACCAGGCTATTGAAAATGTTATGCCCCAACAGTACCAGTAGACTCCCGCCCTCGACGGTCCAAATATTTGCGCCCCCCCCCATACCTGGTACTGGAGGCACATTCAAATTTGACAAGGATGTGCGACAGATTATTACGCCCCCCCCAATGACTAACAGAATTTGCATGCCCCTCTTTGACATGTAGTAGCGCACAGTTTTTGTTGCTAAAAAGAGTAAGTTTTTTAGGGAGTGGTCATTATTTATCAACAGGAGTGCTGGTTGTTATTTGCACGGATGCGCGAAAATGTTTCACACCCCCCCTGAACACAGTCAAAATTTATTGCGGCCCCCGTACCAGAGGTGCGGAGAAATTTCGCGCCCCTCTTTAATCTATAGTAGGTTGCTGGCATTTTTGCTAAAAAGAGAGTAAACGTTGTTAGCCCCCCTCAAGAGGGGTCAAAATCTTTTTAGCCCCCGCCCCTCCGGAGGGGTCTGAAATTTTTATGCCCCCCATCAAACCCACCAGCAACCCCCCCCCCCTCCCCCATTGTTAAATAATGACCACTCCCTTTAAATAACACTCCCTATTAAATGACCACTCCCTACTGGTGTGGGGTAGATGGTGTCATTCTGTAGTCCTTGAGCAGTCTTGCCCCAAGACCTTTTTGTTAGGTGCATCGTTTCTAGACAATGTCACCCAAAATCATTTACACATACCATCCAAAATATCTCATGGGAAAGAATCAAATTCATTTTTCTCAAAGGGAATCATCCATTCATAGCTTATTTGCCTTAATCACAAAGCATATGTCAACAAGGTCCATGTTTACATTCAGGTTATGGGGAGGAGCTTGGCCACTGAGCATGTATACCAGGTCTGCAGTCAGACACTTCCTGGATTCCAGGTGAGGGGTAACTGGTGTCATTGGTGTTGGCTGGGAATGGGATGAACACCTGCTTTCTCCCTAGTAAATGCATGTCAGCATGAACAGATCACTGCAATATCTTTATTGAATACTCAGCTTCAGGCCATAGCTTATTCCCCATCAAATTCTCATCATAACTATGTGTAAATCATCAATCTGCTGGGGTGAGGGGTAACTGGTGTCAGGTTTAGGGAGTGGTCATTATTTATCAACAGGGGGGGGGGGTGGTGGGTTTTTGCGCGGACACGCGGAAATCTTTTACGCCCCCCCTCGACGGCAGTCAAAATTTTTTGCGCCCCCCGCGCCGGAGGCGCGGAGAGTTTTCGCGCCCCTCTTTGATCTATAGTAGCGCGCAGGCTTTTTTGCTAAAAAGAGGGTGAATTTTTTTAGCCCCCCCTCAAGAGGGGTCAAAATTTTTTTAGCCCCCCCTCGGGAGGGGTCTGAAAATTTTACGCCCCCCCCTCAAACCCACCCTCCCCCCTGTTGATAAATAATGACCACTCCCTTACCCCTGAGCCTCACCCTCCTATTAGCCAGTGCATTAGTGATTATCAGACAGTGGCGCCATCTCGAGGTAGAGCCCATGGTTTGGCGTTTCCCCATGGGGCTTAATTTGAGCGATAATAGGGTATTTACGGATTAATACCTACTTTGTAACCATTTGTACCAACCTAGATGAGTGGCAGCTACAGGTAGCATTGCTAGAGATAATTTTTGATGATCTAGATACCACACGTGTTATTTTGCTTTCCTTAACATGTGGATTGATTGAGAACTGGAGTTGACGAAATTGGGTGTGTTTGGTGTGATGGCCCTGTTCGTGAACTTGGTGGCTGAAGAGCGCTTTCGTCCTTGTCAGGTTATGGACGCTCTGGGCCGCATTCGACACATTTCTAACCAGGAGAAGTTGCCGTGAACTCTGACAAACTGAAGCCATGTCTCCGCTGCTGTACCTGACCAGATTGAAGCGTCTTTACTCCAGTGCAGAACGTGCAGAAGTTTGACAGCTAGCCTTGCTAAGCCTGCCCGGCGCAGCGGGGCCGATGGTCAGCTTTCTGTGTCTCTGAAGGACACAGCAGCAGCTCATTATGTAGTCTCCTTGAAGGATACAACCAACTGACCAATCAAGAGCTGGCTTCTGCTGCAGCAGCTGCACAGCTGCCTAAGACCAAGATGCTGAAATTATATGTGATACCAGTACCCACTCAATGCGTAAATGCACTGATCTTTCCAGGGTGAAACTTAAAACAGTATCTGTTCTTTTTAAAATGAAATACCCGGTAGTTGCAAATAAGTTGAAATAAAAAAAAAAGACTGCTATGATATTCTTCTATTTATCACTGCTCATTATTTGCTCACTTAGAGAGTGGTCATTCTTTATGAACAGGGGGTTGTGGGTTTGAGGGCATACAAATTTAAAGGAGCTCTGAATCGGCTACGTCCGCCACAGTGCTAACGTCGGCGGACGTAGTTCCTCGATTCAGAGCGCCTTTAAGACCCCTCCCGAGGGGGGGGGCTAAATATATTCTCCTCGGCTCTGGCTTGTTGGGGCACAAAAAATTTTGACTATCTTCGAGGGGGGGGGCGAAAACCCACCACTGCATCCGTGAAGGATACAAGCTGACTATTGCGTCCTTGAAGGACACTGGTAGACCACTGCGTCCTTGAAGGATACAAGTAGGCCAGTGTGTCCTCCAAGGACACAAGCAGCCCACTGCATCCTTGAAGGCTATAAGCAGCCCGCTGTGTCCTTGAAGGATACAAGCAGACCAATGCATCCTTGAAGGAAACAAGGAGATCACTGTTAACTTGAAGGAGACAAGCAGAACACTGTGTCCTTGAAGGAGACAAGCAGAACACTGTGTCCTTGAAGGATACAAGCAGAACACTGTGTCCTTGAAGGATACAAGCAGAACACTGTGTCCTTGAAGGAGACAAGCAGAACACTGCGTCCTTGAAGTACACAAGCAGGCCAATGTGTCCTTGAGGGATACGACGAGACCATTGTGTCCTTAAAGGATACATTTATATGTGAGTAATTAACAATTTTCTATGGACATACCTTTTACCATGTTGACCCACACATGTTCTGTTACCGGATGTTCTGAGGGCAATTGAACAAAATTTGTGATTACCGGAATCACTAACAACTGCTTGTCAATGACATCCCTAGGATTAGTGCACATTTACACTGCACAAAACATGCCAAAGACATTGTCAGTAACCAATGACTTTTCAACATCGAACATCGCTATACTTCTCAGGGGTAGACATTAACACTGGCCCGGTGGCCAATGGCCAGAGGTTTGGGCTGCGGGCCAGTGATTTTTCCTAAAAATCCTTTGAAACTGGCCTTTTGGCCAGTAGAATATTTGAAAATACATTACTATATACTAGACTGCTGGCCCGGGTGGCCAAAGGTCCAAAATGTTAGTATCTACCCCTGCTTCTAGAACACATGCTGCAGTGGTCAGCTTGTATCCTTCAAGGACACAATAGTCTCCTTGTGTCCCTTAATAGATATCAATACACAGTGGTGTGCTAGTGTCTTGAAGGACATGCTGGTCTTCTATATCCTCCACAGATAAACTGGTCTGCTTGTATCCTTCAAAGACACAGTGGTCTGCTTGTATCCTTCAAGGATGCAGTGGGCTGCTTGTGTCCTTGGAGGACACAGTGGGCTGCTTGTATCCTTCAAGGACACAGTGGGCTGCTTGTATCCTTCAAGGATGCAGTGGTCTGCTTGTATCCTTCAAGGACACAGTGGGCTGCTAAAATTCCTGTCCCCCTTTTTATTAAAGGAGAGCTATCATGAAAATTATCACTATGGGTACCTGCACAAAGAGTGCTCATAAATCCGTGGAAAATTTGCAGCACCCTGATTGGTTAAGGGGTGGTCGTGTGACTTGCTATGGCGAGTACGTCTTAGCTGTGCTAGCCCCCCTTTAAGCAGCGCGCTGGCTTTTTTGGTTAAAGCTTAAAGGGGGTGATTTCTTTTGCCCCCCCCCCCAACAAACCAGCTCCCCTGTTCTTAGAAAATGCACATACGTTACAATCACCCCCTGAGGGGCGTGATCATTTTAGGTTCTAGGTTTATGCAGGCAGTCAACGTAAAAATTTCAGACCCCTCCCAAGTGGGGGTCTAAGGGAGTGGCCATTATTTATCAACAGGGGGAATGGTGGGATTTTACGTGGACACACAATAATTTTTTACACCACCTCCCTTAACAGCAGTCAAAATTTTTTGTGTCCCCTGGGCCAGAGGCGCGGGAGTTTGTGCACCCCTCTTTGATCTATAGTAGTGCGCAGTTTTTTTTTGCTAAAAAGAGGGTAAATTTTTGGGCCCCACCGTAAGAGGGGTCAAAATTTTATTAGCCCCCCCTTGGAGGGGTGTGAAATCTTTATGCCCGCCCCCGTAAACCCACCACACACCCCTGTTGATAAAAAATGACCACTCCCTAACAAAATTCTGACCCCTCTTGAGGGGGGGGGGCTAAAAGAATTTACCTTCTTTTTAGCCCAAAAGCTGTGCGCTACTATAGATCAAAGAGGGGTGCGAAAATTCTCAGCTTCTCTGGCGCGTTGGGGGGGAGGGCACAAAAACAGTCAAGGAGGGGGTGTAAAAAAATTCTGCGTGTCCACGCGAAAACCTACCACCCCCCTGTTGATAAATGATCATGACCACTTCTTTAGACCTGCCAGCTGTTGTGTCCTTGAGGGACACTAGACTAGCCCACCCCAATGTGTCAACAAAGAATTGGGGTTGTGTCCTTCGATCAGGGACACAAGGCTAGCCCACCCATGCACTATGTCAACAAAGCTTTGAATCCAGGATCATCATCCATGGACACAATAAATGAGCATTTCAATTTCTTTTTATCACTATTTTGATCTGTCAAATTCTATAACAAAGAAAAATTCTGCCTATTAATTCAGAAATCAGTCGAGGCATTCGGGCAGCGGTTTTCGATCAATATGCAGTGCATGCTGGGATGGGGTGACCTCGAACGCTAACTACACTACCTTAGCTTGTTCCCTCCACCCCCTTCCCACCCAGCCAGGTCTGGCTAGGTACCAGTCCCTTACTATGCTTGGAAGTGTAGTAAGTTGACTTGGGGATCAACATTGACCCACATGGGGCAGACCAATACGGGGTGGCCTTACAAACCAGCATTGATCCCTCGGCCGTACTCCGAACGCACCGAGTGTGTTTGTGCTTTGAATGCAGGCTGTAGAAGGTCCACCATCTTGGTTTTAGCAGCTGCCATCTGCTGCTGCAGAGACTGGCTCCTGATTGGTCAATTCTTTGTATCTCTGAAGGACACAAGGGCTTGTATCCTTCAGGAACACAGAAAGCTGACCAACGGCCCTGCTGCTAGCCGCGCAGTGTCTATTCCACAACAACCCAGGTAGCGTCACTGTCTGCGTGGTCGGTGCGTCTTTCTTGGATGTGCACCACGCTCTGTCTTCCCGCCTTTTCTCTCCAGTCGCGGCCGGATAACACAGTCTGGCCTGGGGCGCATGTAGGTCTCATCTGGGGATTTGTACCTGGCCGGAAGTAGAATGACATCACACTGGAGACAAACATTCACACCGCCTCAGTTCCTCAGAGGCGTGGTGGGACCATGCTGTCACACACTTCCGACTGTTTTCAGATGAGATCTCAATTGGATAATACGGTAATCTTCCATTTAAGTTTCCATAAGTTTCAGATGATCTCATCTGAATGTAATTTAAATTCAGATGAGATCTGGAATATATCCTTGATTGGGGGCTCTGCCCCCGAACCCCCGTTTGGCCGGGCACCCTGGGAACCGCGACGGCGTCAACATTTGTCTCCGCAGAGGGCCAGGTACATTCTCCAAACATACACCCTTTTGCGCCTGGGGCTGGGCCTCTCCCCAACCCTCATAAAAATTTGGAGGTGCTATGTCTACACTGGAAGCACCGGCTTTCTGTAAACAACAACAACAACAACAACAACCCATGTAGCACCTCTGTGAACAAAGCCAGCTATGTTGATGCAGTCCTAGGTGTGAAAACTTCTCTACAAATGTACTTTAGCCACTATAAGCAGCTCTGTCTAGAATGCCCACATGAAGATATAATATTCAGTCTAACTCTAGTTATGTGTTATTAAACTGCTGTCTCGAAACAGCAGTTTTATAATAAGCATACTGGAAGGAGCCGTTTACCTGGAATCCGGATCATCAGAAATCGAGTATAGAATCTGACTGGTCTCTCCCTTCCCTCTCACCCTTGTCGTCCGTCTATACGGCTATAGTAGGGGCTGGTGGAGGGAACTTACATTGAATTAGAATGGGAGCTCATACCCCCTTTGGTCCTGTTGCTGTCCGGTCTGCCCTAGATGCTTGTTGCCCAACCGTAACGCTCCCTCCCTCCCCCACGGTCCCTGTCTTTGATTGGCTGCTATGCCGCTGAGGCAGTCAGACGGATGCATTGACCCATACCCTAGACGCGTTTTTCACACCTACGTCACAGCATCGGCCCTCTCTATCCCCTGTCCATCTCTATCCTGTCCTGTTTTTTTTGATTTCATGAAGCCGAGAAAGCCTTCCATTAACCCACTAAAGGCCACCTACATATATATATATATATATATATAATATATATATATATATATATATATATACATATATATATATAATATTATATATGTAGTGGTCAGCGGAAAATGTCATGGAGAAACCGGGACTCGAACCCGGGACCCTCCAACTTCGAAGCGGAAGCTCTACCCCTGAGCTACTTCCCCTGGCCTGACATTCTCTACCTTCCAACTACACCTGGATCGGTATGATACACACACTAGGGGGCAGTGATTACCTGGTACCGAGCTCTCTAGAGATCCCCCTCGCGAGGCAGGACCACTCGGTTTCTCCACCAGGTATGGGGAATTACTGCCCCTACACTCCTCCCCATCAGCTTCAACCACCATCCACTAGCACCCGGCATTCCCCCTCAATCCAGTTACCTGAGAGTTGAGGCTTTATCAAGCAGTGTTGGGGCACTCCTGACTTCCCAGTGGGTGTACTGGTACAAGTACCGGATTGGTTGAAGCGTCATCTGTATCATATCGGCCCAGTTCCCGAGTCCTCAATCCATGATTGCGTTAAGATACGGGGTTCCCGTATCTTCAATCCGTGATTGCGTTAGGATGCTCGGTTTCTCCACCAATGTAGTGGTCAGCGGAAAATGTCATGGAGAAACCGGGACTCGAACCCGGGACCCTCCAACTTCGAAGCGCAAGCTCTACCCCTGAGCTACTTCCCCTGGCCTGACATTCTCTACCTTCCAACTACACCTGGATCGGTATGATACACACACTAGGGGGCAGTGATTACCTGGTACCGAGCTCTCTAGAGATCCCCCTCGCGAGGCAGGACCACTCGGTTTCTCCACCAGGTATGGGGAATTACTGCCCCTACATATATATATATATATATATATATATATATATATATATATATATATATACATGTACACATAAGTATGATGACCCTTATTATATTAGGAGTTCTAAGTGGCGTGGCATTGGTTTATTTGGAGTCTTGGGACCGTAAACATGCGTGCCATTCCCATATTAGGAGCCCTATTATTATTATTATTTATTGATGTGAGATCGTCCCAAAGGGACGCTTTTCCGCTCACCGTTTGGCGGCGTGTTACAATATCGAACATGTAGGTCCTAAGGGGACCCTTAGTAGTCAATTTATGTACAATATGAATCCAAATCATTTGTATATCTCATAACATTATACAAGGTAATAAGCAAGTGTTGCAATAATAACAGCAAAAATAGGTGAAAAATAATGACTCCTATAATCATATATTGGCTATAAAGCGAGACATACTTTGACAGTTATAGGTTTTTAATTATATCCAATTTGTAGATGGCTGTTTTAAATCGGCGTTTAGTGGGTAGTTTTTGCATATCTTTATCTAGCTTATCCCATAATTGAACCCCTCTATAGAAGGCTGATTTTTGGAAGAAACTGGTGCGTGCTCTTCGTATGTTAAATTTCAGCTTAAGGTCACCCCGAGTTCTTATATTGACCCTTTCTAAGGCTTCTCCATTTCGAGCCTTCTTCCACATTAATGTGAGTAATTGTATGACTCTTCGCTTCTCCAGACTGTCAACCTTACAGCGAGTATGGAGGTTTGTTACCCTAGTCTGGCGTATGCCAGTCTGGCAGCACACTCTCAATGCTTGATTTTGTAGACGTTGTAACTTAACTAGCTCAGATTGTGGGCCACAGCCGGTGTAGAAAGAGCAGTATTCCACAGTGGGAACTATCATGACTTTATATACACTGACGCTTACTGGGAAGGACATATTCTTTCTTAGTTTACACAATTTATATAATTTATTTCCAAATGTCTTTTTCACCTTGTTAATGTGTGGTACAATGGTTAGCTTAGAGTCTAAGTCTACACCCAGGTATAGGTAGGTTTTGCATACTGGAAGTCGTACATTACCCAGGCTTAGTATCGGCTCAGCCAGTTTGTCAATTTTATTCCCCGAACCAAATAACATACACATACTCTTGTCAGTGTTGACGGTCATATGATTATTGGTGCACCATATATCTACCCTGTTCAAATCTTCCTGGAGCAGAGCCATGGACGCATCCATTGTGTCTCTAGAGACATATAAGACAATGTCATCTGCATACAGTGCATATTTGCAGTTCTGGATGGTTTCAGTTATATCATTTATGAAAATTACAAACAGTAACGGACCTAAAATTGAGCCTTGTGGCACTCCAAAGGCAACTCTGGCCTCATCAGATAGGCTATTGTTGGCTATAGTTTGTATGGATCTATTAGCCAGATATGCTGTTAGCCATTTCTTCAGTGGTCGTTTTATGTTTAGTCTGTTGATTTTAGAAATAAGAGTAGGATGGTGGACACAACCAAAGGCTTTACAGAAATCTATAAAGCATGCAGTGGTAATATGACCATCATCCCTGGCTTCAAATAAGTCTTTAATGACTGCAAAGACAGCATCACTGGTACCTCGATTTGGCCGAAAACCGTATTGCCTATCACTAAGTACAGTATTATCTTCTAGGTAATCAGAGATTACGCCGTGTATCAATTTCTCAAGCAGTTTTCCTGGTAAGGGCAGTAGAGTTATAGGTCTCCAATTTTTTACTGACTTTAGGTTCCCCTTCTTTGGGATGGGGATAAGTAGCCCTTTAGACCAGGCGAGTGGAAAGACGCCTTCAGTAATAGAATTCCTAAATAGGGTAGTTAATTCAGGTATGATAAAACTCAGGACATCCTTTAAGACCTTACTGTTTATACCAGGTATTCCACTTGATTTATCAATGTTAATCTTTTTCACAAGTGAGGAAACCATGTCTGAAGTAATGAGTTCATCAAGATCAATATCATTATCATCGTTACCATCGATATAACCGACATCATTATTCGGGAACAATAAACCAGCAGGAGGCATCTGACTGAAAAGATCCTGTCCTATATTGGAAAAGTAGGCGTTTATAAATTCACAAGTTTTTTCTACAGGTATAATTTCTCCAGTTAAATCATTCTGTAATTGTATGGTAAGATTTTTTGTTTCTGGATTTATTAGGGCATTCACTTCTCGCCAGAATTTAGTGGGATCACCTCGTGCCTCTTCCAATGAATTCAGGACGAATTGGCATTGAGCCAGTTCCATCTGCCGATGATTTCTGTTCCTCATAATGCGCACTCTCTTCAGAATGGCCCTATCATTTGTACGCTTTAGATCCTTTAATAATTCATGTCTATCATTAATGAGTTCAATAATTTCATTGGTGATCCATGGTTGAGATTCCTTTTTGATTTTAAAGTCCTTGTAAGGACAACAGATATCTAAATATTCAATTATATGATCATATACAAAAGACCATTGTCTGTTCGGATCAGTGGTATCACGGAACTCTGACCAATCTAGGTCTAATAGATACTCATGCAAATCATCTGGGGTATAGTGCTTATAACTCCTGCCTCTAAAACTTATGGAGGTCTTCTTTTCCCTGGTTTTTTTTCTACAGGCATATATTACATAATGATCAGCTATAATGCAATTTAAGATGCCTGAGTGACTCACTATGTCACAATTTGTTATGATATTATCTATACATGTTCCACCTGTGTGTGTTTCGTTAGGACGGGTAATACCTTCAATTAATCTTTTGATACTAAATTCCCTGCATATATCAATTAATCCCTTGGAGCCTGTACTGTTTCTATCCCTTAAGTTAATGTTGAAGTCCCCCAGAACCCATAACTCAAACTTTTCTCAGTCCACTTTACCAATTATGGTACGGAGCTTTTCTAATGATTCAGCAGTTGGTGCTTGTGGCGGCCTGTAAATATTCAGGATTATCATTGGTTTGTATGTTGGTTTATTGAACTCAATAGCTTGCGCTTCAAGGTGGGGATCCATTAGTTCTAGGCCCGATGCTATGCAACAGTATGGACTTATGTCGTTGTTTACATATGTTAATAATCCACCACCAGTGGTACTTGTTCGATCATTTCTAAAAATTGTTTTTCCTCCCCAATGCATTAGTGCATTATCGGTACCTGCCATGACCCAGGATTCACAAATGCACAGGAAATCACAGTCTAAACTTAATTTGATGTCTAACAGAGTTTTCCTATTTAAGCTTCGTGCGTTACAACTAGTGATAACAATACCCTTTAAATTATCTAAGTAGGCTTGGGTTTTTACTAGATTTGCTCGTTTGGCGATATCAGTCATGTCAAATAACTCACGTAGGAGGGGGGGGGTGAGGGGGGGAGGGGGGGGCCCGAGTTGTAACACCGGGGACCCCGTAATGGCACCAGGCCGAGGGAGTAGTCTCAAACCTTGACTAGTGCCTATAAAGGAACAAGTTGATTTGAACTCACTCAGGAGGTATTGAGGGGCTCCGCAGTCCTCAATAGCCGATTAATCTGTAGCTTACTCTTGGTAATGGGTACATGGTATTTCTAATATATGTACAATCGGATGCCTACGTCATATCTGCAAGCTATTATACCTAAGTACAACACTTTGTCCATTTAGATATTAGGAATGCGAATTAGTAAGTTCAACTTGCAGTACCTAAATATCGATGATAGGCACATAGTTTAATATAAATGTGGATACACTTGGTTATTCTGTTTTTGTTTTCAGCCATCACATGGAGCAGTGATTCCTAGTAAGGAAAAGTATAAACATAAATTGATGTGCATGTTTTATGTGATGATACGCTAATGTCATTTCATCCCGTGAGTCTATGTATATCAAGGTTCATTCACGGTTGATGGCGAGCAGTTCATATTTCTTTGACTATTATTAAGGGTGGGTCCTACCTTGAATGTGGTTAAGCCAGCACATTTAAAGTCAAGTATATTATGAACATGTTGTCAGTAGAGTAGACTTGGAAGTCATCCTTGTATCTGTGGTGGACGCTGCTTACTGGTGGTTAGAACAGCTAATAGGTCCGCTTGGTTATACTGCTTCTGTATTTAAGTGAGCAGATTACAAGTCAGTGGCACCTAGTAAGGTGCTGATTTTCAGGATAGTATCATTAGCCATTAGTAGCATACATGTATACAGTTGGGGTTAATGTCAATCAGTTAACTTATCAATCAGCAACTGGGTTATGCGGTGTATATGTAAGCACAATGGATAAGTAATTATTCAATATGGTAGTTTAATATCTAGCTTATTTACCAATTGTTCTGCTGAGCGTTTTTTCTCATTGCTGCACCCAGATTATGGCCTATGGCAATCTGTGTTTTGTCATCAGGGTGTGTACCATCTCGCAGCCGGTGATATTGGTGCTTAAACCTCCTCTCATGTTTGTTATACATATGTATGTAGTGGTCTGGGCGCGGTGTAATCTTTCTAGTTTGCGTGTTGAGCCATACTATCATTTTATTTACATCATGTATCAGGTGGTTCAAAGCAGCCTGTTGTCGGTGTTTTCCAAAGCCTTTGATTTTACGTCTTAGGTCAATACCATATATAGTGCTTATAGTGATTTGCATGTCAGGTCTGAAGTTCCAGATACGTCGCAGGCAGTTTTCAAACTGTAGTTTAAGATTATTTACAGTTCTGACATGATTCATGCTTTCAGGTTTCATAACTACACACCTATGTTCATCAAGTGTGGTAATATCACATATACCTGCACATATATAGATAGTGTTTATGTAAGGATGTGTATTTATGTATCTGATTGCTTCAGTAGTAGTGCTGCATATGCTTCCACCAGGCAGACATCTAACTGCTACAAGACTATCATACTTCTGTGCAATGGAGCTGTAGAGACCTCTTACTCGGGAGTCACCTATCACCAAAGCATTATACTCATTAATTAGCCATTTGTCCCACCTTTTGGTCCTTTGTGCGGGTCTCCATGAGATACAGTCTAAGTCTTCAGATTGTAGAAAACCCACGTATGGGTCAGTCATTTTAACCAGGTGTCGACCTTTCAGCTTGACTTTCAGTGCGCGACTGGAGTAGGTGTAGTGGTGCTCTTACGCTGATCTAGGATTATGGAGCGCCGTTCCATCAGTAATTCCCCTGTAGTATTTCTTCCTGGAAAAAAACCAGTGTCCCATAGTTTGCTCTCATATACTAAGCCACCTCCCCAAAAACGAGATTTTGTTGACTCAATTAGGGGGGGCTGGCAAGAGACCAGGAAATCAGCGAGGTTTACATTCTGCTCAAATTTGCATTTGATAATGTCTCTCATTATATCCACTCTCATATCCCACCATGGGTGATCTGGGGGGAACTGAAGACCTGTGTGTTTGCTCAGTTTCTTAAGTTCAAAGGGGTCATGCTCCTTCCTAGCTTCATCTTCTAGGTCGGCACGATCAGCAATTATGCATCGGTTATAGACGAAAGCCTGTTCATTGCTAGTAAATTCGATTTGTGGTCCTCTGGTTCCATCCTTAAGTATAGGGCTGTACTCAATACGAGCTTTGAACATATTGCTGAGTGACGCACGAGGACCATTGAAGATAGTACCACTCGGTGTGCTCCTCATTTTATCAGACTTGCCGGCCTGGCTGATTCTTTTTTCTTCTTCTTCTTTGTTTAGCTCTGCTAGATGGTGACTTAGTTCATCTGTGAGGACTGTGTTTGGTAGATCATGGGCATCCTCAATTGAGTAAATGTGTCCATCTATCATCATCCCTTCATCACATACATTGGCTACACTTAGTGATTTCTCCTTGTGGTAGCGTACGATTTCACGGTATCGCCATCTTATACTTCTGATGTCTGGGTCCTCGTCCTTGTTGAACCAGATTTTTTGTTGCGTACCATGCTCACGTAGACCTGTTCTGATGCTATATGCTTCCTTCATGGCTTTAACACTTGCAAAGCAGATTTTTATTTTATGTATAATATCACTCGTGGGCTTTGCTTCTTTTGGTCTTAGCCTGCGCGCCATTAGAATATCATCAGCACAAATGTCACCGCCTAGTCTGTTGATATATGTCAGCATGACTGCTTTAGTGTCCTCTTCTGCATTGCTATTCAAGTCTTCCACATAACCACTGACTATTATGTTCCTGTTTTGTGCAGGATCGGCGTGTGATAGTGTGTCAGGGTCACGGTCACGGTCGGCTGATGCCCATGCAGCCCACTCACGCTGGCGCTGTTCAATTGTAGTAGCAGGGGCAGATACAATAGCCAGTTTACCTGAGTCTAGGGCTTGTTGTTGATGGTGCAGCTTCTCCTCTATTTCTTCTTTGAAGTCTATGAATTCTTTATGCCTCTCTTCATTTAGTTTTCCCATGGTTTTGATTTCATTTTTAACCCCACTTATGGCGTTGGCATTGGTGTTGTGCATATCAGTGAATTTCTTATCCATTTCGGCTAGCTGGTGTGAAGTGGCCATAGAGTTCTGCATGTTATTTAGGGTTTCCTGTACCCCTATAATCATGCGCATAAGACTGACTGGGTCAGTGTTAATTGTTTGTGAGTGATTGGTAGATTGTTGGTTGGGTGCATGAGATACCTGCATATTTGATGTATTATACATGTTGTGTGTAGGCATTGCGTTTGCATTTTGCATTGGGGCCACATTCAAGTTAGATGTAGATGGGATATTCATGTTCTGCATGGGGGTATGGTTTATGTTTGGTTGTTGCTGAAATTGGGGAATTGGCCATTGTGATTGGTTTGGTTGTTGGTTCATAATGGCGACTGGGTAACTACATGGAGACTGTGTCATGGCATCTGGCTGGGTCGTCATGTTCTTTTCACTATTTGATGCTACTATCTCATTTATAGGATTTAAGTCCTTTGCCTTTATAGATTTGTTTTTCTTTCCTACGTTTGTTATTGTAGTGGGTGATAAGCTTAGGGTCCTTTTCCTATTGCTACGTCTTAGTGGGGGCTTATTGTCAGCGCCGGCATCACCATTGTTTACTTTTGAAACACCAGTCATACCCGTTGCTAACTAGTGTGGCATTATTATATTTGGAGGATATGATGCATCAAATTAACTAAATCACTCTGTGCCCCTTGAACAGCCCCTGCCCAGTCTCGGTAGTATAGTGTGTATCGGCAAAGCATTACTGTAGTAATGAGTTTTTGGCTCATTTGAGTAATATAGTATGTATAAGTTCTAATAGCCTCAAAACATCATAATGTCAACTAAGTTGCTATAATTGGTCAAATTGGTGCATCATGCCCAGACCATGACGATCGCCAGCTCGAGCTACCCTTAATCTATAGGTCACACTATGGGAAACTCCTATCCTTAAAGGATCGCTAAATTGGTGTAATAGACTAAAAGTATCGATAACTTTGTTCCCATTGTGCAGATTTGAAAATAAAGACCGCCATGATGTTCACCAGCTCAAGCTACGCTTTATCTATAGGTCACACTATGGGAAACTCCTATTATTGAGGGAGATACAATTTATTTTGTAAAACTGCCAGTTCTTGGACCTCTCTGCCAGTGCCTGGACTGGCGTCTGCTCCCACGTCCAAAAAAACCTATATTTCGATCCATTCCTTCCTCAAACCTGCCCTTTTTCGCCGGTGACACTTAAAACAGATAGGTTTTGGCTGGAGGTAGGGTGCAGGTGGAACGGCTCAGGCCGAAAAGGCCGCTAGTTAAAAAAATTATTTCGCTTATTCTTTTCCGAAACAAATTTTTTAGGGGGGCATGTTCTTTAGGGGGACGAAACACACCAGATTGATACCAAACATTCCATATCCGCACATATTATTTGCATAATTAGCATAATTATCCAGTATCTTGGTACTTTTCCGAAGGTCACTAACATCAATCTGATAACTTTTTAAGATCAAAATTCACCATATATGGCCTTGATCCCTGTTTTTCCGAAAACCAAGATGGTCGACACACATGGAAAACAGTAGAATTGGGTAGTTGAGGTGTCCCTATGATCATTAACATCTATCTCATAACTTTTGAACTTCAAAATTCGCCATATATGGCCAGGATTCCAGGAAGGTGGATTTGGTGAACAGCCGGGGTCCTCATCCCACAGTACTGGAGTGAATAGAGGAGGCACGCGGTGTGTTATAAGGCTCGATTTACTACAGGATGATACAGAGGACGATGAAGACGTAATTTATCTATCTCCGGGAAATAAAGGAGGTAGGGCTGGCAGAGAGGGTGAAACTCCATTTGGGGAGAAACCAAGACCTCAAGAGGCAGCCTCAGTGAAGAAAAGATTATTTCAAGAAGATGAAGAAAATCCAGTAGGTGGCTGGCAGTATGTTACATTTGAAGATATTGAACAATTGCAAGGTGATCTACAGCAAGATTCTACTATTGGGAATTTACAAGAGATACATGGGAAGGTACAGGTTGTGAAGAGGAACCTTAGGAATATCAAGCGCACAGTCAGAGCATTTAGTGAGCATAACCTAGAGGACTCGGGGGAGTCCAGCGGAACAGACGGTGCAGAAAGACAGAGTGAGGATAGATATACACCGCAGGACGGTCAAGCTACAGACGCGGATAACATTCAGTCATTAGATGACGAGGGGTCAGAGGACGATGAAGACCAGCCACTAGGAGAGCAGCTTATTAACAATAGTAATAATTCATCAGAAGAGGAAGAAGGGGCAGTAAATATTCCCGGTCGGCACACGCCGCCACAACAAGACCTACAACACGACCTCCCACAACAATTAAATATGCAGGCCACGCCGGCCATTAACCTCCCCTCATTTAAGGGAGAGAGGGGTGAAGCACATGAAAATTATTTTGAAGAAATGGACCGATTAGGAGTGGTTTTTGATTGAACGCCGGCACAAGCATTGAGTATGGTAAAACTAGGTATTAAGGGAAAGGCCCATGAATGGTTAAAAACGATTCCTGAAAATAGAAAGGACTCCATGGTTCACCTGAGAGCAGCAGTAGAGGAGACATTCAGAGATAGAAGACCAGGATGGCAGAAGCTTAGAGATTTGTTTGGACTGAAACAGGAGCCAGGGCAGTCGGCTCTGGATTTTGCGATTAGCCTGAGTAAATATAGAGTAGTGGGTGAGAATGATGATGCCATAACATCACCCTTCATCTCGGGACTAACACCTGCTATTGGAAAAGAAGTGGCAAAATTGCAGAATCAGACATTTCAAGATTTAATACAAGCCGAGACATGGTATGAGACACTGGAGAGGAAGACGGATGGAAAGAAGTCCAGCATTAATGCAATGGGCAAAATTGCAGAATCAGACATTTCAAGATTTAATACAAGCCGAGACATGGTATGAGACACTGGAGAGGAAGACGGATGGAAAGAAGTCCAGCATTAATGCAATGGGCCTATGTTTGGACCATGGATATGAAAGATTTGACAGCGAGATTGGGGGACGTAACAGATGCAATGCACGTGCAGAGCGCTCAGCTGGCTATGATGTCCACGGGACAGCAAAATAGCAACGAACAACCGACTGGGATGGAAAGCAGGCCAGACGGAGAGTATGGGCGTGCAGGTCAAAGACAGTACCATCAGTCGAGAGGAGGATGGAATGGGAATGCAAGGCCTCAGTTCTATGGAAGGAGAGAGGATGAAAGAGGCTATAGACAGTATGATGCAGTAGGAGGAGGTCCAGACGGGCAAATGAGAGATGCATTATTTGGGAATGGTCGTGGCTATTTTAATAGAAACCAAGGGGCAGGCCAAGGAAGATAGGAGAGTAGAGACAGGGGCCCCATAAGACAACCATTTGGCAGAGATTTTTTCTATAGGAGAGATAATTACAATAGAAATGCTGGAGGAGGAGTAAATAGGCCAGGTGGCCTCCAGAGGACGGGAGCCACTGACACAGGACGCACCAGTGCAGAAGCAGGTGAGGATAACAGGAAGTTTTGTGTCATCCATGGTACAGGTGGACACTCCACTGAAGCTTGCTTTTGGTACTCGAGGATTCAAGGCATGGGTAAAGAGACACAGGACAGTACAAATGATACACCTGGAGGACAAGGTGCGAGAGTGAGTAAAGCTGCAGATAAACAGGGAAACTAGAGGATGGGTCCGGATCCCCGTACAATATCAGCCTATGTTGGGCAGACGGACCGACAGAAAAACGGGGATATGGCAGCGATCCGATGTTTATGTCTATAAATATGGGGAGACATAACGTCCGATGTTTGGTGGACACTGGGGCCAGCGACTGTTTTGTAAGTGAGATATTCAGAAGAGAACTGACAATGGAAAATGTAAGGGATGTCTCACATAGCTACCAAAAAGTTGACTTTGGTAATTTTTTTTTTTTTGAAAATCAAAGTTTATTGAGCCTCTCACAATTTACAGAATCGTGGTAAATGAAGCACAACTAGAATTATAATCAAACATCTATCAGTAAGTCAAACACAATCATACAATCAAGAAAAAAAAAAAGCTACAAATCATATTCATACCGTTAAATAGATACCATATCAGATTGTACACCATATCAATTTTATAAAAAATACATATAGTTATAGACACAACAATGAATCATGAGAAATATATGTAATAATGATAAATAATGATAGACAAAACAAGCCCAGACAAACAAGAACAAAAGTAACACAGGCTAAGGCAGAAAAGTACAGGATTGTTGAAATTGCGTAATACGTCTAGTTCTGATATATTGGAAACTGTCAGAATAGAATGCAAAATTAAGAATCTTCCCATATTCTATGATTTTCATGTGGTGCCAAATTTGTGCTACAAAGTAATATTGGGAAGGAACCTTTTAGAAGATCTTAGGGCAGATTTGGTTGTGAAGGCAAGAAGGGTGAACCTGTTCACAGATATACCAGTGTCCAGCAAATTAAGTGTGGAGAACGAGCCAGGTCAGGAACATATTATACCTGTGGCGCCATGGAGAGAACCCACATGTAAGACGGCACAAAGAGATGTATTGTGCACACCATCTAATCTTAACATGGTCTGTGTGGGTAGGTGTGTTAACACAATAGGGACGAACTGGTGGATCAAAGTTATGAATCCGGGAAAGAATAATGTAAATGTGGGCCCGTTGGATATTTTGGCATATGTAGAAGAGGCTCAGATACCACAGAGGAATGAGGCTCTGTGGGGAGAAATATTGGAGATAAAAGAAGCAATGGCTGGTCATATGGAAAACATACAACTTCAAGCTATTAAAATTTTGACGGAGGAGAATGAAGTGGGAGATCAAGAAGAATATAAGAAAAAAGATGAGGAAAAGATAAGCAGGATAAGAGGGACTGACCTATCAGACTCGTGTCTGAGTGAGGCTGAGAAAGAGGAGTTCATCGAAATGTTTGTTAAGAACAGGGATGCAATTGCATATAGTGCGTCTGAGATGGGTCATTGCACTCTGTTCCCATTGAATCTGCATGTAGACGAGTCAGAGGGGCCGACTGCAGTAAGGCCATACAGGTACTCGCCACAAAAGTTAGAAATTATTGATGCTCAAATATAAGAATTATTAGATTTGGGGGTTATTGAGCCCAGTAATTCGGCATGGAGAAGCCCATTAGTGGTGGTTACAAAGGAAGGGAAGAAGCCCAGGCTATGTACTGATTACCGGTATTTAAATAGACTTACAAGAAAGGATAAATTTCCGATGCCGACCACCAGACAGCTCTTCCTGTATATGGCATATAAGAACCCGACAATGTTCACTGCAATGGACCTGCTTAGTGGATACCATCAATGTGAAATAGTTCCAGAGCATAGGCATTACACAACATTTGAATCGCCCAAGGGAGTATACCAGTATAGGCGTGTCCCATTTGGCTTGGCGGGAGCGCCATGGAATTTTACAAAGGTAATGGCCATTGCCCTCAGAGGATTGTTGCTCAGAACGTGTCTGGCGTACCTGGACGACGTGGTGGTATATAGCTCAGATTTCCAGAGCCATAAAGAAGGAGTGGAACAGGTGCTGCAAGCCCTGGTTAAGGCCGACTTAAAGGTCAAACCATCGAAGTGCGAATGGTGTCGTGCAGAGATAAATTTTTTAGGGTATCTGGTGAACAAGGATGGCTTAAAGGCACAGCCAAAACTTATAAAGAAAATTCAGAACGTCACAAGACCTCATTCCCATAAGACAGTTAAATCCTTTTTGGGATTATGTAATTATTATAGGGGGTTTATACCACAGTATAGTAAGACAGCAAGGCCATTGAATAAATTGACATCAGAATCAGTCCCATTCAATGGACAGAAGAGTGCGAGAACACATGTAAAATTATTAAAAGTAAACTGGTGAATCCTCCATTGCTAATACACCCACAAATAGGAGGTCAATTGATATACTCCTATACACCAATCATGCGATATCAAGTTAACTTTTTTCACTCGACAATAGTACATGCAGTTTCTGTAGGCGTCCCAAAAAGCTGAAGAGAAATATTTGTACATTTTAACACTAGTTATACAGTGGTCAACAGTGTCTGGTTCAGCTCCTCTAAAATAACCAATGTTTTCTGCAGGTATTATTTCCCAAAAGAAATTCTCTGAACATCCACATGCTACAGAACTTATATCATTGTCAGGTGTTTAACACTGTTTTCTATGGGGAAAAATGTTCATTTGAACAAATGTTCGTTTGAACAATTGTTCAAAAAAACATTTTCCAGTTTAACACTGTTTTCTATGGGGAAAAATGTTCATTTGAACAAATGTTCGTTTGAACACATGATTCAGAGGGCAACCATTTGTGACGTTCTCTGAAGAAAGCTTCACGTTTCTCAGGAATAATGACGTCTTCTATGTTCTCTGCACTTAAAGCAAAGTAAAAACTGTCAGTGTCCATTTCACACATTTCAAAGTCTTTCTCATCTATGTATTCAAGGAGAAAGTCGTAATAGAAGGCCAACATTTTAAGTTTGGTGTATTGGTATACCATGAAACCTATTTGAACTGGGAGGTCGTAGGTGATGGAGGTGGGCAAACAGGACAGTTCTAACGTGCTGTCGCTTATGTCTTGCACATCTTGCACTGACCAGTGCATGGCCAAACGTTTTGCTTTAGAGGGGTGAAGATACTTTGTTTGAACAAAGTTTTGTTTGTTGCATATGGTTTTACCGTATGAACCATTTCCCAAAAGTTTGTAGAGATCTGACAGAATTTTACAGTATATGTTTTCGTCACCCTTCCTCCTAGCTTTGGTGACTGCATCCATGAAGGGTAAAAAAGTCTGTTCTGGTGTGTATTCTATCAGAAGGTGTACTGTCGTAACTACCAAACCTTTCTCCAGGTACCACTTCAAGAGAGGAGTTCCCAACAATATTCCCTCAGCGTGGTAGCTGCCTATAAGTTGGCGTTGTGGTTGCTTCAGCTTACCTGCTGCTTCCAAGTAACGTTTCATATGTTCACCTACGTCATTTTTTCCTACTAGACAGTTTTTGAACACAGGTGTCATTGAATTTTTCTTTCAAAGATTCAGGTGTTTCTATGTCTACTTGGATAAGTCCAAAAGTTGTTCCTCTTGAAACCCCTCTCAGTATTTCTTCCTGACTTTTTCTACCTTGGCACGATGGCCTTTTAATTTCCCATTCACTTTTTGTTTTTTTTACACAAGCTTTCAGTTTTTTCTTTCATCCACATACACTCATACTTTTCCTCTACTTGGTAACCCAACGACTGAAGATATAGGGTAGTCAAAATCGTATTTTTGTTTTTTCTTCTAACCATGCCTTTCCGTTGGATTCTTTCAAAACTGATTTAGTGAGGTGACACATGTGACCATGCCAGTAGCACCCGTGAAATTGGTATACTTTTTTTGAAGCTGGATCATAGCCGTCCACTTTTATTTTTCTTGAACCTAATACAACCTCCCCGTAGTTGTATTGGTGTAATATTTTCACGTTGTCTATGACAGTTTTGTAGCGCAACCATTCTGTGGCTGAGTAGCTTATCTGTTGACTGCAGACAGCTTGAAAATCATTTTCTTTCCTGCGCACTACATAATAACCTGTGCAGTGTTCTTCACCCATGCACTTGAGGTACAAGCTGTTAGCGTCTACCCCTACTATGTGTCTGCATACTTTGCTTTGTGGCCCGTATTTTTTTTTGTCTTATTCTTGTTTCTCCACTTTTGTGATGTCTGTGAAATATAATAGAGGGGCCCCCTACTAAGTTGCGTCTGAGCAAGGAGTGAACATCCTTTTCTTTCTCACCGAAAAGAATGTAAGGTGTGGCATTAGGTGCAGTGTTGTTGAAAAGAAACTTCAAGGTCAGACCTGGCAAAGTTAAAACATCTTTGAACATGTCTACCCCACGGTCTATAAAAAATTTTGTGTGCTCGTTTATGGCTAAAACAAAGGGTTTCACGTCCAAGTTGTTGTAATATATCAAGTAGTCCTTCATAGTTTTCATTTTGTTTTCTGCCCAGGCCTTCTTACATTCAAGGTAATCTTCTTTGCTTATTCCACCACCTGACAAAGAACTGTAGAAGCAGTGGCGTGGAGGAAGAGCTTTGTTGTTCAGTTTTCTTACGTTGTCCATCCACTCGTAGGGAAAAAAACCTTTTTCAGCTTTCCCTTTAAGGTAGTTCGCATAGGAATAACCTGGTGCCAAATAGTTGAACATGTCAAGGAAAAGAAGATGGTCTGTGTACACTGCTATGTACTTGTTGCATTTTTTTATGGTTTTCATTTCTGTCTTGTCTGTGTCTATAAAAAAAGAATGAAATTCCTTTTTTATCAAATTAATGTCATACCTCCCAGAGTTGAAACCTAGGACAGGGACTCTTTCTATGTAGGTAAGAAGTTTTTCCTTCACTTCAAGAACATGGGAGATCTTTTTTTTCTTTTTTTTTGTTCTTCGCTGGAAAAACTTTGCTAGCTTTATGTTCTAATTCCTTTTGTTTTTCTTCTAGAGAGTCTAGTTCATCTAAAACATCTCTAAAATTCTCTTTAACCTGTTCTCCTATCATCTGTCCCAAGTTGTTTATGTGTTCCAACACATTTTTTACCAAAGGATCGTCGTCCCTGTTGGAATTTCTAACAAAACACACTGGTTCTGTATGTCCAGGAAAATCAGAAGCTACACTGGCAGAAAGGGGTATGTGTGTTTTTTCTATCACAGTGTTAGCATTTTCTGGGGATGGATTTTCAGGTTGGACGAAGTAGCTTTCAAAGTCAAAAACAATTTTATAGGGGTCTATTTTTTTTCTCAGGTGGACAAACTATTCCCAGTTCCTCTAAAACTTGAAAAAACTGTTTTGGATGGATTGTAAGCTCCACCTTTGTACCTGAAGCTGACTTTGGTGCAATCTTTTTTCACCCCATTGTGTTGCTTTAAAAGGAAACTACGAGTGAAAACTTTATGACACTTTTCACAGGGGTACATTTTACCATACAGTCCCATGTTAGTTATTAAACTTACATGGTTCCTGTGTAAGTTCAAGTTCATGATTTTTTTGGATGAACACATATTTGACCTTATAATTTTAGGTCGCCCCTTTTTTTTTACCAAAAGAGGGAAGGTAAAAAAATCTTATGTTCACTTGAAACACCTTTTCTAACCTGTCTAAATCTTTTATGTCAACGCCCTCAAAAGTCTCCTTGTTCACCCCTGGATAGGGTTCAAGGAAAAGCTCTTGAGTTTTTTCTAAAGATCCATACAAGAAGAAAGACAGACATCTAAAGAAACACAAGTTGTCCTTGTATCCCCTTTTGGTTTTAGGGTCTCTGTGAAAGTGCTGCATTCCTCTTTGCCTTAAACCTGGGGGAACAGTGTTCATTTTACCTAAAAGATATTCTCCTCCAGTAGCCCTTATGAGGGTAATGTTGGCGTTCACGTTGCCTATGACACTCCATTTAGTAGAGGGTCTTTGAGGGTCTTCTTTTATGTTATTTTCAATTAAATCTAAACACTCTGCAAAGTCTTTGAAAATGTAAGGGTCTCTATGAGTTTCACTGTCATAAAACAAAGACGAATTGTTGGCAGAAGCATGGAAATACATAACTTTCTCTTCTTCTTCCTCCTTAGAGGAAGACAACAACCTTCCAAAAGAGACAGACACTTTGTAAGCCATAACTTGATTTCTATGAATAGAGGTAAGAGCTTCTATGACCTGTTTGGCTCCCAAGTCTTTGTTAAAACTTGACATTCTGACATTGAAAATGGACTGAAGCTTACCAAGCACAGCCAAACCTGAAGCTATGGACTTGAAGTTGTCACGGTAACTGCTTTTATGCAAAGAATTTATTTCTATTTCTTTTGGAATTTCTAAGCTGTCGGAAAATTTTTCTCTCTTACAAGAAACTGAGTTACATAGAGTTTTACCACTGTTTTCTACAGTGACCAGGGATGTCTAGGGGTGTTACACATTGGACAGTTGACGGTGTAAAGTTGTTTTACCTTTTTGGGAGGCATTTTTTTTGTGGTTTCTTTCTCTAGTTTCACTTTATATTCAACATACAACTTAAAACTAAAACCTGTCCTGACTGAACATGGAGTACATTCAGGTTTCACTTAAGCAACTTAAACCTATGCTGGGCTATGTTGACTGAACATGGAGTACATTTAAATCTAACTACGAATGAACTAATATACATAATCATGTAAAGCACTGAATAAGGAGCTGTTGACCAGACACTATACAAAGTTGACCACTTACCCAGAGTAGAAATCGGTCGTCTCGTCTAGGAAGGGTCCAACACATGATTTGATGTCCTCCAGAATGAAGGGGGACACAGTGTGTCCACAGTGTGTGGCTGAGGGGGGCATCCTGTAGCTGGAAGACACCGAGGCGTTCATCTCCTCGACGTAGCTGGCCGTTCCTATATGAACTTTAGGAGTTCCCTTGTACAGGTTCACCAAAACCATAGCCCGTCCTCCACGGGGGTCGGTGCAGTCTTCATTCAAGGACAACAGGAGATTGTCCACCTTCCTCTCTCCAAGGGTAGCTCGGCAATGTAGCTCCTTGTACTTTCCAAGGATGCACTCTATCTGATCCACTAAGTTCTAGATTTAAGCACCGCTCGTAAGGTTTGTCCTCAAGCATACTCCCCTGATACTAGGTTCCCTGTATATTTCTATGCAGGCGTTATTATCCCCTTCCGGATAAAAAACTTGGTTGGGGGCAGGTGACTTCTCTTGAAATCCAAATCGAGCAGGCCATTTCTTTGCCACCAAAGGTACTAACCTGAAGCCCACAAGCTTGCTGGAATTACTGGGGGCAGTGCCCTCCCCAAACTTTTGTCTTTGTAACTTGTCTTTAGCAGATGGAATACCTGGGGCAGAACCAATTGGCTCGGCGGCATAGGAAGAAGTACCTGAAGAAACAGAAGCAGGGGCAGAGAGGGGTTTTCTTGTTGTAGGCGCGTTTCTGTCTTTTCTTCTTAGGCTCCCCTTCACTCTCACCGGGACAGGTTCTTTTCTCCGGCGGGGTTTTAAGCAGCTCCTCTACCGGAACCGGGAGAGAGTATTGGGGAGTAGGGCCAGTCAGATCTATGACCTCTACCTGTGAATACCCCCCTTGGTGAGCAGGTGAAGGTGTCCCTTGTGTTAAATCCACCACTTCGATGGGGTTGACTGCTCGTAATGATGATGTGAGGTCTATGACCTCTATTGGACTGACCTGGGGAGAAGGTTCCTCCGGAGTTGCTGGCGAGTAAGTGGTGGACGTAGGTGCTTCAGTGGGGGGCTGGTAGTTCAGAGGTGCCGGGGGATTGATGAATTCCCTGATGTCAAAATCGCCGTCGCCAGCTTCCTGAGGAGTGCGATCCCGGACGCGATCCAGGAAATCAGTGATTTCGCCATGAAGAGCTGCAAGAGCGGCTTCCTGTTCTCCTGCATCAGGCACTTCAGTTGGAAGCCGAGCAGGAGTTGCAGGTGGTTTTTCAGCGGTGGCTGGAGAGGTAGGAGGAGGGGCAACGCCCGACGTCTTTTCCACTGCCTGTTTAGGTGTGGGGCCAGATAGTGGAGCCAGTTTTTTAGCTGCTACCCTCCTGACACTAAGTCCCGTCTTCATGCGACCAGGCATTGTTCTCCTTCAGATGAAAGGGTTGCAGGGCTGGAAGGTGCAGGATCAGGATGGCGAACAGCAGACAAACGTCAGAAAAGGTTTGATGAAGACCGAGCAGCTCAAGCCTTCTTTATAGTAACTATCCTCATACGATCCTGGGACGTTCCCTAGTCGTTCAGATAACGTACAACCACGACCATGAGTCGTAGATAACCATGCTTTTCCATTCATAGTATGTGTTATGCTCAGACAGCGTTGTTTGGAGAAAAAAGGAAAAAACTGAACTCAATTAAAAACCGTGATAACGCTCAGTCAACGTTCAGTGTTCGGCGTGTAAGACGAATCTGGCTGTAACCGTTTTGTGATTAATGCAGACCATTCGTCATTTTTCAGAACGAGCTTCTTTCAAGCAGACATGGCTCACTTTTGTCCTTTGCCTTTGTCCTTGACCGTTGGTCACAAAAGGCATCAGGAGGTGTTTATTTCAGACATTAGGAGGGGCGTAGAAGAAGGTAAGGTGTGGGCTGTGTGGAAATTCTGTCCTGAAAATTTCAACAGGGATCTTTACATCCCTCCTATCTGTAACTTCAGACAATGCTTCTTGCACAACCAAACCACTGCTTTGGTTCCAAGTGGACCCTCTGTGAAAAAACTTATCTCAGAAGATGGGGAAAGTTTTTTTTTCAGGTGTTCTTTTGGGACATGGTGCCATGGTACACTTAATGTCGAGGCATTCCATTTCGTCTGGAAGTTCAAAAAAATTCATCTTAGACAGACAAAAACCCTTTTTTCTTAGGGATCAACCTTTGGGGGGAGGACCTGGTAATTCAGTTTTCATCGATTCTACTATGGTGAAGGCTTTAATTAAAGCCACTTTACTTCACCCAGACAAAATTACACACTCTGTAGGTTCAAAAATTGTCTATGAAAGAGGATTCAGGACAGAGATTACCCATGGGTGCTGTCATGTTGTGAGAGTAATAACTGAAATAACTGCCTCCCATGAAAAAAGTCAGCTCAAGGTGGTAACAGCCTACCCCGTATCTTATTTTTGGTCCTCCTAATTAAACTGAAAAAATAAACGATGATCCTCCGGGTAAGGCCCCAGGGCTAAACCCAGCCTTTTACATGTTTTCCCCTCTTTCACCATGCTCGACCACCGACCCTGACGTCTGTTTCGTCCTTGAGCAATAAATCATTTCAGAAAAGTGCGATAAGGAAAGACTGACAGGGTTCTTATAAAGGTTAAACGGGGACTAAACCATCATTTGATACAACAACCTTCGTCCTACCATGCCGCGTTACTCCCTGCAGCGTGTATTAGAACAACGTCACCCCGACGACACTCAAGTCCTAATGTACGTTAGGGAAAGAAAGGAAATTATATGTTGCACTTCAAGCTGTTTCAGGTATGTGTGCAAATACTTCAAAGAAACTATTCTTCACCAGAAAAAATTAAACATAGTTTTTTCTTCAGTTGAATCAAGTTTTATATCCAAAGACAGAAAACCCTTGAGGAAAATGGTTTTGAGTCATAACTTGTCAAAATTTTCAGCGGTGGAAACCTTGGGTTATGCCCTAATGTATGGAAGAAAGGGAAAGGGTCCACTGAAAAACCCCTTCCATTTGGAAGCATTGAAAGCGGCAGAAGATCATCACGCCAAAGAAAATACCCACCAACTTAACCATCGTCTTGATTTCTTCATGTCTATTTTGGACCTTCTAGCTAAGCGCTTAGAAACCAAAACTTTGTTTTCATCCTGCCCCATTTTTCACATCCCATCATCGTCCCTGGATCGTTTCAGTGTGGAGGAGAAAGAAAAAGTGTGGTTTTATCTGGCTATGTGGTGCACCAAGCTGACCTCCCTTACTCACTGTTTTCACCACAATCAGCTCGCTTTACACACAACATGATAACAAATCCAAACGAATGAAGAACGATGTAACAGGCTAACCTAAAGAGGGAAATGTATGGTAGGGTAATATAGGATAGGGTAGAATAGGGTAGGGTAATATAGGGTAGGGGTAGGGTAGGGTAGGGTAGGGTAGGGATTGGTTGGGGTGGGTTTAAAAAACTATGGGGTGGGGGGGTGGGGGCACCCCTCAAGTATGGGGGGTTTGGGGCTTGTTGGCCCGGGCTGGCCGCCCAAATAACCCACCTAACCCACCCACCCACCTAAACCACCCACCCACCTACCCTACCCTACACTGCCCTACCCTATATAAGTTTACTGTATGCTTTCTAGCCTGTCATAACCTACCTACCTACCTGCCTACATAACTTCCTGGATACCTTTCTTGCTGCTATGGAGTTTTACCTTTCGGACGAGTTGTTATTCAAGATCAGTGAAAAAATATCAGAAAAAGACTACCCTCGATTAGGGGTTTATTTAGGACTCAGACTAAGTTTGATGGATTACATGGAAAAAACACCATCTCTTCGTTCTATGGGGAGAGAAATGTTTATGACTGATAGTCACAGATCATCGTCAAATGGGTTGGCAAGGGGGTCCCAAAAAAAATTAGCTGTAGCATCTATTCCTTTTGCATACATAAACTACAAGTGTTGGTGCATAGGGCCCATATATGAGGGAAGGTTATATATGTTAAGTTTTTCTGTACCAGCTCGCCGAAGTGAGGTATGTCAATTACCGCGAGGACACGTCTACGACCTTACCCCTATGCAGAGATACACGGGAAACACATATTCCACATTAATTATACCCCAATATTTGTTAATGATATCTAAGAAAACACCCCAAGCATTACAGGAAATTGTGTTTCTTCTACATTTTTGGCCTTTTCATGCTATTTTTAGCTACAGAGAGGATAACACGTCTTCTGAAAAGCCTAGCATAAACTGACATGCTTCTTTCCAGTTAGCACCACTCCTTGAAAAGAAGACATATGCAAGTTATTTTATCATGAACAGATAGCTTATCCCTTCAGCTTTACAATGGTATATAGATTTGGGGGTCCTAGATTGATGTGCAGAGCTAGAAATAGGTCGTAGACGTGTCCTCGTCGCGTTTGCGAGACACCGCGAGAATGCAAAATAGAGTGAAAATGCCTGTAATTGGTTCCTATGATATTCCATTGATATGTACTGGTCTTAAGTGTTTACTATACATCAGCTCACCTCTGTTACACCCTCTTACAGTGGAATTAGCCTGGTTTCATTAAATAAAAGTTATACATGTTTGGTCATTTTTTTTTGCTATAGAGTATTTTTCATCGGAAAACCATAAAATATGACTTTCTTACTTATAGGTTGATGGCATTTGGGGGCTAAGTAGTTTGGTACACTACCTCTTGGTGCTATTAACTGAAATATAAGGATGGGAGACCATGTAATCTAGGCTAAGATGCTTAATATGCGGTCGTAGACGTGTCCTCGCGGTCGTAGACGTGTCCTCGCGTCGCTAGATAGCTTAGCACTACTGCCTCCCTTGGTCATTTCTTTGGGCATTACCCTCCCTTGGTCATTTCTTTGGCCATTGCCCTCCCCTGATTGTCTTGATGGTTTCCAGCTAAGAATAGGGACACACACATGTAACAAAAACACAAAAAGATTTATTGAACAGGTTATCACACCGTAAAAGGTTGGAACATATGTACAACCCATATCCCCCCAGGTAATGCGCTATTATTACTAGATCATCATCATCATCACACCGTAAAAGGCTGGAACATATGTACAACCCAGGTTCATACCTATGGAGTTCATTCTATTCAAACCATATTTGTCATTGGCCATTAGTAAGTTTGTCTAAATGTGAGTTCATTTCTTGGTGGCCCTGGTGCACCTCCTACCAACTTCTATCTTTGGCTTCTTAGCAGTGGGTTTCTGAGCAGTGGGTTTCTTTGCTGTTTGTTCCTTTGCAGGTGCCTTAGCTTTCTTGCTGAGAGGGATAAGTTCAACAATGGGCAAGTCATCAAAGTCTTCATCATCAATGGTTTTTCTGATAGCGGCCAGGTGGGCATCGTCGTCTGAGTCATATCCACTATCAATAATGTCAAATTCATCCTCAGAATCATCAGGTATGGTATCATCAATCTCGTTGGCCTCAAGAATGCGAGTGGGCATCCACCCCTCGCAGTTGGGTTCTAGGGTCCCATTCACCAGACAGCAGGGGCGATAGCAACTTGTCTTCCGGATGAAGATTTTGCCCTCATGCACAATCGCATGGTGGATGTGGCTGATGCCCTTTACTTCAGGGGAATTCCAGGCTTTGACAGCCTTTGTCGAGGTTCTAACCTGTGACTCGGTAACGTGGATGACATTTACCTTAGTCACAGGTAGACTTGCCGACAGAAGTCAGAGGCGGACTGGATGGGCTTGTCCGTCTTGACAAGTCTGTCGGCAAGGCTCTTCAGGGCTCCTCCAACCCCATAACATGGGCCTTTGCCATGGCCAGATTCTAGCCAATTCCAGGCTGCGCTGAGGTTGAAGGAGGCCTGGAACCTTGACAACATGTTAATCGTAAATCTATTGCGGTATTGCGAGCTAGGGGAGTCAGTGATGAAGTTGATATGTTGAAGGTGTGGATGATCCTGCTTCAGTTTGGGAATGAGCTCTTGAATGAAGCTCCATGTGGTGCTAAATTTGTGATCAGTCACACTGGTTACACCAACGTAGGTTTTGGTAATAATCTCACCATTCTGTGCCCTGCATTTAACAACCATGGGATGTAGAGTCACCTGGTCTTTTGAGTAATAGGCTGCAGACACCTCCGGCAGGTAGCTGCAGTTCCAATTTTCCGCATAGTCCATCTGGACTATGCAGTGCCCCACGGGAAGCATCTGCAGCATCATCTGCATTTGTTCGTATTGAATGGCTACACGCCGGCAATGCTCCCTGAATATTGGGAGGGATTCCTCCATCAGTACTACAAAGTCCTCTTTGAGGAAGGTCTTTGTCACAAGCTTTGTGTGGGTGACTGTGCGCCCCTCATGCTTCTTCTCAACCTTTTCCCATCGTTGAAATGTGAATGCTGTCTGAGGCACTTCCTCGATGATCTCTCTGATCTTATCATCAGTATACAACACTAGGTTAGCATGAATCTTGCACAGGCAGACGCTGCGCTTCATATACTTATTGAGTTTGATCATCTTTTGTTTGTCCTTCCTAGCCCTCCGGAATGTGGAGAAGCTGGAGGGTTTGACAGGATTTTCAACACAATAATTTTGTGTAAATTTACTAAGGTATCGGAGAGGGCGTAGGTTTTGCCTTTTTTGTTGTGTTTCTTGTCTGGTAACTCGTAGGCGTTATCTTCACGGATCAGGAATGCTACGATTACCTCCTTTAGCTCTTGCGATGTTAATTTACGGGCTTCAGATACCCTACCACTTTTAAAGATGTAGTCTAATGGTATCTGAGAGGGGGCCTATAGTTCCATGCACATGCTCCGTGGCTGGGGTCTGGAACAGCGCTTTTTTTATATCTGTTGTACTGTTCTGCACCTGCTGTTTAGTGACAGTGTAAGGTAGCAGGACTTTAACCCTGTCCTGGTCTGGTGTTATGTTGAGTGATCCGGCCAAAATTTTGCGGGTTTCGGTCCTAGGAGTCACGGATTGGGGTGGTTCCTGGGGTGCCTCAGGTGGTTCCTGGGGTGCCACAGGTGGTTCCTGGGGTGGCTGGGGCACCTGGGGTGCCACAGGTGGTGGCTGGGGTGCCTGGGGTGCCACAGGTGGTGGCTGGGGTGCCTGGGGTGCCACAGGTGGTTGCTGGGGTTCCTGGGGTGCCACAGGTGGTTCCAGGAGTGGCTGGGGCGCCTGGGGTACCACAGGTGGTTCCTGGGGTAGCTGGGGTGCTTGAGCTGCCTGTGGAAGTTTAGGATGTGTGGTAGACTTTTTCTTTTCCTTCTCGAGCTCCTTCCTCAGGGCTTCCATCTCACGGTGTGCAATGTCAAGGTCCCTGTTGAGTTTCCTCACTTTAGGCAAGCGCGAGAAGGGCAATGCCACCACCATCCGTCTAGAAATTTAATGAATGTACCCAAAAGGTAATTAATTTTCATTGTTTCACTCAAAGATGACAAAGAGAAAAAAGATTTAAAAGTGTACATATATATCTTTATTTAAAAATATATCTTTTTATTTAAACATATATCTCTGTGTCTTTTTTAAACATACATTATATATCTCTTAATTTCAATATATATATATATATATATATATATATATATATATATATATAGTGGCGTAGACCGAGGGGTCGGGGGAACCACCGACCCCGGAGTCACGTCAGACGTTCTCGTATTACCATATACCGTAATCTCTCGCGTATAAGGCGCACCTCGCGTATAAGGCGCACCTAGAGTTGAAGAATATTGTCAAAAAAATCAAAAAATCATAACTTTGGTTCTACTGAATGGATTTTCAAAATTCAAAAAGCTATGTGTAGCTAGGGCCCCCACACCCCCCTGAACCCCCCTATGTTATTTTCTTGAAATAGGGGGGAGTGTAGCATATCAAAATAAAGCTCTTGGTGTCCCCCTTGTGGATCCAGGAAGAACTAAAACCCCTCGTATAAGACGCGCCTTATACGCGGGAGATTACGGTATGTATGTCGGTGTAGACCGAGGGGTCGGGGGCGATGCCGAAACCGTCCTGGTGCGGGGGCGGAGGAGCCGCCGACCTCGGAGTCACACCCAAAAACGTTCCATTTACCTGCGTTCGGAGGAGGGTTCCTCCGACGCTGGATCTCTGTCGGAGACGCCAGCGTTGGAGGAACGGGAAGCGTATAAATAGGAGGGGATCGACACCTTGAGGCAGTCTGGATCCACGGGTGCTGGTGTCTACATCTTCAGGCTTCCCCTCCATAGGCTAGGAGTTACACAAGGATACTTAGCTGGTGTGGCAGAGAATGCCAGGCAATAAAGTGTCATTAATAACAAGAAGCCGAGTTGTGTGATACTTCCGCATTACAATAGTGGACTCCGATAAAAACACTACATTGGTGACAGCGGTGTTTTTCTACGGACCCACACTGATAAGAGGAAGGATAAGATGGCAGAAGCAGCACCGATTCCAGACTGGGAGGCGGAGACAGGAGATGGCCGCGAGGAGCGAGGAACACTGCTAGAAGTGGTGGACGAGGATATCACGATGCGGAGACCGGGACTGGAGAGACCAGCAGAGGAGGCCCCCGAACGGCAGGCAGAGCCGTTGGAGCGGGAGCAGTTGGAGGAAGGCCCGGGAGTGGAAGAAGATAGCAGGAAGAGAAGGGAGGAGCGGCCCAATCCTGCAGATCTCCTGTGGCCATGGGAGAAAGAAGGTACAGGCCCAGGGGACGAGGACAGATGCCAGAAACAGAAGTGGAGAGTAGTATATACATGCAAACTGAGCGCAATGGATTAGCTACTAACTAGGTCATGACCTACTGGTAGACCGGAAGTGACCTAGTTTCAGCCAATCAGAGGGCTGGCTTTGACAGGAAGTGACGTCATAAGGTCATGACCTAGTTTTTTCGACCAATCAGAGAGCTGGATTCCATTTGACCTAGTGACCTGACCTAGTTACATAAATTAAAAGAATTGCGCAATACCTAGAGCTGACCTACTTGCAAACCGGAAGTGACCTACTAACCTACTTGCAAAAACGTATGACCTACGTATGAGGGTGCATTGCGCAATGCTTGTAAGAATTTACACAATGTTCTGATGCAATACTTTTATGGATTTACGCAATACTTATGACTCATTTTGTTATGTCTCTTCATTTCATGCATTAAAATAAAACACAACTCATTTATTTCACATAACAGATTATATTTTTTTATTAGACACAATATTTACAGATGAAGACAGATTTTCCATTTCCGGGGCGTGCACATATACTACAAAAACATTTGTTGTGTGTGAATTTACTTGCTTGATACCAGCTTTGGCCAGTGAGACTAGTTTTCCATGTGTTGTGGAAACAATAACTGTTAAGTTTGGCTATGTTAGATATAGCATGCTCGAACAAAGCCTGGGCCAGGAAGTAAGTTTGACTGTTTTTGGGTCCAGGTAAAAGACCAGATAAAAAACCATCCTTAAAGTTTACCTCAAAGGAGAAATGATTTTTCACTCCAGGTATACTTAAGGCATGAAGTTCCAGAGAGACCTGCAGACATGTGAAACAAATAGTTTTAGCAATAGCAGATACTTCCAGTTTACAATTACACTGACAAAACACTCCTACTATGGGATTACATTCTAACTCTTGGAGAGTAAGAGCAAACTTTCTTACACTTCCTAAAGTGTACCTTGTGTAGTGTCTTGGGCAGCCAGGTTCAGTGTGCAATTGATATACTCCTATACACCAATCATGCATTATCAAGTTAACTTTTTTCACTCGACAATAGTACATGCAGTTTCTGTAGGCGTCCCAAAAAGCTGAAGAGAAATATTTGTACATTTTAACACTAGTTATACAGTGGTCAACAGTGTCTGGTTCAGCTCCTCTAAAATAACCAATGTTTTCTGCAGGTATTATTTCCCAAAAGAAATTCTCTGAACATCCACATGCTACAGAACTTATATCATTGTCAGGTGTTATAGAAGAAGCTTGATTATATGAAGCAACACTTTGTAAAACTGGACGCATGTAATAGTCATAAGGTGGAGTTTCTGTGGTTTGCTCCACAAGCATAGCTTCTAAACTTTCCATGTTAAAATGGTTGCTTAAATCTAACCAGATACTAATAATCTGGTGAACGTGACGCTATGAGTTAAGAAATCTGGTACCACTTTTTTTCTGTTCCAACTTAATTTCTTCAGCGCCGGATTTTTTATTTTTTGTCGTGAACATGTACAGCGTTCACTTTTGTGAAAAGTTTTTTTTTATTTTTGGGTGATACAGTTCACTTTTCTTACTTTTTTATTAGTTTTTTTTCATGATACAGTACACATTTTTTTACCTTTGTTTTTTATTTGAAAAATGTTCATTTGAACAAAAAATATTTTCCAGTTTAACACTGTTTTCTATGGAAAAAAATGTTCATTTGAACAAATGTTCGTTTGAACAATTGTTCAAATGAACATTTTCCAGTTTAACACTGTTTTCTATGGGAAAAAATGTTCATTTGAACAAATGTTCGTTTGAACAATTGTTCAAATGAACATTTTCCATTTTAACACTGTTTTCTATGGGGAAAAATGTTCATTTGAACAAATGTTCGTTTGAACAATTGTTCAAATGAACATTTTCCATTTTAACACTGTTTTCTATGGGGAAAAATGTTCATTTGAACAAATGTTCGTTTGAACAATTGTTCAAATGAACATTTTCCATTTTAACACTGTTTTCTATGGGGAAAAATGTTCATTTGAACAAATGTTCGTTTGAACAATTTTTCAAATGAACATTTTCCATTTTAACACTGTTTTCTATGAAGGAAATTTGTTCATTTGAACAATTTGTTTAAAACTTTTTTTCTTTCAACGAAATGTACAACTGGAAGTGAAACTAGAAAAAGAAACCATTTTTTATATAGAAAGGGGTAGGGTGCTTACACCGTCTTCACATACTTGTCTCTTTATGTACTGATAGGTTAGACCTTGTTTCCTTTGAGAGTAAGTCGTAACGCTGTGGTTAACTACTTTAAATCCTTTGTTGACTACCGTGACAACATTTTCACTGTCCAGTACTTCTTTGTACTTGTCAGTGGTCAGGGGGTTTTGTTTTTGAATTACACCTTTGCAACTCATTTTAACGGGCACATTTACTCCTGTGCCTATGTAACATTTGGAGTTCAAGGCAGTCATTTCGTCACCTTCCCACTCCACTTTGAATAACCCGGGGGTTCTCTTGTCAAACGCCAGACGGCTCTTACAACATGGTTGAGGCAGCCACAGCTCACCCAATACTTTGGTCTGAACATAGGTCTCTCTGTGGTGACTGTTGTCACATGATTCAGAGGGCAACCATTTGTGACGTTCTCTGAAGAAAGCTTCACGTTTTTCAGGAATAATTACGTCTTCTATTTTCTCTGCACTTAAAGCAAAGTAAAAACTGTCAGTGTCCATTTCACACATTTCAAAATCTTTCTCGTCTATGTATTCAAGGAGAAAGTCGTAATAGAAAGCCAACATTTTAAGTTTGGCATATTGGTATACCATGAACCCTATTTGAACTGGGAGATCGTAGGTGATGGAGGTGGGCAAACAGGACAGTTCTACCGTGTTGTCACTTATGTCTTGCACATCTTGCACTGACCAGTGCATGGCCAAACGTCTTGCCTTAGAGGGGTGAAGATACTTTGTTTGAACAAAGTTTTGTTTGTTGCATATGGTTTTTCCGTATGAACCATTTCCCAAAAGTTTGTACAGATCTGACAAAATTTTACAGTCTATATTTTCGTCGCCCTTCCTCCTAGCTTTGGTTACTTCGTCCATGAAGGGTAAAAAAGTCTGTTCTGGAGTGTATTCTACGAGAAGGTGTACTGTCGTAACTACCAAACCTTTCTCCAGGTACCACTTCAAGAGAGGAGTTCCCAACAAAATTCCCTCTGCGTGGTAGCTGCCTATAAGTTGGCGTTGCGGTTGTTTTAGCTTACCTGCTGCTTCCAGGTAACGTTTCATATGTTCACCTACGTCTTTTTTTCCTACTAAACAGTTTTTGAAAATAGGTGTCATTTCACTGAATTTTTCTTTCAAGTATTCAGGTGTTTCTATGTCTACCTGGATAAGTCCAAAAGTTGTTCCTTTAGAAACCCCTCTCAGTATTTCATCCTGACTTTTTCTGCCTTGGCACAACGGTCTTTTAATTTCCCATTCACTTTTTGTTTCTCTGCACAAGTTTTCAGTTTTTTCTTTCAACCACATACACTCATACTTTTCCTCTACTTGGTAACCTAACGATTGAAGATATAGGGTAGTCAAAATGGTATTTTGGTTTTTTTCTTCTAACCATGCCTTTCCATTGGGGTCTCTCAAAACTGATTTAGTGAGGTGACATATGTGACCATGCCAGTAGCACCCGTGAAACTGGTATACTTTTTTTGAAGCTGGATTATAACCGTCCACTTTTATTTTCCTTGAACCCAATACTACTTCCCCGTAGTTGTATTGGTGTAATATCTTGACTTTGTCTGTCACAGTTTTGTATCGCAACCATTCTGTGGCTGAGTAGCTAATTTGTTGACTGCAAACAGCTTGAAAATCGTTTTCTTTCCTGCGCACCACATAATAACCTGTGCAGTGCTCTTCACCCATGCACTTGAGGTACAAGCTGTTAGCATCTACCCCTACTATGTGTCTGCATACTTTGCTTTGTGACCCGTATTTTTTTTGTCTTATTCTTGTTTCTCCATTTTTGTGATGTCTGTGAAAAATAATAGAGGGACCCCCTACTAAGTTGCGTCTGAGCAAGGAGTGAACATCCTTTTCTTTCTCACCAAAAAGAATGTAAGGAGTGGCATTAGGTGCAGTGTTGTTGAAAAGAAACTTCAAGGTTAAACCTGGCAAAGTTAAACCGTCTTTGAACATGTCTACCCCACGATCTATAAAAAATTTTGTGTGCTCGTTTATGGCTAAAACAAAGGGTTTAACATCCAGGTTGTTGTAATATATCAAGTAGTCCTTCATAGTTTTCATTTTGTTTTCTTTCCAGACCTTTTTACATTCAAGATAATCTTCTTTGCTTATTCCACCACCCGACAAAGAACTGTAGAAGCAGTGGCGTGGAGGAAGAGCTTTGTTGTTCAGTTTTCTTATGTTGTCCATCCACTCGTAGGGAAAAAAACCTTTTTCAGCTTTCCCTTTTAGAAAGGCTTTCAGGTAGTTTGCGTAGGAATAACCTGGTGCCAAATAGTTAAACATGTCAAGGAAAAGAAGATGGTCTGTGTACACTGCTATGTACTTGTTGCATTTTTTTATGGTTTTCATTTCTGTTTTGTCTGTGTCTATAAAAAAAGAATGAAATTCCTTTTTTATCAAATTAATGTCATACTTTCCAGAGTTGAAACCTAGAACAGGGACTCTTTCTATGTAGGTAAGAAGTTTTTCCTTCACTTCAAGAACATGGGAGATTTTTTTTTTGGGATTTTTTTTGTTCTTTGCTGGAAAAACTTTGCTAGCTTTATGTTCTAGTTCCTTTTGTTTTTCTTCTAGAGAGTCTAGTTCGTCTAAAACATCTCTAAAATTCTCTTTCACCTGTTCTCCTATCAACTGCCCCAAGTTGTTTATGTGTTCCAACACATTTTTAACCAAAGGATCGTCGTCCCTGTTGGAATTTCTGACAAAACACACTGGTTCTGTATGCCCAGGAAAATCAGAAGCTACACTGGCAGAAAGGGGTATGTGAGTTTTTTCTATCACAGTGTTAGCATTTTCTGGGGACGAATTTTCAGGTTGGACGAAATAGCTTTCAAAGTCAAAAACAATTTTATAGGGGTATATTTTTTTCTCAGGTGAACAAACTATTCCCAGTTCCTCTAAAACTTGAAAAACTGTTTTGGATGGATTGTATGCTCCACCTTTGTACCTGAAGCTGACTTTGGTGCAATCTTTTTTCACCCCATTGTGTTGTTTCAAAAGGAAGCTACGAGTGAAAACTTTATGACACTTTTCACAGGGGTACATTTTACCATACAGTCCCATGTTAGTTATTAAACTTACATGGTTTCTGTGTAAGTTCAAGTTCATGATTTTTTTGGATGAACACATGTTTGACCTTATAATTTTAGGTCGCCCCTTTCTTTTACCAAAAGAGGGAAGGTAAAAGATTCTTATGTTAACTTCAAACATTTTTTCTAACCTGTCTAAATCTCTTATGTTAACACCCTCAAAAGTCTCCTTGTTCACCCCTGGATAGGCTTCTAGGAAAAGCTCTTGAGTTTTTTCTAAAGATTCATACAGGAAGAAAGACAGACATCTAAAGAAACACAAGTTGTCCTTGTACGCCCTTTTGGTTTTAGGGTCTCTGTGAAAGTGTTGCATTCCTCTTTGTCTTAAACCTGGTGGAACAGTTTTCATTTTACCTAAAAGATATTCTCCTCCCGTAGCCCTTATCAGTGTGATGTTGGCGTTCACGTTGCCTATTACACTCCATTTAGTAGAGGGTCTTTGAGTGTCTTCTTTAATGTTGTTTTCTATTAAATCTAAACACTCTGCAAAGTCTTTGTCGTCCCTTATAAAAATGTAAGGGTCTCTATGACTTTCACTGTCATAGAACAAAGACGAGTTGTTGGCAGAAGCATGAAAGTACATGACTTTCTCTTCTTCTTCTTCCTCCTTAGAGGAAGACAACAACCTTCCAAAAGAGACAGCCACTTTGTAAGCCATAACTTGATTTCTATGAATAGAGGTAAGCGCCTCTATTACCTGTTTGGCTCCCAAGTCTTTGTTGAAACTTGTCATTCTGACGTTGAAAATGGACTGAAGCTTACCAAGCACAGCCAAACCTGAAGCTATGGACTTGAAGTTGTCACGGTAACTGCTTTTATGCAAAGAATTTTTTTCTATTTCTTTTGGAAGTTCTAAGCTGTCGGAAAAAGTTTCTCTTCTACAAGAATCTGAGTTACATAAAGTTTTTCCACTGTTTTCTACAGTAACCAAACGTGGAGGTCTAGGGGTGTTACACATTGGACAGTTGACGGTGTAAAGTTGTTTTACCTTTTTGGGCGGCATTTTTTTTTTTAAGGTTTCTTTTTCTTGTTTCACTTTATGTTCTATATACAAACTTATAACTAAAACCTAACCTAAGTATACATGGAGTACATATGGAACTTAAACCTACGCTGGGCTATGTTGACTAAAAACGGAGTACATCTAAATCTAACTACAAATTAGCTGATATACATGATAATGTAAAAGCACTGAACAAGGAGCTGTTGACCAGACACTATACAAAGTTGACCACTTACCCAGAGTAGAAATCGGTCGTTTCGTCTAGGAAGGGACCAACTCGTGATTTTATGTCCTCCAGAATGAAGGGGGACACAGTGTGTCCGCAGTGTGTGGCTGAGGGGGGCATTCTGAAGCTGGAAGACACCGAGGCATTCATTTCCTCCACGTAGCTGGTTGTTCCTATGTGAACTTTAGGAGTTCCCTTGTACAAGTTTACCAGGACCATAGCCCGGCCTCCACTGGGGTCGGTGCAGTCTTGGTTCAAGGACAACAAAAGATTATCCACCTTCCTCTCTCCAAGGGCAGCTAGGCGGTGTAACTCCTTGTACTTTCCTAGGATGCACTCTATCTGGTCCACTAAGTTCCTGAATTCACGCGCCTCTAGGTTCAAGCACCGCTCGTAAGGTTTGTCCAGGTAGGTTCTCAAGCATACTCCCCTGATGCTAGGTTCCCTGTATATTTCTATGCAGGCGTTGTTATCCCCTTCCGGATAAAAAACTTGGTTGGGGGCAGGTGACTTTTCTTGGAAACCAAATCGAGCAGGCCACTTTTTTACCACCAAAGGCACTGACCTGAAGCCCACAAGCTTGCTGGAAGAACTGGGGGCAGTGCCCTCCCCAAACCTTTGCCTGTGTGACTTGTCTTTAGGAGAAGGAACACCTGGGACAGAACCAATTGGCTCGGCACCATAGGATGAAGTCGCTGAGGAAACTGAAGCAGGGGTAGAGACAGGGGTTTTCTTGTGGTAGGCGCGCTTCTGTCTTTTTTTCTTAGGCTCCCCTTCTCTCTCACTGGAACAGTTTCTTTTTTCCGGCGGGCTTTTAAGAAGCAGCTCCTCTACCGGAACTGGGAGAGAGTACAGAGGAGAAGGGCCGGTTAAATCTATAACCTCTACCTGCGAATACCCCCCGCGGTGAGCAGGTGAAGGTGTCCCTTGTGTTAAGTCCACCACTTCTATGGGTTTAACTGCCGGTGATGAGGTTGTAAGGTCTATAACCTTTATTGGACTGACCTGGGGAGAAGGTTCCTCCGGAGTCACGGGTGAGTAAGAGGCGGACGTAGGTGCTTCAGTGGGGGGTTGGTAGTTCAAAGGTGCCGGGGGATTGATGTATTCCCTGATGTCAAAATCGCCGTCGCCAGCTTCCTGAGGAGAGCGATCCCGGACGCGATCCAGGAAATCAGTGATTTCGCCATGAAGAGCTGCAAGAGCGGCTTCCTGTTCTCCTGCATCAGGCACTTCAGTTGGAAGCCGAGCAGGAGTTGCAGGTGGTTTATCAGGGGAGGCTGGAGAGGTAGGAGGAGGGGCGATGCCCGACGTCTTTTCCTCTGTCTGTTTAGAAGTAGTAAAAGTTAGTGGAGCCAGTTTTTTAGCTCCTCCTCTCCTGACACTAAGTCCCGTCTTCATGCGACCAGGCATTGTTCTCCTTGAAGATGAAAGGGTGGCAGGGCTGGAAGGTGCAGGAGCAGAACGGCGAACAGCAGACAAACGTCAGAAAAGGTTTGATGAAGATCGAGCAGCTCAAGTCTACTTTATAGTAACTATTCTGATACGATGCTGGGACGTTCCCTTGTCGTTCAGATAACGTACAACCACGTCCATGAGTCGTAGATAACCGTGCTTTTCCATTCATAGTATGTTTTACACTTAGTCAGTGTTGTTTTGGAAAAAAGTAAAAAGCTTAACTCAAATAAAAAACGTGATAACGTTCAGTCAACGTTCAGGGTGAGGCTTGTAAAACGAATCTTGTTGTTACCATTCTGTAATTAACGCAGACCATTCGTCATTTATCAGAACTAGCTTCTCTCAAGCAGACATGGCTAACTTTTGTCCTTTGCCTTTGTCTTTGACCGTAGGTCACAAAAGGCGTCAGGAGGTGTTTATTTCAGACATCAGGAGGGGCGTAGAAGAAGGTAAGGTGTGGGCTGTGTGGAAATTCTGTCCTGAAAATTTGAACAGGGATCTTTACATCCCTCCTAACTGTAACTTCAAACAATGCTTTCTGCACAACCAAACCACTGCATTGGTTCCTGGTGGACCCTCTGTGAAAAAACTTATCTCAGAAAATGGGGAAAGTTTTTTTTCAGGTGTTCTTTTGGGACATGGTGCCATGGTACACTTGATGTCTAGACATTCCATTTCCTCTGGAAGTTCAAAGAAATTCATTTCAGACAGACAAAAACCCTTTTTTCTAAGGGATCAACCTTTGGGGGGAGGGCCTGGTAATTCAGTTTTCATCGATTCTACTATGGTGAAGGCTTTAATTAAAGCCACTTTACTTCACCCAGACAAAATTACACACTCTTTAGGTTCAAAAATTTTCTATGAAAGAGGATTCAGGACAGAAATTGGACACAATTACCATGGATGCTGTCATGTTGTGAGAGTTATAACTGAAATAACTACCTCCCATGAAAAAGGTCAGCTGAAGGTGGTAACAGCCTACCCCGTATCTAATTTTTGGTCCTCCTAATAAAACTGAACAAAAATAAACGATGATCCTCCGGGTAAGGCCCCTGGGCCAAACCCACCCTTCCACATGTTTTCCCCTCTTTTCAGAACGCTCAGGCACTGACCCTGACGTTTGTTTCGTCCTTGAGCAATAAATCATTTCAGGAAAGTGCGATAAGGAAAGACTGACAGGTTTCCTATAAAGGTTAAACGGGGACTAAACCATCGTTATTTGACACGACAACCTTCGACCTACTATGTCGCGTTACTCCCTGCAGCGTGTATTAGAACAACGTCACCCCGACGACACTCAAGTTCTGACATACGTGAGGGAAAGAAATGAAATTATATGTTGCTCTTCAATTTGTTTCAGGTACGTGTGCAAATACTTGAAAGAATGTGTTCTTCACCGGAAAAAATTATACTTAGTTTTTTCTTCAGTGCAATCAAGTTTTACATCCAAAGACAGAAAAACCTTGAGGAAAATGGTTTTGAGTCATAACTTGTCGAAATTTTCAGCGGTGGAAACCTTGGGTTATGCCCTGAAGCATGGAAGAAAGGGAAAGGGCCCACTGAAAAACCCCTTCCATTTGGAAGCATTGAAAGCGGCAGAAGAGCATCACGCCAAAGAAAATCCCCGCCTACTTAACCAGCGTCTTCATTTCTTCATGTCTATTTTGGAACTACTAGCTGAGTGCTTAGAAACCAAAACTTTGTTTTCCTCCTGCCCCATATTTCACATCCCATCATCGTCCCTGGATCGTTTCAGTGTAGAGGAGAAAGAAAAAGTTTGGTTTTATCTGGCTATGTGGTGCACCCAGCTTATCTCCCTTACTCACTGTTTTCACCACAATCAGCTCGCTTTACACTCAACGTCATAACAAATTTAAACGAACGAAGAACGATGTAACATGCTTACCTAAACAGGGGGAAGGGAATGGGAGAGATATATAGAATAGGATAGAATAGGGTAGGATAATATAGGGTAGGGTAGGGTAGGGTAGGGTAGGGTAGGAAAGGGTGGGGTTGGGTTTAAAAAACTATGGGGTGGGGGGGTGGGGGCACCCCTCAAGTATGGGGGGTTTGGGGCTTGTTGGCCCGGGCTGGCCGCCCAAAATAACCCACCTAACCCACCCACCCACCCACCTAAACCACCTACCCACCTACCCTACCCTACCCTACCCTACCCTACCCTACCCTACCCTACCCTACCCTATATAAGTCAACTGTATGCTTTCTAGCCTGTCATAACCTACCTGCCTTCCTACCTGCCTACCTAACTTGCTCAACGCCTTTTATTTTGGACGCTATGGAGTTTCACCTTTCGGACGAGTTGTTATTCAAGGTCAGTGAAAAAATATCTGAAAAAGACTACCCTCGATTAGGGGTTTACTTAGGACTTAGACTAAGTTTAATGGATTACATGGAAAAAATACCGTCTCTTCGTTCTATGGGGAGAGAAATGCTTATTTCATGGAGCAGAAAGAACGTGCGTTGCAAGTGGATGGTATTGAGACATGCATTAAGTGACATAGGTCGTTACGATCTAACTGATTATTGTAGATGGTACATGGGATATTACAACGTAGTGGACCATTGTGAAATTCCTCCAGAACAGTGGAAAGTTGATACTTTGTTCGTCAACCTGGCAGACAAGTTCGAAATGCTTGACTGGAGGAAACTGGGAACTCAACTTGGATTGAGCGACCACGAGCTTAACCTGATATCCACCCCTGTTCCAGGGAAAAAAGGTGTCACAAATCCTGTATTCGAAGTTCTGATGGTTTGGAAATATAGAGAAATATCTCATCCAAGCTGCCTAATAGCCAGTCTATACAACATGGGACTTTCTGATGTAGCTCTTTACGTGGAAGGTTTGAACAAGGGTTCTACTGGTTTAAAAGAGGACGAGGTTGCTCCTTTGGTCACTTTGGTTTAAGATATCGTCCAACATGGATCACAAGGAAAAGGAGATCATTTTTGACCCACGTCTACAAAGCCCCTTCACAATGATCATAGCTGGACCTACTTCTTGTGGGAAAAGTCAACTTGTTTTCAAGTTGATTAAAGGTGTAGACGAGCTTGTTACTCCAAAAATACACGACATATACTACTGCTACAGTCAATGGCAAGATGGATTCGACGAAATGGCGAAGTTGGGGGTTAAGTTTAACAAAGGTCTTCTTTCAGAAGACTTTTTGTTCGAGGATGAAAGAGACGTGACTAAACATGGACTGGTCGTAATAGACGATCTCATGGATCCCGAGTACGTTCCCACCATAATGAAACTTTTCACTGTGGGCTCTCACCATCGCAGTTTAAGTGTAATTTTTGTTACTCAAAACTTGTTTTTCAACAATCCTGCCTTCAGAACCTTGAGCTTAAATGCACACTACCTAGTTGTTTTTAAAAACCCTAGAGACATGAGTCAGATAGGGCACATAAGCAAACAGGCCTTTCCAGGACAGAAATCCTTTTTGACGGAGGTATATAACTCAGAAACCAAAGAGAAACATTCATACATCCTATTGGACTTTAAGCAGAGCACACCTAACGAGCTTAGGGTAAGAAACAGCATAACAACTCCTTGGAACACCTTGGTTTTCATTCCTCAAGCTTCAGCTTCGAAAAGAAAAAGATAGAATGGTGACCAAAAGATCTCCTTCTGGAGGAAAATTTAAAACAATTAGGAAACATTACCACTTGTTGAAACACATATCCAAGTGTTCCTCGGCAGAGTGTTCCCACATTATCAAAGGTCTCAGCGATGAGGTCATTAGGTTGATGAGTCAAATTTGCGTCAACGTAATGAACAAAAACCTGTTGCGTAACGAGTCCGACGCAGTCAAACGTTTATCACCCTACAAGAAAGAACTCAAGTCAGTCACAAGGCACAAGGCTACCGTTAAGCAGAAGAGGAAAACCTTTGAGCAAAAGGGTGGATTTTTGGGAACCATTTTGGGCCTCGCCTTACCCCTGATAACAGGTCTCATAGGAGCACGTCGATAAAAAATCATGTCTTATTCAAGGATGGCCCTCGTAAGGGCGGATCTTGTTCCCCGAGAAAAAAAACCTTCTTTTGTTAGTCCTTCCTCTCCTCCCCAGCCTGGACCTAGTGTTCAAGACCAGTACTACAGCACTCAACTTTTAAGAGAAGGTTTAACTCCTGATTCCAGCCTGGTTCAAGTCCTGAACCACCTTCAAAGTAAAGCACATGAGGTGCTTAACTCTCCTAACCTCAAACTGAAGGAAAAGTTAAGGCAGTACAATCAACTTATGATAAAGTCGGGAATTTTAACTAAAAAAGCCAAGGCCTTAGGACAACGTAGGGAAGGTCCCTATCCTGGTCGAGCAGTAGGACAAGGCCCTGCAGGAGCAGCAGCAGCAGCAGCAGCTGGGGGTGTAAACAATTCTTTAGAAGACACCGACGACGGCGACGACGATGATGACCACACTTTCACAGAGACTAGAGACGATCCACCACTTCCTGACGATTCAGACGGAGACAGTGTAGACGAGTTCAAAGGGGAGGAAGGCTTTAAACCTCGTGCAAGAGACAACACAGAGGGTATGGACGCCGACATAAAAGAAAGAATACCTGCAAGTTACAGAACGACTGCTAAAAATCTCTACAGAGAATTATCTCGTCACGGAAGTCAAATTTTGAATTGGAACAGAGACGGAGAAATATATGTCAACGGGGAACGTGTGCCTGGAACTGACATAACAGATTTGTTAGCTTTTGCTGCCCGACCAAAGTCTTTGAAAAAGGACCAACCTAAAGGAAGTCAGGTTTTCATGAGAGCAGTTAAAAGGCTGAACCCCACCTTAAAATTTGTCAAAAACAAGTCGGCTTTTGCAGGGCACAGTCCTTCCTTTGCTGCCAGTCCCTTGAAAAGAGCTTCCCCTATCAAGAAGAGGAAAGTAAGTCAAAAAGGAACTGGACGTAAGTTTATATGGCGCACAAGGCTTTGAAAAAAGATGTCCTCAGGTTTTACACAGATCCTAAACAACCTGGAAGTTTCACCAGCGTATCTAAACTTCAACGTCATCACTTCAAGAAAACAAAGAAAAAAAACATAGAACAAGCTTTGGAAGATGTAGACGCTTACACCAGACACAAACCTTACAAGAGAAGATTTCCAAGAAGGAAAACACAAACATGGGGGATAGACAAACAGTGGCAACTTGACCTCATAGACATGCGAGAATTTTCAAAGGAAAACAAAGGATACCAGTACATTCTAGCGGGAATAGATGTTTTTTCAAGGTATGGTTTTGGACAACCTGTGAAAAGTAAGAGAGCTGATGACGTGACAGAGGCTTTCAAAAAAATGAGCAAAGAAAGAAAACCTCAACAAATTCAAACTGACAAGGGCAAAGAGTTTGTCAACAAAATTTTCAAAAAACACTGTGAAGATCAAAAAATCAATTTTTTCACAGGAGAGAACGACGACGTGAAGTGTGCCTTAGCCGAAAGATTCAACTCTACTTTACAAGGAAAAATGTGGAGATGTTTCTCTCATTTCAATAACTACAAATGGGTTGACTTGCTGCCCGACTTGGTTAAGTCCTACAATTTGACTTACCACAAATCCTTAGGAGCTGCCCCTTCAGACATAAATAAAGACAACTCTGAAGTCTTGTTCTACAGGTTGTACGATCAACCTCAAAAGAAAAAAGTTCCTGTCCTTCAGTTGAAGAGAAAAAATCAAGTGCGAATGTTGAAAACAAAGAAAACATTTAACAGAGGGTACGAACCTAACTGGACTGAGGAAATATACACAGTCGACAACATTTCGCCCAAAGGGTACCACCTGAAAGATCTCCTTGGAGAAGAGATAAAAGGAAGCTTCTATGAACCTGAAGTTCAGAAGGTGCAAGTCCGTCACGGAAGACGCTACAAGATAGAAAAAATAGTAAAATACAGAGGAAAAGGCAAGAAAAGAGAAGCCTTGATCAAGTGGAAGGGTTATGGAGACAAGTTTAACTCTTGGGAACCTGTCAAGAACATAAACAAATGGCGTTTACCTTAACTTTACCTAGTAACTCATCTATGAACGTTTTTCCTGACAACACTTTAACTAGTTACAATACAATTTTGGCAGAATACATTAACTCTCCTACTCAGTTAGAGTGTGCTCTTCAAGAAATAACCTGTCCTACCACGTGGTACAACGTTAAAGAAGAACCCATTCTCTTGGTACAGGGAGAAAACGACCTGACAAACAACCTCCGCTCTGTAGTAGCTTTATTGAACAAACGCAGAAGAGAATTTTTTCCTCTGGAAAAACCAGGAGCCCATAGTGTCTTCAGTAGAGCTTCAAGCTCTACATCAAATTTATCAGCCCAATCTGCTTTGAAGAGAGGAGTAAAAATAACAAAAAACCTACGTCATGTCAACCCTGTGGGATCGACTGAAACCATTCCTCCTGCTGGTCCTGCAAGTGAAAGTCCACCAACTCCTGCTGCTGCGACTGAGACGCCATCTGGAGGATTCACTTCTAACCAACCCACGCCAGAGAAGGAGGAAAAGGAAGAGGAGGAGGCTGAGGGGGAGCGTGACACGGCAGGCAGAGAGAAAAGGGAAATATCATCGGCTGTGGCTGAAGTGATGTCTATGGATGACAGGGAAAAAAGGTCTCTTTCTTTTTTTGAAGAAAAGGCCGTCTTCACAGACTCTGCTAATGTTTCTCCGCTCTCTCCCAGTCAGTTACAGGCTGTGAAAATAAGTACACGCTTCAAGGAAATTAGCAGATACCTGTCTAAGTATTACTTCAAGGAAGGTAGTATCTACAATATGTTTGCCTTAGAAGGTGTGAACCTGGAAAGCAACTCAGAGTTGATAGGATACTTGAACAGGACCATAAATAAACTACAGAGCATGTTGGTGAGAAAACTAAGAAACTACAGGAAAAACAACAAAGCCACCGTGTTTCACTACAACAAATACACAATGAAAAGTGTAGTTTCCTTGCCTCCTGGTGTGGTCATGCAACTCCCAGAAAACTTAGGGAAACAATTAGGTTTTGACGGAAGTGTTTTCCTAAGTGGAAAAACACAAAGCCCCTACGTGGTAGACCTTCAGTACAAAAGTCGATGTGCTTTCGTGTACTCTGACATAGTCAAGCACAGTCTTGTGGGTGACTCTAAAGCACCCCTTCTGAGGCAAATCAACATAAATCGCTACAACGGTGACATGCAGACCATAAGTTTCCAGAACTTGATATATCTGCCAGTCACTAAAACCACCTTCAGACAGATAGGGATATACTTAAGAGACAAGACTGGGGAACCTATACCATTTGAAAGCGGATCAGTGTCGGTGGTACTTGCCTTCAGACCTCTTCAAGGATAGGAGTATATTACCATGCTTCACTACTATGGAACACCTCCATACCTGGCCCCTAGGGGTCAGTACGCTGAATACTACAGAAAATCACAGTTTGGGAACGGTGCTTTACCAGCGTACGGTGGCAGGGGCAGACAAAGAGGGCACGGACTTGGTTCGTTAATAGGTGGTTTACTGAGAGGAGCTGTTCCCCTCTTAAGTAAAATAGGACGCTCAGCTGCCAAATCTGCAGGCAAAGCCTTGCTTTCTACAGGAGCTGGAGTCTTGTCCGACGTGGTAACAGGAAAAGGCTTCAAGAAAAGTGTAGTTAGGAGAAGTAAAGCTCCAGGGAAGAACTTACTCAAAAGGGCTGCTTCTTCTGCTCAAGGATACATAAAAGGTACATCTGAACCTCCTCCAGTCAAACGACGAGCAACCGGCAAGCGCGGAGGACGTAAGGGGCAACGCGGCAGAGGCAGAGGACAAGCTAGAGGAAGGACCTTGTTCTAGTCATGAGTCTCCTTCATCCCAAGGGTCAGGTATGTGCAGTAGGTGAACTAGACCTACACGCCTTGCCTGTCACTCAAAAGGACATATTAAAATGTCAAAAAATAACCAAAACTACCAACAATGCCCTGACTCCACACACTGAATCATTTGACTTCACCTTCGAACCAAGCAACCTGTACACAGACCTCTCAGAAACTGAGCTGTACATGGAACTGGAAGCCGTGGCGGCAGACGGAACAACTCACCTTGCCGTAGGCATAGAAGCTGCTCCAGTCAACAACTTGGCACACGCTCTCTTTGCTTCCTGCCAGTTGCTGATAAATGGGGAGAAAGTCACCGGCAACAATGAAGACTATGGTCTCAAGGCCTACATTTTGGACACAATTTGTTGCAACAAAGAAGACAAAGAGACTCGGTTGAAAGGGTGTCAAAAGTACATGAAAGACACCTGTGGTCACATGGAAGCCAGAGCGGGCGAAAATGCTGGATGGACGGCACGGAGAGCAGAGTTCAGTGCCCGCAACAAGCATGCCTTAGTAATGAAGCCGCACCTGGATTTAATTAAACAGTGCAAGGTGCTGCCTCCGAACTGTGAAATCAAGTTCATATTCGAAAAAAATCAGCCCAATTACTACATGATGCAAGCAGCCGATCAAAACTACTGGGTCAAAATCACCAAAGCTGAAATGACACTTCTCCAAAAATGTGTCGACGACGAGGTGGTGAAAACTCACGTCAGCAGTGTCAGGAATCCACATTGGGGCCCTTTCAACTATCACATAGCCAGGTGTAAAGTAACTAAACACACTTTGGACGGTGGCTCACAAGACTACAGTTGGACTCAACCTGACACTACTCAGATCCCCACCAGGATAGTCTTGTGTATGATAAAGGAAACAGCAGCTGCTGGGACTAAGACAGAAAATCCTTTCAACTGCAGGCATTTCAACGTCAAGGAAATATGCGTGAGATATGACGATCAAAAGTTTGAGTTGAAGACCGACTTCGAAACAGGCAACTGCATCAGAGCCTACAGTCAAATGTTCATAGACAGTGGGCTGTCGGCTTTGGGGCAAGACTGTGGCATAACTTTGGAAGATTTCAAAGATGGATATTCCTTCTTTGTTTTCGACCTCACCCCAGACAGAGCACCTGAAGACAGTCGTATAAATCTCATCAAGCAAGGAAAGCTGGGCATTTCCCTTAGGTTTGCCGCCCCGACTACTCACGCCATATCTGCCGTCTTGTGTTCCTTCTACGACAACAACATCCAACTAACGGCTGACTGTCTTCCTGTCACAGACTACCACATGAACTGAGAAAAAAATGAGAACTTCAGACATAACAGGTGCACTGGGAAACCATCCACACACAAGACGTTTCTACCTGGGAACTTTTGCCAGTAATCAATGTCCTAAAAAACCAATTCCCTCTACATGTTTCGTCAGTAACACAGATCCAAGCTCTAAACCTGGTCAGCACTGGGTGGCATTTTACGTTTCTCATAACGGGAATGTATTCTACTTTGATCCCTATGGCTTACCTCCGTTTACTATATATCACCAGAGGTTCATGCAAAAGTCGTCAGATGGTCACGGGTCGTTCAGCAGAAAACAAGTGCAAAACTTTTACGCTAAAACGTGTGGAGCCCACTGCATTAACTTCCTCATAGAAACATGTCGGACCAAGGATCCACACCACACTGTGAAAAGGTTTTCTCAGGTCCCCTTCAACTTAATGGACAAAATAGTCAGGCCCTTCCTGAGAAAAAGAGAGAAGAAGAGGCAATGAATTTCGAGATGAGTCCAGAAGAAGTAGCAGTCAAAGCAGACGTGAGCAATCTTTTGGTGAAAGGAAAAGTTAAACGTGAACTGGACGTGATAGACGGGCTTCAGAGCACGGCGGAAGTAATAGACAAGATTCTCATCATTATGGCCGAGTTAATGGACAAAGTGGTAGCCCTGGAGGAGAACGACATAGGAAGAAAGGCCTTGAAGGATTTAATGGAGAGAATGCGGGCCTTAGAGGACCGTAGTCAAAGTCCTACTCCAGCCAAGACCGGGTGCAGTTGGTACTGCAACAAGAATTCATTTTCCATATAATATCCATGTACTCTGCTTGCAAAGCATATCTGATTATAATGATTCATACCTAGCATGTACTCTGATAGGAAGAAAAAAAATAAAAAGATTGAATTTAAAAAAAACGAGTTGTGTCTTTGTTGCATTTAATCTCATATCAAAATAGTGAGTCATAAGTATTGCGTAAATTCATAGGAACATTGCATCAGAAAATGAGTCATGGTTATTGTGTAAATTCTTACAAGCATTGCGCAATGCACCCTCATACGTAGGTCATACGTTTTTGCAAGTAGGTTAGTAGGTCACTTCCGGTTTGTAAGTAGGTCAGCTCTAGGTATTGCACAATTCTTTTAATTTATGCATCTAGGTCAGGTCACTAGGTCAAATGGAATCCAGCTCTCTGATTGGTCGAAAAAACTAGGTCATGACCTTATGACGTCACTTCCTGTCAAATCCAGCCCTCTGATTGGCTGAAACTAGGTCACTTCCGGTCTACCAGTAGGTCATGACCTAGTTAGTAGCTAATCCATTGCGCTCAGTTTGCATGTATATACTACTGTGGAGGACCCTGGTAGTACGGCAGGGAACGCAGAGGGAGGGAGAGACAGACCAAGCGTTCCGGAGGTGGTCGGGCGGAGATTGGGGCCTGACGGCAGCGGATCGACCCGAAGACCAGAGACGGAGGCGCCAGGCGTCCCCGGAGAAAAACGAGGTGGCGGAGGCTATCCTGCGTTTAGCTCGAGAGGGAGTGATGGAGGAGGCGGTGAAACGGGAGAAAATGCCAGAGGCAACAGGAGGAGAGTACAGGAGGGTTAAGACGGAGGACGGCGGCCTGGAGGCCGAGCTGGAAAGGCGGGGAGGGGCCGACGGAGAGGGTAGCTCCAAAAGAAAGCCCATGGTTAAACCCACAAGGTACGATGGAACAACGGACCTGGAGGACTACTTGAACCATTTCGATCTGTGCGTTAAGGTAAATAGGTGGTTGGAGGCAGATGCAGGAATGTTTTTGGGCCTGAGTCTGACGGGGGCTGCAAGACGACTCCTCACGGGGCGGAAACCGGCCACCGCCGACGGGTACAGGGACCTGAGGAAGGCTCTAGTGGAGCGGTTCGAACCTACAAACCAGGAGGAGACGTATAAGGCGTTCCTGAGAACGAGAGTGCGGAAGACAGGAGAAGGGCTCCAGGAGCTGCAGGAGGACCTCATGAAATACACCCGCCTGGCGTACCCCGAGGCGGATGCCCGGACGACGGACACTCTGGCTCTAGATAGGTTTTTATTGTGTCTGGAGAACCCGCTGCGGCAGTGGGTGTATCAGTCCCAACCCAAGGATCTGCAGGCAGCGGTCATGACAGCGGTGGGGGCGGAGGCATACCTAAAGGTGGAACAGGAGACGCGGACGCCCCCGTAAATGAACACCTTCAGGCTAACAACGATAAGATGAACCAAGTGGCGGAGATGCTAACGACCCTCATGAAGAGGTCGGAGGGATCGGCCGCCGGAGGGGGAGACAAAAAAAAGAGGAGCACGGCCTGCTACGGGTGCGGCCAGGAGGGCCACTTTAGGAGGGACTGCCCGGTGGCGAAAGGAACAAAACCTGGAGAGAGAGCAGTTACGGGAGAGGAAACGCGGCCGGTGGGAAACTAGAACCGACCTATACGCGAGGCCAAGTACAGGTCGGGGGGAATGGGCCTACAAACGTGATACAAGGAAGGAGGGAGCGTGGAGGAGGCAGAGTAATAGTGACAGGGACCCTGGCGGGGGCACCAGGGGCCTCTCTTAACTTACTCTCACAGCGGTGGTGGGAACAGCACGGGGGTAGGAGGACCCTGGCAGCAACAACGGAGAAGGTTTTCTCCGTGGAGGGCCAGCCGATGACTTTGATGGGAGAAATGAGAGCGGAGCTGCACTTGGGTCGACGGATGGTGGAAGCCACCTTTGTAGTTAGCGACACAAGCACGGAAGGGATCCTAGGGGCAGCGTTCTTGAGGGAAAACAACCTCATAGTGGACGTGGCGAAGGGACGGTTGGTATGGACGGAGGTGGAGGAAGTCTGTAGAATAGTCAGTGTGCGCTCGGCGGTCCTGGGGTCGGGGGAAGAGACATTCGTGGAATGAGCAATCACAGGCCCCTGGGAGACCGGAGGGGACGGTATTATAGAGGGCCTGGCAGGGCACAAAAGGGAACCAGACTTCTTGGTGGGGAGAGGACTGATACGATCGGAAGGTAGGGAAGCCTGGGTCAGGGTTCTCAACCCCGGGAGGGAACCGGTCATCATATACCGGGATATGACACTGGGGGCGATACAACCGGTGGAGGCTGGAACGGGGTCCTTGGAGGCAGAGGCAGGCGGAGGCAGCTGGTGTCGGAGAGCGGAGGGCGTGGACCATAAAGCACTCATCACGGAGCTGGTGGCAGGCTCGGAAGCGCACCGACGGAGTTGGGCCGACTGTTGGAGGAATACATCGATGCCTTCCAATGCCATAAGGAAGACAAAGGGCACACAAGCCTCGCGCAACACCGAATCAATATGGGAAACCACCCCCCCATCAAACAGCCACCGCGGCGGCTAGCTCCCCACAGAAGAGAGACGGTGGAGGAGGAAGTAGATAAGATGCTGGAAGCGGGGGTCATCGAGGCATCAGTGAGCCCGTGGGCATCCCCGGTGGTCCTAGTAAAAAAAAAAGATGGAACCACACGTTTCTGCGTAGACTATCGCCGGCTCAACAAGGCAACCGTTAAGGATGCCCACCCCCTTCCCCGGGTGGAGGACTGTTTAGACACCATGGCGGGGGCCGCCTGGTTTTCGTCGTTGGATCTGGCGAGCGGCTACTGGCAGCTCGATATAGCGGAGGAGGATAAGGAAAAGACGGCGTTTACCCCGCATAAGGGCCTGTATCAATTTATCCGAATGCCCTTTGGGCTGTGTAACGCACCGGGGACGTTCGAGAGGGTCATGGAGGTGGCAATGAGAGGACTACAGTGGAAAACGTGTCTGGTATATCTCGACGATATTGTGGTTTTCTCCGCCACCTTTGAGGAGCACCTGGTGCGCTTGGGGGAAGTATTGGACCGATTAAGGACAGCGGGGTTGAAGGTGAAGCCGTCAAAGTGCCAGTTAGCGAGGCGGAGAGTCTTGTTCCTGGGCCACCAGGTGAGTCAGGAGGGGGTGGAAACGGACCCGTCCAAAATTGAGGCCGTGCAGTCCTGGCCTACGCCGGAGAGCGTTACGGAGGTGAGGAGCTTCTTAGGCTTGGCGGGGTACTATAGGACGTTCGTATCTGATTTTTCTACGGTGGCCAAGCCGCTGAGCTCATTGGCGGAGAAGGGGAGAGCGTTCAAGTGGACGGGGGAATGCGAAGCGGCATTCCAGGAGCTCAAAAAGAGACTAACGGAGGCGCCCATCCTGGCATTCCCCCGAGCGGAAGGGGCCCTGGTAATGGACACCGACGCCAGCGATACAGGACTGGGGGCGGTACTGGCCCAGGACCAAGACGGAGTGGAGAGGGTTCTGGCCTACGGGAGCCGAACCCTGGGAAAGGCGGAGAGGAACTATTGCGTTACCCGAAGGGAGCTCCTTGCAATAGTGTTCGGGCTTAGGAAATTCAGGCACTACTTGGTGGGCCGTCCAGTCAGAGTGAGGACCGACCCTGCTTCTCTCCGTTGGTTACTGGATTTCAAGGAGCCGGAGGGCCAGCTGGCCCGGTGGCTACAGATAATAGGGACCTACGACATCCAGATCCAGCATAGACCAGGACAGCTGCACGGGAATGCAGATGGACTCTCCAGAACTCCGTGTAGACAATGTGGGAGGGAGGATGAGGCGGAGCAGACCCTCCACTGTCGTGTTTTCACACGGGCACAGAGCCAAAGCCTCGCAGGGAGAAACGAAAACCCAACCACGCTACCCGTGAGACCCCCAGGGCGAGAGTGGGCGGTACTCCAGGCGGAGGACCCGCTCCTCCGAAGGGTAAAGCGCTGGGTGGAAGGGACGGAGACCCCGGGGGAAGAAGAGAGGAGGGACTGGGACTACGAAAGGAAGGCATGGAACGCCCAGGCAACCAGGATGTCCGTGGAGAAGGGGGTCTTGGGTCGGTGGTGGATGGCGGAGGCAGGAAAGAAACACTTCCAAATCGCCGTACCAACGGAGGAGCGGAGGACGGTGTTACGAGAGGTGCACGGAGAACCACTGGCCGGCCACCTGGGACGTAATAAAACCATCAGGCGTCTACAGGGCGGGTACTACTGGCCGGACTTCCGGAGGGACGTGACACTATGGTGCGAAAGGTGTGAACCTTGTATCAGGAGAAAGGCAGGCCCTCCCCCGCACAGAGCACGGATGGGACATGTAGGGGCAGGACTCCCACTGCAAAGGATGGCCATGGATGTGATGGGACCACTCCCCATGACATCAGCGGGGAATCAGTTTATCCTGGTGGTGGCCGACTACTTCACCAAGTGGACGGAGGCCTATGCCCTCCCCAACCAAGAGGCGCCCACCATCGCCAGGAAGTTTGTGGAGGAGTTAGTCTGTCGCATCGGGGCACCGGTGGAGATACACACCGACCAAGGGAAAAACTTCCAATCAGGATTGTTCCGGGAAGTGGTGGCCCTGCTGGGAGTAAAACAGACCAGAACATGTGCTTTCCGACCGCAAAGCGACGGGATGGTGGAGAGGGCGAACCGCACAATTGAGATGCTCCTGGCGACGGTGGTGGCGGAGACGCAGAGGGACTGGGATCGGCAGCTGCCGTTCGTAATGGCGGCCTATAGATCATCAGTCCACTCGTCAACGGGGGTGTCCCCCAATGCAATGATGTTGGGGAGGGAGACAGCCGTACCCCTGGACCTGATCTACCCATTGGAAAATGGTGCAAGGGCCGGCGTGGGATATGTGGCCGAACTACAGGAAGGCATGAGCCGGGCCTACAAGACAGCGCGAGCCAATCTGGGGCGGGCGGTGGAGAGGCAACGGAGAAACTATGACGCGAGGGCTGAGGAGGGCACTTTTGACGTCGGGGGAAGAGTATTCTACTACCACCCGCGGAGGAAGAAAGGGTTGACTCCTAAGCTGCAGAGCTACTGGACAGGACCGTGGGAGATAATGGCCAGAATCGGTGAAGCGGTATATAAAATAAAAAAAGGGAAGGTCACCAAGTTGGTGCACTATGACGCCCTCAAGAAGGTTCCCCCAGGGCCCCTCCACGGGGGCCAGGACTCATCGGAGGAGGAGGAGCCGGGGAAGGAGAGCCAGGGGCCAGACGAGGAGACGGATTCAGCCCAGTCAGAGGAGGAGGAGTCTGCGGGGGCGGTAAGAGCGGTCATCCGGGACTTGAAGAGGGGTGCTCCCGGGGACAGCCGGGCGGAGGCGGAGGCGGCGTCTACTCCCAAAGCATGCAAGATGGCGACGGATACTAGTTCATGGTATGAGGAGTGGTTGGAGGGAGAGAGGAAGACAGCCAGATGGGGAGCTATGGCTCACTGGAGGGGCGAATGCCCCGAGGACGAGCCCCCACTTGATGAGGAATACATCTCTCCCCTGGAGGAGGCCGATGAAGGGACGTGCGAAGCAGAGAGAGTTGCTCTCCGGGCCTGGAACGACGTAAAAAGGGCAGAATGGAGGAGAAGACGCGAAGATCCGGAGAGGAAGGCCATACTGGGGCGGCATGCGGAGAGATGGCGGGTATACGAGATGCTGGAGGAAGCGGAGCACGAGAATGCCACCAATGAGGAAAGGGAGAGTGGGCAAGGGAGGAAAACCCCGCCGAAAACAGAAACACAGAGGGAGGTGGCGCCCCCGAGCGGGGATAAAGTCCCGCCTAAAGCGGCGTTGCTAGGCAACGAAGTGGATGCGGAGGACGGAGGCGGGAAGAGAGCAAGGACAATAACGGTCATGTCCGGCGCGATGGGTGACGACAGACGACGGGTGGTTCTCTCTGACGGTGAAAAGGAGGACTCAAGAGGAGGAGGAAGACTGAGCTCCACGGTGGTGGAGGTGAGGAGGCAAGAAAATGGCCAGGGGAGACGACGGAGTAGAGAGGGCCGGCGAAAAGAGAGAGGGATGCGCTCCCCACCCCACTCTTCCTCTAGCAGGTCGTTGAGTGGCTCCCAAGCCCCCCGGGGGAGCGCACGGACGGAGGGGAGCAGGAGGGGGAGGTCACCCCAGGAGAGTCAGTGGGACGGCGGAGACCGTGGGAACGGGAGGCGAGAACATTCCAAGTCCCACGGCCGCGCTTATGGAGGCAGGAAACACTGGGGAAAGCGTGGGAAAGGCACGGAACCACTCCGAGAGAGATGGGGGAATCCCACCAAAGCGGAGGGAGGAGGACCGCGGCCGCTGATTGGTCAGGAGGAGAGAAGGGGAGGGGCCAGGATGGCGGAGGCGGGCGGAGGCCGGGGATATAAGGATGGAGCTAACTCTATTGATCTCACAAAACCCACTGCAGAGTGGCCGAAGACGATCATCATGAGAAGACAGCACACCATCGAGGGCAAGCCCGTAAAGACAGAGCTAGTTGACGGGGAATGGATTCCGAAGTTCCGGTGTGACCAGTGCAGGGCGAAGGCGGACGGAAGAGTCTGGTACTTTGCGAGGAAAGATGGGATGACGAGACATCTGAAAAGGCATGAAAATTATCAGGACGGCTACAGGTGCCCGGAGGCCGGGTGCCTGCACATGGTGGCACAGGACCAGGGCGATGACATGCAGCGCCACGTGGGGCGCCACCACCCTGAGAGGGGTCCCTGGGTACAGCCCGAGGAAACCATGTCCCTACCCCTGGGGCTTCCGAAAGCCAAAGCGGAGAAGATCTTGGCAGAGGAGGATAGAAAAAAACAGAGAAAGCAGCGGAGGCGGCGGGGGCATCGCCCTCCGGGCCGAAGAGGAGGAAGGCGGAGCAGCCACAGCCACAGCCCAGCACCTCAACGGCCGAGCCTGACCAGCAACCCAGCACCTCGTCTTGTCGGCAGCCCAGCATGTGGACGACCGGGGGGGCGACCACCCCGGCTTCCACCACGTCGTCCCTGGTGTCTCCGGGCATCGGGATAGGGGAGGAGGAGGTGGAAGAAGGACTCCTGGAGGCCTCCAAGTTCTTGGAGGAACTGGCAGGTCTGTGGACCCCACCCCAGGCAGTCCCGGAGGGAGTAGTCACCCGGAGTGGCTCCGGGGGAAAGGGCCTGAAAAGGAAGGAGCTGGAGGAGGCGGAGGCCCTCCCGGGGAAGAAAGCACGGCGGTCCCCCCGGAAGCCGGCAGAGGAACTGGCGGTGGCCCCGGAGAAAAAGGAAGGGGGAGTGGGGGACAGTGGAGAAGAGGGAAAGGGTAGCCCGCGGCTCTTGTCGGAGGCGGAGGCGGAGCAGAAGCGGGTCGGGTATGTGTTGGACGTTCTCACGGGAGTATACGGGAAGGAGAAAGAATCCCCTACTCATATGCTGGTCCGTCTGAAGAAGGAGTTACCCCCGGGCTCCCTGGATATGAGGAAAATCGAGCAGGACTATGAGGCTACCAAAGCAGGGCAGCCCCTAACAAAAACTCTGTTAAAAAGCGGAACTTTTGACGATGTGTCAGGGTCGGGGGAGAGTGAGGAGGAGGAGTCAAGCCCGGAGAAGGGAGGGGGGAAACACACCATCTCGGGGGGATTGGACTCCAGCCCGGAGAAAGTAAGCCAATACGCCATAGTCGGGGAGAAGCCTAAGCCCATCCTCTTCACCGGCATGGGCGTGGCCAAGAAGCAAGTAAGGATAGACTCGCCCGAGTCTCCTCAGAGGACAACAGACAGGGGGCCAGACAGGCAGGACCCTAAATCACCAGGGCGTCGGGGCGCCGACGGCTCGGAGTCATCGGAGGAGGAGGAACAATCCATACAGAGTACCTCCCTCCAGTCGGAGGAGAAGGACACCTCCACCACCAGAGATGCTTCCATCCTCTCGGAGGGGAAGGAGGACGAGGCAGACACAGGGACGGAGGAGACCGGGGCAGTCCAGGCGGGAGAAGGGGACACCGCGCGGCAGCCGGAGGCGGGGGAAACTGGTCAGGGCCAGGTGACTGGCCAGCCTGACGAAGAGGAGGAGGTGGTGCTACCACCCGAGGTGGCAGCGTGCCCGGAGTTAGCCAGAGAGTACCTCAAAATTATCGGGAAGGAGAGGCAGAGACAGTTAGCGGCGGAGAAAGAAAAGAGGGAGACGAAGGAGAAGGCGGAGAGGGAGAGAATAGAGAAGGAAAGGAAAGCGGAGGAGGATAGGAAAGAGGCAGAAAGAGTAGAAAATCTCAGGAAGAAGGAGGAGGAAGACAGAGTAGAGGCAGAGCGATTCCGGGCGTTAGAAGACAAGGAAGCCAGGAGAGACAAGGAGAGAAAGGATAAGCTAAAGAGAGAGGCTGCGAAAGAAGAGAAGAACCCCCCTAAACAGCAGAAGAGCCCCCGGGGGAAGAAAAGTGCCAGGACTACGGGACTGGAGGAAATGTTGGAGGGCGTCGGTCTCTCCCGGACCCCGCCCCGAACAGAGGTGGAAAGAGTTCCCCGGACGCCTAGACGAAGCACGGAGGACCTCTTACGGTCAAGATCTACACCGGAGAACAAGTCCGATACCTCCCCAGAAAAACGGGCGAGGTCAGTAGAAACCCCGGGACTATATGGGGGGAAGTCACCCGGAGGCGAGGGCAAGCACGTCAGGAGCGGAGAGGACTACCCCGACCAAAGGTAAAAAGGGGTCAAAGGGGAGGAGGCAGCCCCCTCCACCAAAGACAGGCACGGGATCAGGGAGGACTGGGGAAGGAGTTACACCGTATCAGATAACCCGGAACCCCAGGTGCATAACGATTGGACTGGACGGACTAATAGTGAAGTCCCCTAGGGGCGATTTTCTCCTCCAGATAGAAGGAGGGGAGGAAGGAGGTAAGGCCGATACTATGGTCCTCGTCCCCGAGGGGACGGAGACGATTCAGGAGGACATCAACAGCGACAGGATTCTACCCGTACCCAAGACAGATAGGTTAGTCCTGGTGACGGGGGCCCAGCTACATGAGGCGGCGGGGGGAAGTGTGGCCTCGACGGAGGGAGTAGTCTCCGTACAGGAGGTAGTCAAGGAAGCAGAACCAGTAAAAAGGAAGGATACGGAGGAGGAGGGGGAATCGGTTAAGGACAGACTGATGCCGTGGCATAGGGACTACACGGGACCGGAGGACCTCCGGGCTTACGCGAAGCAGCTGCGGCAGCCAACCTACATGGGACCGGACCTGCGAGTGATTCCAGGAGGAATGGCTTCCGTCTCCATACAGAGTCTCGCTAACGGAGAGTTCGAGCTGGTGCAGGTAACGAGGACGCGTTACGGGGATAGCACGGGCAAAGGATTATGCAGTCGGTGTGGTCAGAGGTGGCCTAAAGGAGCGAAAGCAGAAGAGGCGACAGACGAGACGGGGACGGAGCCGACGGAGGGGGCGGAGGCAGACGTTACCGAGGTCCCGACTGAGGAGGCGGAGGAGGATGCCGACGCATCCACCTCTTGTGAGTAGGGTGACACTACGTGGCAAGCTCTGGGGGCAGGGCTGACGGGAAGGCTCCAGAACAGGGGCGCGGCGTTCCCACGGAAGCGGGGGGAACGGAAGACATCGGAGGTGCTGCCGGGTCGGAGGGAGCTGTCTCGTAAGGTTAAGGGGGGGCGTGAAGGTAGCGACGGCCGAGTCCATGGGTCGCTGGCCAGTACAGGCCCAGAAACTGAGAAGAACGAGGGGAAGCAGCTCAGACGAAAGCATGAGCAGGGGAACGGTAGTAATGAAAGGCTACTTACCTTGTTGTTACAGTAACGGATCGGGGAGTCCGGACGGAGGGTGCCGAAGGAGGAGCACCGGATGGACCAACTCGGAGGGCGAACGACGGAGGCGGTCGGTGGAGGGGTCCGGATGGGGACTGGTGGCTGCCAGAGGAGGACGTCACTACGGAGTACGAAGGGTACATGCACATCTTGTTGGTCATTTACGAGATGGCCGGTTTTGACTTTATACGAGAGGAGTACCAAGTGTATATTTACGCCTTGTTGGTGATTTACGAGATGGCCGGTTTTGACTTTATACGAGAGAACTTGGGATTACGATAAGAGTATGTATATAGACGTACCGGCGACGGCCGGAGGTGTCGGAGGACCGGGGCGCCACCGCCAGGGGACCACCGATCCTACAGGATGACCAGAATGACATTGTTATAAGAAGGGTCGCTACGGACCACGCTACTATAGGTCATGTTAAGCCACTACGGTGGAGGTTCATACGAGTCAAGCTTACTAGATGATTGTATGTATATATGAACAATGATAACTTGTATGTATGTGTAAATAATGATAACACGTAAACACCCAGGGGCCATGGTGTATATAGTTTATTCAAAATTGGATACCCATCTGCAGGAGGGTCATATATCACTTTCACCCAGTACGCTATTAATTAGTTGGGGAGAGTGTGGCGTAGACCGAGGGGTCGGGGGAACCACCGACCCCGGAGTCACGTCAGACGTTCTCGTATTACCATATATGTATGTCGGTGTAGACCGAGGTGTCGGGGGCGATGCGAAACCGTCCTGGTGCGGGGGCGGAGGAGCCGCCGACCTCGGAGTCACACCCAAAAACGTTCCATTTACCTGCGTTCGGAGGAGGGTTCCTCCGACGCTGGATCTCTGTCGGAGACGCCAGCGTTGGAGGAACGGGAAGCGTATAAATAGGAGGGGATCGACACCTTGAGGCAGTCTGGATCCACGGGTGCTGGTGTCTACATCTTCAGGCTTCCCCTCCATAGGCTAGGAGTTACACAAGGATACTTAGCTGGTGTGGCAGAGAATGCCAGGCAATAAAGTGTCATTAATAACAAGAAGCCGAGTTGTGTGATACTTCCGCATTACAATAGTGGACTCCGATAAAAACGCTACAATATATATCTTCTTATCTGTTGGTGTCTTTACTATAATAATAAATATCTCTAAGTATATATCAAGGAGAAGAAAATAGAACTTGGTCCCTGCCGCTATGTGATCATAAATCTATACATAAACTAAAAAAGCTACAATTATGTACAGTGCTGTTAATATATGTTAGGTTAAACAGTTTTAATTCTAAAAATCAAGGTGTCTTCTTGAGCCCAATCACGGCCATAAATTCTTCACGTGGTGAGGGGGGGGTACTGGTCTGGGTTTTCTTCATCAAGCGGCGTGACTTGCTGAAAGAAAATGATATTAATATAAATTTTAACACAACTTAAGAGAAATAATATCAGGTTAATACCAGAAAATTTATAATAAAACAAGGTTAAGAGATGTTGGGAAAATGTTGTAAGGTACCCACCGGGGTTCAGGACCTGGAGCAGCAGCCTCAGGGTTGCTTTTTTTCTTCTCAGGCAAGGGAGGGGTGGGTTGTGGCTTGCCACCTTCCAGCCGCTTGGACCTCTTCCCCAGTCCCTTGCCCTTTGAGGAAGGCCCTGGAGGTGGGGGAGCACCTTGAGCAGCCGGTGGGGCAGCCGGTGGGGCAGCCGGTGGGGCAGCCGGTGGGGCAGCCGGTGGGGCAGCCGGTGGTGCATCTTCACCGGGTTCATCAATTGGGTCTGGTGCCCCCTGGGCAGCTGCTACCTCTGCTGTAGAAGAGAATTCATACATCATTAGAGTTGTAGGAATGATCGACGAGGACACGTCTACGACTCGTGACGAGGACACGTCTACGACCAGCACTGAGCAGCCCTAGCCTATATTTAACTGTCTACGGGTACCAAAATCAACTTGACAGAGAGGGAGGGTGAGAGTACACACTTCTTTAGGACCTTAAACACAATAACATGAGAGATAATGCTGTATGTACATGTATGTTTGTCATTTCTATGGGGTTCACCCTCCCTGAAATATATCAACACTAGCAGCTTTTCTTACCTTGATTTTTTTTCTGGCGACGGATGTCCCTTGCAGACCTATTCTTTTGTTCACGCCGCCTTGCGGCCTTTTCAGCTGACATATCCCCAATTTTTGGGCGCTTGGCATTGGTCTTCTGCAAAAACAATTACATTTATATTCAATAAATTCCTATATTATAAAAGACATGCATTATCAAGACAGACACTATTATTATTATTATTATCATTATTATTATTATTATTATTATTATTACTATTATTATCAAAAAATAAAGAAATACCCACATCTTGGGACAGCTTTCGCCGCTGTTTGTAAGCCTCTTTGTCAGCATTATCATGATGAAGTGCCCTTTGTCGCTCCCTTTTCTCCTACACTTTGGCTTCTGTGAGGGGCCTCTGTAATGGCATTCTGTGAACAATAAGTACATACACATATTAAGTGAAGAATACAACCAGCTCAGTAGGCATGGACACGTCTACGACTTGTAGATGTGGAGGGTGAACCCCCAAGGAATGATCGATGAGGACACGTCTACGACTCGTGACAAGGACACGTCTACGACCAGCACTGAGCAGCCCTAGCTTATATTTAACTATCTATGGGTACCAAAATCAACTTGACAGAGAGGGAGGGTGAGAATACAGTCTTTTTAAAATAAATATAGGGCCTTAAACATCTTAATATGGGGTAATTACACATGCTGCCTGCTTATTTCCATATTATTTCTGAAGATTGTTCATTTATGTACCAGAACAGGTGTGAAGGGTAAGTCATATATTCCATTCTACGTAGAAACATGTCAGGATAGCTATCTAATAGAAGCAAACCATTAACAACACTATACATACACTGTAAGACTGAGAAAACATAGCAAAGTCTGTGACAAGGACACGTATGTCTTCGTATGTCGCTGGTTTTTACCATAGAAATGCTACATGAAACATGACAGGGACCAGCAGAAGTAAATTTGACTCAACCCGGTACGCAAATACATTGTTTTTATACAATTTTGAGGGGTTAAATCATCAAAATAACTTCACCATCATGTTCTCAAGGGTATATTTCATTAATTTGAGGAGTAATTCGACCAGAGAATAGCTATTAATATGTTAAATTCATCATTTTCTTACCTGCGTTCGGCTGTAGACTGTTCGATGGAACTAACGCCAACTGCCTAACACCCGGGAACCACACCAGACGGCGTACCGGGGTTTAGTTTCATCGTTTGCCACCAGTCGTAGACGTGTCGGCGGTCGTAGACGTGTCCGCGCCTATACATCTCTTATGATATCTCTGGTTCTATGCGGAATCTATTAACCAAACTTGCAGGGCTTATTGCTGTCATAGGAAGGTATAAAGGCCACATAATAAGGATAGTTAAATATCAAACCCCTAGCAGCTATGAGTACATGTAAGGTCGTAGACGTGTCCATGCGTAAACTACCCCAAAAGCATGTGGTGGTCCCGCGTCGTCTTCGAGGTACCTTCGTGGTCCTCGTGGGCAACATCGAGAGCACCTCTATTACCCGACGCCTGGGGGCGCTGGAGTCCAGCGCCACGTCACCACCTGGTCACGTGGCCCTCGACTCCGGCGTATATAAGGCCGTTGTACGGCCTTCCTCAGGGTCAGTCCAGCCCCGACTGACCATCGTGAGCGATGGTTGGCGGCTGCCCGGCTACCATATTCTAATACTCCTCTGTGCTGCTGCACAGAGGAGGTGTATGTGGAATATCAACTGTAGACACTAGAAGGCCTAGGGTCGAACCTGTTATAGAGTTCAAACTCTGCCACCTGTAACTGTGATCGAGAACGGCTGATGCCTATGTGTTATTGGACAATAAAGTTTTAACTGGAACCTGAATAGTTGTTCTTCGTTGTTTATCGAAAGATTCGATTGAACATCGAGGGGTAGAACACTACACTGGTGCCGTGACCAGTTGTTAACTTTAGTCCGCATAGGTACTGCGAGCTTAAGTTCAACATGCAGGGTCACTTGGATGAAGGTGATGACCCCAATCACCAACATCAAGTGACTACAGGCCCGTTAGTGGATAGGAATGATCCACTAATCGGTGGTGGTTTGAACCACTCTCTGATAATAGGTCCATCGTCTGACCCGTTGGGCCTGTATCAAAGGAGCCGGCTACTCAATTGGCGACTCAACTCTCTCCGGCTGCTGAGAATTTCTTGAGGGCACAGAGTTTGTCTTACGTAGAAAAATCAGCCTCGCCCGTGGGAACTCCAATGGGCCTTGGCAGTTGGTCCTTCGAGGGCCCCTCGCCCGTGTCGATACAAGGAAGTATAGACAGTGGCAGGGGCCTTAACGAGGAGTTGCTGCAAGAGCAGCAACGCCAACTGCGCCAGGGTCGCCAGCAGTTGGATGCTCTCGCGAGTAACACCACGAAAGCTCAGGAGAAGAGTACAGAAATAGAGCTGAAGTTGGAACAGCTTAGGCAGCAAGCGCTGGAGGCTTCGAATAAGACTCAGATCGCGAAAAGAGAACTTGCTGATCTTCAAGAGAAGGTCAAGCAGCTCTCTAGCGATAAAGAGTGCTTACTTGCAACGAAGTCGGAGATCGAGCGTAGTCGATTGACGGCAATGGATTGTCAATCGCTAAAAGCGAAGATCGACCGCCTTGCTACGAGAATGTGTCGAGAGAGCTCGAAACGATTTTCGGGATGCCCAGCACGAGCACCTAAAACATAAGTTGAAACTACAAGAAGTAGAAAAGACTATGTTGGAGGAACAACTGCAAGAGTTGCGGCATGAGTTGAACCAACAATCAGCTGAGCATACTGAAGAAGTAGCTGAGCACCTAACAGCTTATGAAAAGCAGGTCAAACAGCTACGTCAGGAACGGGAGTCGTTACTTTGTCAGATGCAAGCTGACGAGGATGCTCGAGCCAGGGACGAGGCAGAAATGCGTCATCGCTGTGAGGAACGAATCGAACACGCAAACAAGATGGCGGAATATCAGATTCTAATGGAACAAAAAGCGAGGCACGAGGCCGAGCTTAATTCCTTGAAATCTGAATCCCTAGTAACCCAGTCACTGAAGGATCAGAAGGATTCGGATACTCTGGGAGCCATGCATGGAGAAATCGATAAGCTCCGACGGGAGATATCATCTCGCAGGGAGGCTGACGAAGCCAGGGTGAATAAAGAAGTTTGTGATGAACTCGCACTCGAAGAACGTCTGAAGGAGCAGACGGAATCGAAATTGCGTGCCGCTAGACTTCGAGAGAAGCAACGAAGTAGTGAATGCAGCACTACTAGAGTTGCCACTCAAGAGGACCTAGTCGAAAACCCTGACTACAGAGAGTGGCTTGACCGTGCCATGAAGGAGGTCAAGCAGCTCTTTGCCCTCAGCGAGCAATGAGATCTCTCGAAGCCCGAACATGCCCGCCTGGAATTCCTGGTGTCGGATTTAAGACAGGCGGAACGTTCAAAACAGCAGGCAGAGATAGATAGAATGGTGGGTGTAATCTACGACACCTCGAAAGTGGATTCGAGGTCACGTCGGACCCAACCAGTTCTTTCGATGCCGCCCACCGATGGTCTAAGTGGAGTGATCGGACAGTTTTCGACCCCTACCACGGCCCAACAACATGTCGATCCACCCAAATCTAGTGGACCAAATAATGGGGGTGGAAACACGGGAGCTGGACAGTCCCAATGGGGCTATAGTCAAGTGCCCCCGCCACCACCAAATAATTAAGAAAAAGACAATATGTGCTCATGTGCTTCTGTAGAACTGCAGGTCTTCTGGAATTCCAATAAGAATCTGTACTAGGACTGTAAGACTACTCACCTTGTATGTGGTATCCTTGCCTCCTGTGCCTGTGTGTTGTGAAACCCAAGTTACAAATGCTGAGAACAAAGGAACTAGGAAAAGGAGGGAAATCTGAAATGGACCAATCAGGGGCTAAGAATTTGAAATTGACCAATCAGAATTCAAGGAACTTGTAGGATGTGTCATTGTGAGTGAGTGTGTGTCACAATGTGTGAGAACTGACATCGAGTGATGCATGGTCACGCACACACCATAAAGGAAATACCAGGTTGTGTCACTGTAAGTCAGCTTGCGTCATAATGCATAAGTACTGACACAGAGTGACACATATTCACACATGTGTCAGAACCTATCATGTTTGGATCAAATGCAGCATATTGCCCCTATTATCACCCAATGGACAATCTTAATTGTCCTTATATCAAGAGTTCTTACACATGTTTCTTGAATACATGCCACCTTCTTGATCACTGTGCATCAAACTATTGATCATTTATGAAACCAAGACAAATCTATGCCTCAATACTACATGAGATGTTGATGATTCCAATTCAGTGTTAAGTCCCATAGACAAATGAAACTACCTTTTAATATGCCAAAGCCAAATTTAAATTCATCTTTTCAGGTATCATTAGATTCCCTACATACATATCAATGCATATCGCCTATAAACACATTGATTCATTAGGCAATATTAGTTGAATCAGTATTTATCTGATTTCCCCCTGCTCCAAAGTACACACATAGAGTGAATCCATACAAGTTCTCTCAGACCTGACACCTATGTTGCCATGTGCTAACCAGTGTGACTACTGACACAGACCTACACATTCTCACACATGTGTCACTTCATGCCTTCATAAATGCGTCAATATGTGTGGCATTGAGTGAATACCGACACCTACTGACACAGACTGACACATGCTCACATGTTGTCACCTCACACAAATATCTGTATGTGTCACTATGAGTCACTCTGTGTGACTACTGGTATGGACTGGTGCCTGCTCATGCAGTGTCACCTCACACGGATAGCAAAATGTGTGAGCAAATGTCGCTCTGTGTGACTACTGACACAGTCTGGCACATGCTCACACAGGTTCACCTCACACGAATCATGAAATGCGTCACCATGAGTCAGTCAATGTGACTACTGACACAGACTGGCGCATGCTCACCCTGCATAATCCTATTACTTTTGGAGATGAGTTACTATGTGTCACAATATGTCACACATCGTGACTATTGACATATGGTGGCTCGAGCTGACGCTCCGTGTTATCACGCGAAACCTGCTCACACTTGGTGGCACATGCTGGCTCAGACTGACACCAATTTGCTGGGTAGTGAAGCGTACAGCGTGGATAACTGCTGGTACCCGGGGTGTGACGTATCTCTGGTGTGTCTCGACGGCTAGTAACCAGCTATACCCCTTTATTCCACGATTTCTGGGTTTCTCAGTGCTTTTTGCTGGATATTCCCATGCACATACCTGTCGATATTGCACACCCTGTAGGCTGTAACATCAATTTTGTACCATGGATAACCTGCACACCTCTCATGTCCTTCCATGTCATATGTTACATGTTAAAACCTACGATAATGTACAAGGCCAGGGTAGGGATCAAACCAGCAGTCTCACATCCCAAATCCAACTCCCTATGCATTGCGCCACAGGGACTGACGAGAAATGCTTGGTTCGAACCAGGTCTGGATATGATACAAAGCCCGGGAAGGCGACGACTGCGGGCTGTCCGCTACCAGAACCGCAGGACGCATTCAAAGATAGCCAAGCTGAGACGGCCGCTGAAGGAGGAGACGCGGTGGTCTAGTGGTTAGCGCATTGTGCTCAGCCGTGAGAGGTAGGCGGGTCAAGTCCCGGTCCGGGGGCGTTTTTTTTCGCCGTGTGCCGCTGCCATAACCGCGAGACGCATTCAAAGCAAGCCAAGCCGAGACGGGCGCTGCCGGGCGACGAGGTATATAACACGGTCCAAGCGCATCTTTTTTTCGCCATTTGTCCGCTACCATAACCGCGAGACGCATTCAAAGCAAGCCGTGACGGGCGCTGTCGCTTTCCGCTGCCGGGCACCGAGGTGTATGTACCTGTGTACACACACTATGGCTGACTTCGAGTCCCAGGGAGGGGGAATAATTTTTGTTTTCAACTTGAATTTATTGGTATTCTATTGATTATTTATTGGTTTCGTGGAATAAAATAAGTAGTCAATGGATAATTCATGACTTGTGTGTGTTAGCAAAGGCTAATTACACTCGGGCTACGCCCTCGTGTAATTATCCTTCACTAACACACACGCGTCATGAATTATCCATTGATTACGTGTTCATTAGTGCACTACCTGGAACTGCTCCCTATTTTTCCCTTTGATTTGATTTAGATTTTTATTAACAAGCTACACCGTTTACACCACAAAGTTCCCTCAAATTGTATGAATAACATATCTACAAGGTAACAGAAAAGATAATACCCGGTACATAACAATCAATAGGGACTAGTTTGTAAATTCATGTTAAATATCATCCTACGGTATGGCATCATAAATCAGGATGTTGTGCAGTAAATATCCTCGATGGGTCTTGTAGGGGTTCTTCAGTTTGCAGTTTTGCCTAATATATGATAACATACATGTATAAGATAAGTATCTGGGGTAAGATTAGATAACAATGGAGAGAATAAGGACAGTGGCCATACTTTGGCAATGCTAATGCACTGAACCTTTGGCCTACTAAATATTTGGCAGTCCTTATGCCCCGGGCGGGACACTCACTATATGCCACAGACAGGAGTGTGCGGCTGGCAAGGTCACTTTTTGGCCAAAATCCCTCTCACTAAGGGTCTGGTTTTGGTCAAAATCCCTTTCACCAAGGGTCACTTTTAGCCAAAATCCCTCTCACCAAGGGCCACTTTTCTCATATTTTGACCCTGCACATCAAAATAAGTGCCAGTTTTCGGGATTTCCATCAAAATTCCTGCCAAATATGGTCAGTTTTGATAAAAATTCCACACATCAAGGGTAAATTTCAAAATAAAAAACTTAACTGTGCACATTTTTTTTTACCAAAATCCCTCTCACCAAGGGTCACTTTTTGCCCAAAATCCCTCTCACCAAGGGTAAGGGTTGTCAGAGGCCCAGCCACACACCCCCATCAAAAGAAATCTGAGTGTCCTCCTCGGGCCTTATGCACTGGACCTATTTGTTAGAAGAGAGGTGGGCAGTGTTGATACACTGTATCTGACCTCTCCCATCCAGTCGCAAAGTAGTCTGGTTACTTCAGTTTATACAAATAATGTTAGCAGTACTTATGCAATGTACTTACTAGATAATGACTTAGTATCAAAAGACTGGGCCACAACTCTTTTTTAAGACGGTTACATACTATTCATTGATGTTATCACTGGTGGAGTCTCCCGCCTCCATGATAATGTCTCAACCAGACACATAGACGTCTAGATTGTCTTCCCCTAGAGTCTATGGTCTGTCCTGGGCTGCCAGATTGGTCTTTATGGTCAGTGCCGGATTTGCTGATACTTGTGCCCTCTCCATCTTCATCTTCGCTGATCGGACATTGCCTTTCCCCTTCTGCTTTTAAGGGTGTCAGTGGTTGCCTTGATTTGATTCTGGAAGTGATTCTTTATGATTTGGACAGGTTAGGTAAGAGTGCCTTGAAGGGGTTCACAGGAGGGCTAGCCTCTTGCTGCCCGGTGGAGGATGCTTGCCTTGGGTTGGAGTAAACAGCCATAAACTTGGAATTTGGAACATTACGTGTATAATGTTAATGGTTAAGCCTAAGGAATAAGTATTGTGCTTCTATATTGTGATGGTGTCGAACAAATAAACACACATTAAATACAATAATCCAGCAGTTTCATTACTTTATTTTGATTCTGCATATCCACATAAAGAAATGCATAGCTTCTGCTTGTACGTGACATTTCAGTACGAACACGTGCTATAAAGGCTTCAAACCCAGTATTGGGTTGCAACATATCGGTGGGTACTCTGTTCAACGATATAATATTCTTTTTTGTAGTATTTGCTCTGGACGCATACCCTTACAAATTAAAGGGTTGATTGAAAACTTTCAATACAGGTGCCTTGTTTCAATCACATGATTATAAAGCACTTGAAAAGCTTTCAGATCAGTGTTTTATCCCAGGCACGCAATTGAAAATTAGTCCAACTTAAGATATACCACATGATACTGAGAGAGTGATTGAGATTTGATGAGAAAAGAAAGTGATTTAATTTGTGCAACACAATTCATTCTCTTTTCAAACTCCGTGGACAAGAATTTGTGTACACAGCATCAAAGTTAGGACAAAGACAACTGCTTCAAGTACATGGTATTAGAGATGTTAAGATCACGATGTGTACAGGAACACATACGTCTACAGCAATACTAAAGTATGGGCTCCCGAATATGGGCTATATGTTACCATACGTTACAAGCGGCCACATCTTAACCTCACTATTGTTTCTTATATATACATGTATGATAAATACTACTTCTGAAAAATTCGAACAACCTTTCTTTCAAATTTGTGAAGAGCGCATGTCATAAATTACAGGACGGAATCTCTTATGATCGGACGGTCAGATCACGATGTGGATTTATCATAAGCAGCCACAACGTGTCACTTTTATTAGTCTACTTTACACATTCAATACTAACTAAGCATACTGTACGATATTTTAGTATACAAAGTGCTTTGGTTGATTATTAGCAGTATGTGTGTTGACAGTATTGATGTATTTTATACTCCTCAACGTGCAGACCTCTTCAGCACTCCCCTCACCAACTCAGGACGTGTATAACAGTGTTCAGAGACAACTTTCGCTAATCTATAAGTTTTCAATATTTGTAAAGAAAACGGGGTTGGTGAGTGATATGGAGTGGGTAATGATTACTTTCAACAGAGTATGTAAATTGTTGAATATTTTGCGACTGCTGTACTAGCAGTTTTAAGTCTTCAGATGTCGAGAGTGGTCCATATATTCCAAAGTACCAGTTGTCTACTTTACATGCGGCACTTACCAAACAACCAACACTTGTTTAATGGCGGCATGGTGCCTCGGGATTTATTAGTGGCATTGATGGCCCAAGCAGCAACAGGCAGTACCTGGTCAGTGCTGTAATGGGGCGTCATGCTGAGCCTTCGGGTTCAATACGTATGGAAAATAGAGACATTATCCTGCTAGCTTTTGTTTCAATATTATGAAGTATAAATATCTTGTTTATTCAAGGGCCTCAAATCCGCCCATTTGGTGTTGCAATTCTAGTTGTAAATACTGTTGTGCAAATCTATTCAGTTGAGCAAGGTACCGGGTATCTCCCTAAATTCAGTTCATCGCACATAGGCATAATGGCCAATTCTTTATTATCAATCATATAAATGAAGTATATACGGTAAAACGCTCTTACGACAATTGAACGTCAACACTCAGTCACCCTGTGCTCTACTTATTGGACTCACTAATATTGGTTTTCGATTAGTAAAAAGTACAACAGAAATATTAGCAATGTACCCTGTGTGTTGCTGACAGAACACATCAGTCAAAATACATGTGTACTTGCAGGGATGTGCACAATACATTATATTGTAGAGGTCCATGGTACTTGTGACATGTTCCTTTTATCTGTAGATTTAACCCCATAGCATGGTGTTGAATATCGACCAGACGTAAGGGTTTTCACTTATCCCACGTATTATGGGGTTATCATTTATTCTCTATTGTCTTTGGTTAATCTTAAATGTAGGGATACATGCTGACTAAGTAATGCTGCATGAGTGCACCACATCAAATTCCTCAAATCATCCTCACAGGTCGTGATTTTACATTACATTGTTACTATACATTAGTTCCATGCATGTTCTTTTCGCTAAACAATTCTTAGCTATTTCATAATGGTAATATGGTCAACGCCTTCTCGTTTCTCCCGGAACAAGGACGCTTACTTTGTAGCATCCGTTGGTTTCACGTTTTGATAGAAGATTGATCATTTCAGGCAAGATGCAGTCAAGAAATATGCAAGTTGATCAAACCATTGTAAAAAAGGTCCCAAGTGAATATTGTATACGGTAAAAAATACACCATGAATGCCGCTAATACTTAGTTTGTGGCAAGCATTACATAACAGGGCTAACTGTGGGTGGCAAGCTATCCACTTATTTTTCACCCTATTGCGGGGGCGTTTGACAGGTTGGTCTCTAGTGGGGTAAGTAGACATCACTCTGACACCACAAACAGTTCCCCTCAATTATCTAATAGACTGGTCAACCTCAAGAAAACAACTGGGTATGAAAAACATGGCTTTCAACACTAGATTCACCTCGATAATAGTCCCAGCAATATACATACATTTCAATGTACACCATAATAGCGCAGCCACACGCACACTGTGATATATAATCAAGATAGAAGTTGTTTAATTATAAACGGAATAGAACTGGAATATTCTACTCTTATTAAGTAAGTGTGAACACAAATTTCATCAGGTGAACAAAATCAATTGGCACATTAAAAATCACTATCAACCACAGATCATTTTTACATTTCTTCAAAATCAGTAATAGCAATAATATTGATAATACAACACAGAACTTGGGAAGGTAAACTGCCTACTGCTATTGGTGCAGTAGTGTGAATAACAAACCTGTGCTGTCTGTTCTCATTGTTCAGAAAACAAGGCAAAATTATCACAAGATTAAATAGGGAATATTACACACTGATGACGCTTGCCTTATTTGATCAACACATTGGCGAGCCCATCACACCTGGATATTAGGAGAAAAGGCTCCTATCAAACAGGTCACACTACTATGTACAAGTTTGTCTTAAATAGGGCACTTTTAAATTACTGCTTTTGTTGCACAAATGAAGACTTAGAGAAACACCTTCTGCATAAGGAGGTGTGACAGCAATGACATATTTGAATGTGAAATGTATATCACTAGACCTGGAATCAGAACCACATCTACAATAACGGCCACGCCACATGTTTCTGATGTCACACCTCTTTACACAATTCAATTCACATGATTTCTGAGACAAAACTAACAAGAAAGTCTCAAAACCCTCTTATATTAATGAGAGTCAGTAGGTAGCTAAAGAAATCGATACGTAAGCAAGTCTTATATTTGGAATGCTCTCCGAATGTACGGGTAATCAAATCAAATATGATATTACAATATAACCTGGAATTTCATCTGGAATTCTGCTAGTGTATCTGTAGAGTCGAGCAGTGCAACTAAATCTCAGACACCAAATCACTTGAAGATATAGTAAATCTACTGTATGATATCGAACACCTAAGATGCAGGACATCATAAACAACCTCAACCACAGAGATTTACATTGGTGATCCTCGGCCATCAAACACACAGGCTACTGGTACTACCCCAGGTGCGGCGCATAACTTCCTCTCAAATTCAATGTGTGCCTTATATGCAAATATGGCCTGTATGAGCCGCTCCTGGGGGTTGAAAATACGCTTTTCTATATATGTAGCCTACATATATCATACCTCATCCTGACCATCGATCTATGTACAACCTGCAGCTCATACACAACCTTTTACGGTGCATCTTCCCACCTGGACGGACGTGTACAGCCTTATGGATGGCAGCTGCATAATTCAGAGTAGATCACAAGATCCATTGATGATATCAGATCACCAAGTGGACGGAATGAAAGAGAAATCATTTGTTGGACTCCTAGTGGTGGCTTGACTCGATAGGACAAACAGAGCTTGGAGAATAGAGATAAAGTCAGCAAAGGCGAGAAGGACTGATAAATAGTAGTACATGCTGAGCACGTAGGCTCAGGACGGCACTTGTAGAGGCTCAAAGCGAGACATGTTGGCCTCTATTCGGTTGAGTAGTTGGGTGGCAACAGGACAGAAGTCAGTCTCCCATACATCATGGATGAAGTCACGCATTTGTTCGTCATATGCATCATTGGTTGAAGTGTCCATAACAGTTTCCTCATCTGGAACCAAGGTGCATATCAAAAGTTAGATCTGTGTAATGTGTACCAATTTTTGAATTTAACATAGGACACGGAGTCTAGTAAAATGGCACATGGTCATTTCTTGAAATCGACCAGAGACAGAAGAGTTTCTTAAAGTCTGATATTGAAGTTACAGAGTTGGAGGGGGGGGGGCATGGGTACTTCTGAAAACGCACTTACATCCAGTGTCACACAACATAAAGGAAAACATGTGAATAAAAACTGAACAGTATGAACAATGTAAGATCTGTTCATAGGGAGAATTCAGTAAGCTTTACTTGTGAGCTCAAGTTAGAAAAAGATTGAACGCTGGCAATGCACGACTGGCCCAGGTCTTCCGCTACCTACCATAGGGGACTGTCAATATAGTGACAGTGTGTCGGAATCGTCAATGGTTAAGGCTATGGAGAATGCACCCATTATCACTCACATTTTTCATTGGTGAATAACTCCTCCCTTGGCAAGTTAAACATCTCACTGTATCAGGAGGTGTTGAAGAAGAATATATATTATCCATACATCGCCTGAGACATTGTATTTCTCTTCCATTTTGTTATAATCCAGCAGTTTTGATGGCACCGTGAGTGGATCATCTCGCTGTCCGCCATTTTGGATTTTGATGTTCTGTGCGCATGCGCAACCCCTCCTTGCCGGAAGTTGCATTTTGCGCATGTGCGAACTCGCACGAGGATGTTCTGCCTCGGGGGGAAGAGTGTAAAGACTAGTACATATATAGTATGTCAGAGGGCGCATGCAGTAGCTGGTGTAAAGGCTAAGACATAGAAATCATAACAGCCTGCGTCCTCTGTCTATACTACTATGTACATAGAGTCCTACACTCGCCTTGCTGGAAATGCGATAGCCAAAACAAACGTATGGCAGTCTGATTTACAGGGTCTGTCTATAAACGGTCTTAACCGGTCTTATACGAAAATTTCCCAACTTTTCCTGGATCTATCGCATTACATAAACGGACTTCCGGCCTTACATACTGAAAAAACCCCGTCTTAATTGGACAATTCCCATAGGAACCCATGTGTTATGTCTATCGCGAAAATCTACCGCACAATGCTATCCTATGGAGCCTCGTTTTCATGAGAAAGTAGGTAAAATATGTCAGGTTTTTTCTTCAGCTATTTTCATAGCTAAAGAAATTTTTTTTCCATGAATTGTGCATGTACAATGAAAGACAAGATCCTAAAGAATATGTTTCCATGATTCTTTGTTTAATTATCCCCCAATTTCGATGAGCAATTCCCATATAAAGTTTCAATTCATGACCATCAGTTTTCGACCGAAAAGGCGCCGCCAATGACCCAGCAGGGGCTGGGCCAATAATGAACAGTTTGCGAAAGGAAAGTACTGTAACTGACCAAGGTATTCAAGGAGTACTTCCACAAGGTCATTGGCCTCCGTCTCTCCGAAGAAGGCATTAGTTGAGGTGATTTTTCCGCTGTAGTTCCACAACATCTGACACACCATGGTGGCCAGCTTCCAATCACTGCGGCCAAAGTCACGCAGCACCTCAATTAACCTAAAATAATGAGCGGGATATTAAGGCACAGTAAGGATTAAACAAAAGCATTTAATAAGAAAAGACTAAATTGACCCCATGTATTACTTCCATGTCATAGGTCTTTATTGATGAACAGCAGGCCTAAGTAAAAAATGCTGATTGCTGCCATGCTGAACTATTACTCTATGATTCTAATACTGCTTAGCTCAGCTCACATCACCAGACTAGCTATATGGCAAAACTAAATGCATTCTGACAAAAAAGTACTATTCCCGAAGTACTTTGTATACAAACTGCGGCTCATACAGGAATCAAAGGCCTACTGCGCCTTATAGAATCATCCTAAACTCATGGTGCGACTTATAGGCTGGGTATATTTACTATAGCACAGTACTAATTTGGCCCTAAATAAGCTACTCAGAGTGTGCCTTATATGCGAGCTGCACCTTATGTGCGAGATATTTCAGTACCTAACTACTTTTTTTAAGATGTAGTTGGAAATGATACATACTTTTTGATGCCTCCATCACGTTTAAGCATGGAACGCTTTTCTTCGTCGGCCATTAGGTTGATCAATACACCACATGCTGTAAATACAACCTCCCGCTTCCCGGAATCGAGCATCGCAACCATCATCTCATCAACTGTGTGAATGAATATAATGCAGCAATGTAAATTGCTGATAACTCGAAAAAGTGAAAAGCCTGTGATTGGCTCCCATGGGCCATCCATAATTGACATCATGCAAAATTTGACCTTTTTAGACTCCCCCTCCCCCCCCTTGTCATGTTTTTTGCCAATTTTGCAATGCTGAAGGTATATGGAAAATTTATTTCGTCATGCCGGGCCTGACCCCCCCTCCCCCCCTTCAGCATGACATCATTGTGCACTCATTCTGTTGCATCAACACTCCCTCACCCAGGTTATTCAAACCACCAAGCCACTACTCACATAACTCCCGCCAAAACTGCGTTATTCGCACCATATTGCCAAAAAAGGAGGGAAAGTTGATACATGGATCAACATCATATACCTTCACCACTGGAGGCAAAAAGCGTCTTATGGCTGCCAACCAACTGAGTCTGTACATTATTGACAATTTCTCAAAATTTACAAAACTTGGTAATGAAATACCTTTTCCTGCAAGACCCCTACATCTCCTCCTTTAATAGCACTACAAATTCATTAAGTAATTCTGCCTCTTATATATAAAATTTTCATCCTTTTTTAAACTTATTCGCACCACCAAAATGACTGAAAGTGTGGTGCCCAGAGTGTCTCCTTATAACTCGCTTTTCGAGTTAAATATGGACAATTTTGTTTAAATTTAGAGTGAACAGGCAAATCTTATATCTATCCTGAATACAAGAGCTTAAGTTGTACCACTGTGGATCACAGTGTGTTGATAGGATGCTCTGGGTGAGCAGTTTGAACGTGCAGGTGTTAACCATTATCTATAATTGTTGACGTATCCATATGAAGGACAGCATGAGGTCTCACCCTTATTTACACTCAAATACTTCCTGTGAGTATATTATACAGGGGCGGATCCAGGATTTTGAAAAGGGGGGGGGGTCCAACCCTGGTTTATGGGGTAATGGGCCGCAAGCGCAGCACCACAACATCGCAAGTGCAACGGCGCGACATCGCAAGCGCAGCGGCGCAAGATACCTAGGGGGGTTTGGGGGCATGCCCTCCCCAAGAAAATTTTAAAATCTAGATATCAAACAGTGCATTCTGATACATTTTTAGATCCCAATCCAGTAAAGCATTTTGGTGTACCATCAGTAGTAAACCCATGATTATGAGAACAGAGAATGGAAATCTTATTGAATTTTGATTGCACAATGGTGTTTTAGGGAGGCTTGGCATGTCCCCTAGAAATTTAAAATCTTGAGTTCAAGGGCTTTAACTAGCCTCAGATGAATGTAGTATTTTTAGATATTGTTCCCTAAGGGGGTGTGGGGACTGCCTCCACCCCTGGGAAGTTTTTTTGAAAAATGATGTTAAACCTTGAGGTTTAAAGCATTTTGGTGTACCATCAGGAGTATGTTTATGCACTGGTGGAGTTTTGGGTCATTTCCAAAGAAAATCTTATAACATAATCATCAAACCTATATTTAAAACGTTTTGGTATAGGAAAGGGATGTAAACTTATGTCCTGATACCATACATTGTTCTTTGATAGAGTTTTGACAGCTCATCCCCCAAGGAATTTTTTGAAATATTGGTTTTAAACACGGTAGTCTAAGCATCTAAGGAATTTCTGTATCATTGGGTGTGAATCTAGTAGTTTTATTTGAAAGTGATTTGGAGCCTACTATCAAGAAAGCTTTGAAATTTCACAAAAACTTATTACAGCACACAGTATTTTGATGCATCCCATCTGGTGAATAAAATTTTAATGGGATATAAATTTAATAGAAAATAAAACCATAGTGTTGTAGATTTTAATACCATAGTAGAGAATAGTTCTGTGAGACATGGCGCGGCGACTTGTAATCTTGTGTCTAGTTTCAGTTGGTGAGACAGATAGGGCATACTATCATCTGGGCTTTTGGTAGTATATAGCACAAATTCAACCTGAACTACCCACTGCAGCTAAGTACTAATAGTCTGTAGACTGTCCATTCTGCATGCACCTCACTCAGCTGCCACAGGGACCTGTCTTATTCAATGTTCAATGCCATAGTCAACAGGTGTGTCATTATGAGTGTACACTGTCTCAGATTGCCAGGAGCCTGCTCTGCCTCCCTGCCCCCCCTCCCCCACACACACCCAACTGCCAATCACTTGTAATAGTCTGTAGCTGTCACAGGCCAGTGGTCAGCAAACCGGCCAGATCACTCCACCTCTCTGTAGAGGGGGAGCACAGTGTAAGTACATACATCTTTTCAGTGTTCCACAAAATCGTTTATATAATGAAAGGAGTAATCAAATTAATCTTTCATCACCAATAGTAGATACATATTCTGAGAAAGCATTATTTCAATGTAAACTAAAAATTTTACACAGAAAAGACTGTAGCAGCTCCACAAGGTGGCCTTACACTTCAACCTCCTCTGATTTACAAAAATGCACATATGGCAACACACACTTTAGCACTGATTTCTCCATAGAGATCTTTGACAGTGAATATTTTGTTCAAATACAGAAAATATGATCCAATTGTACCATAACCCACTGAGATAAAACCTGTACTACATATATATAGTAGTTTCAAAACGAACAATTCTATAACAAAGGCTACAGGGATGCATTTCTGAATCTTAAAATGCTCTAATGCTAATCTGCCATAGGGCTCCAAATGATGAAATGTCTTATCTGCGAATAAAATCAAAAGTATGAGATATATTCTGAAAATTCCTTCACTGATAAGTAAAGTACACACACTGTTGTTATTACATTAGAATAGTGAGCAGGAATAGTCCATAGCAGAGGAGCCACAAACAAAAATAGATTGCAAGGCCTCCCTATCCCTTACACCGTGGCGACTGTGAACCATACACTAGTCTACTCATCTCACGAGTAGTACTCACTAGTCGCCGCGCTAATTACCTGGGGGACCAAACATAGTATCCCATGCATAAGGCACACCTGATGCCTAGATGCCTATGTGGACTCACTGGTGCACATTGGGTCACGTTAGAAAATTTTGTGGAAATTTTATAGATTTTAGATACTGTAGTCATAAATTATAAAATTCACAAACAATAAAACCATATCAAAGAGAGATAGGGGCCATGAATGGGGGTATACAAAGTGGACATCTTGGGTGGGCCCAAAGGGGGGGGGGGTCCCCCTTCAGGGACCCCCATTTGAACATGTTATGGGTGGACCAAAAGGGGGGGGGGTTCCAGACCCCCAGGACCCCCCCCTGGATCCGCCCCTGATTATCAATTATATATAGAAACACCTCGGGTCCAAGGTTATCTTATTGGGAACTTTAGTAATGTTTCAGTTAACTCTGTTACACATTTAGACACAAGAGGCTTTATCGTAAATGTTATGTCTTCTGTGAATTCACTAAACATGTAACAGAGGCTTTTACTGTTAAATCCTAGTGCTGCAATAGCTACCAACCTTGATGGTGGACAAGTAAGTCCCGGACTGGCCGCTCACGGGATAGGTTACCATAGACACGGGTGGCCTCAGCCAAACCTTCTTGGTTCTCTACATCTAAGAACTTCAACAAGCCTGGATAAGGATAACATTAAATGTTACTAGTATACCGATAGAGTGCATCTTTTGTAAAGTTTTTATATTTTCAATCCAAAATGTAATCAGTTAATTCACAGATTAGAACAGTAGATTGTATATCCATGCATATAAGCCGCAGCTTATACAGGATGTGGCTTATTCACAGGGTTTTATGGTATATTGTGTAGGTCCATGGTAAATTGCAGTACCCATAACAGTATGAATATTGGCCGTAAGGGCACATAGCTGACAAAATCTGAAAACTTACATTCTGCCAAGGAGACTTGTCTTGCAGAAATGGCGCTATTGCGGACATTATAGAACGACAAATTATTGACTGTAGCTATGGTGTTTAGGACCAACTCCTCACTGTTGCGCAAAGATTTAGAATCTGGAAGAAAAAATTGTCACAGGTGAAGAACTGAGTCATATAGGCCAGGCCTCAATATCATATTTATATTCTTGTCATGAGTGTGCAAATAGTTTAATGTATGTTTGTTTGAAAAAAGCAATATGTTATCTGTAAAGTGGCACGGATATCCATGTAGTCATTTTGTCTACAGGTGACAAATGGTCAGGTATGGACTTAAGTTTGTTGTCATGTTGTGTACAGGTGACTATGGGTAGGGGGTGTACTAGAGCTTGTACTCGGTGTTGCAATCAGGTGACAATTGGTCAGGGATGGACTAAAGTTTGTAGTCACATCACATACAGATGACAACTGGTCAGATATGGACTATAAATTTGCAGACATGAAGTCACAGGCTGAAACAACACAGAATTCTAGGCTGCTAGCACACGGTTAAGTATATTATATATGAAGACAAGACACTCTGGTTTGGGTCAATCTTTATCATGTAGGGGGCCCTACTGTTTATGCTTTTTCCCATGGACAGTGGTGCCACATAGTACTGCAAAGAAGATAGTGGATATCCACTGTCATCTTTGCAGTACTAGGTGGCACCACTGCCCTTGGGTTCATGCATAGACAATTACACCAAACATATTCAATAAGCAGCCTAGTATTCTAGGTTGTTTCAGCCTGTGCATGCAGTGTCCAAGACACAACTGGTCAGGGATGAACTTTATAGTTAGTAGTTCACCTAGTATTTGTTCCAACTGTGCCACACATGTATCGTTTGCAGCTATGACAGGACCAATGTCCTCGTTGATTGAGAGGTTTGCAATAACACGCACAACCTTAATTAACACATCTTCAGTTTTTCCTCTGGGTGTCCCCTGGTCATTCTCAGTTTGTTCCTAAAAGATAACAAAGTTTAACAAGTTGTAATGCTTCAATAAATATGTTGTAAGCGTTTCAGAAAAGGTCTGGCGATTCAGAAGGCTAAATGAGATGGAAATAGATTTCTCAGGAATGCCAGTGTCCAGTGGCAAAACAGAAAAAGGGTAATCAGTGTTCAAGGGTACAGTGGAGGGAGGTCAGAAGGGGAAATCCCTTCCGTGGGTGATATCTAAGATGAATTTTGTGGGGTGGATACTTTCAAAGATCTTTTCAGATCCCCCTTATTAATCCTAGAATATATATGCATGGGAGATGACTTCGAAAAACAAAATGAAAATTCGGACATTTAATGAAGACATGAAGAAAACATCTTTTTGTTTTACTAGTTGAAAGGCCGGAATCCAGTAAAAAGAGGAAACACTATTTAAAGAAAAAACCTTGTTGAAATACCTTCATATCTTGTTCTACGTAGTATTTGAGAACATTGATGAGGATGTCCAAAGCTCTTGGCTGACTGAAGAGACGAGTTCGAGCGATGTCACTCTTCGCTGTCAAATTTCCAAGAATAAAACTAATGCGTACTACCAGGTCCTATAAAAGAGGTTTAGTCAATCAATTTACGTCATTGTGAATACAGCAGCCATATAACAATGATACAATATCACTACGCCTTGTGAGATAACCTTCATTGGTCATCAATTCTTTTCGATCTTGTTTGAAAATTAACTACAGTAAATTCTTTTATATACGCTATGGCTAGTACAAGAACCCAAATCAAAATGTGGCTTATAGGAACTGGCCAATGTCAGGGTATTTGGCACTATAGAACAGTACTAAAGCTACAATTTTCAAGCAATAGATGTGGCTTACAGCTCCCTCTAAAGTCGGCTTATACGAGAGAATTTACGGTACAAACTTGAACACTGTTCTTTACTGGTCATGAAGCAACACACCTGAACATATTGTATATGTGTGAATAAGTATATATTACCTCCGCATGAATCACATACTGTCATCAATTGACCATGTAGCTGACACTATCTTTTCTATTTCACATCGTACAAATTCGAAGGCAATAATGGTTCGTTATACAGAAAGAAAGAGGAAAACTTTGGATGACAAGCTCACCTCTTTTCGTTGGTATATTTTCAGTAGTTGAAGAAATGACCGGAAATGTGACTCTTGGCTAGACAAGGCGTTACAACAGTCTGTGTGCATCGTCAATTTACTGTTAGATTAAAAGAAAATTGACATCGAGACAAGTCAATATAATATCATATAAACTCGTGTACAAGCCATAGCTATTAAACACATGAAAAAAGAGTATATTTCCTAGCTTGCAGGATGTTCCTTATATCAAGGTGTGATTTAGAGGCGAGATGCGGCTCATACCAAGTTTTAGAATTCCGGTACTCTAATGTGATACTAATGACATGTCGAAGATCTGTAGTTTTGTAAACATGGGGCCTCACATAACTTGCCGGGCCGTGGATAGAATACATCATGTATATAAACAACCCGACACCAGAGCTACCCATTGAGCCCCCAACGTTTTTAGATTCCTCATTGTAACCAGTGTGCCACCTACCTAAATATTCGAGATATGTTGAGCATGAGGTCGGCATCAGACTGGTAGCTGTCGATCAACTTACAGATACCTTCTACGATACCCAACTGCAGAATGTTAACACGTGTGCCGCTGACATCGGCTAGGTTACGAAGACACGCTGTGCACTGAAACATAAGGAACATAATTTATAGAAATGATATGAACAACTTATATCCACTGCCCTAGAGTTTGTTCTTTTACATAATCTTTAAACAAGTTCCCGTTCTCCTTACCAGGCACTTGATATAAGAAAAATACACAAAATAAACACCTTACCTGTACCAAGATGTGACCATGAGATTCATTGCCTTTTCCAGTCTCTAGATTCTGAAATGGAGAATGCACACAACGAATCAGAAAAATCTTCAGATATTTTCTTCTAGACAGAGAACAGAACCAAGCCCCTGTATCTGATACAATTAAACAACCTTCTAGCATTACAGAATCTTTATCTATATTTAAATCTATCTACAGAATCCATAGATTTCACTTAAATCCTTGCGCCAAGAAATGCATGCATATTGTCAAGACTTGGCATATAGGGATCTGGCGGGATATATTTTAGACCAATGAAATAATTCCTTCCATTCACTGCGGAATTCTTCGGGTACAATTGGTACACATTGCAATGGCTGTAATAGCCCTCATCTCACCAGAACCAGCTCTAACAATTCATGTCCTCATTGTAGAATGTGGGAGAGGCCTATGATTAGGTAGATGTACCATCATAGAGCAGAGATGTTAGTTGGGTACTCTTCCAACCTCTGAAAAAGTTTGGGAACTTAAACTTTTCACAAGTGGAGGCACTTCTCAACATATAAAACTGCACTTAAGTCTAAATTTAAGGGGCCGCTGAACCTCTGAAAATAGATGAACCTCTGAAGGCCTGCCATCTCTGATATAGTGATGTCTTGACATGTTAGTTGCTCACAGAGAACATGCTTCTTACCGTTTTGTTGATTGCCTTGAGCAGGTTGGCCATAGCGTCTATACAGTTGAGCTTTACCAGATGTTTGAGGATGGTTGTGTTACCCGATAGGAACTTGAGTGCACCCACGCAGTACACGAGAGCATCTGATGACGTTACATGGTCTGTCGTCTGGGAGGCTTCTATCAGTAGCTCTACGTAATTAAACATTAGATATTTTTTACTGCTCAGTTCAATACCTTATTTTAGTGTTCTTCAGCATTAATCTAGCTTTACACATGTACAACTGTCAGTGCCATGGGTTTAAGTGCATTCCCACTTTGCCTTTTATTATATCTACTTTACACTCCCTTCTAACCCTTACAGAAGTGTAGGGGGTTCCGGGGTCCAAGCTACACATACCTAACAGTAACTTTTTGAATTTTGAGAATTCACTGAGTAGAACAGAAATTAGGCCATCTTATTTTTTTTTTTTTTTGGCAAATTCACAAACTTGGGGTGTGTTTTATAAGCAGGGTTGCCTTAAATATGTGGTACTATGGGATATATGTACAACCCAAGGGAAGCCAGTACCTATTGCGGGTCAAAACAGCGAATACATGTAAATACACAGGGAGTTTTTTTTTCTAAAATTGGATTCTTGTCATACTCACCTAGCATATTTTCCTCCAAGAAATATGAGTCATGCTTCTCTTCTCTGCTGACTTTGAAGACTAGTTTACAAACATTCGTCAGGTTATTTCCACTGACCTTCAACTGCAAAGGAACCAAAATTGTACGATAATATTGCTGGCATGATATCGATGAAAACAACAGAAGAAAAGACTGAAACGTAACATGAAAACGCTGAAAATTGTATCATTCAGGCCACATGTTGATATGGTGGTCTCATAACTTTACTCTCGACTAAGTACTCTATTTTAATATTGAGTGTCGGCATTTTCTTCCAGTCCCCTTCTTTGTTTTCTTTTTAACAGAAGGAAACAATATCGCAAATGGATGTAAACTTTATAGCCTATTTAACATACGTTTCCCAAGTCAGCTTCACAGAGCTGGAACCAAACAGTCACAAAGTTAGTATGCGACCAGCGAATCTTAAGAAACTGAAGATTATCTAAATTTCATACCGTGCATAAATACCTTGTACTGTATATGTGAGCACACTGTAGTGGTTCGTTTTTTTTAGTTAGATGTCAAATCATAACGAAAAGAGAAGATTTTGTTTGTTTGTTTGTTTAGTTTTACGTCCGGGGGCCATAAAGGAACTCAGACATTCAAGGTTTCTCGGACATTAAGTCATTTCTTTTCTGTTTGGACAGGTATTTATATGCTGCTTGCCCGACACAGCAGTGACCAAATCTATGAATGATCGAATCTATGAGATGAATGACCGCATCTATGAGGAGGGGTGAGGGGGAAAACCGCTACCGGGGCTTCATTCCCCTACTCTTTTTGAAGGATAGCAAGTGTTCTTTTATTTGCCTGGTCCCATAGGCAGGGCTAGACAAACCACGGCATTTGATCACTCAGACATGGTTCAATGAGGGGGAATCCCATGGCAAAAGACAAGCATGTAGGCCCGGGCCCGCGCATATGGACACCAGCTGCCCACATGCTCACAATTAGCCACAAGAAACTGCAAGTTTGTCGCCTTTTACGAATCTGGTATGCCCACTGGTAGAAAGGAAGAATTCCTCCTTCATGGACTCCCAATGAAGTTATTCTGCTCCTCCATGCCCTCACATGAAGGTCCCCACTCCACAGGGGGAGAAAAGAGAAGAAGTTTCCGGGTAGGCAACTAAGCGTTTTATTCTTATCCTTAGTTACATATGATCACAGCCTATAGAGACTACATGCCGGATGGTATTCGGTTACCCGTAGGTAACAGTAGTAGGGTGCTGAGCAGTGGTAGGACCACTACTGAAGAACTATGGTAGGAACTGCCCTTATATAGGGGAAAAGCCCCCAAAACTCAGACCCATCATATGACATGTGACGGACGAGTGGAAGGCCCCCTGGTGTAACGGAGAAGAACCCGGAGGCAGGTGCTGCCACTTGCCATCCAGACTTCCCCATCACACCCGGAGACCTGGGTCTGAGTCCCACGGGTACATGAACGTTATGAGTGTAATATTACAATACAAAATAACATACCCCTACACTGCCCCCCTTAGACAATAACTTGGGGGTAATTAAACCACAGTGTATTAATAACCTACCGTAAATCCCCGGTCATAAGCCAGATTTTTTTTCTATTTTGGGCCCAAACCGGCTTCTAAATTTTTCCCAAAGTCCCCCTCCCGGCTTATGACTGGGTTTTTTTTTTACTATAGAATAAAGAGAAAATGGTAAAAATTTGACCCAAAAACCGGCTTTTATTTTTTTCCTGAACTCACCCCCCGGCTTATGACCGGGGCCGGCTTATGACCGGGGATTTACGGTAATAAGTAATTGTCTCACAATACTATATAAGGGGTATTAATTACACTCACTCGAAATATATAATATCCTATTTCTGATAATTTATACAATAATAGCATCAAGTATCGTTCATAACAGTTCCGTATGTAACCTTATACAGTGTAACATGTCAATATATATTAGTGATCATAGCAACCGGAAGGTTTATATTACATTTTATGGTTACCACGACCACCAATGTTGTAAGTAAGTATATCACAGACCACATTGACTTTTTGACTATTTTCCTTTAGTGAATTTGCCTTTCCACTTGTAGTTTTCCCTGACTTCTTTTCAGCCTTCTCGAGAGTAGACTGAGCAGAAGCGGGAAAACTGTCGGTTCGGGGCGGGACAGCTGGAGCCTGCTCGGGTACCCGAGCCTTGTCCTCTATGCGTGAGGACTGGTCGGGAGACATCAAGCGGTCCATTTTGTTCGCCATTTCGAGTGATACTTGGACTGATGCTTCCCCGGATGGAATCTCCAGGTGCTCCAGGGCATACTGCCTTTCCAACAATCTGACCACGAGTTTTTGTATGATCTCGGGTTGGACTGCTGGTGAGACCCCAATACAGGCCTCTTCAGCCTAAATTACTTGAGACGTGATGGGGACCCCCGGACTGTATTCGAAGACAGCATTGCCTGCTGCTTTGTATTCATCCGCAGTTTCTAAAAATGTTTAAGGTTAGGGCTATTTCACAGCCCTAAGATGTTATTGGTTTCTATGTGCAAAGGTCTAGACTCTATATGAAATTACATGTACATGCAAAAGTGGTATGCTACATGCAAATATAATATAACACTTCACATCCTGCATCATAGCTACCGTCAATATAATACATGTATCATATGTTTATGCTATTATACATGTAGGTGGCCCTGAAGGGGTTAATGGTCACAGGTAAACAGTACAACCCACTCAACCCCTTGTGCAGCACGTTGGAACCTCTCCTTCCAATAAGCCAATGACATAATTACTACCTAATTAAGAGGATTATATCTGGTCCATCCAGATGTGTGAGCATGTACATGGCTATTTCTCTTAAGGCTAAACTCACCTTGAGACAATCTGTGCATTTTACTTTTTCATCCCAATACATGTACAGTAAAATCTCTTTACTACAAATACTGTTATAACGAAATTTCGGTTATAACAAACAAAATGCTTGATACCAAATCATCACCATACATTTCTATAGTAAAATAATCCCTATATAATGAAGTTTTGGCACCAGAATTTGGAAATAAAGAAGTAATTTTGTCATAAATACACCTTTTCAAATGATATCAAAGTGTACAGAATACACAGGCTATATGCAATGGGTAGATCTGAGAGGTGTGAGTGGCTTTGATAGGGCTTCTTCAGCCGCCTCCCTTCTCACCTGGGCAGGTGGGGGGGGGGGGGATCTGAGAGGTGTGAGAGGGCTTCTTCAGCGGCCTCCCTTCTCACCTGGGTGGGTGGGGGAAGATCTGAGAGGTGTGAGGGGGTGTGTTAGGATATCTAAAGCCACCCCTCTTCTCACCTGGCCGGCCATAGATGTCAAAGTAGGGTTGGAATAACCTTTTAACCTCTATATTCCTTTGTTTGGTTACTACGAAATTCGTTTACAACGAATTTTTTTGCTTGTCCCAAGCTTTTTGTTGTAACGGAATTTTACTGTATAACTTCCATCTAACAAAGGAGTTTTGTCATTATAATGACTAATGACTTTACCACATCCTGACATTTTAAAATCCTCTTGTAACATGACAAATACCTCTTTCAGATTTGAAATATTAAACTGAGTTTTGTCCTTAAAACTTTTAAGGAAGCTACCTCAACCCCTAGATCCAGGTACCTTAGACTTGTCCAAGCTACTTGTCTCAGTCTAATCCTATGTGAACACTAAGGACTTTTATATGGGCAAGTCTACCCATTTGGCCACATTCCATTGCATCGACTCCCCTTATGTGACTATGTTATTGGCTAGCCAATAACATAAAAATAGAATCTGGTCGCGGTCAATGTACCGAGTGACCTTGTTGGCCTTGACGTCGGTGTAACCGGTTGTGTCAGACACATAGGATGGTCTATCAAACCGATTCCTCCTGAAAGCCATCTCTGCATCCCAGACAGCTTTGCGGAACCACAAATGGACCACCAATCCCGTAGCCATTTGATGGTAATCCATCAACCAGGCTCCAGGAATTGTGTTGGCCCATAGAGGGTGCGCACATTCCCAGATCGCATTGATGAATCATGGGTCAATCTCTCGTTCCATCTGCGGTGAGTACTACCATTTCTTCAGAAATAGCTAGCATTCGCCCGTCGTATGGAACTGCTACATCTGCCCATTCAGGGCTTCCATGTGGTGGCACCTCTATGTGGGTTGGCCTTCCTTCTGTAGAAGGAGGACCGCCCGACACACCGGAGGTACCAACACTAAGTCGTGGGTGGTTGAGGTGGAGGTGGCATCAGATCGCGGTCTTGCGACAGGTTTCCGTATGCTTCTCCGCTCAACTGATCGTGGGTGCAGGGGCCACATAGGGCATTCCGCAGGATACAACTTGTTACATCGGTCTATGCCCTGGGGGCATTCAGTGCCGCCTGCTGTGGTGACGCGTATATTTTATGGACTGCCGTGCGGAATTATGCATGCCCTGAGGGCATATTGCTGGCCCCCTAGAAATCAGCAATTTACCAATGCTAGTCTATGCCCTCAGGGCATCGTGTATCGGCCCTCAGGGCATATGCATACACAGGACCATTCCTGAGGGCAACATACCCTCAGGGCATATTTCTTGCTTCTTTAAAGCATGATTGACCAAAGCATGCCCTCCAGGCATGTAGTACAATTCCACAAGTTGTACTTGTAGGCTAGCTACAAGAAGGGCCTAAGTATGCATACCCCCCAGGGCATATCTTCCTTCTCCCGGGTTCCTTCTACAGTCTACAAATGTTACTCCTCAGGGCATAAAGTTGATGATAAATTAAGTGGTATTAAACAAGGGTATGCCCTTGGGACATCCATGCATGCCCTCAGGGAATATTGGACTTTAAGCTAATCAGGGGGGAATTAGGAGCCTACTAGGCTGGGGCACTCTCCAACCTTCAACTCATATGACTATCAGTGCATTCCCTGGCGCCATTCCCTGGGGGCATCATCACACATCATCCATATTATGGATGCCCCAGGGGCATGGTACAGAGAACAATGGGGACAATGCCCTCAGGGCATTCATAGTAAGGATAATCGTACATGCATAAAAAAAATTGACGATGCCCTGGGGGCATCCATGTACTAAACAATGCCCCCGGGGCATAGTCCAATACCCTATATAGGCCTACATGTCCTGGGAGCATCATCCTTACCATGGATGCCCTGGGGGCATTTTCCCAGACTTGCCATGGGGAGTGTGGGAAAGCGCACGCCTCAACTGCTGCTGTCCGCGTAATTTTCGCGTCACTCCCACGCGGCAATCAGTATGCCCCCAGGGCATAGTCCGATGTAACAAGTTGTATCCTGCGGGCATTCCTGGATCCATAGAGGACTGACCGTGGGGGCGTTCAGGGCTGCCTTGTCTGGAATGTTCAGACGCGTCGTAGAAGGAATCTACATCACTGTCTTCCATTCTAGAGAAGTACTGATCAACGTTCATGCGTTGATCCATCTGATCACAGTCTTCATCATACTGTTGATCATCATACAAATACGTAGGGTTTCTTGGAGAACCACTACCATATTCCGGCGGGGTGCTGGCATCGGCACCGCCGCCAAGGCGTATGGCCTCTTCCGCCATTGGTAGAAGTGGCTTTCGGGGATTTAATATCCCTTTTCACTGGATAAGCAGTATAAACTGCTCACCCAGTGAAATGGTCTGTGCCTTTTAACGAGGGCACTACTCGAACTAACACAGAAAAAGGCTTCAAACTCTCAAAAGAGTTGGACCGCCTCTTCTTCCTTTGCAGGAATAAGACAATATGGCGGGTTCCTCTAAATTGAATCGCTGCACATGTTCAAAAACGGCGCATCACCTGACTGACCTAAATGGGTCAAGTCCGTCCCGTGCGCCCTTAATTAGGTCATGGATCTTACATATAAACAATACAATACCAGAGTGGTCATCTGCCCGTAATCGTGTCTCAACTGTGACAACTCGCAAGGTGTTATGGAGTTTATGGATAGCATAGGCATATCCACCGGATTATCCATCCATAACTGTGGGTACATTATCACAGGTCATTTCCCAAGACTCACGATCGGCTCGGGTATACATTGAACTAGGTTGCAACATATGGGTCAGGTCGCCAGAAAGCAGTAGATTTTGTGTTTTTGGGTCATTTTGGACTTTTATGGCTCTGCAGAAAGAAGTTTTGAACCAATCTTGTCTTACATAGACTCATTTGATAGAGAACACTTAGGGCTATCAGAAAAATGTAAATTTCTGGTCATCCATCAAAAACTTTAGGACTTATAGCCTGCCGAAGTGGAAAAACAGCCAAATTTGTTCTTTTTATACTTTTTGCATTTTTTCCAAGTGTATTGAATAAAGAAAACTATAGAGTATCCCAACGTTATTTTTTGTATTGTATATGATCATAGGTATCATTTCCATGAGGTTTGGACATGTTACTAAGTGAGAATTTTTCATGATGTGTCTTTCAAAACGGAAATCTGTAATTTGTATCGTCCAGTACTTAAATCTAAATCGGTTATAAAACATGGAAAAAATGAAGCTTCAAAATCTTTGTCATTACCCATATGAAGGGCCCTATCATCCCCTACTTTGGTGAAGAAATTGTGTGTCTACCAGCATTTGTCTCCATATGAGAGCAGCTTATGTGAAATAATTCTGATAAAAGTTTTATCATCATGTAGGAGGCAGTCTACTGTGCATGCATAACTCAAAGTTTGTTCCATCCTGTAATTGAAGTCAATGATAGACATATTGGCCTTGTTATTTCATGTGTTTGTTATGCATAATGGGACATTCTTATATTACTGAGAGCAACTTCAATTACCTCCATATTTCATTATTTTGGTACCGGACGTTACATGACACAAAAAAAGCAATAAAAATGGAACCGGTTGGCCTAGATCGGTATTTTTTGGTCTTTTGAGCTGAGGAGATATACCTTGACAATTTTGTTAAGGTTATATAAAGTAATTAGAAAATTAGTTTTTCAGGCCCTTCAAGGGCAAAATCTTACACTTTCTGACGACCTGACCCATATAACAACATACAGTACAGGACACCACACTCATTGTGTTAACGGGTTAGGTTACGGAAGTCCCCAGCAACCTAGGACTGCGTCAAAGAGGTCTAGAGGCCTCTTTTATTGACCTGGTATCCATAAGAGCCTTTTCCAAGGTTTTCTTAGCCTTAGAAGAACCTTTCCTCTTATTTTTACCTGAGCCTGCCGAGACTTTATTTATTTGCCCCTGCCTGCCAGATGTAATGACAGGGGGCACCACTGACTTCAGGTCTACAACCTTCCGTGGCCTCCCGGGTCTTCTCTTCCGGGTGGGAGGCACTTTGAGTTGCTTTACACGGTCTAGTTCAATCACTTGTTCTAGACGATCGCCATACATTTCAGTGGAGGTATCCCTCCCCCTCCATGGATGTAGTCTGGCTACATTCGACTTATAGCATCTCCCTATCTATGATTTAATTATCACAGTGCAGTCACTAATAACCTGAGTTATAGTGAAAGATCCATCTCAATTACTGGCCAATTACAGGTTGGCAAGAGGTTGATGTAGACGCAGTACTCTATCCCCCAGATTGAAGTTTCTGGCTTTTAGGCCTGTATCATATCCAACCTTCTGCCAACTTGCAGTTTTCTGCAATTCATCTCTTACCCTTTCATAGGCTTGTTTGAAGTTGTCCCTTAGGGATTCTACAAACATGACCTGACAAGGTGCTTCCGGATTCATTCTTACTACACCAAAGACTAAATCCGCAGGCAAAATTAAATCCTCTCCAAATACAAGGAGATTAGGCGAACAGTTTGTACTTGAATGTACAGTGCTATTGTAGTGGTCAGCGGAAAATGTCATGGAGAAACCGGGACTCGAACCCGGGACCCTCCAACTTCGAAGCGGCTGCTCTTCCTCTGAGCTATTTCCCCTGGCCTGACATTTCCACCTTCCATCCACACCTGGATCGGTATGATACACACTAGGGTGGGCAGTGATTACCCGGAGACCCGCCCCTGGGGGTCTGCCACCGAGTACAGGGAATTACTGCCCCTACACTATTATAAGCATGCACAACAAATTCACACTGATCATCCCAATCATCCATTTGCTCATTTACTAGAGATTTCAATACCTGGATCAAAGTCCTATTGAATCTCTCTTCCTGTCCATCACTCTGTGGCCGATGGGGATTAGTTCTTGTCTTACAAATTGCAAGGCAATTGCACATCTCCTGCCACAAACTAGACTCAAATTCCCTGCCTTGGTCACTATGCAACATAAGTGGTACACCTAGGTGTAATACCCACCCTTTTACAAAGGCCATAGCGCAAGTAGCAGCTTTGTGATCCGGTAACGGATACACTCCGGTGTACTTGGTATAATAGTCTGACACGACCATCATACATGTGTTTCCATTAGGAGTGGTTTTTATGCCACTAATAATGTCAACAGCCACTCCAGCAAATCTAACTCCAAACAGTTCCTGGGATGAGGGTAATTTGCCCAAACCGGGTCCTGGTTTATTTCTACAGCATTCTGGACAGGTCTCCACCCAGCGGGTTAGATCTGTACTCATGCCAGGCCAGTAGTAACGCCTAGTTAAACGTTCTAATGACCTCTTCTTTTCAAACTTGATGTGACCATATCAGCACTTTGGAACTGCAGAATAGTCTCCATGGACTAATTCAAACCATGTTCCGGTTGGGTATCAAATGGAATCCGAACCCCGGCTAATACAGCATTGTGTGCTCTACAATCAGTGCACTCAGTGTTTGCGCATTTCCTCACTGGGATTCTAGACAAAGCATCTGCGTTTAGATGTTTTGCCCCGGCTTGGTGTTCAATCTGGCTGTGATTTAGACTGAATTCGGATAGGTGTGCTATCCAGCGACCTATCATCCTCTTCGCATCCTTAAAATTCAATAACCATCTGAGGGAAGAATGATCAGTCCGTAGAGTGAAGTCACTTCCCACAGAAAATGCTTGAATTTCTTCGTATAGACCACCACAGCCAACAACTCTCGTTTGGTGGTACAATAATTTCTTTGAGCTTTGCTCAATGTGTTGCTAGCGAAAGCAATAGGAACCTCCACCCCACCCTGGACCTGGGATAAGGCAGCTCCTATGCTGTCATTAATAGCATCAGTATCTAGAGTGAAATGATCATTCTCTGTCGGATATTTCAATACAGGAGTACTAGCAACAATTCCTTTATTTGCATAAAAGGAAAACGCTCCTTCCTAACTCCAGGCGTCCAGTGGGACAAACTCTGTATAGGAAAGGCGACCCTGGAATATCCTGGTATAAAGTCTCTATAGTAGGAACAAAAACCAAGGAAGGATCAAACTTCTTTAGCATTCATGGGTGCTTGCCAATTTGACACAGCATCCTTCTTCTCCGGATCGACTTTAATCCCTTCATTGGAGATTATTCTTCCTAAGTAATTATTGGATCTCATGAAGAGATCGCATTTCTTAGGATTCAGCTTAAGACCATTAGACATGATTCTTTCCAGAACCAGGCCCAAATTTTCTGAGCATTCTTCAAAAGCCTTGCCAAAGATGATGGCATCATCCAAATAGACCAGACATTTCTTCCATAATAGTTCACTTAATAAAGTTTCCATCATGGCTTCCCAAACGGCATCACGTTATATTGGAATAGTCCAATATGACTGGAAAATGCTGTCTTTTCCATATCTTTCGGATTCATGCCCACTTGCCAATACCCGGATTGTAAGTCCAAAGAGCAATACCATTGATTTCCTCCACGGGAGTCTATGGTCTCATCAATCCGTGGCAATGGATACGAATTCTTCTTGGTCATACCATTCAATTTTCGGTAATCTATGCAAAAATGGATGGTACCATCTTTCTTGGTCACCATGCACACAGGGCTAGACCAAGGACTGGTGGATGGTTTAATAACATCCTGTTCAAGCATCTTAGCTATTTCTTCCTCAGCAACCCTTTTCTTGGCTAGAGGAAGTCTCCTGTACGGAATCTTAAAAGGTTCATTCTTACCGGTGTCAATTGTATGGAGTACTGTATCAGTGCGTCCCAATTTTTCACCTGGTGCTGCAAAAGCTTTTCTATACTTGTCTAGCAAGTCAGTTAAGGCTTCACGTTGCACATCCGTCTCGACATGACTCTTAACCGTCTGTGCTACACTGGCTACACTACTGACTTGTCTAAGTACACATTGTACTTCGTTTGTTTGTTTGTTTAGTTTTACGTCCGGGGGCCATCGAGGAACTCAGACATTCAAGGTTTCTCGGACATTAAGTTTTTTCTTTTCTGTTTGGACAGGTATTTATATGCTGCTTGCCCGACACAGCAGTGAACGAATCTATGAATGACCGAATCTATGAGATGAATGACCGCATCTATGAGGGTCGAGGGGGAAAACCGCTACTGGGGCTTCATTCCCCTACTCTTCTCGAAGGATAGCAAGTGTTCTTTTATTTGCCTGGTCCCATAGGCAGGGCCAGACAAACCATGGCCTTTGATCACTCAGACGTGGTTCACTGAGGGGGAATCCCATGGCAAAAGACAAGCATGCAGGCCCGGGCCCGCGCATATGGACACCAGCTGCCTACATGCTCACCCCCAAGCCACAAGAAACCCCAAGTTTGTCGCCTTTTACGAATCTGGTATGCCCACTGGTAGAATGGAAGGAGAATTCCTCCTTCGTGGACTCCCAATGAAGTTATTCTGCTCCTCCATGCCCTCACATGAAAGTCCCACTCCACAGGGGGAGTTGGTACGGGTCTCTTACTTCCAATATTCTCTGGGAGTCTAACCTTGCTCCATATAATGCGGCAAAATCCAGACCTAATATACCATCATCTGCAATGTTCGCTAGAGTCGGAGTAAGAACAATAATCCTTATCCTTCTGTAGACTGAACCTCAAACATGTTCTACCAAACATTTGCATCGTGCTACCGTCGGCCGTACGAGCATTTCCTTCCATTATGAAAGTTTCATGTCCCGTAGGCAAAAGATCATAGAGCCTCTTTGCAATACAGGATTGGCTAGCGTATCGACCAAGCACTCACAGATACAACTGCGTACCACTGCCTACCTTTCAAGTAGGTAGGCCAACTTGCGTACTTAGCAAGTTCCGTCTTAGCGCCAAGGTCAAATCTACATCCCTTCAAATACTCGAGACAAGGATGACCTGGGGAAGTTGGGCACACCCCACCCTGGCCAACTCATTGGTCACTCCCTCTTGACTGATATCGGGTTTCCCCACTGTGTTCTTCTGACAGTTCTTGACACCTGGTGTACTATCAGTCTCCCCAGCCTCATGAGCAAGGAACTGATCAGGTTCCTTGACTTCACTGCTGGGCGAAATCACTAGAGGATTTTCACTTATACCACAAGCGGTGATAGGCTGGTAGTCATGGCAATCACTCACTCTGGGGGTTATCCGGTTGCCGCTATGGACACCCCCGCTCAGTTTTACTTCTTAACTGAGTCTCCACTACCTGGAGTATTCCGGTATTGTGAATTTCTATACACCGGTCTTTCTGCCTCGCATTCCGCGGCATAATGACCCCTTTCCTGACATCTAAAGCATTTGACAACATTTCTGTCTGGCCTGGGCTTTCGTAGATTTTCAGAAATCTTCTGTACCAAGGTAGTAACCAGGTCCTCGGATAAAGATGGACCGGTATTGGGAGTCTTGGTATCCGGCTTTGTCTCAGGAGGTTGCGTGATAACCACTTGCTCCTTGACATAGCCCAGTTTCTTTCCCTAGTTCTGGTTGTACCGGTTGTTGCCTCGGCCTATGGCCCCGATGTTCTCATCATCTTCAGTGTGACTTGATTCTGATAAGTCATCGTTGTGTATCCCTTCAGGAACTATCATTGCTGACATCCGTTGGGGTACCTTTCCGGCAAATATCCGGCTTTTCCGATCATAGTGATCCAGGGCTTGGAATAAGTCTGTTAAGGAAGCATCATTCTTCCAAGCATCGCATGCTACAGTCCTATGTTCTTGTTTGCGCAATCTGTCGATGAATTGTCTAAACATTTCATCAAGGAAGTGCTCATTGTCCATCCTCCACTGAGGTCTGGCCTTATGTAGCAACCGCTGACATTGTAGGCGGAAAACTTTAGCAGACTCTTTGGGTTTCTGAGTTTGTTTGTTTGTTTAGTTTTACGTCCGGGGGCCATCGAGGAACTCAGACATTCAAAGGGGGTTTCTGAGTTCTTTTGGTGAACGTCAACCAAGGGTCTTCTACCACAATATTCCCATATAAATATGAGGCAATTTAAATTAGCTTGTCATATTTTTCATGGGCGGGGATCCCTCGAATCTGGGAATCCCTCCACTGTTCTACGGCTCCTTTGCCATCACCCTCTTTTAACCAGCATACCAGATAGGGTAGAGCTTCTCCTTTTCCCCATCCGTTGCAGTTAAACACATCTGTGCAGCCTTGATCATTACTCCTCCTTCCTGGGATTCCTTGCATTAAATGCCGTGGGTATCTTAGCTACTCGACGAGCCAGATTCTAGGATCCCCTACTCCATTCCATGATTTTCGTATCGTCAAGACCCTGATTGTAACAATCAACACCTAGGTTAGCAATAGCTGCATTTGAATCATGCAAAGCTTGTAATCCTGGAGAAAGATACTCATCGACTGAGTCTCTTTTTCCGTGGAGGATTGACTGGTTTGTTACCATTTCCTCCAGGACTACCTGGGGGCTGGCCTCCACCTCTTCCTGATCCGAACGAAGGCATCTGGGGGGAGGTGCCTGCAGGAGAACCCGATCCCACATTGCCATAGGGGGGGGGGGTAGCTCCCTCTCGGTCCAGAGGAACTACTAGCATATCCAGTTTTACCTCCTGGTACTGATGATTGATTTACATTATGAGAACCAGTACCTCCTGACAATCTGTGTCCTGCATGGGATCCGGATGGCACCCCGGATGCATTGGAAAATCCGGTTGTGCTCCCAGTTGTACCTTTGGTATTACCGGTTCGTGAGTTCATCCTATTTTGAGATTGACTCCACCTATATTGGGAAAAATGGCCATTAGGTCCTCCTAAAAGTGCCTGTTGTGGCCATCCGCCATTACAGTATGTGCTTCCTACCAAATGAGTCTGTTGAGATCCAATGGAAGAAGTATCTCCAGAACTTCCAGATGTATCGGGTTGACCTGTGTTTCCGGCCCCCAATCCTATATGGTCTGTAAACTTAACCTGATGACTTTTTACTTTTGTGCTATGAGGCATAGTCTCTTTAGTTTCAAAAGATTTCTTTACCTCGTCTCTCTCCCCATTAGAGTCATCACGGTCCCCAGCTATATTAAGGACAATCCCTGAAACAGTAAAGTTAATTTCCAGAGTGCTTATAACACGGCCTGTATCCTCAAGATACTTTGACATCTGGATTGCCTTTGTTTCCAGTTCAGAACAATCAGTCAACATTTTGGACTGTCGGTTAGTCTAATCAGTAGATTCACATATCCATTTAGCCCTGACATTCTCATTTTCTCGGCTTTGTTCGTGATACGTGGCTCTAGCATCCTCGAAGGCTACTTCAATTTTTTGTAGCTCTTCCTGGTATTTGCTATAAGCAGATTGAGTTGAATCTAATTCTTCTATAGTTTTATCCAACTCCATACGAGAGGATTTATATTCTAAATCCGCCTTGTATAGTGCATCACAATATTGTTCGTGCTGGAGTTGAAAATCCATTTTTTCTTTTTCCATCTTAGCTGTTAATTCTTTTCGTTGACGGCTAGGTTCATGGTTCTCTTGTAGTCGTTCTGCCATTGATTGTTTGTTTTCTGACAGGATATGATTTCGAGTACCATTTAGTATTAGATCTTGTTGGATCTTTTCGTATTCAGCTTGCATATCTCTTACTTTTCTCGAAACCACACTTTTGGTGTTTAATCCGAGAACTGTAAGGCGTTTCGAACATGCCTGGCTTAGGAACTTCAAATGGTAGTTTACCAAATTGAGCAGTGCTCCTATGCATGGGTGCAGGCTTCTTTGTACCACCTGGCATGAATAAGAATCTCCAAATTCTTCCAGGTCGTCATGTAATTTTCTTCTTACATTCTCGAAATCAGCTACCCCATCCGGTAGTGTTCCTGTGGATTTCTCCCTTCTCCGGATGGTGGTTTTATTTCACCATCTTCCATTGGGGAGTTTAGGTCCATGTCTGGACCATTTCCCTTTACTGGGCTCAACTCAGTCATTACTGACTGCGCACACCCTTGAAACTACTGGTCACGGCACCAGTGTAGTGGTTTGTCTTTTTAGTTAGACGTCAAATCATAACGAAAAGAGAAGAAGTTTCCGGGTAGGCAACCGAGTGTTTTATTCTTATCCTTAGTTACATACGATCACAGCCTATAGAGACTACATGCTGGATGGCATTCGGTTACCCGTAGGTAACAGTAGTAGGGTGCTGAGCAGTGGTAGGACCACTACTGAAGAACTACGGTAGGAACTGCCCTTATATAGGGGAAAAGCCCACGAAACTTAGAGCCGTCACGTGACGTGTGACGGACGAGTGGAAGGCCCCCTGGTGTAATGGATACGAACCCGGAGGCAGGTGCTGCCACCTGCCATCCGGACTCTCCCATCACACCCGGAGACCTGGGTCTGAGTCCCACGGGTACATGAATGTTACGAGTGTAATATTACAATACAAAATACCATACCCCTTGCATGAAATACCAACACCTGTTGGTTATTTTGATATGACAAGATTGGTTTTATTGCCACTTTAAGAGAAACCATAAAACCTAACGTTTAATTTTTTACCTTGCAGGGCGGGAGACAATAAATATTTCGCTCAACTAGAAAACACAGCAGTCGAGGGGCTGTGGGCGAGTGTGGGGGCCCTACTGCTTCCACATTCCCACAAGCTTAAATCAAGGCGAATACAAATGCATGATTGTATTACTCACGGCAAGGATGAGGCGTGCTAGGGTGAGCAGGAGTTTGGGTGAGTCGAGGTCAAGCAGCTTAAAGACGGTCTTAAGGATGGTGGATCGCCTCTTGCAGCCCTTCCCAAGCAGCTGGTTGTCCTCTAATACTGTATACAACTGCTGCGTTAACTGCAGCAAACGGTCTGGATCTTTGTCTGTCAAACATATACTGTAATCATTATTATAAAACGGCTGGCAGTGCTCTGCTAAAAGATAGAAGTGACCTTGAGTGCATTATAGGAGTACAGTGCACGCCTGAGCAGGGTCACCATAGCTGTAAACCAGTCAAGTATCATTAATTGGTCTAAAAATACCTTGATTGGGTACTTGATTGGTTGGAATGAAATGTACAATGCATTTGTGCATTATAGGACAACAGACAGTCTCGATGTGAAGAAGATCGTTGTCTATTCTCTAAACATCATGCATCTTAGTGTACCATAGATTTTTGTCTGAACCATTAGCACTGCACAAGTAATACGGAATGTAGAGCCCTTGTTTGTTCTAACAGAGAAGTTATTCACGATATTTAACTATGGTAATAAAGATTGATCCTGGGATAGTAGTGACCCCAGTCTTTGATACCTTGAACATGAGTCATCATCTCGTCAACGATAGGTCCTATCTTTGTATTGTAGAAGAGGGCCTCATCGGGGGTCTCTGGCTCACGACTTCCAGCACTCCCTGATGAAAAGACGTGAAGTGGTTTCCTTCAGAATTATTAATACCCGGTATTACTAAATTCTTAAAGTATTCTAGCTAAATTCATCAAAGAAATACCTTCGTAAAAAACTTACAATATAAGATGACCATTGAACCATCTACAGTTGAAAATTCTATTGGTGATTATATTCCTGTTTTAACTGCATCTGCAAAATATGCAAATGATTAAATGACGAGAATACCATTATACATATCACCTACAATGAACTTACCTGACTTGCCAGCACTAGACCCACGCTGTGAGCTGGCACTGTTCTCCCTCACATCACTTGAGTAACCACTCTCTACTCGCTCACTCCGTTCCCGACTAGAATCCTGCGATCTGCGCCGACGGCCACTATTCATGCAAGTACAGTATCAATTGAGATTTATTTACATTTATCGTACGTAGGGATGTGAAATCCTGAAACCGATTTCCCCTGAAGTGTATTGTACCATCTCCCCAGGAATTTTAGTCAATATTTTTACATTATAGGGAATTGATTAAAATAGTAAAGTGGACATTTCATACCACCTTATATTTATAAAGGGAAGCTTAGATCAACGACTTGGATGCTTTAATATCTCCACTTTGGCTGAAATTAGATCCAACTTTGGACAAAATCCAAAGACCCTCCCCCCCTCCACTCATAAATTCATTTTCTAAGTAGATTTGCACAGATCTCAGGAATGGTCCTGGAAAGCATCAAAACCACTGAATTCAGCGTTTCAGCTGAAATTTCACACTGCTGGTACATCTCATTACGCCCTATCAAACTCATGTTTGCTTTGTTGCTGGTAGGCTTGCTGTGGGAATTATGCGAGAGTAAGGCCTATTGACCTTTCATTTGACATATTATACGCTCCCTAACCCTTACAGCGGCATAATATAAATTCTCTTGTATAAGCCGCACCCTCGTATAAGCCGCACCCCCGACTTTGTGAGCTATAAGCTGTATCTGAGGCTTGAAAAATGGAGGTTTAATACTATTCTATAATGTCAAACACCCCCCCCCCTCACCCATAATAAGTCACACCCTACCTTTGAGCTCATTATATAAGCCGCACCTTGGCTTGGGTTGTAGTGTAAGCCGTGGCTTATACGAGAGGATTTAGGTAGTTCTGTTCTATAGTATGATATCCATGCCTATAAGGTGCACCCCTAACATCTGCTGATGGTATAAGGCACATTCGTGGCATATAAGCCATGTCTTATATACTGGATATCACATAACAGAACATGGATTTTAACTTACGCTCTACTATCAACGCGTGGGGCACCCTCACTCCCATCACCCTCTCCTCGTTCCTCCAGGTGTTGAGTGCGCTCCTTGGGCCCACTATGGACTCTGCGCTGGGACTCGGGTGTTGTTGGCACAGAGGTCGCTGCTGATGTACTACCTGATGGTATGTTGGATACTAAAATGAAAAAAAAGAATAATTGATTTCATTTAGTTGAAGAAATATCAGTAATATGGACAAACAGAATAAAAACAACACGAAAAAACAACAAGAAGACAAACAAAACACAGTTCAGCAGGTGAGGAACATGAATATTAAAAAAAAAAGCTCGAGCTTGAAGGATATTTTAACTCAAATTTGCTCTCTACTGTTCTGAAGACAGCAATTAATCAACGGCTTTTAAACCCCAAGTTAACATCCATGCTTTGAAGACAACTTACCATCCTGCATCGAACCTGACCGTGAGCGAGATGTGACAACCTCACTAGCACCATCCAGACTGGCTGATTGATGCATGAGACGTTGGCGGGAGGATGGGCGTCGCATTGCACGGTTTGGGTCTGCTGGTGGTTTGGGTGCCATCACTGATTCAGGATCGACTGCACTTCTTGTCTTCTGTGAAATTGTTTGAAGATAATTCCTTACACTAATTGGCAAAGTATTCTGGGATAGGTTGCCACAATGCAACCAGTAATCATATCATAAAGAAAACCTACGTAATTCCATGCTTAAAGATAAAATTTCATAACTTTTGTTCTGGTCGATGAATTTTCAAAGTTTAAAAAGCTATGGGCAACCAGGTCCACACCAGACTCACTGAACCTCCTTTGCTGCTGTAGGGGAAATGCAGCTCTCTGAAATTGTTAGGGTTCCTTCAACACTTCACAGGTTAAAGGATTTCTAAACATGAAACTGCATTAAAGTCTAAAGTTTAGGGTCCTCAGAACCTCTGAAAATAGATGAACCTCTGACGGTGTGACATCTCTGGGTACATCCTTTCATTCCTATGAATTAGAGGGGTGGCTTTTGTTTATTTTCTTTAGTTATGCGGCGGGATCTAGCTTATTCTATTAACACGTCTGGTGTAATGTTCGGCTTGTTTTTATTCTTTACTTTAACTCAGGGAACGCCTTATACACAGGGATGTCACTGACTGATCTACAAAAATTCGGAAATCCTCCTAATTTTCTCTATTTACAATAGGAAACACCTATAGGAATGAAGGCCAAAAATTCGGAATTCCTAAAAAGTTAGGAAAAGTGGCATCTCTGTATACACTAGGTGCACCTTGAACGTGAGGTACCATGGCACTTTAGGGCTCTTCAGTGTCCTTTCAATGCAATGACAATGGCATCATTTTTTCTGTCGCCAGTGTCAAATTTGAAAATCCATCAACTTGAGTTAATACCTAAGGATTTGACGCCGCCACATGCTGGGAGGGTCGTCATCCCCTTGATTGGTGTTACCATCTGACTACACCAGATTAGAATCACCCACAGAATTCACCAGACAAGGTCTTGACAATGAGCAGCTCTGTATTTGGGGAGTGGCCATTTATGACCTGGATGTGATAAGGCTGACCACAGTACCATGAGGAGTATCCCCCTCTGTGAATGTTAGACACTGTGTGCAGATACTAAGGAGTCCCTGCTGGGTTATCAATTAACTTTCCCTTTGGCGGCGGCGCCAAATCCTTAGGTATTAACTTTAGAACAACAGTTCTTCTAGGGAGACGAGTTGTGGGATCTCGTCACACCTTGACACTACCTAATCAAATGAAGCAGTTGCTAGCCTGGCCCACTACCTTGCTGTACAAAAACACAGAAGAAACTATCTTCCTCCAAAATTAATTTACTTCAATGTTTTTTTAAAGTAATGATTTCAAGCCCACTGAAAGCGAGTTTATGTTTTGTCCATGCATCCTACTTTACAGTGTGATTTCTTAGTCTCGGGAGATCCCTGGTCACGTGCCAACAGTTTTATGGAACCGGGATAAAACAAAAGTCCAAGTCTTCTTCTAGACAAGTGATCCTACCACAGTCGTTCTAATACCTACTCTTCGGGATATTCACATGCTCCTATCATGTGCATGATTAGGTTAAAAGTTAATTTAATTCTACTACTCATACATAACTCGATCGATGCAGCTCTTCTAGTGAGTGAGCATGTATTCTTTATATGCAGCAGATAATCAATACATGTACTAGTGTGGGTGAGATCAGACCTGGCATGGTGCCATCTGTTCACGTCCCATATTTACACATCATACATGATAATCGTAGTCTGATACCATGTGGTCAACAAATCCACAGTTTGTGGATAAAACTGACCATCTCAGGGGTGTGTGCTATGAAGAAGAATAGTGATCTGTATGTAATTCAACGTATTGTATCCACTGAGATTACGAGTGCAACATCTTGTACAGATATCACCTTTGTTTTCTCTGTCCAAAATGTTCAGAAATCTAGTCATTAGCGGAAATATTGGAACAAAATTTGATTTTAATTATCCAAACGTGTCTCATATTTAGGCTCACAGAAAGAACATTGTGCAAGATGTTCAATACTTACATGGTCTATAGGTGTCAGTCTGGTCCCCGATACTGGACGTGATTCACTGTCAAAGTGTCGTGATCCAACACTAAAAAAAAAGATGAGATTAAGATTTGAATTCTATTGTAGAGGTCGGTGAAAACTTCTTTGGAAACACCAGGATTCAATCCCAGGTCACTCAACGTGCAAGCGAGCATTCTACCACTGAGCTACATCCCAAGACCTGACAGGCTGACGTTTCCTACCTTCTACCTACACCTGGATCGGTATGATACACAAGGGGGGCAGCTATGGACTTACCAGTACAGCAAGAGCTGGCCCCTACACTATCATGCATATTTGTTTTTTGCCGCAAAAATGATAACTTAACATGGAGAATAACATTGCAACTGAAATATCAAGTAGATGAATAACAGTGGATTATACTAAATCAAATACTAGTATGGGAAACAAACAGAATGAAAGGTGAGGGGGGTGGAGTTTCTCACCTAAATGCACTGGGTGGCCGATTTGTTGGATCTCGCACACTTTGCTCCCCAAATAGTTTCCGCTGGCCCTCCTGGGGGGTGACTGGCCTCTTGGTAGCAAGCGAACGTAACTGCCCACGAACCAACGAGTCCCTAGCCTCATTGATAATCTGTGAACTAGTCTTCACATGGCCGGGTGTCTGGTAGAAGGGCAGGTCCTTCGGCTTCCTAGCTGGGCTGCCGTTGGCATCCATGGTTGTAAGTTCCAAAGTTTGGTTAAGGATGACGATTGTCCGACAATGGGTCTGTTTGACCTCACCAGGGCATTATTACAGGTGCTGGAAGGGCAGAATATCAAGAACCATCAATACTGAAGCCTTTGACAAATACCACAAATGATTTGTGGTAAAGTTTGGGAAGTGCAATACATATTCATTTTAATATTAAAAGCTAGCCAGTAAGCCGAGCTTAGACAGGGTTTTAGGCTGTACCTGGGGTCTGAAAATGGCAGTGCTCCTCTATACGGACTTAGCTGGTTTGGTTATCAGCCAATGAAATCACACCAACTATTCACTGCAGTCCTCTCGGGGGCCAACTGGTACCCATCTGATAGGTGTTATCAGTAGAACTTGCTGGTAACAAGCTCCAGCAATGGCTGCGCCCATGGGACAACCTGCTACTGAGGAATATGGAGGTAGCGGGATGCATTATCAACAAATGAGAAAATTCCCTTTGCTCACTGCAGACATGTTAGGGGGCATTAGATAAGGCAAAAAAAAAATTATGTTTCAGGTATTCCTGCTGAAAAAAATTAGGTAGGGTAGGTCGGATTTTTTATTTTTTTATATTTTGCAATTTTTTTATAACTGGTACAGTGACTCGCAACTCCTGCTGATGACTCGCGACTCATGCAGATGACTCGTGGATGACCAAATCAACGCGAAAAAATTGGAGTTTTTATTCAGGATTGCAGTAAAAAGCTAAGGTCAGCCCCGTTTTGCTAGATACCTTTTTTTTGGCCTAACACCCGGTTCCCACATGTTATCAGTGCTTATATCGCAGGCTACCAGATCAAGCAACAGCGTCTCCACTGGAGAATCTGGAACCTCGGTATAGAACAGACAAAAGTAAAAAAAGAATTGGGTGCCCCGCCCTCCCCCACTGAAGTCTCTTTGCCCTGAAGAGAAGAAAAGATTGTGATATTTAGCTTCACGGCCTGTCATGAAATACAGGGTTCTCCGCAGATTCAAAAATCACACCGTAAACCCTGAGCGAGACGATGTACGAAAGTCATTATGCAAACTTTCAATATAATAATTATGGGTTTGATGCCCATTATAGTGATAAATGGTGGTTAAGATATTCATATTAGGCCACTTAAAATCGATTATCAGCGCCCGCACCCTTTATAAAGGGCCGCATGAAGCCTTTTTTTCTTTATCTTTGAAAAAAATGACAAATTCCCGCATCCTTAGGATTTTTGGTGAAAAAAAAAAGTTAGATTTCCGCCCCTAACATAATAAGCCATCCAGAAGGTTCTACTTGGTCGATTTTCATAATCTTTAGACCTTTAGATTCCCCAGTAATTCCTTTTCCCATATTTTAAATCAATAGTTGGTGCTACCATTGAGTGGAAACTTTTAAAATCATTTAGTATGATCGAAAAATTTTGCTTTTCACCAGGATTTTACCTGAGACCTATGTAACTCTGTAAAGAAGCTTATAAAAAAATAGTGCCTCCCTCATCTCTAAAATTGTTAAGAAAAATAAAAATTAACCTCCCTCGTCACTGAGAAAATTTATGAAAAATAAAAAGAAAAGCCTCCCTCCCTCATCCCTTTTTTTCTAAGTGTCCGCAAAGCTGATAATAAATTTTAAGTGGCCTTAGGAGATTTGTCCATCCTTTTCACAAGAAATTACATAATAAAAGTGCTAAAAGGGGCATAACTTTGGTTCTAATTAATGGATTTTCATAATTCAAAAAACTACAGAGAGCTAAAATGACACCGGCAGCGATTCTGGTTTGTTTTTTTTACACCGGCGGTAGTAAAAATGACGCCGGCGGCCCGCCGGTATTATTGCAGTGTGAGGAGAACCCTGAAATACCCCATGTATACATATCTCACTGTATATCTGCAAACTTTTTTTAACTTTTGTATTTTCACCTGGTAACACATCATGTGAACAGTATCCTTTTTGTAGTCACCAATTGACACTCCTATAATATCTAATAGATAATAGTATAGACAGTGAGAGTGACAATGCCATATACCCTATAAACCTCAAATTAAGCACCTGATGAGATCTAGTAGGATCAAAATATTTATTCATATCAGCATCCCGTCATCAAATTCATTGTCCGGCACGAAGAAAATGCTTGGTGATAAACAGGAGAGTGAACTTCTCAATTGTTGTTATGGAGATCCTCATTGTTACTGGAGGAGGGCATTTGGTAAAAGAGCCATTTAAATCAAGCTAGTGCTGAGAGGGGATAGCCCTTGTCCTAAATAGTTTCAGGTAACATGCTGAAAAATGAATGAACGATGTGCTGTGTAGCACACATGGCTCAGGGTACCATAATGGACCCTTGCTGCACCTGATAGGAGGGGGAAATATTTTTATAAAAAATTTCCCAAAGGTTGTCCCACTCTCTAAGGGAGCGTTCATTATTTATGGCAGGGGGGTGACCAAATTAAGCGGGGGTCATTATTTTAAATTTTGGAGATATTCAGAGAGAGAGAGAGAGAGAGAGAGAGAGAGAGAGAGAGAGAGAGAGAGAGAGAGAGAGAGAGATGGGGGGGTGTCATTTTTTTTCAACCTTTTCTTAGAGGGTCATTTTTTTTCAACCCATTCCCGAAGGGAGAGTATTTGCCAATGTAATGCAAATTTGATGACAAAGCACAATTTAGTTTTCAGTGATAATTCTAGCTATAATTCTGCCCAACATTTTGTTACCTCTAATTCATATCCATTTAATTATATTAAACGAGGATGCTAGGGGTCGAGAGGGTGCAGCAAAGCTGCAAGGCCACTTTCATGAGGGGTTTAGGAGTTTAGATGGCCGTTTAGATAACATTGACCCTTTTGGTTTGGCAAAAGAGTCATGTGTGGTAGGCTTTGAGTAGGAGTGTGGGTTATATAGGCTATAAATTTCTTTAAAAGTGTGATGAAGGGAGGATGTGCATATTAACTAACAAATTTGGCATAACTACTGACATATTTTGACTAATTGCTGACAAATAGCGACAAAGTACTGACATTCATTGAATTATTGCTGACAAAATGCGAGTAAATACTGACATATTGACTAATATCTGACAAATTGTGAGTAATTACTGACATAAATGGACTGATGGTTGTTATATAATGACTAAGTACTGGCATATATTGACTGATTGCTGACAAATAGTGAGTAAATACTGACATATATTGACTAATTTCTGACAAATTATGAGCAATTACTGACATATCGAGAGTGAGTGAGTGAGTAATAGATGTTTAACGCCATTTCGACAGCTGAGGTTATATTCATGTCAAGAACTACATTACACAATTTCACAGAGGAATGTGTCAGTGCCCGAGCATATGTGCACCACACACATCTGAGGGGAAAGGAAAGAGGAGAAATAGACCCTTTTAAGTGAGCTAGGGAAGCCCACTGACATATCGACTAATTGCTGACAAATAGTGCATTGGTACTGACATATTTGAATTAATTGCTGACAAATTGTGCATAACTACTGACATATTTTGACTAATTGCTGACAAATAGCGACAAAGTACTGACATTCATTGACTTATTGCTGATAAAATATGAGTAAATACTGACATATATTGACTAATATCTGACAAATTATGAGTAATTACTGACATAAATGGACTAATTGTTGTTATATAATGACTAAGTACTGGCATATATTGAATGATTGCTGACAAAAAGTAAGTAAATACTGACATATATTGACTAATTGCTGACAAATTTTTGATATCTAATTTCTGATATCTAGTGACTAAGTACTGACATATATGGACTAATTGCTGTTATATAATGACCAAGTACTGACTGATTTGGCTGATTGCTGACAAATAGTGAGTAAATACTGACATATATTGACTAATTGCTGATATTATATATATATATATATATATATATATATATATATATATATATATATATATATATATATATATTGTAACTAAGTACTGATATATATCAACTATTTGCTGACAAATAGTGACAAAACACTGACATATTGACTTATTGGTGACAAAATGTGAGTAAATACTGACATATATTAACTAATTGCTGACAAATAGTCCATAGATACTGACATATTTTGACAAATACCAGTCAAGGCAAGATGCACAATTGAATCAATGGCTATTTCTCTGTTATGTATTGACCAAAATGCTGACAGATTGTGAGTAAATAATGACATGTATTGATAATTGCTGATATTCAATGACTAAGTACTGACATATATTGACTAATTGCTGACAAATAGTGAGTAATTACTGACATATATTGACTAATTGCTGACAAATCGTGCATTATTTCTGACATATTTTGACAAATTACTGACAAATGTGAGTGCATCATGTCAATCTGGGCATGATGCACAAATGATTAAAATGCCATTAATCTTTTTAATGTCAATACTTAGTCACTAGGTGTATACTGACTAATTGCTGACAAATTGTGAGTAAATACTGACATATATTGACTAATTGCTGACAAATTTTATGTAAATACTGACATGTGTTGACTTATTTCTGATATCTAGTGACTAAGTACTGACTGATTTGGCTGATTGCTGACAAATAGTGAGTAAATACTGACATATATTGACTAATTGCTGATATAATATATATATATATATATATATATATATATATATATATATATATATATATATATATAGTGACTAAGTACTGATATGTATTGATAATTGCTGATATTCAATGACTAAGTACTGACATATATTGACTAATTGCTGACAAATAGTGAGTAATTACTGACATATACTGACTAATTGCTGACAAATCGTGCATTATTTCTGACATATTTTGACTAATTACTGACAAAATGTGAGTGCATCACGTCAATCTGGGCATGATGCACAAATGATTAAAGTGCCATTAATCTTTTTAATGTCAATACTTAGTCACTAGGTGTACACTGACTAATTGCTGACAAATTGTGAGTAAATACTGACATATTTCGACTAATTGCTAACAAATAGTGAGTAATTACTAACATAAAAATTATATTGATTAACCGCTGACAAATAGTGAGTAATTACTATCATACCATAGCACTAACACTAACCTTTTATAGCCCTAAACTCAATACATGTACCATAAAAACACAGATTAAAACACAAATTAAAACACAGAATGACGTCAACATTTTCAATCAAACACCAGAGAATGGAGAAATGGAAAGATATCCATTCAGTGCAAACAGGGCTTGCGCAGGTATTGATGTGTAAAGCTTATCAACAGTGATAATGCACTGGTAACTAGCATTTGGATCTAAAAGGTTTAAGCATCTGATCAAGCAATGGCTGCCTCCATTGAACAACTTGTTTAATGCTATACAAAGGTAGAGGAGGGGTCTTTCTTTTCTACTGTTCAGATTCCACTAGTCACTAGGTGCAGTCAGTAGTTTATACTTGCAAGCATATGAATTCTATAAGGGACCAATGGAACATATCTATTTTATATTGAAGAGTACCAAGATACTGCATAATTATGCTAATTATGCAAATAATATGCGCGGATATGGAATGTTCGGTATCAATCTGGGGTGTTTCGTCCCCCTATAAACATGCCCCCCTAAAAAATTTGTTTCGGAAAAGAATAAGCGAAATAATTTTTTTAACTAGCGGCCTTTTCGGCCTGAGCCGGTCCACCTGCGCCCTACCTCCTGCCAAAACCTATCTGTTTTAAGTGTCACCGGCGAAAAAGGGCAGGTTTGAGGAAGGAATGGATCAAAATATAGGCTTTTTTGGGACGCGGGGGCAGACGCCAGTCCAGGCACTGGCAGAGAGGGCCAAGAACTGGCAGTTTTACAAATAAAATCATAACTCCCCGAGTTTTCCATAGTGTGACCTATAGATAAAGGGTAGCTCGAGCTGGCGAACGTCATGGCAGTCTTTATTTTCAAATCTGCACAATGGGAACAAAGTTATCGATGTTTTAAAGTTATGACATCACAAAAATGGCCATAACTTTCCACCAAATCATCGTAGGAAAAAAATTCAAACAGCTATGAAAATCGTTTTTCTCTCGGAACCCTATTATCGCCCAACGATGTATTTCTGTCTTCAGGCCATTTTGGCCTTTCCCAGCATTTTTGGACTCTACAGCAATGTTTTGAGGGTCAGTTAGGCACCTAACTGCGTTTCTTCGCACCAATGGACAGTTAGGCACGTCCCCAGAAGCCACGTGTTCGCTGGTACCGCTGGTACTGCTGTAGATTTATGGCAGTTTAGGGAGTGGTCATTAATTTATCAACAGGGGGGGTGGTGGGTTTTTGCGCAGAATTTTTTGTGCCTCCCCCCACGCCGGAGGCGCGGAGAGTTTTCGCACCTCTCTTTGATCTATAGTAGCGTGCGGGCTTTTTTTGCTAAAAAGAGGGTTTTTTTTAGCCCCCCCCTCAAGAGGAGTCAAAAATTTTTTAACCCCCCCCTCGGGAGGGGTCTGAAAATTTTACGCCCCCCCTCAAACCCACCCTCCCCCCCTGTTGATAAATAATGACCACTCCCTTACCCAGCCGGATGCAGGACGCATTGACCGTGTGTCCCCGTCTTTAATTGGCTGACGGAGTGGCGTGATCCGTCACCCTGGTGCATACTCACCATTTGATTGGCTGTTGGTAGTGGCCTGACCCAGTTTCTTCGCGCCAAAAGCCACGTGTTCGCTGGTACCGCTGGTACTGCTGCAGTAGCTGCAGCACCAGCAAAAGTGCTGTTTGTTTACAATGTGACGATGTGTTGGTGTTTTTGGCCCAAATGTGTTGTTATTTGAGATAAGTCTTGCTTTATTGTCGCAGTACATACGGATTATTGTCACAACTTGTACTTGTTTGCCGCATGGTGCCGAGAAATTGTTAGATTTGAAAAAAGAATGACACCGCGTAATGTTTGGCGCTGAGAAACGCGGGCAGCAAGCGGCGCAGTGTGTTGGCGTTCTGCCTAACTGTCCATTGGCGCCGAGAAACGCGGTCAGCAAGCGGCGCAGTGTGTTGGCGTTCTGCCTAACTGTCCATTGGCGCCGAGAAATGCGGGCAGCAAGTGGCGCAGTGTGTTGGCGTTCTGCCTACCGGTAACTGTTTATTGGCGCTGAGAAACGCGGGCAGCAAGGGGCGCAGTGTGTTGGCGTTCTGCCTAACTGTCCTTTGGCGCCCAGAAACTGGGTCAGGCCACTACCAACAGCCAATCAAATGGGTGGGAGCTGAGGGGAGGGGGCTATAGACCACTTGAGGGTATGGAACCGGGGTGCGATTGGTACATTAATTTACAGTGGAGGGTAGAGCTCAGGGCAAAGTCTATGGGCCGATGCAGTTGTAATATGACCACTTCCGCTGAAGCAGCGGAAAGTGGTCAATGATTGGGAGTCTTACTCTTTTGAGTGTTAAACATGGATGAAGACAGTCACTAACACTATGGTATACAGTTTTCCCTGGGGTGTAACACTGTTCAGCAGCTTGTAGTAGCTTGCGGAGTGCCACAAGGCTCTATACTTGGTCCTACCCTATTCTTGATATATGTGAACGACTTGGCAAAGGCTATAAAGAATTGTTCTGTTTTCCTATATGCTGATGATACTGTGGTGTCCATACAAGGTGATAAACTTCAACAAATGACTGATATACTCCAAGATGATTTGAAGGCCCTAAAAAATTGGTTTAAAAAAAATCAACTAACTTTGAATGCTAAAAAAACAAACTAAATGATCTTTGGGTTGAGACCATGGCTGAAAAAAATTGAAAACCATACACTGTTATTTGATAATATACAACTAGAAAGGGTGTTGAGTTTCAGATACCTTGGAGTCTATCTAGACCCGGTGCTAAATTTTAATAAACACGCAGAAGAAATGTGTCGTAAAATGCTACATAAGGTATTAATGTTGTCCAAGCTCAGACCCTTTCTTGATAATAACTCAGTATTAAAAATTTATAAAGCGATGGTGCTACCATATGCAGACTATGGGGATATATTATATGATGTGGCTGGATTGTATATATTAGACAAACTGCAGGTTACACAGAATAAGGCCTTAAGAAAGGCTATGGGCTTGGACAACAGGTATCCTACGAATTTAACACACCAGCAAGCAAGGATAGTTCCATTGGCTCCTCGTAGAGCAATGCACCTATTGAATTTTATGTATAAACAGCAAGACAATGTCTCCATACTAAATAATAGAGAAGTAAGAACTAGGACCCATGATGCAAATGTATTCCTTACTATTAAACCAAAATATGAAACTTCTAAGAAAAGTGTTATATGTAGGGGGGCAATGGCTTGGAATGCACTCCCTACATCAATAAGAAATATAACATCATACGAATTATTTCAATTAAACCAAAAGAAATGCCTGGAAAGGATATTCTTTGAATAAGGTACCAATATAATGTATATCTCCTACTCATCTCATGTTGTATTCATATCACTATAGTGATGTCAAAAATATCCTGTATTAGGGACTACATATGATTTGAAAAATGAGGGGTGCCCGCCCCATAATCTCATGTACAGGATATGCCTAATGATACTACATATCTAGAGGTTAAGTACACCAATTGACAGAGATTGTATTGTCTAAGTAGTGTAATGTAACATAATAGTTAAGTGAATTGTGTTGAGAGTACTACGAAATGTGTTGAGTTGAATTGTGTTGAGAGTACTACGAAATGTATTAATTTAGCACACCATGATTTACTTTATTGTTATACATATATATTACTTGAAATTATGAAAATAAGCTGGTTGCAATGAATATCTTTCAAGCTGAACAAGCTTTTTTCTATTGTAACCAGGATAATATAAAATAAACGGGCTGGTGCTTTGCATCATTACCCATACTCAAAAAAAAAGCACCTGAGATTGATGGGTACACCATAAACAAGACTTTGTAGTGCCAACCAATACACATCAGTAGAGTGAGAAGGGCACCAACAAAGTTCTCAGCAGTAAAAAATGTTACAAGCTAAAATCACTGCAACTCGCGATCAGAATTTCCAATTTTAACCCTTATTTTCATCCCTTGATGAAATCAACCCTGACAAGATTGATTATATCCATAACACCCATTAAATTGATATAAAAACTGAGATCACAATGACATCTACAGAAAAAGACAAGCTACAAAAGTTTGTTTCTGTAAACAAAAATTTTGAAAAGAAACAAGAAGCAATTGCTTCAATCAGAAAAATTCTTCCATTAGTCAGGAGTAGGTCACATGGTATAGCTGCCTATGACCTACGTATTTTAGCTCTATCGGTAATAGCCCATGCTAGCCCCCCTTTAGTTTAAGGGAGGAGCCTTCAAATTGGCATTTTACCAAGAGGTAAATTAATCAACAGCAGGGTATTCACAATTTGATTGCTCAAACGATTACATGAAAGCTGGTCAACTACCATCCCATCATGACACATAACTGAAATAGTTCAAAAGCTGCTATTTAAATATCACCTAGTACAATGAATAGGCCTGATGTAGCCTTTGTTGAACGTAGTTAAATGTGGTGGGAGTCATTTTCTTTCAATCTATTCTGAGGGAAGGGTCATTTTTTTTCAACCCCCCCAGAACTTGCAGAAGGGGGGGGGGCAGTGTTTTTCAACTCATTCATTCTGCCAGATTCTAGTCGCCCCCCTGCCATAAACGGTCCCTTATTCATCGACGGAGGGGGGGGGGGTAAGTTTTTATGCCCCTCCCCTCCTTCGATGGTGGGTCAAAATTGTTTGTGCCCCCTCCCTGTGCCAGAGATTTTGAAGGTTTTTACGCTCCTCTTTGATCTAATTTGCAGGCTTCTTTTTTTTTTTTTTTGCTAAAAAAACTTTAAAAAGAGGCTTAACTTTCATGCCCCCTTCGAACCCACCGCAAGATACAACTTGTTACATCGGTCTATGCCCTGGGGGCATTCAGTGCCGCCCCCTGTGGTGACGCGTATATTTTCGGGACTGCCGCGCAGAATTATGCATGCCCTGAGGGCATATTGCTGGCCTTCCAGAAATCAGCAATTTACCCATGCTAGTCTATGCCCTCAGGGCATCGTGTATCGGCCCTCAGGGCATAGGCATACACAGGACCATTCCTGACCTCTAGATCTAGACGTTCTGGCATTGACCAGAAAAACATGCACATGCCCTCAGGGCAACATACCCTCAGGGCATATTTCTTGCTTCTTTAAAGCATGATTGACCAAAGCATGCCCTCCAGGCATGTAGTACAATTCCACAAGTTGTAGGCTAGCTACAAGAAGGGCCTAAGTATGCATACCCCCCAGGGCATATATCTTCCTTCTCCCAGGTTCCTTCTACACTCTACAAATATTACTCCTCAGGGCATAAAGTTGATGATAAATGAAGCGGTATTAAACAAGGGTATGCCCTTGGGACATCCATGCATGCCCTCAGGGAATATTGGACTTTAAGCTAATCAGGGGGGAATTAGGAGCCTACCAGGCTGGGGCACTCTCCAACCTTCGACTCATATGACTATCAGTGCATTCCCTGGGGGCATCATCACACATAATCCATATTATGGATGCCCCAGGGGCATGGTATAGAGAACAATGGGGGACAATGCCCCCAGGGCATTCATAGTAAGCTTAGATAATCGTACATGCATACAAAAAATTGATGATGCCCTCGGGGCATCCATGTACTAAACGATGCCCCCGGGGCATAGTCCAATACCCTATATATAGGCCTACATGTCCTGGGAGCATCATCCTTACCATGGATGCCCTGGGGGCATTTTCCCAGACTTGCCATGGGGAGTGTGGGAAAGCACATGCCTCAGCTGCTGCTGTCCGCGTAATTTTCGCGTCACTCCCACGCGGCAATCAGTATGCCCCTAGGGCATAGTCCGATGTAACAAGTTGTATCCTGCGAACCCACCAGACTTGCATGGGAACTGACTGACAGTGACACACTGCCACTGGACTCTGTGACTGGACTCTGGAGACTGGCAAGAGAGAGGATCACAGACCGGGGAGGTATACAAACAAGGGAGAGCTTGCTCCCGAGCAGCGCGAAATATGTGACGCACACCGCAGCGCCCCCACCGGCCGGGAGAGCAAGCGCTGTGTTCCCGTGGCCAGCAGGCAAAACTCTGCTATGTGAGCTCGTTGATGTCAAGTATTTTGGGCCTAAATTAGCCTAAAATCAAAAATCAATAGTGTATCTTGTAGGAAAATGTCTGAAAAAGCTGAAAAATATAGTCTCAATGTCATAGGATCAAGGGAAGATGGCGTAAATTGCATTCAAATACATCGCGGGAGGGCTCTAGCCGTAGCTGTGGCAGAATTGCTGTCAAAATGTAAATCCCCGGGGGGCCACTCCCTATCTGTTCTAAAGTACCCCTTTTGGACCGGTTTGGGCCAAAAAGGGCCCCTTTTAACGGATCCGGGCAGATCCGTTCTTTGGGCCAGAAAAGTACCCCCTTTCCCGCCAGTTTGTGTACGCACATGGTTTCCATATATTCTCAAGTGGCCCCCCGGGACTCCCCTTCACTTCCACCACCCTCATACGGTCAAAATTGTCGGAATTGAGCCAGGAAACGACTGACATGTAGGGGAAGACATGGAAGACATCTACCAGGTTTGTTTTCTTGGATTGCCAACTGTTTAGCTGTGTTGGAAAGACAGTTTGCATCGCGTACGGGGGCCGTACGTAACGCAATTGTTGCCACAGGAAAGCAGCACTTGCTCTCCCCGCCGGTGGGGGCGCTACTGTGCTCATCACATGAGGAAATCTACACTGGTGCGCTGCTCTAGGCTAAGTACTCGGGAAGCAGAGAAAGCACAGGCGAAGTCGGCAATCCCGTGAGGATATACGTCTAGGTCTACGCACAGACACAGACACACACAGAGAAGAGTGGTTGAAATGATCAACAGTCAAGTACAAGCGCCACCAAACTCGTAATCCTTACCTTTTCAACTGGATAAATAAAGGCTTGGTCTTAAACCGTTCTCGAAACCATCTCTAAAACATAAGAAAACCTAATTCTAGACGGAATGAGTCACAAATCCAAGATCTAACCAAGCCAAAACTTTGGCAACCATTCCGCACATGCGCATGCGGGTGGATGCTCTGCTTCCTGCTGAAGCTTATTGCTGCAGAATCCCTCAGACGAATGTAACCAGCGAACAAAACTGCGGGCGATAATAATGTGAAAGTAAGGTGAAAGTAAGCATTCAAGAGGAAAACAACGAAATTTATCCGTCTGTGTAGAATCTATTCGTCGTGAACTTTGATGTGAAGTAAAGAGGTAGGTAAATCCGGTGACGTTCACTTTGATGTCCAGCTCAGGGGACGATATTTATTATATACCGGTAACTAAATTAGTAAATGATTTTAAATAAATTTAGGGAGTGATCATTTTTTAACAACAGGGGGGGCCGGAGGGTTTGAGGGGGGTGGTCAGAACTTTTTCAACCCCTTGACCGGGGGGGGGGTCAGAATTTTTTAATACCTCTGATGGGGGGGGGGGTCAAAGTAATTTCACCTGTTATCAGTGGAAAACCCCGAGCGTTACTATAGGATAAAAGGGGGAGTTCGCGGGCGATTTTTGACCCTTATGGGGGGGGGTCGAAAAGACCCCCCCCTCGAGAGGGGGGGGGGTTGAAATTTTTTTCGCGCGTCCGCGCGCAAACCCACCAGCCCCCCCTGTTGTTAAAAAATGATCACTCCCTTAAAGGGGGGCTGGCATGGAAAATTAACAACATGGGTACCGATTCAAACAGCGATCATAAAATCGCGGGAACCAGCCAAAAAATCGCGATGCCCTGATTGGTCAAGGGGTGATCACGTGACTTTTTAATGCAGGCATGCATTACCATGCCAGGGCCCCTTTAAGGCATTGCCATTGGCCATTTATAATTGTACTATTTTTACAGACTCTAGATAGGCCCCTATCATAGGGATTAGACTGAGTATCGTCTGAGTAGGCATGGCAGTACTCGCCAGGTGGCGTGACCAACACTCTGCCTGCTGAGGCATCCATTCCTCCAGCTGTTTCTATCTGGGTAAGGTCAACTTTGCCCCCACCCTGGGGGAGAACCTATAATTAGTATAAAGATATTTACATGATTCCAAATGTAGCCTGTAGGCACTGACCTATCTGCTGTGTGCGGGTCTGCTAGTGCAGACTGCAGGTGTGAAAGTTGTGATCAGCCACAGCTGTAACCTCACTTGTCTTTCCTAATTGATTTTGAAGCTATTTATAGGAGTATCAGTACAACCAAGGTACCATTTTAAAGGGCTTGAAGGGATCTATTGGATGCATATTTTTAATTTAAGATCAGGTACAGAGAAGAAAATCATTCTCCACACTTAAGTTGAACCAAAATTTTAAAACCATTTTATGATATGAAGATGTCATAGCACATAAAAAAGAATCGTTTTCACACATTCTCTGGTTAAAAATGGCCTAGAAAATGTTTAGATTTATTTTTTCTAAAGGGCCCCCTAATATTTGACAGACAGCCCCAAAATTGTGATGTGTGGTTCACTCACAGAGATTCAATCCAGCTTCCCAATGTTAGGGAGTTCCCTGTTTTCCAATACTATATCCTATGTATTATATCTGTTTTTTAAAGGGAAATTATGACTATTCAAACTCTCGGAAAGGTCCCCACAATTCTGCCGTGATTCTCATTGACTGCTAAAATGAGGGGAAAACTTGAGTCTAAATAAACCATTTTGAATTATTATAAAGGGATAATATCCATCAATATTCATAATATTAGGCATAATCTAGCCTCTCAAAACAGAAAATCATTAAAAATAGTGGTAGTAGTGAACTACATTCTCCTGCATTCAACTTGCTTGATCACAAATTTGGACCCTATTTAAACTCTTAACTATGGCAGAATTATAGGTTCGATTTGGCATCTTTAACCAGTCATAATTCCCCTTTAAATTGACATAAAGACTTCATTTAAAAGACAAATCCACTTCTCTTATTAGCTCTTTCCATTGCTCAATAGATAAAATTCAAAGAATGAAATTTTGTAAAATAGGTAAGTGCCTACCAAATGCTATGATTGCCTACAACACCTCTAGTTTTAGTATCAGGCTATAATTTTAGTAAAAACAAATTATCAATGATATATATCTGAGTTTCAAAGTAAGGTTATACTTAAAAATTTACAAAATTAGTGATACCCCCTAACCACTATATAGGTGATGGAAAGTCATTATTTTTCTACATAAATCAGTCTAATGTTCATTGATTTGTGCATGGCAGTGTTTGTGGGAAAGTAATGTTTAGAACAAGGTTGACCCCAAAATTCTGGCTATGGCCACTTTCTTGGTCCTCAAAATCATGACATCTTAACAGAATATCTAAAATGAATCAATGATGTGACAATATAATATTTTTCCTATTAGGAAAACCAAACAGCATTAAAATCCATTGAGAATTCAGTGATTTATGACCATTCATATTGAAGATGTCAAGTGTGCCTTTTTATCACTTTCTGTGAAAACACCCTTTGACAGCCTGTACACAATTACCTCCTGTACAAAATCTACTGACATTAAGAAGATAAATCCAACTGATACATAAAGGGAAAATGTTGGGCTTCCTCATGACAGGTGATAGATAATCTATAATGACATTTTCATTTTCTTGCCAGGACCCCATGCTAGGGCAAATTCAGGGCCATTCTCAGTGAAAAGCCTGTTGGAGACAGCATCTCAACATAATGGATTTTGCTATCAAGCCCATGTCAAAACCTATTTAAAACACACTTTTCACACTTCTAGCATCCTAAAGTATTGATAAATTTTGTTTTTGAAATTTTCGGAAAAGAAATTTTTAACCCCCTGCCATGCCTAGTCTGAGTCACAGATGGGCCTTTCTCAGACTGACTGCGATGTATTGGCTTTTTGGGGGCAAAGGAAATATCACCAAGGTAACTAACAGTACCGTATTCTCCCGCGTAGAAGACGCGCTGCGCGTATAGGACGCACCCCAAACTCAGCAGAGGCATTTTCATGTATAAGACGCACCTCTTAGGGCTCAATTTTGTAAATCCAGTACATTTCTATAGTAAAATTACCCTCGTATAAGACGCACCCCCAACTTCAGTAGATCCTATAAGACGCACCAGGCATTTGTTTGGCGTAGAGGACCCGTCTTCTACGCGGGAGATTACGGTACGTTGTAATATGCAAAATGTCGCTCCGTGAGAAATGTTTCCGCGGAAAATCAAGTTACACTTTGCATTAATCATACTTCTACGGCGTAGGGGCAGTATCATTAGGGTTGTTGTTTTTTCAATTTCTATAAGAGGAGAGGGATATTATCATGGTTTCTCTCTTTCAATGAAAAAACTATTTGTTTCGAGATTAAGCAACCTTTATTACTCTCCAAGCAGATCTTTTAACCCTAGAGCCATACCATTTAGACATTGCAAAGTCTGTTAGGAGAACGCTGGAAACATTTTGCATGGTGGCGACATTCTGCATGCGCCAATGTCACATACATGTCAAAATGGCCGCCGTCAAATTTCTCACTACAGATTTCATTAGAAATGTGACCAACACATTTGATTAAAGTGTCTAATCAGTTCTAATTTGGTGCAACCCGCACAGGTGAGACATAAATCTATCCAAACATGTATCACTTCATGTCTAAAGATAATGTTTTCAATGCAGCCCACCCTTTTTAAAATTCTCCCCTCAAAATGAATGGGGTTCGCTCAGTAGCCCTACTTTTGTAGGGCTACGAGAGTGGCTAGATAGGGATAGGGATATGCAGTGAAAAGCACTGCATATCTAGGCACTTTGATAAAGCCACCGTGGAGGGTGAGAAAAGGAGTTATGGATGATTCGCTCTACCCCTGGACCATTCGCACTAATCATACAAAAGAGGGCCAGTGGATGATTCGCACTAGTGACAACCCCTGGCCCCCAAAGATTTGGGTTTAATAGTGAACCAAATAATTATACTCCAAGCTCTAATGGAACTAGAAACAATTAAAGGGCTAAGGATACTGTCCCTACGCCGTCTGTCAGTGACTGCCGGCCGTCAGTCTGCAGTAGAGCGAATGATCCAAAAGTAGAGTGAATGGTCTAGGGCAAATGTGTAAGTAGTGTGAATGCGTATGTAGTGCAAATGTGCATTAGAGCGAATCGACCATTTCCCGAGAAGAGTTGGCACACTTTGTTGAAACCTTCTGCCAGGTAGGAGTGCGGCCGATAATCGTGACCTTGCCGATATCGCCGATTTAGGGTTCTATTAGGGTATTTTACTTGCATTTTAATAGTTATCCTTAAAGTTTAGACATCAAGGTACCCACCGGCTAAATCTGGGAGAAAAAAATTCCAATAATTAAGCGTTTTACAATTACTTTAGTATAAAGGTAATATTGAAGCTTTGAAAAACATATTAACCACTGGAGACACCAAAAAACTAATATCAGACACAGTTAAAGTGCATAATAAACTAGCAGCATGTATAATTTCATGCATTTATGACTTTGCCCAATGATACTTTTGAGAGGACCAAAATATGAAACAATAGAAAAGAAATGGCTGTGTGTAGAGCCGCCATGTTGTGATTATTTATTAGCATTTTACTACTACTTAGAATCAATTTGGAAATGGATTAAAGATATCAACTGAAAGCTAAGATTCTAAATATCATAGAAAACTAAATTTTATTTAGATCTGATCACTAGAAAATTACTTTCCAGGCCCTTAGATATCAAGTGAAAACACAGAAAATTGCCACCAGTACATGCTGACACACACTGGGCCCACTGTGCAGCTGAATTCACATCACAGATATAATAACACCTTTTCTACCATTACCTCAATATTTCTAGTACTATTTGCCCTGTATTTCTGTTTCTATACAAGATATAAACAAAATTCCAAAAGATTTAAAGACATCTCAATGGCCTCAATCAAATACGGTCACAGGGATGTTTCTGTATTCAGTTTAATTTTTTTTGTTGAAGTGCCTAGCATATCTGTCACTATAGTAAACTGGGCAACTTCAAGACCTGAATTTTGGTACTTCTGTTCCATGGAAAAACATCATATTTTGTTATGTTATGTAAAAAGACCTATAGAATAGAAATACCATAAGCATTTTCTTGTGGGGTGTCTAGTTTATTAAAATATCAAGTATAAACAATGCCATGTTTGCTGTGACCAGGATGAGTCTCACCCTGCCATCAGTTACTAAATTTATTGTAATTCCTACAATTCTTTGTCAAATAACACACTTTAAAGAGCAATTTATACTTAAAATATCAATCTTCCTGTCTAATGAAGAAAAACAGAATTTTACAAAATCTAAAGTTGAATGAAAATATTTTTAACCATTTTTTGAAATTACAAAGTTTTGGGGTACCTTTGAGAACCACCACCAAAATGTCCGTAATTTTGTTTCCTACAAGAATCTAAAACTGGTTCCTAAATATCTGTGTGCTGAAAAGTGCTAGAAGAAAAAGAGTAACAGCATATTTTGCTCAAAATTGCACTATTGCAAAATTGCACTATTGAACTCTGACGCGGCGACTGCGCCCTGTCCGTCTTATAGGTAGGAGCAGTGGCGCCACACCGTGCTACCCTCTAACCTCCCGGATCGTTGCTGCCACCTATCTGACAAGTGGAGGGCGCAACCCGGCTGGCTGACTCACCCACCCCGCCAAAGAACCATAATACATACAGGATATACCGTACCTCTACACTACCCCCACTAGATAAAACTAGAGGTTGAAATAAACTAATAAACCAACAATGGGATTATATCATAGTTATATCTATCCGACATACAATAGAGGTATAACTTATTATGGTATTTGTTACATTTCTAGTAGTACTATAAGTAGTTCGTTACAAATTCTTATCCGATATTGAAGATATTGGTATGTATCACACAATACTACAATAACACATATCGTATGTTAAATGTTTCATACACCCTTTTTTTTTTTTTTTTTTTAGAAAAATGTATATACATATTCAACAGTATATTAACAGAAATGACTCAGTCATTTAGTATATAAGTTATAAAAACCATCCGGATCACAGATCATGTTATGATTTTCATATATGAACACAGTTATGGTTGATTTAGTCATGTCGATAATGAACAGAGATAATACCCGTCATCATATACAAATAGTCAGGTTATTGGTGATGGTATTGGTCAGCAAACCACTGGATGGATGTGCTATTGTCTTTTGCAGTATCATTTAATATGGATGTTGATAGGGCAGCTACGCTAATCCTCTGTGTAGTGCTAAAGTTCTGCAATAATATATAATGACGTTTCGGATAACATAATAGCAATATCCTCGATTATGCTTTATGCACCCTAAATCGTCCACAGTATGTAAATAAATGTCCAGGTGAGTAGAGGTATCCGGATGCAATGTGGAGTGACTGCTTTCCCAATGAACGGTCACATACGTCTTCTGGATCAGTCGATCAAACAACCACTTGTAATATCCGGGACAGGATCAGCAGCTCAGGAACACTCGGTATTTAACTATTGGGGGTTAATACTAATATACGGTATATATGGCTAAGTAAGGTACTCAATCCACTATACTATACGGATTCATTTAATACGAATCCTAACATATAAGGCTGCAGTTACTTCTTTCCATATTTGTCTTTGAGTAACTGCAAGGCATGTTCCTTACTGCCATCCCATTCCTCTAAGTCAACGCCGAAAACTGTCATAAACTTACTATGCAGTCTAACATTTTTCATTCTTCGTCATCCTGTTTCTTTTTCAGGAAGTGTACTGCACACTTTGAACTTTCCTGTGCCTTTTAGCGAGGTCTTCCTGATATTTCAAATCATTCTTGACCATTTTCTCCACACGATCCTTTTCGGCCTCTTGCAGCTCTCGGAAACACATCAGGGTGTCATTAATCATTTCCTGAAGGAATGTAATGGCCCTCTGACGTTGAAGTCCTTCCCACGCCTGATAGATCGTGCTCTGAACTTCAGCCTTTCCTGGTTCCACATTGACGAACCAGGTCTCCGCCCTACCACAGCGCATGACAATTTTGTCTTTTGGTGCTTCAGGTGGCTCCTTTTCCACTTTTGGCGGTGGTTGCGAAACAGGAGGTGGGCTACCTCCGGTTCCATCAACAGACATGATGCTAGGTGTAGAATTGGATGGATCTGCCCCCATTTGTACATACGGTACACCACCCGGAGTTGGGGGTAGGTGAACCTGCAGACCCAGCTTCAAATAATGCTGAATCTGCTCGGCAGTGGTCAAAGGTTGGATTGAACCACCGGCTGACGAGCTACCAGCTGCAGCAGCTGGTTTCCTCCGCAGTTTTCCCTTTTCCCCTGGTATCAAGACTTGACTCTCGGGACCATGTCCTCCCAATCCAGGAAACAGTTTGGGATCAAGCTTGCCAGGTGTAGCTTTGGCAGCAGCTCTAGACGAACTTAATCTGCCGGATTCGTGTCTCGGGCCTCTGAACACCTGTGACGGATGTTTAAAGGTTGGCTCATTTGATACTCTAGCAGCATCATGATGGACAAGGGGCGATCTGGAATGATCCCCTCGACCACGGGTGCTATCCAGTTGCTTAGGAGATTCCTCCCTACGACACTCTTTCCTGCTTCTGCTGGATTGAGCTGGCTTCTTTCCCGAGTTACAGCACTCGTTCCATTCTTCATCATGGAGATCTAGTTTGCACCATCCTTCGGTGATAACAAACCCCGCCACAAGTTTCTTCCTGTGTGTTTTGTCAGTGACACCGAATGATTGATCATCACTCGGTTTCACGTTAGCCCAACGCTCATTGTCCATTGTACGGAACTCAGCCATGAGTTCTTTATGCAAAGCCATGACCTGGTCACGAGCTTTGTTCAATCCTTCACCATGTGTTGATTTCCCATGGCGGCATAAGTCACCCTGATTTAAATGACTTTGACCTTGGTCAAATTTCAAGGTCAGATAGGGCTAATCTATAGCTCGATGCAGCAAGTTGGGATCCTGAAACTTTTTCCTGAATTTTCATTAAGAATTGGTGTAGTTTAGCTAAAAATTATCCAATTTACACAATATTTGCAGCAAATGAAAGATGAAACTCATGGCTTTCAGGCCAGGATAAATGTTTTTACATTCATGTAGTGCACAGTTTACCACTGACATATAAAGTAGAAATTCGAAAATCATTAGTTTGCTATTTTTTAAAGTTTGGCCCTATATATTGTGGCATAGACCGAGAGGGCGGTGGTGGAAACGAAACTATCCTGACATGGGGGCGGGGATGCCACGAGCCTCGGAGTCATGTCAGGGTCGGGTACCCCGCCAGTTGGCGACCGGGGAGATGGTTCACCGATGCTGGGACCCTGCCAAGTGGTGCCAGCATCAAAAGAACAGTAAGCTTATGTATAGCAGCTATGTTTTCTCCGACAGTCACTTCGGGTTTGGTGCTGGCCGAGATACATAGCTGGGTTTGCCTCCGACTATTAGCTGGTGTGGCAGAGAAAGCCAGGCAATAAACAGTGTTGATATTCAAGTTGACGGAGTCGTGGTCATTTCTCCTAGGGTGATAACAGGAAAATGCTACATTGGTGACAGCAGTGTTTTCTTTCGGAACTCACATGGGAGAAGATGGCAAAGTCAATGGATAACCCGGACTTAGATTTGAAGAAGGATGGCTCCCCTGGGGAAAACGGCACTCTTCTGGAGGTCGTGGAAGAGGAAATTACGTTCAGGCGCGAAGGGGGCGAGAGAGTGGCCGAGAATAACCCGGAACGCCCTAGTTATGAAGACCCTCTGGCAGGGGTAGAAACCGGTGGTGAAGATGAAGAGGACTAGTATAGATGGACAAGGAGGGTCATCAGGAGGCAAAGCGGAAAGATACAAAGGAAGAGATAAGGAAGGGTGGCATGTCTCCAACAGCAAAACGGTGACCATCATAGAGTAGAATTGTGGACGGGAAAAGAGTGGAAGTTGTTGCGGCAAACAAGGGGGCTAGATAAGAAGGTAAAGACGGAGAGAACGCCAGCGGACCAACGAATCAGGACAAGGCGTTCCTCCAAACAAGAACTAGGAAGTCGGGGGAGGGTCTACAAGTGTTGCAGTAGGACCTCATGAACACCCTTGCCCTAGATAAGTTCCTGCTGTACCTGAGCCACCCTATATGACTTTATGGGTGTATCAGTCACAGCCTCAAGACCTTCAGACAGCAGCCATGACAGCCGTAGGACCGGAGGCCTACCTGAAGGTTGAACAGGAGAGCGCAAGGTGAGGGTGGCGGATGCATCCGTCAACGAGCACTTATAGTCCAATACAGATAGGATGGACACGATGGCGGACCTCATGGATAAGCTGGTGAAGAGTCTAGACGAGCCAGCATCTGTGGGGAAGAAAAAGAAGAGTAGTACTGCATGCTTTGGCTGCGGCCAGGAGGGCCACTTCAAGCGGGTCTACATGCTTGTCTTTTGCCATGGGAGTCCCCCTCAGTGAACCAAGTCTGAGTGATCAAAGGCTGTGGCTTGTCTGGCCCTGCCTATGGGACCAGGCAAATAAAAGAACACTTGCTATCCTTCGAGTAGAGTAGGGGAATGAATCCCGATAGCGGTTTTCCCCCTCACCCCTCCTCATAGATTCGGTCATTCATCTCATAGATTCGGGCATCCATAGATGCGGTCACTGCTGTGCTGGGCAAGCAGCTTATAAATACCTGTCCTAAGAGAAAAGAAAGGAATGGGGACAGATAGCATACCGCCATGGACTCACAGCCAGAGCTGGCCCCTATAAGACAATCTGGTTGGGTATTATAGCTTATAATAAACAACTGGAGGAGGACAGAGAATCGCTGATTAAAGAGCTACAGGATTTGCAAAATACTGCTTTAGCTCTAGATAGATATATAGAAGCCACACAAAAGTCTATAGGTAATATAGACCCGAATGTGGTTTCCGCAATGTTGACAAATGGAGATCAGTCAAGAGTGACTCAGATTACTTCTCAGATTAGTACACCTATCAGATACAATCCATTTGTAACCGAAGGTGCTGATAGAAACATGAGCTCCAGTGTATATTCAAAACCGGATGCCACCGTTTCTGGGGGAGTGGTAGGATCTGACAGTTTGACTACAACTGTCACTGCTGTCCATACTCCTATAAGTAGTACACCACTATCTGTGAATCCAGGACAGGATCCACCGGTAGGACAAGCACCACCTGTGCCTGATCTGAGTCATAAAATTAATCCACCTCAGACCAGTGCTCCCATAGTACTGACTACACCAAGTATGGCTCCACCACCTGTACCTCAGGTGCCGGAACCGGTAAGAGGTATGCTTACACCACCCTCTTATATATACTCAGCCCGGACATAATACTCTGGCTGGACCGAGGATACCTTTACCTAATCTCGGTCCGAATCATGTACCAGTATCAGGATTAGTTTCTGGCACGGTACCGACCCAACTGACATCAGGTAAGTAACCTATTGTCCTGTCCCAGGTACCTGGAACACAGGCGATGTCAGGATTGAGAGGAAATGTAGCACAGAATACATACATTCTGACACCTGTATCCAATGGATCAGGAGCATCTGGAAGTTCTAGAGGAACATATTCCAAATATAGCCAGAATAATTATTTTTCTGGAGCTCAATATGGAGGTCCTCGATCAGGAGGAAGGGGGTTCTCCTATTTTGGGAGTGGTTCCAACCAGGGACAGAATCAAAATGGTTCTAATCCAAGGAATGTACTTAGTGGATCAGCAGGAGACTCTGGTGGTACTGGAGGATCCTCAGGGGGTGCTCCAGGAGCAGGAGGTAATGGACCTCCAGGAGGCAATGCCGGAGGCGTTCTGGGTGGACACGGATCTGGAGGAAATGGTAGGAGACCTAATCGTAGGACTTCCATGCCTGCAGCTATAAAGAGTACCGTAATCTCCCGCGTATAAGGCGCAGCCCGCGTATAAGGCGCACCTAACTTTGGTTCTACTGAATGAATTTTCAAAATTCAAAAACCTATGGGTAGCTTGGGCCACCTTGGGCCCTCCTGGGCCCCATTTTGTCCTATTTTGACCAATGTATCCAAAACTTGGGCATTGACTGCTACCGGAATGGTGCCGATGGCATGGAGATAATGGACTAGAGCATGCGAGAAGCTGACAGGCTTCGAGGATGCACTAATCCTGCCCGCAGACAGGCTAGAATACCTCCTCCCTATGATCTGTATGATCCATGGAAAGATAGGTATCAAGCATTTGTGATTGAGGTCAACTGTACTGGTTGGACTCAAGAAGGTCTACTCTACCTAATCTGTTGGTTAAGTAAAGGTGGAAAAGTGGCTCTGAACCAATGGAGGGCAGCGTATGGGATATACGTTACATATAACCAGCTGGTTGAATGTGCCGCATACCTATTTGGCTTTATTATAAGAGAGGATCCTTGGGTTACTTTTAAAAAGAGAACCCAGAAACCAAAAGAATCCCATAAAGTCTTTGGTTTAGAATTGCGAGATCTATTGTCAAAAGATCGTCCGAATCGGGCACATGACGATGATTGCTATTTGCAAGAATTATTCACACAACTCTATGGAGGATTGCAGGATGACGATCACCGACAGGTAGTTTGGGACTCATGGAAGGATGAGACCTCCTTTAGTGATCTCTTCATCACCATAGATAGCTATGATCGAAAGAAGAGATTAGTAGGTCTCGCCCATAATCCTTTGCGGGCAGCACCAGTGCAGTATACAGATGCATCTGCTACGCTCGCTGAACCTTTTCAGATAGCTCCTGTTGAATTTCAGGATGTCAATTCTGATGATGAATATGTCTCTGATGAAAATGGAGAACATATTGGCGCAGTCCAAATCGCTGGGAAGTATTACCGACAGAAACGGTATCAAAAGATAGGTCCGAGAGACAGGAACAAGCCAGGTATCTCTAAACCTGTAGTTTGTAGACCATCCGTAACCAAAGCTACTACTCCAACAGTGGCAGCGTCAGTTGCACCTACAGATTTAGTAGAGACTCTGGTTACCAGGTTAACAGAAGCCCTGAGACATCCGAGAGTGGATAAATCTCAGAGAAGATGCTTCCAGTGCCAAACTTTAGGGCATTATGCTGCTGAATGTACAGCAGAGAAACCTGTGCCTAGAACACAGGGAAGTTTTTCTGGTGTAAGCACTAAGGAAAACTAAATAGGGGTCCCTTGACGGGCAAGCAAGGGGATCCTGATGACAATTCTTGCCATGATATCAGCATCCATGATAGAGGTCTGCATGTAGTAACAGATTCGCCTAACACCGGTGTGGTTGGAAGCAGCCGGAAGGTTGGGGAGCCCGATATACCAAGTGCCCAAGAAGCACAGGGGAAACCCAATATCGGTGAAGAGGTAGGCGGCTATGAGTTAGCCAGGGTTGGTAGTGCCCACCTACCCCCGGGTCATCCTTGTCTGGAATTCTTAAAAGGATGTGGATTGACTCCTGGTGTGAACAATGTCATTCCTGTTATCACGGACACGCCTTCCCTTTTAAATGGGAGGCGGTGGTATGTTTGTCTTACTGTTAACGGAAGACCTGCTGAGTTTCTTGTTGATACGGGTGCTAGCCACTCCTGTATCTCCAAGAAGTTCTATGATCTTATTCCAGACGTGCATGATACTCTCTTATCGGGAAATGCAAACGTATGGTAGAACTTGTGTTAAGTTGTAAATGGATGGAATACATGACTATGTCATGAGTGCCACCGTTGCAGATATATCAGATGAGGGGATACTTGGGTTGGATTTTGCCTCCCAGTATGGTGTGGTGTTGGAACCACAGACAGGAGAGATTCAATAGAACTCTCATCCAGGTTCTGAAGTCACCCGTGAATGAAAATATGGATGACTGGGATGAGCAGTGTCATTTCGTGACACATGCTTATAACAGCATGGTGCATTCGAGTACTAATTGTTCACCCAACTTATTAGTATTCAGAGAGGATTTGATAATGCCTGCTGATCTGGTATTCGGTGTTGTAGGAGTGGATCCCGAAATACCTTGTCATGTAGTATTTATCGAATGCTTACGAGACAGATTCATGAAAGCTTATGAGTCTGTCCGGATTGATTTAGAAAAGAGTGCCCACTGGCAAAAAGTGGGATACAATGTGGATTTGATATTCAAAACCGGAGATAGAGTGTTGATGTTACACGAACTACTCAGACATATTAAATTAGCATCCAATTGAGATGGTCCATTCAAGTTATTAGTGATTGTACAGTTATCATCAGATCAGACCTTGGACGATTTTATAAGTCCAATGTTGCTAGATTGAGAGAATGGTCTGAGAGGGAGACCTCCACAGAAATGTATGGTGAAGGATTTGACAAGATTCTGAATCTAAATCGAATCACCAACCAGGAGGAGAACCCGACACCAAGAAGGGGGAGAGGCAGACCTAGGAAGGTGTCAAACCAAGTACCGCCAACGTTAATACAGATTAAGCGTCGTGGTGTAAAAATAGTCTCAGCAGGACAAGAAGAAGAGGAAAGGGGTTCTGAAGGCTACAGGATCCCTAGAGAAGGCTCTTCAGACTGTCAGGTCCAGAAAGGAACTATCCAAAGAGGGGGTAGTCGTCCGCCACAGTCCTCGTCTCGCCCAAAGGACTGCTGTGATCTAACCTATAAACACAATGAGTGTGGTGTCTTATTCGTGTAGAGGAACAAACAACAACTGACCCAGGAGGCGTATTTGTCGTCACTGTACGATGTACCAGTGGGTTGTGGACGGATATTCCAGGGGATTAGCTTAAGCTTTCCATAATATCAACAGAAATCCCTAGACGAGTCGACAGCATGAGCGATAATTACCTGAAACAATCAGTTTGTTTATGTTCCGCAATGAGCACATGCTATGCCATGTGATGTCATCGCGTCCAGTCTCGGTTGACCTCTCGTGACCCCACTTGCGAGCATGGAAATGACGTCATGGAACCTGGTGTGTCGCCATATTGTTTTTTAATAGTCGGTTGGGGCGGACGCATTTTTTCGTCCGCCATCTGATTTGCTGCTAAGGAAGGCGGCTCCGTTCCTTGTCGGCCCCTGACGCCGTGAAGTCAGGAAAGGAGTTGTATCGACTCCCGTTGTAGGTTCCTTCAGTCATGACTGAGGAATCCGTTTCTGCAGCCAAGCTATCTGGTGACCTGGATACGTTGAGTCCGAGCCGTGATGCCCTCCTGGACCAGGAGGCATTGTCACCTGTAACACAGGAGGAAAGTGACCTGATGGAGGTGGACGAAAATGTCGATCAGTCATTTGAGAACAAGCTGGTATCATTCTTCTTGAATGAACCAGAGAAGCCGGTTTCCCCACTTCCAGATGAGGGAACCAATGATACTTCCCAACAAAGCAGCAGTAATGTGACACTTCCCAGTGGAGAGATGCAAGGTGCTGCCGGATTTTTTTAGGAACAATTTAACTTTATTTGGCATTTGTTCAGGTGTGATGAAATTACATAAATTCTCTTCGACATTTTGTCGGGTGGTCCATACATTTATAATGACAATTACAATAAATATTTAATTAATAGTGTATCACAGTTTTTTTTTTTTTTTTGTTTTTTTAAAGTGTATTTACGTAAGTACATTGCTGTAAATATGTATTCTATCACAATATTAGAAAAGTCAAACATCTCAGGGTTTTATACATTTGTACTGTGCCAAATAAGTTAGGAGGACACTTCAGTGGAACTGATGTTATGAGTCCCCCTTGTTAGTATTTTAGATAAAATATAATCAAAATTGATTAGTAATTAATCAAATGATAACATGTGATTTGGAGACAGAGGAGATTTCTATTTGAAGATTTTTGTAAATCATAGACTATTACTATCAGTTGTACGCACTCTATATAATAAATGTACATGTACAGTCAGAGGGTGGACCTCAAATATAGAAAATCCCTGAAAACTTTTTCAGAATTACTTGTATCTTCTTTTACAAATTGGTCAATGAAATAACACATCAATACCAACAAGCATTCATTTAACAACATAGAATCATATGTTTTAAGGGCAGCTTCACAAGTCTACCCCCAAATATATAAGTTTCTAACATTTGCTGGTATAGTTTTGAACATAGACAGCTTGCTCTTACATTTGAAATCTTTCAAGATCTGACAGTACAGAAACATATGCCCCAAGGGCAGCTTCACAAGTCTACCCTCAAGTATATATGTTTCTTACATTTACCAGTATAGTTTTGACCATGAACAGTTTGC